>CAWUFW010004394.1:0-737500 GCA_963921515.1 Calotriton arnoldi | reverse complement strand
GGTGAGCAGGCTCGGAGGAAAGGCCCATCCAGAAGGGGCTGAGAGGCAGGCGTGGACCCGGGCCCCTTGGGACCCCGGTGGGCGGGCTCGGGTGCTGCCTTCCCCTGTCTCAGAATCGCCGGACCTCACGGAGGTCTGACTGACCCTCTCCCTAGTAATCCGGAGGAAAATTACCCCCCTTTCTTGTAATCCGTCTACACAAGGTGACAGAGGGGACCCAAGGCGCGAATGTGCCCGACCTCCTGGACTCTTCGCTGGGATCGGGGAGGCAAATGAGCCCTCATTGGGACTTCCAGGGAAGCCCGGCCATCTGGTCGCCCCATTGGAAAGCACTGGGCGTGACCAGATGGCTGAGGGGAAAGGCGCGACCAGATGGCCCTGCTCGAAGGGCGGCCATCTGGTCACTCTGTGCCCTAGCGGGCGCCGAGGCATTGGGGCCGGAGGCCCGGGGCCCCAGCAGGGCCTCAGCCATGGGGCTGCGAGAAGGGGACCCGACGGGCCCTCCGACCCGGGGCCCGTGGACACCTTGACAAGCAGGCGAAGCGGCGGAGGTCTGCACGGGACCGACGGACCCCCGTCCCGGGCCCTTGGCATAGCGGCAGGCGGGGGGACGGGGCCCAGGTCTGGAGCACCCGACCCGGGGCCCTATAGGGCCCCTGGACCCAGCCGGGGCTACCGGGCCCAGAGGCGCAGGGGAAGCCTCCCCGGGCCTGCGGGACCCCGTCCCGGGCACCCTGCCACGCGGCAGGCCCGAGGACGGAGCCCGGGGTGGGGAGGTTGCCCTCCCCGGGGCCCTCAGGGGCCCCGGACAGAGCTCCTGAACCCTGCCAAGCGAGGGGGGCTCCCCGGGCACGACGGAACCCCGTCTTGGGCCTTTGGCATAGCAGCAGGCCGGGGGACGGGGCCCAGGGCTGGAGCACCCGACCCAGGGCCAGGCGGGGAAGCCTCCCCGGGCCCGCAGGACCCTGTACCGGGCACCCTGCCACATGGCAGGCCCGAGGACAGAGCCCGGGGTGGGGAGGCCACCCTCCCCGGGGCCCTCAGGGACCCCGGAAGGAGCTCCTGAACTCAGCCAAGCGAGGGGGCTCCCCGGGCACGACGGAACCCCGTCTCAGGCCTTTTGCATAGCGGCAGGACCGGGGACGGGGCCCAGGGCTGGAGCACCCAACCTGGGGCCCGGTGGGGCCCCTCAACCCAGCCGGGGCTCCCGGGCCCAGAGGCGCAGGGGAAGCCTCCCCGGGCCCGCAGGACCCCGTCCCGACCACCCTGACACGTGGCAGGACCGAGGATGGACCCCAGGCTGGGGGGGGCGTCCTGGCCCGTCCGGCTGCCGGCTGAGGACCGCTAGGCGAGAGGGGTTCCGGAGGACCCTGTCCCTAGTAATCCGGAGGAAGGGTACCCCCCTTTCTGGTAACCCGTGCGCACCGCGAGACTTAGGGTACCCTAGGCGTGGACACGCCCGACCTCCTGGAGTCCTGGCTGGGATCGGGGAGGCAAACGAGCCCTCATCGGGACTTCCAGGGCAGCCTGGCCATCTGGTCGCCCCATTGAAAAGCATTACGCGCGACCAGATGGCTGAGGGCAAAGGCGCGACCAG
Source organism: Calotriton arnoldi (assembly GCA_963921515.1). Lineage (NCBI taxonomy): Eukaryota > Metazoa > Chordata > Amphibia > Caudata > Salamandridae > Calotriton > Calotriton arnoldi. The sequence goes on along the minus strand of CAWUFW010004394.1, from coordinate 735,903 downwards.
ATGGCTGGGCTCGAAAGGGAGGCCATCTGGTCGCTCTGTGCCCTAACGAAAGAGTGAGCGCGCTGGGGCATGGGAGGCCGGAGGCCCGGGGCCCCAGCTGGGCCTCAGCCATGGGGGCTGCGAGGGGGAGCCGACGGGCCCTCCGACCCGGGGCCCGCAGACACCTTGACAAGCAGGCAAAGTGGGGGAGGCCTGCACGGGACTGACAGACCCCCGTCCTGGGCCCTTGGCAGAGCGGCAGGCCGGGTGACGGTGCCCCGGGCTGGAGCACCCGACCCAGGCCCGGCAGGGCCCCTGAACCCAGTTGGGGCTCCCGGGCCCAGAGGCGCGTGGGAAGCCTCCCTGGGCCTACGGGACCCCGTCCCGGGCACCCTGCCACGCGTAAGGACTGAGGATGGAGCCCGGGGTGGGGAGGCCGCCCTCCCCGGGGCCCTCAGGGGCCCCAGCTGGAGCTCCTGAACCCAGCCAAGCAGGGGGAGGCTCCCCGGGCATGACAGAACCCCGTCTCGGGCCTTTGGCAGAGCGGCAGGCCGGGGCACGGGGCCCAGGCCTGGAGCAACCGACCCGGGGCCCAGTGGGGCCCCTGGAGTCAGCCTGGGCCCCCGGGCCCAGAGGCGCAGGGGAAGCCTCCCCGGGCCTGCGGGACCCCTTCCCGGGCACCCTGCCATGTGGCAGGACCAAGGACGGAGCCCGGGGTGGGGAGGCCGCCCTCCCCGGGGCCCTCAGGGGCCCTGGCTGGAGCTCCTGAACCCAGCCAAGCAGGGGGAGGCTCCCCGGGCACGACAGAACCCCGTCTTGGGCCTTTGGCGTGCAACCGCATAAAGTCGGTCTGTAGGACTTTATGCGGTTGCACGGCAGGAATATCTACTGTCCGTGCTCTCTATCCTGGATTCGGTTCCACTGTTAATTTTATAGACGTTTACGAGTAATTCACCTGAACTTGGAAATCGTATATGGCTCCACGCAAGATCTGCCTCGGAAATAACTAGATGGGCCATCAACCCGGATTCTTACTGGTTACCGTTAGGCTGCCAGCCCTCTCCCTTACTTGAGTCCTGATGAAGACCCGCCAGATGTTATAATATCGCACATATAGGGTTGAAAAGTCGACGATATCCTGGTCCAGTTCAAGGCCCCGCTCAAAAATACTGAAATTGAACAGAGTAGCAGGGTCATTGTGTGGCTTTTGCCCTGGCCTCTTTCGAACATGTATAGATTTTAAACCACCTTGTATATATCAAGCACTTATTGTGTCACTGATCACACTATGTCACTTATTCACAACTCACTTTAATTTTCACAATGTTGGCAGTCGTGTATGCAACTAATTTTCTTATATATGGGTGTTTATAAATGATGAAATTTATATAAATATCTTAACACCCACAAAACCTGATTTAATTGTGATTCTTTGCATTTTCGATTTATATATTTTTTGTTGTGTGTTCCTTCTTAAAACGTTTTTATACTCAATCTTTGAAGGAAATAACTTGATCCTGCAATTGAATTGTACTTTAAGAAATATTGTGGTTATACCCGACAGAACCATTGTACATTTTGCAATCCTGGCAGTGCTAGGCAGCACAAGAATCCCTCGTTCCTTGCATTCCTCAATGCCCAGAATTCGAAATTCTTGCTTTTCAAGGCATGTTGCCTGCATCTCTTCCTAGTTCCAATCCAAGGCAGGTGGATGCAGAAATGGCTGGATTTTCCCCAGTTTTACCTCTTCTAACCACGCTCAGGATTGTGATCATAGTTAATAGATGAATTAGGAAGACACAGAAGGGATAGGAGTGATGTGCCCAAGGTCACACAAAGTGTGCGGATAGTTTTTTGACTATAGGATGGCAAATTACTATTGTTCTTGTACCTTGCACAACTACCTCCCTCCATCTGCCGTATTTCCCTTTAGCTTGACACAACCTCAGGACTACAAATCCCAGAACACAAAGCAAAACAAGCATTTGCAATGCAATAGGTCCCGCATTCACGCGAGTTTGAGCTATTGGCATTGTAAATGACAATGCCTTTTATTTATGTTTTGGGTTTTAAAACATAAATCAAAGGCATTTTCATTTACAATACTAATAGCTTAAACTCTCACAAATGCGAGACCTATTGCATTGCAATAAAGGACGTTCTCGACCGCTTGTTAGATTGTAAATATCAGAGTAAGAGCCCGGCCTGCTACGTCTTCAAAGTAGTGATAAATAGTGCAGTGAAGAAGGTGTGTAAGTGTTGTAAATTACACAGACACAAAGTGTGAAGTGAGAGTTACATATGATCCGAGCTATAAACACTAACAAAGCGCTCCAACACCTTTCGCTCTGTGATTACACTGTCGCGGCTCAGGAGGAAGAGTGTGAGGGGGGGCTATTTTCTGCCCTCTCCATGATTTGAGTGTGCAGTGTCGCATTCGTAATGTCATTGTTATGTTTGGCCTAATAAAAAACACTCCAGCTGTAGTAGGGCCCTGATTCACCTCCGAGTGCGGGCGGGCTATGCTTTATGGCAGGCATGGAGGGAGGGAGGGTCTCGGCTGCAGCTCCGGCCTCGTACAGTGCCCCTGCTATTACTAGTGAGCGAGAGGCGTTGAGGTGGTGGTATTGGTATTGGTGGTGGTGGTATTGGTATTGGTGGAGGTGGTATTGGTGGTGGTGGTATTGGTGGTGGTGGTGTTGGTGGTGGTGGTATTGGTGGTGCTGGCATTGGTGGTGGTGGTATTGGTGGTGGTTGCATTGGTGGTATTGGTGGTGGTATTGGTGGTGGCGGTATTGGTATTGGTGGTGGTATTGGTGGTATGGTCTTGGTGGTGTTGGTATTGGTGGTGATATTGGTATTGGTGGTGGTGGTGGTGGGTTATTGGTGGTGGTGGTATTGGTGGTGGTATTAGTGGGGGTGGTGGTGGTATTGGTGGTGGTGGTGGTATTGGGGGTGGTATTGGTATTGGTATTGGTAGTGGTATTGGTATTGGTGGTGGTGGTATTGGTATTGGTGGTGGTGATATTGGTGGTGGTGGTATTGGTGGTGGTGGTGGTGGTATTGGTGGTGGTGGTATTGGTGGTGGTGGTATTAGTGGCGGTATTGGTGGTAGTGGTGGTATTGGTGATGGTATTGATGGTGATGGTGATATTATGGTGGTGGTATTGGTGGTGGTGGTATTGGTGGTGGTGGTATCGGTGGTGGTTGTATCAGTGGTGGTGGTATTGGGGGTGGTATTGGTGGTGGTGGTATTGTTCGTGGTATTGGCGGTGGTATTGGTATTGATGGTGGTATTGGATTGGTGGTGGTGGTATTGGTGGTGGTGGTATTGGTGGTGGTAGTATTGGTGGTGGTATTGGTGGTGGTGGTATTGGTGGTGGTATTGTTGGTGGTAGTGGTATTGGTGGTGGTATTTGTGGTATTGGTGGTGGTATGGGTGGTGGTGGTGGTATTGGTGGTGGTGGTATTGGTGGTGGTAGTGGTATTGGTGGTGGTGGTATTGGTGGTGGTATTGGTGGTGGTATTGGTGGTAGTGGTATTGGTGGTGGTGGTATTGGTGGTGTTGGTATTGGTGGTGGTATTGGTGGTGGTGGTATTGATGGTGGTGGTGGTATTGGTGGTGGTGGTGGTGGTATTGGTGGTGATGGTGATATTGGTGGTGGTATCGGTGATGGTATTGGTGGTGGTATTGGTGGTGGTGGTATTGGTGATGGTATTGGTGATGTTGTTGGTGGTATTGGTGGTGGTGGTATTGGTATTGGTGGTGGTGGTGGTATTGGTGGTGGTGGTATTAGTGGTGGTGGTGGTATTGGTGGTGGTGGTATTGGTATTGGTGGTGGTGGTATTGGTGGTGGTATTGGTATTGGTGGTGGTGGTGGTAGTTGTATTGGGGGTGTTGGTGGTGGTGTTGGTGGTGGTGTTGGAGGTGGTATTGGGGGAGGTGGTGGTATTGATGGTGGTGGTATTGGTGGTGGTGGTGGTTTTTTGGTGGTGGTGGTATTGGTGGTGGTGGTGGTATTGGTGGAGATGGTGGTATTGGTGGTGGTGGTATTGGTGGTGGTGTTGTTAATAAAACAGGCTTTTGAAAACAACCTGTCATGTGGCTATTGGTGGTGGTAGTATTGGTGGTGGTGAGATTGGTGGTATTGGTGGTGGTATTGGTGGTGGTGGTGCTATGGGTGGTGGTATTGGTGGTAGTATTGGTATTGATGGTGGTATTGGTATTGGTGGTGGTATTGGCACTGGTGGTGGTGGTATTGGTGGTGGTGGTATTGTTGGTGGTGGTATTGGTGGTGGTGGTATTGGTGGTGGTGGTATTGGTATTGGTGGTGGTGGTATTGGTGGTGGTATTGGTATTGGTGGTGGTGGTATTGGTGGTGGTGGTGGTGGTATTAGTGGTGGTGGTTTTGGTAGTATTGGTGGTGGTGGTGGTATTGGGGGTGGTATTGGTATTGATGGTGGTATTGGTGGTGGTATTGGTGGTGGTGGTATTGGTGGTATTGATGGTGGTATTGATGGTGGTGGTATTGGTGGTGGTGGTATTAGTGGTGGTATTGGTGGTATTGGTGATGGTATTGATGGTGATGGTGGTATTGTGATGGTTGTATTGGTGGTGGTATTGGTGGTGACATTGGTGGTGGTGGTATTGGTGGTGGTATTGGTGGTGGTGGTATCGGTGGTGGTTGTATCAGTGGTGATGGTATTGGTGGTGGTATTGGTGGTGGTGGTATTGGTGGTGGTGGTATTGTTGGTGGTATTGGTATTGGCAGTGGTATTGGTGGTGGTATTGGATTGGTGGTGGTATTGGTATTGGTGGCGGTGGTATTGGTGGTGGTGGTATTGGTGGTGGTGGTGTTGGTGGTGGTGGTATTGGTGGTGCTGGCATTGGTGGTGGTGGTATTGGTGGTGGTTGCATTGGTGGTATTGGTGGTGGTATTGGTGGTGGCGGTATTGGTATTGGTGGTGGTATTGGTGGTATGGTCTTGGTGGTGTTGGTATTGGTGGTGATATTGGTATTGGTGGTGGTGGTGGTGGGTTATTGGTGGTGGTGGTATTGGTGGTGGTATTAGTGGGGGTGGTGGTGGTATTGGTGGTGGTGGTGGTATTGGGGGTGGTATTGGTATTGGTATTGGTAGTGGTATTGGTATTGGTGGTGGTGGTATTGGTATTGGTGGTGGTGATATTGGTGGTGGTGGTATTGGTGGTGGTGGTGGTGGTATTGGTGGTGGTGGTATTGGTGGTGGTGGTATTAGTGGCGGTATTGGTGGTAGTGGTGGTATTGGTGATGGTATTGATGGTGATGGTGATATTATGGTGGTTGTATTGGTGGTGGTATTGGTGGTGGTGGTATTGGTGGTGGTGGTATCGGTGGTGGTTGTATCAGTGGTGGTGGTATTGGGGGTGGTATTGGTGGTGGTGGTATTGTTGGTGGTATTGGCGGTGGTATTGGTATTGATGGTGGTATTGGATTGGTGGTGGTGGTATTGGTGGTGGTGGTATTGGTGGTGGTAGTATTGGTGGTGGTATTGGTGGTGGTGGTATTGGTGGTGGTATTGTTGGTGGTAGTGGTATTGGTGGTGGTATTTGTGGTATTGGTGGTGGTATGGGTGGTGGTGGTGGTATTGGTGGTGGTGGTATTGGTGGTGGTAGTGGTATTGGTGGTGGTGGTATTGGTGGTGGTATTGGTGGTGGTATTGGTGGTAGTGGTATTGGTGGTGGTGGTATTGGTGGTGTTGGTATTGGTGGTGGTATTGGTGGTGGTGGTATTGATGGTGGTGGTGGTATTGGTGGTGGTGGTATTAGTGGTATTGGTGGTGATGGTGATATTGGTGGTGGTATCGGTGATGGTATTGGTGGTGGTATTGGTGGTGGTGGTATTAGTGATGGTATTGGTGATGTTGTTGGTGGTATTGGTGGTGGTGGTTTTGGTATTGGTGGTGGTGGTGGTATTGGTGGTGGTGGTATTAGTGGTGGTGGTGGTATTGGTGGTGGTGGTATTGGTATTGGTGGTGGTGGTATTGGTGGTGGTATTGGTATTGGTGGTGGTGGTGGTAGTTGTATTGGGGGTGTTGGTGGTGGTGTTGGTGGTGGTGTTGGAGGTGGTATTGGGGAGGTGGTGGTATTGATGGTGGTGGTATTGGTGGTGGTGGTGGTTTTTTGGTGGTGGTGGTATTGGTGGTGGTGGTGGTATTGGTGGAGATGGTGGTATTGGTGGTGGTGGTATTGGTGGTGGTGTTGTTAATAAAACAGGCTTTTGAAAACAACCCGTCATGTGGCTATTGGTGGTGGTAGTATTGGTGGTGGTGAGATTGGTGGTATTGGTGGTGGTATTGGTGGTGGTGGTGCAATGGGTGGTGGTATTGGTGGTAGTATTGGTATTGATGGTGGTATTGGTATTGGTGGTGGTATTGGCACTGGTGGTGGTGGTATTGGTGATGGTGGTATTGTTGGTGGTGGTATTGGTGGTGGTGGTATTGGTGGTGGTGCTATTGGTATTGGTGGTGGTGGTATTGGTGGTGGTATTGGTATTGGTGGTGGTGGTATTGGTGGTGGTGGTGGTGGTATTAGTGGTGGTGGTTTTGGTAGTATTGGTGGTGGTGGTGGTATTGGGGGTGGTATTGGTATTGATGGTGGTATTGGTGGTGGTATTGGTGGTGGTGGTATTGGTGGTATTGATGGTGGTATTGATGGTGGTGGTATTGGTGGTGGTGGTATTAGTGGTGGTATTGGTGGTATTGGTGATGGTATTGATGGTGATGGTGGTATTGTGATGGTTGTATTGGTGGTGGTATTGGTGGTGACATTGGTGGTGGTGGTATTGGTGGTGGTATTGGTGGTGGTGGTATCGGTGGTGGTTGTATCAGTGGTGATGGTATTGGTGGTGGTATTGGTGGTGGTGGTATTGGTGGTGGTGGTATTGTTGGTGGTATTGGTATTGGCAGTGGTATTGGTGGTGGTATTGGATTGGTGGTGGTATTGGTGGTGGTGGTGGTATTGGTGGTGGTATTGGTTGTGGTGGTATTGGTGGTGGTGGTGGTATTGGTGGTAGTATTGGTGGTGGTATTGGTGGTGGTGGTATTGGTGGTGGTGGTGGTGGTGTTGTGGTAGTGGTATTGGTGGTGGTGGTATTGGTGGTGGTGGTATTGGTGGTGGTATTGGTGGTGGTATTGGTGGTGGTATTTGTGGTATTGGTGGTGGTATAGGGGGTGGTGGTGGTATTGGTGGTGGTGGTATTGTTTGTGGTATTGTTGGTGGTATTGGTGGTGGTATTGGTGGTGGTATTGGTGGTGGTGGTATTGGTGGTCTTGGTATTGGTGGTGGTATTGGTGGTGGTGGTATTGATGGTGGTAGTGGTGGTATCGGTGGTGGTGATGGTATTGGTGGTGGTATTGGTGGTGGTGGTGGTATTGGTGGTATTGGTGATGGTATTGGTGGTGGTGTTGGTGGTATTGGTGGTGGTGGTATTGGTGGTGGTGGTGGTATTGGTGGTGGTGGTATTGGTGGTGGTGGTGGAATTGGTGGTGGTGGTATTAGTGGTAGTGATGGTATTGGTGGTATTGGTGGTGATGGTATTGGTGGTATTGGTGGTGGTGGTGTTGGTGGTATTGTCGGTGGTATTGGTATTGGCAGTGGTGGTATTGGTGGTGGTGGTGGTATTGGTGGTGGTGGTAAAGGTATTGGTGGTGTTGATGGTGGTGTTGTTGGTGGTGGAGGTATTGGTGGTGGTATTGGTGGTGGTATTGGCGGTGGTGGTGGTATTGGTGGTGGTGGTGGCATTGGTGGTGGTATTGGTGGAGGTGGTGGTTTTGGTGGTGGTGGTATTGGTGGTGGTGGTATTGGTGGAGGTGGTGGTATTGATGGTGGTGGTATTGGTGGTGGTGGTATTGGTGGGGGTGGTGCTGTTAATAAAACAGGCTTTTGAAAACAACCCGTCAGGGGCTATTGGTGGTGGTGGTATTTGTGGTGGTGGCATTGGTGGTGTTGGTGGTGATGGTGGTATTGGTGGTATTGGTGGTGGTGGTATTGGTATTGGTGGTGGTGGTACTGGTATTGCTGGTGGTGGTATTGGTGGTGGTATTGGTATTGGTGGTGGGTTATTGGTGGTGGTATTGGTGGGGGTGGTATTGGTGGTAGTATTGGTATTGATGGTGGTATTGGGATTGGTGGTGGTATTGGTACTGGTGATGGTGGTATTGGTATTGGTGGTGGTATTGTTGGTGGTGGTATTGGTGGTGGTGGTGGTGGTATTGGTGTTGGTGGTAGTGGTATTGGTGGTGGTGGTATTGGTGGTGGTATTGGTGGTGGTGGCATTGGTGGTGGTGGTGGTATTGGTGGTGGTGGTATTGGTGGTGTTGGTGGTGGTGGTGGTGGTATTGGTGGTGGTATTGGTGGTGTTGGTATTGGTGGTGGTATTGGTGGTGGTGGTATTGATGGTGGTAGTGGTGGTGGTGGTATTGGTGGTGATATTGGTGGTGGTATTGGTGGTGGTGGTGGTGGTATTGGTGGTAGTGGTACTGGTGGTATTAATGGTGGTGGTGGCATTGGTGGTATTGGTGGTGGTGGTATTGGTATTGGTGGTATTGGTGGTGGTGGTATCGGTGGTGGTTGTATCAGTGGTGATGGTATTGGTGGTATTGGTGGTGGTGGTATTGTTGGTGGTATTGGTATTGTTGGTGGTATTGGTATTGTTGGTGGTATTGGATTGGTGGTGGTGGTATTGGTGGTGTTGGTATTGGTGGTGGTGGTGGTATTGGTGGTAGTATTGGTATTGGTGGTGGTAGTATTGGTGGTGGTGGTGGTATTGTTGGTGGTGGTATTGGTGGTGGTATTGGTGGTGGCGGTGGTGGTGTTGGTGGTAGTGGTATTGGTGGTGGTGGTATTGGTGGTGGTGTTGGTGGTGGTGGGATTGGTGGTGGTATTTGTGGTATTGGTGGGGGTATGGGTGGTAGTGGTGGTATTGGTGGTGGTATTGGTATTGGTGGTGGTGGTGGTATTGGTGGTCTTGGTATTGGTGGTGGTATTGGTGGTGGTGGTATTGATGGTGGTAGTGGTGGTGGTGGTGATATTGGTGGTGGTGGTATTGGTGGTGGTATTGGTGGTGGTGGTGGTATTGGTGGTGGTGGTATTGGTGATGGTGTTGGTGGTGGTGTTGGTGGTATTGGTGGTATTGGTGGTGGTGGTATTGGTGGTGGTGGTATTAGTGGTGGTGGTGGTATTGGTGGTGGTGGTATTGGTGGTGGTGGTGGTATTGGTGGTGGTGGTATTGATGGTGGTATTGGTGGTATTGGTGGTGATGGTATTGGTGGTGGTATTGGTGGTGGTGGTGTTGGTGGTATTGGCGGTCGTATTGGTACTGGCAGTGGTGGTATTGGTGGTGGTGGTGGTATTGGTGGTGGTGGTAAAGGTATTGGTGGTGTTGATGGTAGTGGTGTTGGTGGTGGTGGTATTGGTGGTGGTATTGGCGGTGGTGGTGGTATTGGCGGTGGTGGTGGCATTGGTGGAGGTGGTAGTTTTGGTGGTGGTGGTATTGGTGGTATTGGTGGAGGTGGTGGTATTGATGGTGGTGGTATTGGTGGTGGTGGTGCTGTTAATAAAACAAGCTTTTGAAAACAACCCATCAGGGGGCTACTGGTGGTGGTGGTATTGGTGGTAGTATTGGTGGTGGTATTGGTGGTGGTGGTATTGGTGGTGGTGGTGGTGGTGTTGGTGGTAGTGGTATTGGTGGTGGTGGTATTGGTGGTGGTGGTATTGGTGGTGGTATTGGTGGTGGTATTGGTGGTGGTATTTGTGGTATTGGTGGTGGTATAGGGGGTGGTGGTGGTATTGGTGGTGGTGGTATTGTTTGTGGTATTGTTGGTGGTATTGGTGGTGGTATTGGTGGTGGTATTGGTGGTGGTGGTATTGGTGGTCTTGGTATTGGTGGTGGTATTGGTGGTGGTGGTATTGATGGTGGTAGTGGTGGTATTGGTGGTGGTGGTGGTATTGGTGGTATTGGTGATGGTATTGGTGGTGGTGTTGGTGGTATTGGTGGTGGTGGTATTGGTGGTGGTGGTGGTATTGGTGGTGGTGGTATTGGTGGTGGTGGTGGAATTGGTGGTGGTGGTATTAGTGGTAGTGATGGTATTGGTGGTATTGGTGGTGATGGTATTGGTGGTATTGGTGGTGGTGGTGTTGGTGGTATTGTCGGTGGTATTGGTATTGGCAGTGGTGGTATTGGTGGTGGTGGTGGTATTGGTGGTGGTGGTGGTGGTAAAGGTATTGGTGGTGTTGATGGTGGTGTTGTTGGTGGTGGAGGTATTGGTGGTGGTATTGGTGGTGGTATTGGCGGTGGTGGTGGTATTGGCGGTGGTGGTATTGGTGGAGGTGGTGGTTTTGGTGGTGGTGGTATTGGTGGTGGTGGTATTGGTGGAGGTGGTGGTATTGATGGTGGTGGTATTGGTGGTGGTGGTATTGGTGGGGGTGGTGCTGTTAATAAAACAGGCTTTTGAAAACAACCCGTCAGGGGGCTATTGGTGGTGGTGGTATTTGTGGTGGTGGCATTGGTGGTGTTGGTGGTGATGGTGGTATTGGTGGTATTGGTGGTGGTGGTATTGGTATTGGTGGTGGTGGTACTGGTATTGCTGGTGGTGGTATTGGTGGTGGTATTGGTATTGGTGGTGGGTTATTGGTGGTGGTATTGGTGGGGGTGGTATTGGTGGTAGTATTGGTATTGATGGTGGTATTGGGATTGGTGGTGGAATTGGTACTGGTGATGGTGGTATTGGTATTGGTGGTGGTATTGTTGGTGGTGGTATTGGTGGTGGTGGTGGTGGTATTGGTGTTGGTGGTAGTGGTATTGGTGGTGGTGGTATTGGTGGTGGTATTGGTGGTGGTGGCATTGGTGGTGGTGGTGGTATTGGTGGTGGTGGTATTGGTGGTGTTGGTGGTGGTGGTTGTGGTATTGGTGGTGGTATTGGTGGTGTTGGTATTGGTGGTGGTATTGGTGGTGGTGGTATTGATGGTGGTAGTGGTGGTGGTGGTATTGGTGGTGATATTGGTGGTGGTATTGGTGGTGGTGGTGGTGGTATTGGTGGTAGTGGTACTGGTGGTATTAGTGGTGGTGGTGGCATTGGTGGTATTGGTGGTGGTGGTATTGGTATTGGTGGTATTGGTGGTGGTGGTATCGGTGGTGGTTGTATCAGTGGTGATGGTATTGGTGGTATTGGTGGTGGTGGTATTGTTGGTGGTATTGGTATTGTTGGTGGTATTGGTATTGTTGGTGGTATTGGATTGGTGGTGGTGGTATTGGTGGTGTTGGTATTGGTGGTGGTGGTGGTATTGGTGGTAGTATTGGTATTGGTGGTGGTAGTATTGGTGGTGGTGGTGGTATTGTTGGTGGTGGTATTGGTGGTGGTATTGGTGGTGGCGGTGGTGGTGTTGGTGGTAGTGGTATTGGTGGTGGTGGTATTGGTGGTGGTGTTGGTGGTGGTGGGATTGGTGGTGGTATTTGTGGTATTGGTGGGGGTATGGGTGGTAGTGGTGGTATTGGTGGTGGTATTGGTATTGGTGGTGGTGGTGGTATTGGTGGTCTTGGTATTGGTGGTGGTATTGGTGGTGGTGGTATTGATGGTGGTAGTGGTGGTGGTGGTGATATTGGTGGTGGTGGTATTGGTGGTGGTATTGGTGGTGGTGGTGGTATTGGTGGTGGTGGTATTGGTGATGGTGTTGGTGGTGGTGTTGGTGGTATTGGTGGTGGTGGTATTGGTGGTGGTGGTATTGGTGGTGGTGGTATTAGTGGTGGTGGTGGTATTGGTGGTGGTGGTATTGGTGGTGGCGGTGGTGGTGATGGTGGTATTGATGGTGGTGGTGGTATTGGTGGTGGTGGTATTGGTGGTGGTATTGGTGGTGGTGGTGTTGGTGGTATTGGCGGTCGTATTGGTACTGGCAGTGGTGGTATTGGTGGTGGTGGTGGTATTGGTGGTGGTGGTAAAGGTATTGGTGGTGTTGATGGTAGTGGTGTTGGTGGTGGTGGTATTGGTGGTGGTATTGGCGGTGGTGGTGGTATTGGCGGTGGTGGTGGCATTGGTGGAGGTGGTAGTTTTGGTGGTGGTGGTATTGGTGGTGGTGGTATTGGTGGAGGTGGTGGTATTGATGGTGGTGGTATTGGTGGTGGTGGTGCTGTTAATAAAACAAGCTTTTGAAAACAACCCATCAGGGGGCTACTGGTGGTGGTGGTATTGGTGGTGGTGGCATTGGTGGTATTGGTGATGATGGTGGTATTGGTGGTGGTGGTATTGGTATTGGTGGTGGTGGTATTGGTATTGGTGGTGGTGGTACTGGTATTGGTGGTGGTGGTGGTATTGGTATTGGTGGTGGTGGTGGGTTATTGGTGGTGGGTTATTGGTGGTGGTGGTGGTGGTATTGGTGGTGGTGGTATTGGTGGTGGTATTGGTGGTAGTATTGGTATTGATGGTGGTATTGGTATTGGTGGTGGTATTGGTACTGGTGGTGGTGGTATTGTTGGTGGTGTTGGTGGTGGTGGTATTGTTGGTGTGTTGGTGGTATGGTGGTGGTGGTGGTATTGGTGGTGGTGGTATTGGTGGTGGTATTGGTGGTGGGGGGGTATTGGTGGTGGTGGTGGTATTGGTGGTGTTGGTGGTGTTGGTGGTGGTGGTGATATTGGTGGTGTTAGTATTGGTGGTGGTATTGGTGGTATTGGCGGTGGTGGTATTGATGGTGGTAGTGGTGGTGGTGGTATTGGTTGTGGTGGTCTTGGTGGTATTGGTGGTGATATTGGTGGTGGTATTGGTGGTGGTGGTGGTGGTATTGGTGTTGGTGGTATTGGTGATGGTATTGGTGGTGGTGGTATTGGTGGTAGTGGTACTGGTGGTAATAGTGGTGGTGGTGGCATTGGTGGTATTGGTGGTGGTGGTATTGGTATTGGTGGTATTGGCGGTGGTATTGGTATTGGCGGTGGTGGTATTGGTGGTGGTTGTATTTTTGGTGGTGGTGGTATTGGTGGTGGTGGTGGTGGTAGTGGTATTGGTGTTGATGTTGATGGTGGTGGTGGTATTGGTGGTGGTATTGTTATTGATGGTGGTATTGGTGGTGGTTGTATTTTTGGTGGTGGTGGTATTGATGGTGGTGGTATTGGTGGTGGTGGTATTAGTGGTGGTATTGGTGGTATTGGTGATGGTATTGATGGTGATGGTGGTATTGTGATGGTTGTATTGGTGGTGGTATTGGTGGTGGCATTGGTGGTGGTGGTATTGGTGGTGGTATTGGTGGTGGTGGTATCGGTGGTGGTTGTATCAGTGGTGATGGTATTGGTGGTGGTATTGGTGGTATTGGTGGTGGTGGTATTGTTGGTGGTATTGGTATTGGCAGTGGTATTGGTATTGGTGGTGGTATTGGATTGGTGGTGGTATTGGTGGTGGTATTGGTGGTGGTATTGGTTGTGGTGGTATTGGTGGTGGTGGTGGTATTGGTGGTAGTATTGGTGGTGGTATTGGTGGTGGTGGTATTGGTGGTGGCGGTGGTGGTGTTGGTGGTAGTGGTATTGGTGGTGGTGGTATTGGTGGTGGTATTGGTGGTGGTATTGGTGGTGGTATTTGTGGTATTGGTGGTGGTATAGGGGGTGGCGGTGGTATTGGTGGTGGTGGTATTGTTGGTGGTATTGTTGGTGGTATTGGTGGTGGTATTGGTGGTGGTATTGGTGGTGGTGGTATTGATGGTGGTAGTGGTGGTGGTGGTATCGGTGGTGGTGATGGTATTGGTGGTGGTATTGGTGGTGGTGGTGGTATTGGTGATGGTATTGGTGGTGGTGTTGGTGGTATTGGTGGTGGTGGTATTGGTGGTGGTGGTATTGGTGGTGGTGGTGGTATTGGTGGTGGTGGTATTGGTGGTGGTGGAGGAATTGGTGGTGGTGGTATTAGTGGTAGTGATGGTATTGGTGGTGATGGTATTGGTGGTATTGGTGGTGGTGGTGTTGGTGGTATTGGCGGTGGTATTGGTATTGGCAGTGGTGGTATTGGTGGTGGTGGTGGTATTGGTGGTGGTGGTGGTGGTAAAGGTATTGGTGGTGTTGATGGTGGTGTTGTTGGTGGTGGAGGTATTGGTGGTGGTATTGGTGGTGGTGGTGGTATTGGCGGTGGTGGTGGTATTGGCGGTGGTGGTGGCATTGGTGGTGGTATTGGTGGAGGTGGTGGTTTTGGTGGTGGTGGTATTGGTGGTGGTGGTATTGGTGGAGGTGGTGGTATTGATGGTGGTGGTATTGGTGGTGGTGGTATTGGTGGGGGTGGTGCTGTTAATAAAACAGGCTTTTGAAAACAACCCGTCAGGGGGCTATTGGTGGTGGTGGTATTGGTGGTGGTGGCATTGGTGGTATTGGTGGTGATGGTGGTATTGGTGGTGGTGGTATTGGTGGTGGTGGTATTGGTATTGGTGGTGGTGGTACTGGTATTGGTGGTGGTGGTATTGGTGGTGGTATTGGTGGTGGGTTATTGGTGGTGGGTTATTGGTGGTGGTGGTGGTATTGGTGGTGGTGGTATTGGTGGTAGTATTGGTATTGATGGTGGTATTGGGATTGGTGGTGGTATTGGTACATGGTGGTGGTGGTATTGGTATTGGTGGTGGTATTGTTGGTGGTGGTATTGGTGGTGGTGGTATTGGTGTTGGTGGTAGTGGTATTGGTGGTGGTGGTATTGGTGGTGGTATTGGTGGTGGTGGCATTGGTGGTGGTATTGGTGGTGTTGGTGGTGGTGGTGGTGGTGGTGGTGGTGGTGGTGGTGATGGTATTGGTGGTGGTATTGGTGGTGTTGGTATTGGTGGTGGTATTGATGGTGGTAGTGGTGGTGGTGGTGGTATTGGTGGTGATATTGGTGGTGGTATTGGTGGTGGTGGTGGTGGTATTGGTGGTAGTGGTACTGGTGGTATTAGTGGTGGTGGTGGCATTGGTGGTATTGGTGGTGGTGGTATTGGTATTGGTGGTATTGGTGGTGGTGGTATCGGTGGTGGTTGTATCAGTGGTGATGGTATTGGTGGTGGTGGTATTGTTGGTGGTATTGGTATTGTTGGTGGTATTGGTATTGTTGGTGGTATTGGATTGGTGGTGGTGGTATTGGTGGTGTTGGTATTGGTGGTGGTGGTATTGGTGGTAGTATTGGTATTGGTGGTGGTAGTATTGGTGGTGGTGGTGGTATTGTTGGTGGTGGTATTGGTGGTGGTATTGGTGGTGGCGGTGGTGGTGTTGGTGGTAGTGGTATTGGTGGTGGTGGTATTGGTGGTGGTGTTGGTGGTGGTGGGATTGGTGGTGGTATTTGTGGTATTGGTGGTGGTATGGGTGGTAGTGGTGGTATTGGTGGTGGTATTGGTATTGGTGGTGGTGGTGGTATTGGTGGTCTTGGTATTGGTGGTGGTATTGGTGGTGGTGGTATTGATGGTGGTAGTGGTGGTGGTGGTGATATTGGTGGTGGTGGTATTGGTGGTGGTATTGGTGGTGGTATTGGTGGTGGTGGTATTGGTGATGGTGTTGGTGGTGGTGTTGGTGGTATTGGTGGTGGTGGTATTGGTGGTGGTGGTATTGGTGGTGGTGGTATTAGTGGTGGTGGTGGTATTGGTGGTGGTGGTATTGGTGGTGGTGGTGGTGGTATTGGTGGTGGTATTGGTGGTATTGGTGGTGATGGTATTGGTGGTGGTGGTGTTGGTGGTATTGGCGGTCGTATTGGTATTGGCAGTGGTGGTATTGGTGGTGGTGGTGGTATTGGTGGTGGTGGTAAAGGTATTGGTGGTGTTGATGGTGGTGGTGTTGGTGGTGGTGGTATTGGTGGTGGTATTGGCGGTGGTGGTGGTATTGGCGGTGGTGGTGGCATTGGTGGAGGTGGTAGTTTTGGTGGTGGTGGTATTGGTGGTGGTGGTATTGGTGGAGGTGGTGGTATTGATGGTGGTGGTATTGGTGGTGCTGTTAATAAAACAAGCTTTTGAAAACAACCCATCAGGGGGCTACTGGTGGTGGTGGTATTGGTGGTGGTGGCATTGGTGGTATTGGTGATGATGGTGGTATTGGTGGTGGTGGTATTGGTATTGGTGGTGGTGGTATTGGTATTGGTGGTGGTGGTACTGGTATTGGTGGTGGTGGTGGTATTGGGGGTGGTGGTGGGTTATTGGTGGTGGGTTATTGGTGGTGGTGGTGGTATTGGTGGTGGTGGTATTGGTGGTGGTATTGGTGGTAGTATTGGTATTGATGGTGGTATTGGTATTGGTGGTGGTATCGGTACTGGTGGTGGTGGTATTGTTGGTGGTGTTGGTGGTGGTGGTATTGTTGGTGGTGTTGGTGGTAGTGGTATGGTGGTGGTGGTGGTATTGGTGGTGGTGGTATTGGTGGTGGTATTGGTGGTGGGGGGGGTATTGGTGGTGGTATTGGTGGTGTTGGTGGTGGTGGTGATATTGGTGGTGTTAGTATTGGTGGTGGTATTGGTGGTATTGGTGGTGGTGGTATTGATGGTGGTAGTGGTGGTGGTGGTGGTGGTATTGGTTGTGGTGGTCTTGGTGGTATTGGTGTTGATATTGGTGGTGGTATTGGTGGTGGTGGTGGTGGTATTGGTGTTGGTGGTATTGGTGATGGTATTGGTGGTGGTGGTATTGGTGGTAGTGGTACTGGTGGTATTAGTGGTGGTGGTGGCATTGGTGGTATTGGTGGTGGTGGTATTGGTATTGGTATTGGTGGTATTGGCGATGGTATTGGTATTGGCGGTGGTGGTATTGGTGGTGGTTGTATTTTTGGTGGTGGTGGTATTGGTGGTGGTGGTAGTGGTATTGGTGTTGATGTTGATGGTGGTGGTGGTATTGGTGGTGGTATTGTTATTGATGGTGGTATTGGTGGTGGTTGTATTTTTGGTGGTGGTGGTATTGGTGGTGGTATTGATGGTGGTGGTATTGGTGGTGGTGGTATTAGTGGTGGTATTGGTGGTATTGGTGATGGTATTGATGGTGATGGTGGTATTGTGATGGTTGTATTGGTGGTGGTATTGGTGGTGGCATTGGTGGTGGTGGTATTGGTGGTGGTATTGGTGGTGGTGGTATCGGTGGTGGTGGTATTGGTGGTGGTGGTATTGGTGGTGGTTGTATCAGTGGTGATGGTATTGGTGGTGGTATTGGTGGTGGTGGTATTGGTGGTGGTGGTATTGTTGGTGGTATTGGTATTGGCAGTGGTATTGGTATTGGTGGTGGTATTGGATTGGTGGTGGTATTGGTGGTGGTGGTGGTATTGGTGGTGGTATTGGTTGTGGTGGTATTGGTGGTGGTGGTGGTAGTGGTGGTAGTATTGGTGGTGGTATTGGTGGTGGTGGTATTGGTGGTGTCGGTGGTGGTGTTGGTGGTAGTGGTATTGGTGGTGGTGGTATTGGTGGTGGTATTGGTGGTGGTATTGGTGGTGGTATTTGTGGTATTGGTGGTGGTATAGGGGGTGGCGGTGGTATTGGTGGTGGTGGTATTGTTGGTGGTATTGTTGGTGGTATTGGTGGTGGTATTGGTGGTGGTATTGGTGGTCTTGGTATTGGTGGTGGTATTGGTGGTGGTATTGGTGGTATTGGTGGTGGTGGTATTGATGGTGGTAGTGGTGGTGGTGGTATCGGTGGTGGTGATGGTATTGGTGGTGGTGGTGGTATTGGTGGTATTGGTGATGGTATTGGTGGTGGTGTTGGTGGTATTGGTGGTGGTGGTATTGGTGGTGGTGGTATTGGTGGTGGTGGTGGAATTGGTGGTGGTGGTATTAGTGGTAGTGATGGTATTGGTGGTATTGGTGGTGATGGTATTGGTGGTATTGGTGGTGGTGGTGTTGGTGGTATTGGCGGTGGTATTGGTATTGGCAGTGGTGGTATTGGTGGTGGTGGTGGTATTGGTGGTGGTGGTGGTGGTAAAGGTATTGGTGGTGTTGATGGTGGTGTTGGTGGTGGAGGTATTGGTGGTGGTATTGGTGGTGGTGGTGGTATTGGCGGTGGTGGTGGTATTGGCGGTGGTGGTGGCATTGGTGGTGGTATTGGTGGAGGTGGTGGTTTTGGTGGTGGTGGTATTGGTGGTGGTGGTATTGGTGGTGGTGGTATTGGTGGAGGTGGTGGTATTGGTGGTGGTGGTGCTGTTAATAAAACAAGCTTTTGAAAACAACCCATCAGGGGGCTACTGGTGGTGGTGGTATTGGTGGTGGTGGCATTGGTGGTATTGGTGATGATGGTGGTATTGGTGGTGGTGGTATTGGTGGTGGTGGTATTGGTATTGGTGGTGGTGGTACTGGTATTGGTGGTGGTGGTACTGGTATTGGTGGTGGTGGGTTATTGGTGGTGGGTTATTGGTGGTGGTGGTGGTATTGGTGGTGGTGGTATTGGTGGTGGTATTGGTGGTAGTATTGGTATTGATGGTGGTATTGGTATTGGTGGTGGTATCGGTACTGGTGGTGGTGGTATTGTTGGTGGTGGTGGTATTGTTGGTGGTGTTGGTGGTAGTGGTATGGTGGTGGTGGTGGTATTGGTGGTGGTGGTATTGGTGGTGGTATTGGTGGTGGGGGGGGTATTGGTGGTGGTATTGGTGGTGTTGGTGGTGATATTGGTGGTGTTAGTATTGGTGGTGGTATTGGTGGTATTGGTGGTGGTGGTATTGATGGTGGTAGTGGTGGTGGTGGTGGTGGTATTGGTTGTGGTGGTCTTGGTGGTATTGGTGTTGATATTGGTGGTGGTATTGGTGGTGGTGGTGGTGGTATTGGTGTTGGTGGTATTGGTGATGGTATTGGTGGTGGTGGTATTGGTGGTAGTGGTACTGGTGGTATTAGTGGTGGTGGTGGCATTGGTGGTATTGGTGGTGGTGGTATTGGTATTGGTATTGGTGGTATTGGCGATGGTATTGGTATTGGCGGTGGTGGTATTGGTGGTGGTTGTATTTTTGGTGGTGGTGGTATTGGTGGTGGTGGTAGTGGTATTGGTGTTGATGTTGATGGTGGTGGTGGTATTGGTGGTGGTATTGTTATTGATGGTGGTATTGGTGGTGGTTGTATTTTTGGTGGTGGTGGTATTGGTGGTGGTATTGATGGTGGTGGTATTGGTGGTGGTGGTATTAGTGGTGGTATTGGTGGTATTGGTGATGGTATTGATGGTGATGGTGGTATTGTGATGGTTGTATTGGTGGTGGTATTGGTGGTGGCATTGGTGGTGGTGGTATTGGTGGTGGTATTGGTGGTGGTGGTATCGGTGGTGGTTGTATCAGTGGTGATGGTATTGGTGGTGGTGGTATTGGTGGTGGTTGTATCAGTGGTGATGGTATTGGTGGTGGTATTGGTGGTGGTGGTATTGGTGGTGGTGGTATTGTTGGTGGTATTGGTATTGGCAGTGGTATTGGTATTGGTGGTGGTATTGGATTGGTGGTGGTATTGGTGGTGGTGGTGGTATTGGTGGTGGTATTGGTTGTGGTGGTATTGGTGGTGGTGGTGGTATTGGTGGTAGTATTGGTGGTGGTATTGGTGGTGGTGGTATTGGTGGTGGCGGTGGTGGTGTTGGTGGTAGTGGTATTGGTGGTGGTGGTATTGGTGGTGGTATTGGTGGTGGTATTGGTGGTGGTATTTGTGGTATTGGTGGTGGTATAGGGGGTGGCGGTGGTATTGGTGGTGGTGGTATTGTTGGTGGTATTGTTGGTGGTATTGTTGGTGGTATTGGTGGTGGTATTGGTGGTATTGGTGGTGGTGGTATTGATGGTGGTAGTGGTGGTGGTGGTATCGGTGGTGGTGATGGTATTGGTGGTGGTATTGGTGGTGGTGGTGGTATTGGTGGTATTGGTGATGGTATTGGTGGTGGTGTTGGTGGTATTGGTGGTGGTGGTATTGGTGGTGGTGGTGGTGGAATTGGTGGTGGTGGTATTAGTGGTAGTGATGGTATTGGTGGTATTGGTGGTGATGGTATTGGTGGTATTGGTGGTGGTGGTGTTGGTGGTATTGGCGGTGGTATTGGTATTGGCAGTGGTGGTATTGGTGGTGGTGGTGGTATTGGTGGTGGTGGTGGTGGTAAAGGTATTGGTGGTGTTGATGGTGGTGTTGGTGGTGGAGGTATTGGTGGTGGTATTGGTGGTGGTGGTGGTATTGGCGGTGGTGGTGGTATTGGCGGTGGTGGTGGCATTGGTGGTGGTATTGGTGGAGGTGGTGGTTTTGGTGGTGGTGGTATTGGTGGTGGTGGTATTGGTGGTGGTGGTATTGGTGGAGGTGGTGGTATTGATGGTGGTGGTATTGGTGGTGGTGGTATTGGTGGGGGTGGTGCTGTTAATAAAACAGGCTTTTGAAAACAACCCGTCAGGGGGCTATTGGTGGTGGTGGTATTGGTGGTGGTGGCATTGGTGGTATTTGTGGTGATGGTGGTATTGGTGGTGGTGGTATTGGTGGTGGTGGTATTGGTATTGGTGGTGGTGGTACTGGTATTGGTGGTGGTGGTATTGGTGGTGGTATTGGTATTGGTGGTGGGTTATTGGTGGTGGGTTATTGGTGGTGGTGGTGGTATTGGTGGTGGTGGTATTGGTGGTAGTATTGGTATTGATGGTGGTATTGGGATTGGTGGTGGTATTGGTACTGGTGGTATTGGTATTGGTGGTGGTATTGTTGGTGGTGGTATTGGTGGTGGTGGTATTGGTGTTGGTGGTAGTGGTATTGGTGGTGGTGGTATTGGTGGTGGTATTGGTGGTGGCATTGGTGGTGGTGGTGGTATTGGTGGTGGTGGTGGTGGTTTTGGTGGTGGTATTGGTGGTGTTGGTATTGGTGGTGGTATTGGTGGTGGTGGTATTGATGGTGGTAGTGGTGGTGGTGGTGGTATTGGTGGTGATATTGGTGGTGGTATTGGTGGTGGTGGTGGTGGTATTGGTGGTAGTGGTACTGGTGGTATTAGTGGTGGTGGTGGCATTGGTGGTATTGGTGGTGGTGGTATTGGTGGTATTGGTGGTGGTGGTATTGGTGGTGGTTGTATCAGTGGTGATGGTATTGGTGGTATTGGTGGTGGTGGTATTGTTGGTGGTATTGGTATTGTTGGTGGTATTGGTATTGTTGGTGGTATTGGATTGGTGGTGGTGGTATTGGTGGTGGTATTGGTGGTGGTGGTATTGGTGGTAGTATTGGTATTGGTGGTGGTAGTATTGGTGGTGGTAGTGGTATTGGTGGTGGTGGTGGTATTGGTGGTGGTGTTGGTGGTGGTGGGATTGGTGGTGGTATTTGTGGTATTGGTGGTGGTATGGGTGGTAGTGGTGGTATTGGTGGTGGTATTGGTATTGGTGGTGGTGGTGGTATTGGTGGTCTTGCTATTGGTGGTGGTATTGGTGGTGGTGGTATTGATGGTGGTAGTGGTGGTGGTGATATTGGTGGTGGTGGTATTGGTGGTGGTATTGGTGGTGGTATTGGTGGTGGTGGTATTGGTGATGGTGTTGGTGGTGGTGTTGGTGGTTTTGGTGGTGGTGGTATTGGTGGTGGTGGTATTGGTGGTGGTGGGGGTATTGGTGGTCGTGGTATTACTGGTGGTATTGGTGGTATTGGTGGTGATGGTATTGGTGGTGGTATTGGTGGTGGTGGTGTTGGTGGTATTGGCGGTCGTATTGGTATTGGTGGTGGTGGTGGTGGTATTGGTGGTGGTGGTAAAGATATTGGTGGTGTTGATGGTGGTGGTGTTGGTGGTGGTGGTATTGGTGGTGGTATTGGCGGTGGTGGTGGTATTGGCGGTGGTGGTGGCA
Source organism: Calotriton arnoldi (assembly GCA_963921515.1). NCBI lineage: Eukaryota > Metazoa > Chordata > Amphibia > Caudata > Salamandridae > Calotriton > Calotriton arnoldi. Next base: position 714,204 of record CAWUFW010004394.1, on the reverse strand, counting down.
TTGGTGGAGGTGGTAGTTTTGGTGGTGGTGGTATTGGTGGTGGTGGTATTGGTGGAGGTGGTGGTATTGATGGTGGTGGTATTGGTGGTGGTGGTGCTGTTAATAAAACAAGCTTTTGAAAACAACCCATCAGGGGGCTACTGGTGGTGGAGGTATTGTTGGTGGTGGCATTGGTGGTATTGGTGATGATGGTGGTATTGGTGGTGGTGGTATTGGTGGTGGTGGTATTGGTATTGGTGGTGGTGGTACTGGTATTGGTGGTGGTGGTGGTGGTGGTATTGGTATTGGTGGTGGTGGTGGGTTATTGGTGGTGGTGGTGGTATTGGTGGTGGTGGTATTGGTGGTAGTATTGGTATTGATGGTGGTATTGGTATTGGTGGTGGTATCGGTACTGGTGGTGGTGGTATTGTTGGTGGTGTTGGTGGTATTTGTGGTGGTGTTGGTGGTAGTGGTATGGTGGTGGTGGTGGTATTGGTGGTGGTGGTGGTATTGGTGGTGGTGGCAATGGTGGTGGTATTGGTGGTGGGGGGGTATTGGTGGTGGTGGTGGTATTGGTGGTGTTGGTGGTGTTGGTGGTGGTGGTGATATTGGTGGTGTTAGTATTGGTGGTGGTATTGGTGGTATTGGTGGTGGTGGTATTGATGGTGGTAGTGGTGGTGGTGGTGGTATTGGTTGTGGTGGTCTTGGTGGTATTGGTGGTGATATTGGTGGTGGTATTGGTGGTGGTGGTGGTGGTATTGGTGTTGGTGGTATTGGTGATGGTATTGGTGATGGTATTGGTGGTGGTGGTATTGGTGGTAGTGGTACTGGTGGTATTAGTGGTGGTGGTGGCATTGGTGGTATTGGTGGTGGTGGTATTGGTATTGGTGGTATTGGCAGTGGTATTGGTATTGGCGGTGGTGGTATTGGTGGTGGTTGTATTTTTGGTGGTGGTGGTAGTGGTATTGGTGTTGATGGTGGTGGTGGTATTGGTGGTGGTATTGTTATTGATGGTGGTATTGGTGGTGGTTGTATTTTTGGTGGTGGTGGTATTGGTGGTGGTGGTAGTGGTATTGGTGTTGATGGTGGTGGTGGTATTGGTGGTGGTATTGGTATTGATGGTGGTATTGGTATTGGTGGTGGTATTGGTACTGGTGGTGGTGGTATTGGTGGTGGTGGTATTGGTGGTGGTGGTATTGGTGGTATTGATGGTGGTGGTGGTATTGGAGGTGGTATTGGTGGTGGTGGTATTAGTGGTGGTATTGGTGGTGGTATTGGTGGTAGTGGTGGTATTGGTGATGGTATTGATGGTGATGGTGGTATTGGTGGTGGTTGTATTGGTGGTGGTATTGGTGGTGGTGGTGGTATGGTGGTATTGGTGGTGGTGGTATCAGTGGTGGTTGTATCAGTGGTGGTATTGGTGGTATTGGTGGTGGTGGTATTGTTGGTGATATTGGTATTGGCTGTGGTATTGGTATTGGTGGTGGTATTGGATTAGTGGTGGTGGTATTGGAGGTGGTGGTATTAGTGGTGATGGTATTGGTGGTGGTGGTATGGGTGGTAGTATTGGTGGTCGTGGTATTGGTGGTTGTATTGTTGGTGGTGGTAGTGGTGGTGGTGTTGGTGCTGGTGATTTTGATGGTGATGTTGGTGGTGGTGTTGGTGGTAGTGATATTGGTGGTGGTGGTATTGGTGGTGGTAATGGTGGTGGTGGTATTGGTGGTGGTATTTGTGGTATTGGTGGTGGTATGGATGGTGGTGGTATTGGTGGTGGTGCTGGTATTCGTGGTGGTGGTGGTATTGGTGGTGTTGGTGGTATTGGTGGTGGTGGTGGTGGTATTGGTGGTGTTGGTGGTGGTGGGATTGGTGGTGTTGGTATTGGTGGTGGTGGTATTTATGGTGGTAGTGGTAGTGGTGGTGGTAGTGGTGCTGGTGGTATTGGTGGTATTGGTGGTGGTGGTGATATTGGTGGTGGTGGTATTGGTGGTGGTGGTATTGGTGGTGGTGGTATTGGTGATGGTATTGGTAGTGGTGGTGGTGTTGGTGGTATTGGTGGTGGTGGTACTGGTGGTGGTGGTACTGGTGGTAGTGGTACTGGTGGTGGTGGTGGCATTGGTGGTGGTGGTATTGGTATTGGTGGTGGTGGTATTGGTGGTGGTAGTGGTATTTGTGGTGTTGATTGTGGTGGTGGTGGTATTGGTGGTGTTGGTGGTATTGTGGTGGTATTGGTGGTGCTGGTGGTATTGGTGGTGTTGGTATTGGTGGTGGTATTGGTGGTGGTGGTATTGATGGTGGTAGTGGTGGTGGTATTGGTGGTGGTGGTGATATTGCTGGTGGTGGTATTGGTGGTGGTGGTATTGGTGATGGTATTGGTGGTGGTGTTGGTGGTATTGGTGGTGGTGGTATTGGTGGTAGTGGTACTGGTGGTGGTGGTATTAGTGGTATTGGTGGTGGTGGTATTGGTGGTGGTGGTATTGGTGGTGGTGGTATTGGTGGTATTGGCAGTGGTATTGGTATTGGTGGTGGTGGTATTGGTGGTGGTGGTGGTGGTATTGGTGGTGTTGATGGTGGTGGTGGTGGTATTGGCAGTGGTGGTGGTATTGGTGGTGGTATTGGCGGTGGTGGTGGTATTGGTGGTGGTATTGGTGGAGGTGGTGGTATTGGTGGTTTTGGTGGTGGTGGTATTGGTGGAGGGGGTGGTATTGATGGTGGTGGTGGTATTGGTGGTGGTGGTATTGGTGGGGGTGTTGTTGATAAAACAGGCTTTTGAAAACAACCGTCAGGTGGCTTTAGTACAGATGACATGTAACACAGATGTGCTGTTGTCAGCTTCAGCCCATTAGCACAGGATTATGTGCTACCTGGAATTCACATGACTTAATTCGCTAATCATTTCTAAGTCCATTTTACACACGAGATAATGCCGGGTTAAAGTGATTGAAAGCGGGCGCCGTGTTACGGGCGCTGCCGTGCTGCTTAAAAAAACACAAGCAGTTTCAGTTGAAGCAGCGCATGTCTGGCCTGCAGTAAGAGAAACTCAATAAAGTAAATAGTGCTTACAGATTAAATAACAGGTCCCGTGTAACAACTGAAGTAAAAGGGCCAGTCGCCATGGGAGGGTACAAATGAAGACAAGGCCGTACTAAGGAGGGACTAACAAGCCTATTAACGAATCCGAAGGCAGCATTTACGAAAGACAATGACACAAGCCAATGAAAAATATGGGAGGCGAGTCGGCGCGGCTTCTCTCCCATACTCTACTACAGCAGCCTCACAGAGCGAGCAGTGCAGCGCGCTGCTGCTAGGCTCGACCTAAAAAACATGACTGCAAAAACTGCATTTCTTCGAGGCACGTGTGAGCTCAGAACGTAGATTTGCAGTGCTATAGGCCTCTACTAAAGGATGTGTGTCTCACACTGCAGCTCAGATGTAGTAGCTACAAGTTCCAGATTGAAAGCAAGAGCCTGGACTGGATGAGCTCCTCAATCGTGGTTCTTGGATATAAAAAAAGCCCTGAGCTTGTAATGTAAAAGGCACAGGAAAGTTATCTTTTCAATTAATGTTCATTCGCTGTTCAGTTATAACTGAATTTCTATCTAAATCTGCCATTTTGGACTAGTTTAATCTGTGTGAAGCCCCCGGAGGCCTGTCTGACCAGGTATCCCATAGCTCGATGAATATTCGCACCTGAGCAGTGATAAAAGTTCCTCTAAGGTGCCTGAGTGCAGCCACAGAGCTGCCTGTGAACAGCCGTCAGGCGAGTCGATGAGAGGCGGGGATCATTCACCCTGAAACCACAAACTAAATAATTGTATGAGGCTCTCAGCAGTTGCAATCCATATTTTATGACAGCGACGGAGACCGCAGGTGGCTGGCTGTTTTCTGGAAGGAGCAGGACCAGTAAGCAACTATTCCTTCTAGCAATAGGCATTTCTTAAAGGGAAGCAGCGGTTCATTTCATCACAGGAAAAAACACACGTGCACACTCAAAATATTAAATATTGAGTAAAAGCCTCATTTTCAAAATGAAAACATACATTGGTAAATCAAACAGGCCTGTCCTTAGCATGTCTGCTGTGTGTTTTTTGTTTTTTTTCCCAAACATACAATAGGCAGTAAAAGTTTAAAATGAACGCGGGCGACCTCCTGAATACTTGGGGCACCCCCACCCCACACCTCCGGACCGGCAGTAATGCACACCCTAGGCACATTCGGATGCTGGCCCGGCCACAGGTTCAAACAGGGGAAAACGAAACTATACCCCATTGGACATTCTGAGCGCACAAGAAGGTGGGCCTGGGAGGCTGGATTAACAATTGCGACCAATGGCTTCCGAGCCCTCGGAGTACAAATGCAGGTTACAAGATCCCAAATGAAAGCAGACAGCCTCACGGACCACACGGAGGACCAGCTGAGCCACACAGCCACTGAGACTCATGGGCAGATCTGCACTGCTTAGGATGATGACGCTCCCCAAATTGCTATACGCAAACCAAAACTACCCTTGCTACATCCTGAAAGCGACCAGAGTGTTATTCCAATCACCTCTAACCTCCTTTGTCTGAGCGTTGAGGGTGGACCGCAACGAGGTGCGTTTAATAAATTCTGCAATCCACATTTGTTGGTGGACTGGCAATGGTCGACTCACTAGCCAACTACCGGGCCTCGCACTTGCCTACTACCTGCCGGGCCTCACACTTGCTCATACTAAACAGATGGCTCTTTGACACACGATGACCCAGCGAACCGCATTGGCCACTGGTATATGGGTACTCACCCCCACTACACTACATATACTGGGGATGGATGCCAGTACAAGCACCTCCGCTGACCAAAGGGGCAATATGAATATGGAGGGTTGCTCTACAAGACATGGGATGAGAAGGGAACTGACACAGGAAATCCCCCTATGGCCCGGCGCGTTACTCCCAGAGTCCTGCGTCTCTATAGGGATATTGCGAATTGGACACCTTCGGTGTTACCACCCCTGGTCATGTAGTACATGGCACCGACATCAAACCTTACACAGACCCCCAAGAGAAATTCGGGCTCAAACGCACGCAATCCTTCTGATACCTACACCTCCGACATACCTTCAGACCCTAACCCAATCCACTCACAGACCTCCCAGAGTTTAGGCTTGAGAGGTGAAACTCACAATAGACCCACTCCCTCCCAAGAGTTGAATATTTATACTTTACAAATCTCTAGTACTGAACTCACCTGATCCTTCCCATACCTTTGGAAACAATGAGAGACCGATCTGGGTGCGCTGGAAGCAGTGGCGGCTGGTGACATTTGAAAGTGGCGAGCATAAAAGTTTGGGCTGAGTGCCCTGTGGCGAGCGAGTGTAGCAAGTGAGCCCAACTATCATAAGGGGAATTCAGGGGGGTTCCCCCCCGGGGCAAATTTTTAAAAACAGAGTCGGCAAATCGTGCATTTCCAAGCAAATTTGAGAAAGCAAGAAGGTTAATAAAGCAATTGTGAAATTGTAGTTATGACATCAATAAAGAGATCTCATATGATAATTGCGTAGGTAGCTGTTTATTCAGTATAACACTGCCTTATGGCTGGAAAATCATCAGAAGTTAGGCATTAGATAATCTGGGACATGCCATTTGCCGCTAATCATTATTCTTAAATTAGGGCCATAATGTTATCTCACAGTTTATATCACATTAAACGTTTGGTCAGCATATTTTCCCATTTTTATAAAATTAAATGAACCCAAAATAATTATGACAGCCATGTAAACCCTCACAGTGGATACGCTGTATTTAGGGTTAATAATCAAGTAACATGTATTGCTAAACAAATTGTCATTTTTGCACTTATCAATTGGTGTGAAGGGTGTTTTGGCCCATGTCAAGCAGTGCAAATGTCAGCACAAACTTTCACCAGTACAGTTTTCAGAAAAAAACACTTGTGTATCTTCCCTGCTGCCCATCCTTCAGCTATAAGCAAGGCTACTAGAATTATGTGGCAGAGAAGGAACAAATTATGCAGGCAGGGTTGACTAAATTATGCAGCAAGAAAAGGCAAATTATGTGGCATAAAGTGGCATATTTTGTGTTAAATTACCTCATTATTCTGTCAATTTTACACTTGGTAACACTGTCTGGGAAAATATTTCACCTTACTAGTACAAATTTAACACCCAAATACAGCAACAATCAAGTGGAAGCCGACCAGTCAACCATTCCGAAGGGCCTTCCGGCTTCCACAAACACATGTCCTATGGTTTTAGTAACTTTTGCTGTGTTTGAACTACAAATTCTTTTTTGTTAAAATCTAAAGGTTATGCAGCACGTGATGGATTATTTGGCCATAGGTCTAGAATGTTCGATTAAGCTCAGCACTGACCAGAGGCCACTGACCAGAGAAGGCATCCCCCGCTGCACTGATCAGAGCGATCCATGCCAGGGAGTTGATCCACATGGCACCACCAAGAGGCTAGCGGGTGACCCGGATGCCGTGCCAGGCTCTCTCATTACCAAAACTGTGTGATCCAGTGCCACGCTATCTCCCGTGCCTCTGTTCTTTTACCTAAAGTGGTAGGAGCTGCTTAAAAACGGACTACATTTCAGTATCACGCATACTTAAAGACTGGATACTGGACAGACAGGTTGGGGGAACTAGTCTGGGCTGACATGAGACCATGTGGCTGAGAAAAGACTGCTGTATCACAAAAGACTATTTCTCAAGAACAATTACTTCCTGCCCCCCATTGATGCAGTTTCTACCCTCAGGCTCTTATAGTTTATTTCTTGCATTGGGCAACAGAGCGGTAGTGTCAGTGAAGTTGAGCGGACTCGCCCAAGATCACACCTTGCGGAGGCAAGGAGAGCAGGGATCCGAATTCTTTCTTTGACCCTGAGACAGTGGAACCAGGACTTTCCATGCAGACTCTAACTTTCACTCACATGCACACTGATCACACATACAGACATCAAGCAAGCTCTCAAATTTAGGGGGCCTTTGGGAGAATTCCCTTAAAGAAATTGTTTGGAAAATTGGACCATATTGTGCTTCTTCCACATTTAATTTTTTGAGAATTTGATCAAATAAGACACATGATTTAAATGTAGTTTCAAAGGGGTCTTGATAGAATAAAAATTTATTCAGACACTATGCATGAGTGGACAGAATGGCCAACATAAATCTTGTGCCAAGAGCAATATCACCATTTGCTAATATGGAAGTTGTTAAGAAATAAAATGCTGTCCAGAGTTTCTCTGCCGGTGAGAACCCCATCTAAAATGCTGTGCCAGGAAAAAAAAAGAAAACACTATAATTACTGCACTGCTCACTCTTGCACAATCAAACAGGATAAAAAATATGTTGGAACCAGGACTTTCCATGCAGACTCTAACTTTCACTCACACGCACACTGATCACACATACAGATGCTATATCTCACAGACACACCCATACACAACACACACTTTCACCCATTCGCAGATAATATTTAAAAAGTTTTCATTTTGCTCACCTTATTTTCTGTACAGGTCCCGTTTGGACAGCTGCTCTTTTCTTTTTTTCAGTTTTAAAAAGAAAATTTTATTAGTAGAGTAAAGGTGTCAATACAGAGTTCATAGCATTAAATACACATCAGTACAATAAATAAATTTTGCTACAGTAAAGATTAAGAAATGAGAAACCAGACTTATGGGTAAATTTAGAAAATCTAAGCAGTACAAATGAATCTTGTAAGTAGGTGATTAATAGATAATGTGATTAATAGATATTGTAGGAACGTATAGGGGTTTCAGGGGGTTTTGGAACTTTTGCTGGGATGGTTGTAGTTGGAAACATTGTTTGGCACAAACGTCTAGGTATATTGTAACAGGTGACCACAGGTCTAAGCGTTTCGTAGCCATGCATATAGGATAAACAAAGGAGGTATCCAATCTGTGATTATGACAAACAGTATACCACCATGCCTTATATGAGATTTTAGAGAAATCCTTCCAATTTACGGTAATTTGTTGGAATGCAACCGCTAATAACAAGTCAATAATTTTCACATTAAGTGTAACATTCTCCCAACAAGGCGAGAGACTACCTAAGAAAACATGAGTGAAGAAAAAAGAAAATTTAGTTCCGAAGATCAGATTAATTTGAGACCACACTTGCCTCCCAAAAATTTTTACAGTTGTACATGAAAATACCATATGGAATAGGTCAGCATTTGAAGAGGAACATGTCCAACATGCATCCGACACAGTCACAAATCTCTTGCTCAAAACACTTGGTGTAAATAAAAGTCTGTTGTACACAAAAAACAGCGTCTGTGTTGTGTTGGCTGCCCTAGATGATTTACGTAATTTAAGCCATATTTTATTCCAAAAAGAAATTGGCCATGTTGACGTGAGATCCCGTTCCCATGCCTCCTCTGTTTTAGATTTCTGCCTATTAATGTCCCCGCCCCGTACATACTTATATATAGTGGAAGCTCTGGGTCTAGTCTTTAGTAAAGTGCAAAGTGTAGAGGAAGGTTCTGATGGAGTGGAGATAGTGGATGTGGTGGATAATTGAGTGTATCTATCCATCACAGCAGTTTTAAGTAATCTATATTTGTGAATGCTCGAGGCAGGTAAGTCGAATAATTGACTAAGTGAGGGGAAGGATAAAAGTTTGATTGTGCAAATAACTGATGGATCCAGATCAAACCCTCTGTCGCCAAGTCTTCCAATAGAAAGGTTTACTTCGAATAGTTAGGTCTTTGTTGTGCCAAATTGTGGAATTAAGGAATAGCTCCGTAGTATTGTGCGTGGAAGCAGATGTGGGTTCTAAAAGCTTCGAGGTCAATTTGATTATGGGAGTGGACATAGCCTGTGGTTTGCGTGAAAATGAGAGGTATTCCTGAAAAGAGAAAGGGGATATGAAGGAATGCTCAGTTATTGTCCATAAAGGGCAATCATCCACAGATTCAAGTAACCAAAAGGATGCTTGACGTAGGAGAAAAGCTGTCTGGTATGTCTGAAAATCTGGAAAGTTAACCCCACCTTCTGTATTAGGACGAGTTAATTTAGATAAAGACATTCTGGACCTCTTGTTGCTCCATAGAAAGGAAGATAGTGTGGAATTAATCTTCTTAAAAAACTTTTTAGGAATAGGGACTGGAATGTTAGAGATGGTATATAAAATTATAGGTGATAACATCATCTTTATAGTGTCTAGACGACCCCACCAAGATATATAAAGGGGATGCCATTTAGCTACTAAATCCGAAACCTTTTGTATGCATTTGGTCATGCAAAGTGCCACCGTGTCTGCTATTGAAGAAGTCACGTGTAACCCTAAATATTTAATGTGGTGAGGGCTCCAAGTAAAGTTGGAAGCACAAAAATCCGACTTGAAAGTATACTTAGTTAAGGGCAAAATTTCACACTTATCATTATTCAATTTATATCCAGAGATGCTAGAATAAGCCTGCACCTCCTCCAAAAAAGTAGGTATTGAGTCTTCCGGTTTGGACATGAAAAGCAGAATGTCATCAGCATATGCTGCAAGTTTAATATGGGAATTAGATGATTGGAATCCATGTAGGTCAGGATTTTGACGTAATTTGGAGAGAAAAGGTTCTAAGGCCAAGTTGAAAAGGAAAGGGGAGAGTGGGCATCCCTGACGCACTCCTCTCTTTAAGTCAAAAAGATCAAACCGTTGGCACATACTGCCGCACGGGGATTGGAGTATAGTAGAGCGATTAGGGAGGTAAATTTAGGGCCAAAGCCAAACCACTTGAGAGTATAGAATAAAAAGGTCCATTCAACTCTGTCGAACGCCTTCTCGGCATCAAGTGCAATTGCTGCCAGGGGGTACTTTAAATGGGAGGATTTAGACAAGGCATTAAAAAGAAGTCTCGTGTTGTCGGTAATAAATCTCCCTTAACGAATCCAGATTGTTCTTTCCCGAATAAGTCAGGTAGGTATGAATCTAATCGTATGGCTAATGCTTTGGAAAAAATGTTGTAGTCTATGTTAACCAGGGATATAGGCCTATAATTCTTGCAATATTTAAAATCCTTACCCTCTTTGGGGATGAGGCAAATATGAGCTTCTGAAAAAGAACCTGAAGAGCTACCTGATGTGCTAAAGGAATCTAGTAAAGAATGTAACTTGGGCATTATGAGCTTGGAAAAATGTTGGGAAAATTCTACGGTGAAACCATCTGGTCCTGGTGCTTTGTCCTTTTTAAGATGTTGGAGAGCCTTTAACAATTCTTGGTATGTTAAATCGGACTCCAGGGAGGATAGATTTGGGAAAGCGTTTTGAGGTTTTTGAATACCAGAGAAAAAGTGCAGAAGAGAATTTTCAGAGGGTTGTGTTTCAGAGTCGTACAGAGACTTGTAAAAGAGAGAGAACTCATTCAAAATTTCATTATCTTTAAATTTTAGGTTTAATCCGTTGTCATAAATGGACTCAATATTCAGCTTGTTTTGTTTAACTTTTAAATAATTAGCCAATAGTTTCCCAGCCTTATTTTTGCCTCCGTATAATTTTGCACTGGATTTTAACAAATATAATGAGGCGTCCTCCGTTGACTTCTTATTAAATTGCATTTTGGCGTTTATGAGAGCTGTGAGGCAATCTTTTGAATGTGAAGTGTAGAAGGAGTGTTCCAATCTTTTAATATCTTGGAGGAGATCTTTAGTTAATTTGCGGAAGAGTTTTCGTTTCTTTGCAACAAAGCCAATTATGAAGCCCTCGCTGAGGCTTTAAAAGCATCCCATATGGTTGAACATGATATGGAATCTGTTTGATTCATCTCGTAGAACTCATCAAAAAGGAAGTAAACGAGGCAGTGAACTTTGGGTCTAGAAGGAGGGTATTGTTGAAGCGCCATCTTTTGGGACCTGTAACTTTAGGTAAAATATCTAGGTTGATCGAGACATGAGCGTGATCTGATAATAGAATGGGACCAATCTCTGCATTTGTAAGATTTTGTGAGATGTTGTGAGAGACAAATATGTAATCGATCCTTGATTGGGTTTGATGGGAAGGGGAATAAAAAGAGTACTCTCTAGTGGTTGGGTTACAGAGACGCCACTCGTCCAAAAGTTTGTGTTGATTAATTGCATGCACAAAAGATCTATGGGACTTGTTGGGAATAAAAGAAACTTTGGAATTTCTATCTATAAACGGATCAAAGGTCTGATTGCAGTCCCCCGCCAAAATGAAATTAACTTCCATGTGTTGGGTAATTTGCTTAGCCAGTGTGGGCCAAAAGGAAGGTTCTCCGCATGTAGGGGCATAGACATTGAGAAGAGAGACAGGAACACCCTTCAAAGATAACTTAACATTTAGCCATCTACCATCAGCATCCGAGTCCTGGGACATAACTGTAAACGAGAGGGATCTGCGGCACAATATCATCACTCCATTACGTTTGCCATCCCCGGGGGAAAAGAAGACCTCCCCCACCCATCCCCTCTTCAACTTTAATGATTCAACATCCGATAAGTGGGTTTCTTGCAAGAATACAATATCGGCTTCTAATTTGGCTAAGTAAGAGAGAACTCTCTGCCTCTTGATGGGGAGTTTAATCCCCTAACGTTCCAGGTGATCAATTTTAATGACATAAATAAATAAAAACAATTTGTACTGAAATTATGAACCATAAGTCCAATTCATTATAGTAGCAATGTGAAATAAGAGATATGCAAAACAGGAAAGGAGTATTTTCTGCGGCTTCAAAGTTGAGAAAAATAGGTAAATCATGTAACAAAGGCGTAGAATGTGAGCTGAAGATAGGAATAAGAGAAGAGAAAGATCTAAGAAACAGGCGAAAGGAAGATGCAAAAATAGAAATAAGCAGAGTTATGATGATCAAGAATGCGATAGATATCAAGAAGTGTGAAGAATTAGTTATACATGTGACACCAACATGTGAAAGGATACAAGCAATGAAAGAAAAAAGACAAAAAACGAAAGACATATCCAGCACCAAACTTGAGGGAATGTGGGAAAAGGACATACCTACAAAGGAAGGGTCATGGATATACGGGAGGATGGATGGGACCACATGGGTTAGGCAACACAACCGGGATCGACAAAACGGAGGACCAAGGAAAAACCACGGTAGACGAGTAGAAAAACCTGTGGAGACAATAACAATCAAAGATTAGGAGATGTTTCAGAACATAACTGTAAACCATTTATCTCATAAAACAGAACCAGGAAAACCAGCTTTTAACACTAAGCAACGTGAATATTTCTGTAACGTCCTAGCCGCCATATCAGATATATCGCCAGCTGCTAAAAGGCGCATCTAAAATGGCGGAGTATAGCTGTTAAGCAAACAGAGACTGAAGAACTTGTGGGAGGAAGAAGAGAAGAAACAGTCAATCAAGTATTGAATGAAGAGGAGGGTCCAGAGGAATCCATCTCGTGTGTCTTGCAGGAATTAATGAAGTCTTGTAAACGCATTGGATCTTCATACACCGTTGTTCTGTTATTATACGTAACTTTGAAGAGACAAGGATGGAAAAGACCGTATCTGGCCCCCAAGGAACGTAAATCCGCTCTCAAATTCAGGAAGGCTCTGCGTCTGTCAGCAGTAGCTTTAGCATAGTCTTGTGCAAAGAATAGAGACGAGCCTGACCATGTTATTTTTGGAGAGGTTCTAACCGCCGCCAGCACCTTCAATAAATCTGTATATTCTAAGAAATATAAGATGACTCCTCTTGGTCTCTGTGATGAGCTGGTTTGGGATGGCATCCGACCTAACCTGTGAGCTCGTTGGATGTTGAGTTGCGTCCCCTCTGGCAAGTGAAGTAGTTTAGGGAGAAAGGATCTAAAGAAAGTGAGAGAATCCGAACCTTCAAGTCCCTCTCCCAAACCGTAAATGCGCAGGTTGTTCCGTCTGTTGCGGTTTTCAAGCTCCTCGATTTGTTTCTGGAGTATGGATACCTGGGAGTGCAACTGAGAAACACCTTCACATGTGTTTTTAGGGAGGAAACAGTGTTTTCAACTTCTGTAACTCTCGTTTCCAATCGGGACCAATTGTCTGTTAGAGTTTGCAGCTTGGTGTTAGTCTCTTCCATAAAAGGTCGGAGGGCTCTGATTTCCTCCAACAGCATCTCCATCGATACTGGTGAGGCTGACTTGGGTGGAGAAGGAGGGTCCTTCTTGAGACGCTTGGTGAGAGATTTCCCAGCCGGGCCAGAGGGGGATCCATAGTTGTTCTTAGTTGTCGAGGTGAGGATGGTGAAGACTCCTCAAGTCTAGAAAATTCAGTAAAGATTCTAGAATTTTTTATAAAAATGTTTTTCTTGGAGCTGGACGAGCTGGGTACTTTTATTCTGCCCATAAACCTCTGAATAAGTCTCTCCGTCGCCGGTCAACAGTGTGGGAGTACAAGAAGCGCTTCTCCTGAGGATTTTTTTTTTGTATAACCTGAGGTCAGCACTGACAAGAATCTCCGAACTCCCTCCTCTACTTATTACTATCGTACTTCAACAACTCATCACTTTGTCTTGTAGAGAGGCCAGACACCCAACAGAGGCTGAGCTATGCTGAATGCATCCAAAAAACAGTCTGTGGATGTAATAATGAGCTCATCTCGCTTACTTCCCTACAGCAACATATGACGCAAAACCATTGCTCTCTGTAAAGTATGACTCAAATGACTGAAGAGTCTTAAAAGTCTCAAAATGGCTGCCCTGCATTCCTGTCACAAACCTCCAAACAATTTTAAACACGCTGAGTCTTCCTAAGTCAATTCGATCAAATAATGAGTTTCCCAGCGAGTTTTAGGCGAAGGATATGATAATAACTTTAGCTTAGGAGTTATTAGAGGTTTAGGAAGCAAAATCGGGAAAGTCCGCGATCGCGGCAAAAATTCAAAATGGCGGCCGCGAAATTGCGTTTCTGACAGAGAGCAGATTTTCGGTTTTAAAATTACTTGCTGTTAGGGTTTGATGAAGGCGAGGGCTTCAGGTTGCTCTCCCAACCTTCATTCACGATCTGCCATCCACTCCGAGTCGTCACTCGGTCTTAGAATTGGGTTTTTCCAAGACTCCTCCGGGAGCTTCACCCGTGCGCTGCCATTACCGCTGGGCGCCAAGCCACGCCCCCCGACAGCTGCTCTTTTCTGATTCCAGCACTGGAGGAGTCTGAAACCTTGCACCTGCGCAGGAGGTCGCAATTACCAGGCTTCACTCTGCTTGTTCGCCTCACCCTTTCCCAACTCTGGGCCCAATTCCGATGTCGTTTGGAAGACCCTCCCAGATGCGTCCGGAGGTGAAGAGTACAACTGACACATATTAGGAGCCGGTTAAACCAAACAACGCAGTACGATGCACAAAAACCTTTACTCACTGAACGAGACGGTCACTCCGATTCCATCCTCATAGTCCAAACGAAAAGCCTCTGGAAACACAGAAAGGAGCCGTCCGGAGGCTTTTTCAAGTCCGATTACAAACGCCGAAGTACGATGCGTACTTCCCATGCACCGAATCTGTCGCTACAACCAACACGTCAGAGCAGCCGGAAGGGGAGTATTTCAGCACCAATTCACGCCACAACACGATTCCTGCTGAACGAGACGTGCAGCCATGAATCCTATTGTGCATGTAATCCCCATACTCTACCTCTTCGAGCACTACTACAACTGCAACCGATGCGTTCGTCGCAGAAGGCAAGTACGACACCTACCCATACAGCAATGTCCAGTCAATATGGGGGGTGGCAACAGCAATGTCCAGTCAATAGGAGGGGTGGCAACTACCTACAGCAATGTCCAGTCAATATGAGGGGTGGCAACTACCTTCAGCAATGTCCAGTCAATAGGAGGGGTGGCAACTACCTACAGCAATGTCCAGTCAATAGGAGGGGTGGCAACTACCTACAGCAATGTCTGGTCAATATGGGGGGTGGCAACTACCTACAGCAATGTCCAGTCAATAGGAGGGGTGGCAACAGCAATGTCCAGTCAATAGGAGGGGTGGCAACCACCTACACCAATGTCCAGTCAATAGGAGGGGTGGCAACTACCTACAGCAATGTCCACTCAATAGGAGGGGTGGCAACTACCGACAGCAATGTCCAGTCAATAGGAGGGGTGACATCACAATGTCCAGTCAATAGGAGGGGTGGCAACTACCTACAGCAATGTCCAATCAATAGGAGGGGTGGCAACTACCTACAGCAATGTCCAGTCAATAGGAGGGGTGGCAACTACCTACAACAATGTTGAAGAAAATATGTGCTTTTGTTGGGGATACACCATATGTGTATAGGCATATGCGGTTTTGTGTGGAAATACCCCCATACATGAAGTTGCCTAACTTGTTTTGGGGTCAAATACTCTCATACATGAAGAGGCATTTCTTGTGTTTGGGGTAAATACCCCCATATATGATTATGCATATCTGGTGTTTGTGAAAATACCCCTATACAATAAGTTTCATTATCTGGGTTGAGGTAAAAATAAAGCATTAAAAATGGACAAGAAAAATGAAACTTCTCTGCCAAAAATAAAATCTCATAACAGTACATGTGGAGTACATGCTGCAGGTATTTCCACATAAACAAGCTCACACAGTATTGTCAATGAAAGGTATTCACACATTGTTTTAGAAAAACTAAATGCTAACCTTGAGGAATGGGTAGAGTTTAGATGCAGGTGCACCACAGGGTCACCTGCAGACCATGGTTATGTGGGCCTTCATAGACCAGCACAATGGACTCACACACTTACACAGTCCCAATCAGGACAATGCAACATTATGTCACAATATTTCAATGGAATAACATCTGTTCTTTGAATAGAGGCTGCTGGTCAGCCTTTGTGACAGTACCACCATGGTGCACTGCCTTACATGCATTGACAGAGGTAGTGTCATGATGAACACACAAACGTCACTTTCAGGGCATGACAGCTGCAGGGATTTGGCCTCAATGTAGGGACCTTGCAGGGAGGTAAGTCACAACTGGACAGTCTGACCTACATACCACAACATTGATCTGCAGCATCGTTCATTTAACTACAAAACATTTGGCCAGTAAAAACATACATGCCATGTTCAAGAGGTGGTCACAGATTGTGTGTCAATTATATTTTGAGTGCCTGAGCATCATTGTGATCACAATCAGAACATGGGTCAATAGCATGTTGTTTATGCAGGTTGAGGGATTTTCATCATCAGGTAGTTACAGTCAGCATGCTAAATTCTAGGGGAATAGCACATTTGACGCTAGACCAGGAAAAATAATAAACACACATATGTGTGATCACACAGTGAATGCATAAGTCCACCACAACACACACAGAAACATAGCAGGACAACACCACTCTAATTTACTAACAAAAGTAAGACCTTGTGATGCATTTCACAGTCTGATCCAAGACATGATTTGGCAATGACAACCATGAAATGCAGACACCACATCTTAAAATACCTTCTGTCAAAGTGCACAAACTCCATGTAACATATGCAAAACATGCCCGACTAATATCATTGTATATATAAAAAAATAATTCCACTTGTCACACAGTCAACTCTGAAACAAGTTGTTGAACAACAATGTTTTTATTAAAAAAATAAATTGCTTTATTCAGCAGTAAAATAAATATATCTTTCATCATAATCACAAGGCCAATGGCCAGTCCATCACTGGTTAGTGTCCATGTGACCTTTGAACATCAGGCCAAAATATTCTTGCCATCACAATTCCTGCGAGGGGACACCTCCCCTGAGAGGGGCATCTTGGGGGCATGCCAGGCACCAAAGGGGACGAACTATTTGGGACTGGGTTGTGTTTTGGGAGGGATGGGAGCAGGAAGGGTTTCAGGGTCCACTGCAGTGGTAGGGTCTGATGGCGGGTGTGGGACTCCACTGCAGTGGTTGGCTCTGATTGTGAGGGGTGTGCAGCTGTAGTGGGACGGGCAGTTTGAGCTGGGGTTGGTGTGGCCTTAACTAATTTAGAGATCTTAAATTTTGTGAGGGGTGAGTCTGAAATGGGGAGGGGAGGTGTCTTTTTGGTGGGTGTTTTAGCCAATTTTGATGTACTGGGCTTGTCTCGGCATCTATGGGGTGTAGGAGTGGATGCTTTGGATTGGGACTGGAGGGATTTTCTATGGGGTGTTGATGCCTTCTGTTCCTTGGAGGGTGTGGTGGGGCTAGCAGATGCTACAGATATGACATCCTGTAGATACTTCCTCTTCTTAGGAGGGGGAGTGCATGTCTGTGGAGGGAAAAATTCAATGGTAACAAGGTGGGGAGCCTGGGTTGAGGGTGATACAGGAGCGGAAAGGGTAGGGGTTGTGGAGGCAGAGGGTTGTGAGGTATGCAGAGTGTCACTGGATGCATGTGTGTCAGGTGCTGTCACTTCCTCTGTTGTGAGTGTGCTGTCTGTAGCATGAGTGTGCGGGGGTGTGGCTTGTGACTTTTGTCTGTGTGTTTGTGTGCTGTGTGTGGATGTTGCAGTGTGTGACTGTGTGTGTTTGCATGTGCTCGGGTCAGGGAGGGAAGTTGGGACGGTGGATGAGGAAGAGGTAGGAGGGGGGAGGTACTGCTGGAGGAAAGATATTGCTGCCGTCAGTGTTGAGGCCATCGCCTGATTTGATCTCTGTAGGGCAGACATGTTTGAGTGAATGCCCTCCATGTACGACGACATGTCTGTCAAAAGAGTCGTGTGTGCATGGAGGACACTCAGCATTGATGTCTGCCCCACAGAGATCTGCCTCAGGAGGTCATTGGTCTCTACACTGACGGCATCAGGGGAGACAGGTGCCGGGGGTGAGGTGCCTGGCCCAAAGGATAGTTTGCCCCTAACACGGTTGCAGCCACGGACAGTGGAACTGGGAGCAGCAGGGAGGGTGGAGATGGTAAGGGTGGTGAAGGTGGACTCTGATGTTGTAGATGCAGTCTCTGTGTCCCCCACCACCACATGGGAGTCCTCACCAGAGCTGTGATCTGATTCAGAAGCTGCAGATGTTGTTGCAGATCCGCTGCCAGTGAGACTCCCCTCACCCTCTCCGTCACTGGGTCCCCCCTCCGATGACTCTTCACTGGACTCATTTTGACGTTCTGCTCCCACAACATCCGTGGCACTCTCTGCTCCTGTGTCAGCTGATGATGCTGTGACCAAGTAATAAAAAGATTTACATGAGTCATCCATACCTAGTTGACACATAGTTAAGACACAGATGTAAATAGATATCAGATATCACATTGAGTTGTGCTATTAGCACATGCTGCATTAACAGAAATGGTACTTGTTAGCCTGCCACTTTCACATTGCTCAATGACACATGATGTGATCAGCAACTTTGCAAGTATCAACATCAAAGTACAGAACAAGAATGTTGACTAATGGAGTTTGTGGCAGGGAATGTTTTGTCTTGTGCTCATGATGGATTTGTGGACTGGTATTACTTTCTCCTCTTCTGCATGTGAGTAGAGCCATCAAAAAGTTGATATGAATCTCAGATGTCATTGAGACATGGTACACATCCTGAAATCATTAGTCATCTAATGTTGAACCATTGGCTCATATGTCACGGCTCACATGTCTACCTTGTCAAACATGCACAATGCATACTCATTGCATGAGTCATGTTACACAGTTCACAGTGATTGATAACGTGTTCAGTAGCTTTGCATACCCAATGTCAGTAGAGACATATGAGGGTCATCATGGAGACACCAAGGCAGTAGGCATAGCTGGTCCGACAGGCATGTAGCACAATGTCCTGTGTCATTTATGCACGGTGTCATGTAGCAGAATCATATAGATTTGAAGACTGAAAACAAATAAAGTTTCATAGATGTAATTAATGGTCTACAAACGGCCATGTCTGAAATTTTCAGCTTCACAATGCCTCAGGCGGAACACCATTCCACTGGCACATCTGGGTGCAATGACTGCATGGATTGTTGTGACTGAACCCATTTCCAGCATGAGTACAGTCAACACTGTTGAACAATCTTGCCTACACTGAACAAGTCCAACCTCATCTGGACAAAGTCTGACTGTCCCTTCCTTTGATTAAAAAGTATGCACACTTTCTACTACTGAGATTGCTCATGTCTTGCGTACCATGTGGTTAACAAATTTTCAATTGGTGCACATTTTACATCTCAGAATCTGACGGTAATGCAAAAAAAACCTTGTTTACCAAACCATCATGTTTGAGTATTCAAGACCAGAAACACACATGTCAACAGTTGTGACTGTGTAGTTCACATCATACCTCCAAAATCATGACATGTTGCAATCAGTGACAACCTGTGTTTGACAATGAATGGCTTGTGATTTCACCATCACATACTCCTACACATGGACTCACTTTTCCAAATGTTGTCTGTATGTTTTGACATGACATCATGGGAAGGACATTGTTACATTTGATCCGAGTTACCCTAGCTGTGAATGTCCCCTGGGATACATGTGATCACAATTGGCAGCACGTCAGTGAAAAAGACCTTTGCACACGGACCAAGACAGACAAATCTATGTCTCTACATGGAGAAATCCTTTTTCACAAAATGTTTAGCATGTGATTTGCAAAATTGGAATCACCTATCAGAACATACTTCAATGATTTGTTCCAACCACTCTGAGAACAGAATCACATATCAGTGGATGTGCAGACACTTGTAAAGCCATGGGATTCATGCAGAAACTCATACACACATCTTGTGTAAATTATTAAGCACACATGTGCATGTCAACACTGTTACAATCCCTGAACATGACTAATTCACGTGTCCCTGATGAATGGGTCATTACCTGTCATCTATTGCTCCATCTGCTTTTTTCATCTAGTGTGAATGCCTGCACGTTTGGCAGACTTACAACCACTAAAAGTGCCATCAAGCTCAGATCACAAAACCTGCCAGGATAAAGATAGAAATGCAACATGTAAATGACTCACCCCCTCCTTGCTGCTGTTGGGCCTTCAACTGCCCATCCAGGTCAGGGAAGACCACCGCTATGATGCGTCGCATGTGTGGGGTCAATCTTCGCGGGCCGCCTCACTTGCCCGGTTGTGACAGGCCCAGCTGGACCTCAGCAATCTTCTTGTGGCAATGACGAACGCGACGATATGCGACCCCCACGTCGCGCACCTTCTTGGGGATGGTCAGCCACATTTTGTCCATCTCATGGGAGTTGACCTGTAAGGATGACATGGTGATAGTCTCTTAGTCCACATGGGTCATGTGTCTCTATCATACACTAACATACCTAGCTCATTACATGTTTTAACAAATAACTAAGGGTAATGCATGTGGCATCATGTGCATCAGTCATGTGTACAATCTAATCTCTGTTCCATTTGGGACAGTGATGACATGTTTGACCCAGGACACACACTTCTACAGCAGTGTGCCTGTCAAAATCAGTTCCAGACACCCAGTTATGTTTTTAAATAGCATAAATGAATATATCTGATAGAGATTCCTACTGCCAGTAATGCACAGTTGTCACACATGTCCAAGGGCAATGCACTGTCAATCTCACTCACCTGCTCCTCTGGTTTGCTATACATCTGGCGGTGTAGTGGCAGGAGTGTGTCCAGCAGGGCCTGATTCTCCTCCTCAGTGAAAGCTGGGGCCCTGGGGTGTGTCCTTACCATCGTGGCTACCAGAGGATGTTGTCACAGCAGCAGAGAGATGGGGAGGTGCAGGAATGAAGCAGGTAGTTCTGGCAAGTAAAGTCTCTAGGGAACAGACAGACTTATATCTAAACAGCAGAGGCGGTCTCAATACATGCATCAAAAGTGATAGGTTTGCGTCGGTCGCATTGTACGAATCGGGCCAATGCATTACTTTACTAGCAAACGACACGCCTACCGCGACGTTCAAACACTCTTCATGTGATCTCTTTTGAAATGGATACATTGGTGGTGTGAGGTAACAAAGTCGTTTTACTTGCGCTGAAGAAATTAGTCGAAACACGCGTCGCTCACCATGCCAACAAACAGCTAATGGCTGTGACCGAATCGTTTCGGATGCGGAGGACGCATCCTTTGAATACTCACCGGCGTCTTTCACCATGACAACCAATGGCTGTAAAGACGCGTCCTTTGAATACTCACCCGCGTCTTTCACCATGACAACCAATGGCTGTAAACGAATCGTTTCGGATGCGGAGGACACGTCCTTTGAATAATCGGTCGTCAGAGTTCACACTGGTGTGGATGATATATCCTAGTACAGTACATGTGTGTATGCACCATATATATAAAAAAATGAGATGTACATTAATGAGACATACTCCCATGAGGAGCTAACCTTAAGGGACACATGCCACACTGTATAATTTGCATGTAAAGCATGTCTGGATTGGAAGTGCTGTTTTCTGCGTTGTATTGGTCACAGTGAACATCATTTTAAGTGTGGATGTACATGTGCAATCTTGCCTTGGCACTGCATTAGTGTCCTTTAGGACCAATTGCACAATTTAAAAAATTTCAGACTAGATGTCTGTGGTGTCAGTATTGGCTAAGGATTTTACCATTGTATGATTGGACAGTGAAATCATTATGCATGTTCATCTGGTTTGTGCAATGTGAATTAGTAGTCTATCTGTTTGCCCCAGACTGCAGTGTACGCTATTGTTACCTATTTCTAAATCCACTACATTGAAAATAATCAGTGTATGTGAATTTATGTGTAAAGTAGACATAAATGAATGACAGTGTCCAACCTGTGACAGTGTTGGGCATGACTGTGTATTTGAGATGATGTGTATATCATGTGTTACACATCTCTTGAATGACATGTTCCTATTCAGTCTTATTAATGTACATGTAATATTTTTAAACACATTAAAGTGACATATTTTAACTATTGATCCTTAGAATACGTGTTGTTTGCAGACATTCATGATGTCAGACACTAGTGACTTATACATTACACCACTATAATTGCTGTGTCACCATACCCTGATAACATGTCTGTGTATGCTACTGATGCTGGCATATGTATATAAGGAACATTTTTGATAATTAAATCATGAATTTGAAGGATCTGTAGGTTCAGTTGTGTTCACATTTCATGTTCCCTTTGTCTGTAAGCATGTTGCATGGTACATTGTGACTTGACAACAACTGTGTCCATACTCTACACATAGGTATCGCAGAAGACCTGCAGTCCACAGGCCCTTTCCAGACCTATGCAACCATGGAAGAACGTGACACCATCAGGAAGTACCGCTTTACAAGGCCAATCATTGAAGACTTGACTGCGCAGTTGTCACCTCATCTACAGCCTGGTCGTCCATATCCAACTGCACTGACGGACAAAGTGAAGGTTATGGCAGCTTTACACTTCTTTGCCACCGGTATATTTCAGTACACAGTGGCAACTGTAGGAGAGTAAGATCTGCTTCTTATAGTTACCCCCACTTTTTGCTGATGTTTCACTGTTTTCGACTTAGTCTGACTGGGATCCTGCTATTCAGGACCCCAGTCTATCTGCTTTCTCCTCTAAAGTGATTGCATGTACTTTAGGTACACTCCAGATTGGATTCTGGGGTACCCTTATAAGTCCCTAGTATATGGTATACTATGTACCCAGGGCATAGGTACCCCAGAGGCCTCCCAGGGGCTGCAGCATGTATTATGCCACCCCTGAGAGGCCATTCAAAATGACACAACAGGTCTGCTACTGCAGCCTGTATAAGGTGGTGCATGCACCCCTTACTTAGATATAGGTTCACTATATCTATCCTAATCACTGCACATATAAGCCTATCAGTCACCCCTATGGCAGGCCTTATCAATCCTGAAGGCAGGGTGCTGGGTTTTATGTGAGAGGGTGCCCATGCATGAGCAGAGCCCCTCTGCAGCCTTCGGAACCACTATTCCGGGGTTGTCTGTGATGCAGCCAACCATATACTCTTAAGTGCATTATAACCTCGCGGTAAATGCTAACTTTAAAACGGCTACAAGGAATTATGTCGTGTTTGGTGTCAAACACCTTGGAATCATACCTCCACACCAGTAACTGGTGTGGGAGGTATGATTCCTCCCTCCTAGAGGGAGAAATATGACAGCATCGGTACACCCGGTACCAGCTTCACAGAGCCCTGGCATCACAAAATGGATGCTGCCAGCAACAGACACGAGTCTGCTCTCCTGCTGCTGGACAAAACTCCGGCAGGGGAAGGCTTGACAATAGGTTTCCTGTCACAGGGAGGCGAGACCACCTCCCAGACAGACTTTAGTGTATTGGGGCTGGGTGGGTGCACTCTCAGAGTGCTTTGATGTCTGCACTGGGGGCACATTTGGTGTCCCTGTGCATAGTCCAGCTCAAACCGGTTGCAGGGGCTACCAGCCCCTGCTCTGGTGCGAAACTGGACAAAGGACATGGGTGTAGCCACCCCTCTGTCCTGACCCTCCCATAGGTGGGTCCCCCGAGTTTGTCCCACCCCTTCCTTGGGTATAAAGTAGGAACCCTGACTACAGGACTTTAGATATTACCTGGACTAAACTCTGCTACAGAAACCAAGTAACCTTCGACGATCTACACTTTGCTGGACGACTGAAGAATCTCCCTTGGAGTAAAGGAGTTACTCCCCTGTAACGCAGGCACCTCAATGCATCTGACCGGTTTGCATCTACGCAGCTCCCGACGGTCTCCGAAGATTTTGCAACACAGGAGGTGGGTGCCCAAGCTTCCCCGAGGCCGACTAGTGTTCTCAGCAAACCTGAGACCCGCAGCCCTCGTGGGGACCGTGCAACCCGAACCCCTGGACACCGTGCACATTTGCAGCAGCATATGCTTTTAGGTGATCCCTGAGGCTGTGCGTTGGGCTACCTGTAGTCCAAGCCCCGAGCAGTGTTTCCACTGAAGATTACTGGCCTACACTCCACAAGTGTTCTGTGGGCTGGTATTGTGTGATTCCTCTCGAGGTCCCTTCGCGATCCCTGGTTTGTTGACCTGTGGGTCCCTGAGAAGGCAACTTTAACTTTCAGTGGGCTTCCCTGGTTGCTCCAGACGTGCCCTGACTCTCCATTGCTTGGGGAGTCCCCAGGACCTTGCTGGTCCTCACAGAAGCATCATTACTCTGACTGCGTGGGTTGCAGTTGCCAAGACTTGTTGGTCTCCAATCCAGAAACTGACCCCTCAGCTCTCGACATCCTTCGTGGGACAGCTAGCCTGCGGATCCTGGTTGTAGTCGACATCTCCTGGTCCCCGTGGCTGCAGAGTCAAGCTTCACCTCTTCGCACCTGAAGCACCCGACATCGGTGGGCATTCGATTGCTCCGCTCCTGGTCACGTGAAGTGACCCAGACTTTGTCCCCTCTGCTTTCAAGTTCTTCTCATCTCTGATCCAGGCTTGGGTCACACCGGACACTTTTCTTCTCCACGGCAGCAACACTTCTTCGCATCACACCATTGAAAACGACGAGGGTTTCCGACACCACTTGACCCCTATGCACCCGGCTTCCCTGGGCTAGGTAACACGGGTACCTCGGTACTCACAAGGGTGCTGGCCTTAGAACCTTCTAAGTTTAACTGGGTTTGCTTGAAGTCCTCTCCGAAGTGTCCTTAAACTCTAAATTTCCAACCGCGACTTTCCCATGGAGTTGTACGGAGCTCGTGTCTGTGTTCCCACACTGCACCCGTCCTCCGTGGGTCCCCTGTGTCACTACCTTGGGTGGTTCCTTGGGGTCCCAGCAATTCTACGTGCTCTAGGCACTGTGTCTAGTCAAGTCGGGGTTGTTATACCACTTTCTTAATATATGGTTTGGTCTCCCCTGGAGCCCACTGTGTATTGTGCTATTTACTGTCGTTCTAGTACTGTAATATTGTGTGCCTTGTTCTGTAATCTCATAAAGAGGTTAGTAGAGAGTGTTTTGTAATAAATACATATATTTTATATATACCTTGTGTGGTTCTCCTTTCATTTGGTCATTCAAGAGGTTATATACTGGTAAAACAAGCTGCTTTACATTCCTTCAAGACTTAGCCTGAAGGCTGCTCTCCACAGCTACCACTAGGATAGCTTTCTATAAAGGTTGTCTTTAACCTAATCATCAATAAGGGTCGTTTGGACTGGTGCAAGGTGCCCACTTTAATTAGTGGACAGCATATACCAGGCCAACTTCTCACATTGGTGTGCAGAGGTTGGGATTCAAGCTTGCTATTGTTTTACCAGATAATCTCAGTGAGTGACTAACTGAAAACCACTAAAGGTACTTAGGTACATATAAATCAAGTCTAGAATAAGGTAAGTTCTACCGAACTTAGAGTTGGGTAAGTCAAGGGTCTAGCACACCCTTTCTCCAACTCAAGAGAGTCTCAGTTCCCACTAGAGTAGGTAGGTGCATACCCCACACCACACTAGAATGTCTTCAAGGCCTGAAGTCAGTGACTCCTTGCCAACTAAGTATGACCATCTCACATTCCAAGAATTGAGAAACATGTGTGCATCAAGGAAACTGAAGAAAGGGAAAAACCCAAACACCCTAAAGCTCATAGTGACTTTGCTTTTAGATGACCTCAGAAAGACCCCAGGGTCTGATGAGGCAGGCAAAGAGGGTGGGACAGCAGAAGAGGAAAGGCCAGGGAGTGAAAACCTCAATGACCTGGACTCTGATGCTGGCCAGGAGGATCAAAATGATTCTAACCTGGAACAGCCAATCCTTCCTGAAGGTGAGGAAGGAGGCCCCAGTGGGCCTCTCTTTACCCCACCTGGAAGGGTTAACAGTTTACCAAGAAGATCTAGATCTCCTTCTCTGGAATCTAATCATTCTGGTACATCTGTAGGGAGCTCTGCTTCTCATAGGACTTCTGCTTCTCATAAAAGGGAGTCCTCTTATGAGGAAGAAGTGCCAACTGCTTGAGTTTGAGAGAGCTAAGCTCAGGATCAAGAGAGAGCAATTGGCCTTAGATAGGGAATCCCTGGAGCTTCAGAGAGCTTCTCAGAAGTTGGGACTAGAGTCCCATGGTGGCAGCCACAGTGTCCCTAGAGGTAGAGAACATACTCATGACCATAGGAACCTGAACAAGATTGTCCCTCCCTACCAGAGTGGGGATGACATCCACAAATGGATAACTGCACTGGAGAGGGCCTGTAAGGTACAGAGGGTCCCTCAGGAGCAGTGGGCAGCAATCTTGTGGCTCTCCTTTGCAGACAAAGGTAGAGACAAGCTCCTCACTGTAAGAGAAGAGGATGCTGATAATTACAAAGTCCTGAAGAGTGCTCCGATTGATGGGGTTGGCCTAACCACTGAACAATACAGGTTAAAGTTCAGAGACACCCAAAAGGCACAGACTCAGGACTGGGTTGACTTTGTTGATTGTGCTACTAAGGCTCTGGAAGGCTGGTTACTTGGCAGTAAGGTGTGTGATTTCAAAGGATTGTATAATTTAATCATGAGAGAACAGATCCTTAATAACTGTCAAAATCAACTGTTGCAACAGTACCTGGTGGACTCTGATCTGACCTCTCCCCAAGAATTGGGCCAGAAGGCAGACAAATGGGTCAGTACCAGGGTGAGGCAGAAGGTTCAGAACCAAGGTGGTGACTCCAAGAAGCAGGATTCTAAAAACTCTGATAAGGGTGGGGAGAAGGGTAAAGACCAGAAGTCTTCTCAAGGGCCCCAAAAATCTGCATCTGGTGGGGAGTCCCAATCCAACAAAGGTAAAGGCAAGAAGAAGCCATGGTGTCAAATTTGTAGGCAGAAGACTCATTGGACAACGGATTGTTAAAAGTCCAAGGACTCCACTCCAACCACCACTGCCCCTAAGGCAACTGTTTCCCCTAGTTCAGCTCCAAGTGGTGGTGTTCCAAATAAGGGTGTAGTAGGGTTAACCCTGGGAGCTGAGATGGACTCTGGCCTAGTCAGAGTTCCAACTCAGGCTATGTTGATCTGTGATGGAGGCATGGATATGGCCTCCTTATTTGTAAGCCCCAGTAATCTGGGCAAATACAGACAACAGCCTATAATCAATGGAAAGGAGGCCTTGGCATTCAGGGACACAGGAGCAAGTGTCACCATGGTGACCAAAGATCTTGTGGCTCCTGAGCAAATCATACTTGGTGAGATGTACCAAGTGACCAATGCTAGCAATGTCAGGACAGACCATTCCCTGGCAGTTGTTAATTTCACCTGGGGAGGGGTAACTGGCCCTAAGAAGGTTGTGGTAAGTGCAGACCTCCCTGTTGAATGCTTGTTGGGCAATGATTTAGAAACTTCAGCTTGGGCTGAAGTGGAACTCAGGACTCATGCAGAAATGTTGGGTATCCCTGCAGATGTGTTTGCTATGACCAGGTCACAGGCAAAAATGTCTAACACTGAACAGGTCCTGGATCCTGGAAAAATGGACCAGGCACCTTCCAAGAGAAGGAGCAGTAGGGTTAAGGCAGTGTCTTCCCCCCTGCCTCAGAATCCAGATCAGTCTCTTGAGGGAGCTGAACATAGTCCTGAAGAAGGAACTGTCGCAGATGAGCTTGAACCTGATCGGGTTGAGTTCTTGGGGACAGGGGGCCCTTCCAGGGCAGATCTGAGCCAGGAGCAACGGAGCTGCCCCTCTCTTGAACCCCTCAGACAGCAAGCTGCTGCTGAGGCTGCTTGGAGTGCTAGTGGGTCCCACAGGATCTACTGGGATGATGGACTCCTTTACTCAGAGTGTAGAGACCCCAAGCCTGGAGCCACCAGGAGGTTGGTTATACCTCTGAAGTTTAGGAGCTTCCTATTGACACTAGCACATGATATCCCATTAGCAGGTCACCTAGGCCAAAACAAGACTTGGGACAGAATTGTCCCTCACTTTCATTGGCCTCATATGTCTGAAGACACCAAGGAGTTTTGTCGCTCCTGTGTCACCTGTCAAGCCAATGGTAAGGCAGGTAGCACTACAAAGGCCCCCCTGATATCATTACCTGTGGTGGGGGTTCCCTTTGAGAGGGTAGGGATTGACAGTGTTGGTCCCCTAGATCCTCAAACTGCATCTGGGCACAGATTTATACTGGTGGTGGTGGACCATGCCACTAGGTATCCAGAGGCAATTCCCCTTAGAACCACCACAGCTCCTGTGGTGGCAAGGGCCCTCCTGGGAATCTTTTCCAGGGTAGGTTTTCCTAAGGAGGTAGAATCAGACAGGGATGCAAACTTCATGTCTAATTACTTAACTGCTATGTGGAAGGAGTGTGGTGTAAAATACAAGTTTACCACCCCTTATCACCCACAATGCAATGGTTTAGTTGAAAGGTTCAACAAAACCTTAAAGGGCATGATCAAAGGTCTCCCAGAAAAGCTTAGGCGCAGATGAGACATACTTTTGCCCTGCCTTCTCTTTGCCTACAGAGAGGTTCCACAGAAGGGGGTTGGTTACAGCCCATTTGAGCTTCTGTTTGGACATCCAGTTAGGGGTCCATTGTGTCTAGTGAAGGAGGGATGGGAGTTACCTCTCAAACCCCCTAAACAGGATATTGTGGACTATGTACTTGGTCTCTGCTCCAGGATGGCTGAGTACATGAAGAAGGCAACTAAAAACCTTGAGGCTAGCCAGGAATTGCAAAAGGCCTGGCATGACCAAAAGGCTGTGTTGACTGTTTATCAGCCAGGACAGAAAGTATGGGTGTTGGAGCCTGTGGCCTCAGCAGCCCTCCAGGACAAGTGGAGTGGCCCTCATACAATTATTAAGCAAAAGGGAGAGGTTACCTACCTGGTGGACCTTGGTACTCCCAGGAGCCCCCATAGGGTGCTCCATGTCAACAGGCTCAAACCATATGTTGACAGGGCAGACATGGGCTTGCTCATGGCTACTGATGAGGGACAGGAGGAAGAGAGTGATCCACTCCCTGACCTGCTCTCACAGAACCCTGATGATGGTTTAGTAGATGGTGTAGCCTTGGCAGGCAGCCTCCCTGACCAGCAGCAAACTGATTGCAGAAAAGTTCTCAACCAGTTTAGACATATGTTCTCACTGACTCCAAGTCAGACTACCTGGTGCACTCATGAAGTGGACATTGGGGACAGTCTGCCTGTTAAAAAATAAGATTTACAGGCAACCTTACCATGTCAGGGACTGCATCAGGACTGAAGTCCAGAAGATGTTGGATTTTGGTGTGATTGAACCCTCAGTTAGCCCTTGGGCTAGTCCAGTAGTCTTGGTACCTAAACCTCACACCCAAGATGGTAAGAGAGAGATGAGGTTGTGTGTTGAGTACAGAGGCCTCAATGCAGTCACTAGGACTGATGCCCATCCAATCCCTAGGGCAGATGAGCTTATAGATACTTTGGCCTCAGCCAAGTTTCTGAGCACATTTGACCTGACAGCTGGCTACTGGCAGATCAGACTAGCTGAGGATGCAAAAGCCAAAACAGCATTCTCAACCCCTAGTGGGCACTACCAATTTGTGGTGATGCCCTTTGGTTTGAAGAATGCACCTGCCACTTTTCAAAGGTTGGTGAACAAAGTCCTTACAGGCCTGGAAGCCTATAGTGCAGCATATCTAGATGATATTGCTGTCTTTAGCTCCACCTGGGAGGATCACCTGGTCCACCTGCGAAATGTTTTGGAGGCCCTGCAGAAAGCAGGCCTCACTATCAAGGCCACCAAGTGCCAGATAGGGCAGAGCCAAGTTGTATACCTGGGCCACCTTGTGGGTGGAGGCCAGGTTCAACCCTTGCAGAGCAAAATCCAGACCATCATGGACTGGGTTGCTCCAACCACCCAGACTCAGGTCAGAGCTTTCTTGGGCCTGACTGGGTACTATAGGAGGTTTGTCAAAGGGTATGGATCCATAGTGACCCACTTGAATGACTTAACTTCCAAGAGAATGCCAAAGAAAGCTCAGTGGACAGTCAGCTGTCAAAAGGCATTTGATGACCTGAAGCAGGCCATGTGCCCTGCTTCCATTCTGCAAAGTCCTGACTACTCCAAACAATTCATTGTCCAAACAGATGCATCTGAGTTGGGGGTAGGGGCTGTGTTATCACAATTGAATGATGAAGGTCAGGATCAGCCAGTAGATTTTATTAGCAGAAGGCTGACCCCCAGAGAAAAACGTTGGTCAGCCATTGAGAGGGAAGCCTTTGCTGTGGTTTGGGCCTTGAAGAAGCTGAGGCCATACTTGTTTGGCACTCACTTCATTGTTCAGACAGACCACAAGCCCCTCTTATGGCTAAAACAGATGAAGGGTGAAAACCCCAAACTTTTGAGGTGGTCCATTTCCCTACAGGGGATGGACTATACAGTGGAACATAGACCTGGGAGTAACCATGCCAATGCAGATGGACTCTCCAGATATTTCCACTTAGAACATGAAGACTCAACTGGTCAAGGTTAGTTTAATGTCCTGACGTTTGGGGGGGTTTGTGTAGGAGAGTAGGATCTGCTTCTTATAGTTACCCCCACTTTTTGCTGAAGTTTCACTGTTTTCGACTTAGTCTGACTGGGATCCTGCTATTCAGGACCCCAGTCTATCTGCTTTCTCCTCTAAATTGATTGCATGTACTTTAGGTACACTCCAGATTGGATTCTGGGGTACCCTTATAAGTCCCTAGTATATGGTATACTATCTACCCAGGGCATAGGTACCCCAGAGGCCTCCCAGGTGCTGCAGCATGTATTATCCCACCCCTGAGAGGCCATTCAAAATGACACAACAGGTCTGCTACTGCAGCCTGTGTAAGGTGGTGCATACACCCCTTACTTAGATATAGGTTCACTATATCTATCCTAATCACTGCACATATAAGCCTATCAGTCACCCCTATGGCAGGCCTTATCAATCCTGAAGGCAGGGTGCTGGGTTTTATGTGAGAGGGTGCCCATGCATGAGCAGAGCCCCTCTGCAGCCTTCGGAACCACTATTCCGGGGTTGTCTGTGATGCAGCCAACCATATACTCTTAAGTGCATTATAACCTCGCTGTAAATGCTAACTTTAAAACGGCTGCAAGGAATTATGTCGTGTTTGGTGTCAAACACCTTGGAATCATACCTCCACACCAGTAACTGGTGTGGGAGGTATGATTCCTCCCTCCTAGAGGGAGAAATATGACAGCACCGGTACACCCGGTACCAGCTTCACAGAGCCCTGGCATCACAAAATGGATGCTGCCAGCCACAGACACGAGTCTGCCCTCCTGCTGCTGGACGAAACTCCGGCAGGGGAAGGCTTGACAATAGGTTTCCTGTCACAGGGAGGTGTGACCACCTCCCAGACAGGCTTTAGTGTATTGGGGCTGGGTGGGTGCACTCTCAGAGTGCTTTGATGTCTGCACTGGGGGCACATTTGGTGTCCCTGTGCATAGTCCAGCTCAAACCGGTTGCAGGGGCTACCAGCCCCTGCTCTGGCGTGAAACTGGACAAAGGACATGGGTGTAGCCACCCCTCTGTCCTGACCCTCCCATAGGTGGGTCCCCAGAGTTTGTCCCACCCTTCCTTGGGTATAAAGTAGGAACCCTGACTACAGGACTTTAGATATTACCTGGACTAAACTCTGCTACAGAAACCAAGTAACCTTCGACGATCTACGCTTTGCTGGACGACTGAAGAATCTCCCTTGGAGTAAAGGAGTTACTCCCCTGCAACGCAGGCACCTCAATGCATCTGACCGGTTTGCATCTACGCAGCTCCCGACGGACTCCGAAGATTTTGCAACACAGGAGGTGGGTGCACAAGCTTCCCCGAGGCCGACTAGTGCTCTCAGCAAACCTGAGACCCGCAGCCCTCGTGGAGACCGTGCAACCCGAACCCCTGGACACCGTGCACATTTGCAGCAGCATATGCTTTTAGGCAATCCCTGAGGCTGTGCTTTGGGCTACTTGTAGTCCAAGCCCCGAGCAGTGTTTCCACTGAAGATTACTGGCCTACACTCCACGAGTGTTCCGTGGGCTGGTATTGTGTGATTCCTCTCGAGGTCCCTTCGCGATCCCTGGTCCGTTGACCTGTGGGTCCCTGAGCAGGCAACTTTAACTTTCAGTGGGCTTCCCTGGTTGCTCCAGATGTGCCCTGACTCTCCATCGCTTGGGGAGTCCCCAGGACCTTGCTGGTCCTCACAGAAGCATCATTACTCTGACCGCGTGGGTTGCAGTTGCCAAGGCTTTTTGGTCTCCAATCCGGAAACTGACCCCTTAGCTCTCGACATCCTTTGTGGGACAGCTCGCCTGCGGATCCTGGTCATCGTCGACATCTCCTGGTCCCCGTGGCTGCAGAGTCAAGCTTTACCTCTTCGCACCTGAAGCACCCGACATCGGTGGGCATTCGATTGCTCCGCTCCTGGTCACGTGAAGTGACCCAGACTTTGTCCCCTCTGCTTTCAGGTTCTTTTCATCTCCGATCCAGGCTTGGGTCACACCGGACACTTTTCTTCTCCACGGCAGCAGCACTTCTTTGCATCACGCCATTGAAAACGACAAGGGTTTCCGACACCACTTGACCCCTATGCACCCGGCTTCCCTGGGCTAGGTAACATGGGTACCTCGGTACTCACAAGGGTTCTGGCCTTAGAACCTTCTAAGTTTAACTGGGTTTGCTTGAAGTCCTCTCCGAAGTGTCCTTAAACTCTAAATTTCCAACCGCGACTTTCCCATAGAGTTGTACGGAGCTCGCGTCTGTGTTCCCACACTGCACCCGTCCTCCGTGGGTCACCTGTGTCACTACCTTGGGTGGTTCCTTGGGGTCCCAGCGATTCTACGTGCTCTAGGCACTGTGTCTAGTCAAGTCGGGGTTGTTATACCACTTTCTTAATATATGGTTTGGTCTCCCCCTGGAGCCCACTGTGTATTGTGCTATTTACTGTCGTTCTAGTACAGTAATATTGTGTGCCTTGTTCTCTAATCTCATAAAGAGGTTAGTAGAGAGTGTTTAGTAATAAATACATATATTTTATATATACCTTGTGTGGTTCTCCTTTCATTTGGTCATTCAAGAGGTTATATACTGGTAAAACAAGCTGCTTTACATTCCTTCAAGACTTAGCCTGAAGGCTGCTCTCCACAGCTACCACTAGGATAGCTTTCTATAAAGGTTGTCTTTAACCTAATCATCAATAAGGGTCGTTTGGACTGGTGCAAGGTGCCCACTTTAATTAGTGGACAGCATATACCAGGCCAACTTCTCACAGCAACATCTGATGGGATGTCACAAACCAAGTTCAGCCATGTTCTGCGAGATGTTTTGGCTGCATTGATGAATTTTCTGTGCCAATGCATAAAGTTTCCAACACCTGGAGAATTTGGAGACATCAAGGGTGCATTTTATGCATTGGGGCAATTACCCCATGTAATTGGCTATATTGATGGCACCCAAATTGCATTGGTGCCACCACAGGCTTCTGAGGTAGTGTATCGTAACCGCAAACATTACCACTCAATTAATGCCCAGGTGGTTTGTTTGGCAGACATGTCCATCTCCTACGTCTGTGCACGTTTCCCTGGATCTGCACATGACGCTTACATCATGAGGAACAGTGCTATCCCCCGTTTGATGTCACAGGCACAACATGACCGTGCTTGGCTTGTTGGTAGGTGATGTGACATGTGTACTGTGTTGTGTGTAGATTGTATGTCTGATAATGCTCTGTTAACCAACTACAGATCATATTTTTCTGTTTGCACTGTAGGAGACTCTGGGTACCCCAACCAACCTTGGTTACTGACGCCACTCCGTAACCCAGTCACCCCTGCCGAAATGCGGTATAATGAGGCACATGGTAGGATCCGGAGAGTCATTGAGCGGTGTTTTGGCCTCCTGAAGACAAGATTCCGCTGTCTCGACCGGACGAGAGGAGCCCTACAATATGCACCATTGAAGGTGTGCAACATTATCAATGCTTGCTGCATGCTCCACGACCTGGCTATACGGAGGGAAATTCCACTTATACAGGACGATGGAGACCAGCATCCACCAGCGAGGGAGGATCCTGGACTGGGACATGATGACAGTGGGGATGATGATGATGCCGTGGATTTGAGGCAACAGCTTATCAACAACTTCTTCACATGAGTGTAGGTATGCAATGAAAGTTGGGGAGTACCCCCAAGTGATTGTTGTTGTGTTGCTGGTGCACAATGTGTATGTTTGTTTGTGAGTGTATACAAATTGCCATGATGTTAATTGTATGATAAGTATTTGTGAGATGGAAAAGTAGAGATGTACAGTGTTACGGTGAATCAAAGATAGTTTACACACTGACAATCTTTTGCTTCAGCTGACAATCTTGACAAAATTGAAGAGGCTCAGTCCTGTGTGCCTAACTCTGTTCTATGTTTCTGCACACCAGGGTACTTGGCCGTGTCAACCATGCAATTTGTGACCCCACCAGACACCTGATGCTTGCACCTACTCAAACATTGGACTTGTTTAGAAATCCAGGACACGTTATTCCTTTTGGACTGATGGACATTTTTCTTCACGTTACAGCTTTTTCTCACTGTGTGATGTCCATTTAAATAGTGTTAATGCGCAAGGTTGTGTCAGGGAAATAATCCTATGATACACAAGGATTCATGCCTGGTGTGTTTTCACACATCCAAAGTAATTTTTTTTAAATAAACATGCTCCATGATGCACTGTTATGCTAACAATAGTATGTTTATTGTGTCTTAAAATGGTGCTAGTATTTTGACCAATATACTTGCATTGCATCTGTAACATGTCCTATGGTTTGGGCCATGACCTGGTTGTGTCCCTCTATCATGTTGTGACAATGTACATATACTCACAAGACAGTAATGTACTCCTTCAAAGTGATGTGTTACCAATGTTGTGCACACTTGCTTCTTTGCCTTTTTCAACATCATTACAGTTATTACATTAGTTATTCAAAGTAACGACATTGCCACTTTTTTGGGCGCAGAGTGATTTATTTGAGTGCATAATGTGAAGATATCAGTGCACATCATGGGGGTATCATCAACAAACCAAACTAAATTATATAAGTGCAGATAGTAGTTTGTAGTGTTTGTAGATGAGGTATTCCAAAGTAGATGCACAGTTATGTGAGTCCATAGTCCAACTTAGACCCTCCAGCCAATGTGGGAGTGTTCTGTGATAGTCAACAAAGTGAATGGTTGGCACACAATGGAGGATATCAGGAGCAGGTAGTCACTTCCTGGGTGTGATGCGTAGACATCTGTCTCTCACCGTTTCTTCTTTGGACAACCGACTCTACGTTTTTCAGGGGGACCCTCAGGTGCAGGCAGCTGCGGTGCAGGTGTCTCTCCGCCAGAGTCCACATCCCTCCCTGTGGCTGTTGCAGACATTGTTGCAGTGGATGTGGTAGGCACACAGGGAGGTGTGGAGATGTTGGTGGCAATCTTGCGGAGGGAGGTGGCAATGTCCCTGTACACCTCAGTCTGTTCATCCATTTTTGACATAAACCTGTCCAGTTTTTCATTTTGGTCTGCCTGCTGCTGTTTCATAGTCCTGAGGATCCCTATGACCTGGCCTATCTCTGTTTTTGAATCCTTATATGCATTGAGGATTCTGGAGAGGTTTTGGATCTCCACATGATCGGCACCAGCTGCATGATGTTGCCGATCCCCACGACACCTCCCACCACCCCAACCCACCCGAGCAGGACCAGTTGGTGCTGGCACAGTCGACACGGAGCCTCCTTCATCATTGTCATTGCTGTTGTTGGGCAACTCCAGAGTGCCCTGTGTTGCTGTGGTGTTGTTGGTCTCCTGGGATGCTGGGTCCGTGCGGGTAGGGGTCAGCTGGGTGTTGGCAGCTGAGGCAGGTGTGGTTGCAGAGGATCGGGCTCTTTCTGCCACTGGTGCTGTGGGGTGACCCATACCAGAAGGGCCAGGTCTGTCGTCATCATCAGAAGAACAATGAGGGCTCTTGGTCGATCTGAGTCTGGGCCTGGCTGTCCTGGATGGTTCCAGTGTTGTCCTCATCTGGCACTGTAGGTACAAACATAACACAATGACTGATGTGAATGTCCCCTGCAACTCAAATCATACACATTACATAGGATAACTAAGCTCATGATAAGTAACTGTAAATAGATTGGACTCCTTAATCCATGATGCAGACATATTTTTTGTGATGAGACAAGAGGGGGATTGATGGACATGTCCAGGTATGTGCATCAATGGGCCTGTTGTGTTTAATTCACATAGCATGTTGGAAGACATTGACTGGTTATTGACACCCTATGAATGACACAGTTGTGTTTAGGTTGTCCACAAATTTACTTTCACAGTGAGATACATACGCTTTCTTGCCCTTTGTGCGTACTCTTTTTGGGCCTGTGTACTGGTCTTAGTACATGTCTTCAGCAGTCACATTGGTGTGTCTGCCTACACACTCACATTCTGTTAACTTAGCCTGATAGGTGTGGGAATGGAGTGATTGAGGTGCTTCTTGTTTTCATCTCATTCTACACATGTGAATGGCTTTGAGTAGGAGAATTGTGTGACACTTTAACTTTGTGTCTACACAGTTCATGTACTTTGTACATTGACTCCATGGTCAAATGATTTCACATTCTTACCTTTGTGCCATTTTGTGGCAAAGAACTATGATTAACTGATGTTTGAGTGATTGTTGTATATTTGTGAAACTTACACCGCTCCTCCCACCCAGCCCCACCATGCCACACGGAAGAGTGTTGTGCAGCCAATGTTTGTGAGTGTATGTGAAAGATATGTGTCTATGTTGGCTGGTCTTTGTGGCACATAGGCAAATGTGGTAGTTGTGCTAGGTTCAGACAACATTCCCCAGTGTCTGCCATCTTGCAAGTACACATGAACTCACTGAGAGATAGACATAGCCCACAATGAAGTGGTTGTGCTGTGTGTGTAGAAGTGTTTGCTGTTATTCCAAGTCCCATCAGTGCCACTCCTACATACACCTTCATGCCCAATGCTAACAGGCAACCAGGACATGAGCTTAGCTCACAGTGTGTCCAAATATAATGGTCGGCTGTCTGGCACTGGGAACTTGTTTCTGACTTGTAGACAACTTGCCTCATGACCTTGTGCACCACACAGCATGCCACAGTCTCTGCCATTTCATATTAGTATGTCCACTCACTGTCAGGTAATCACGGTTTTTAGTGGTCTGATATGGCTGTTTCTGCAGATGAGTGTTCACAATGGACAGACATCCCATCAGGCCATGTACTACGCACACTCTTTCTTGCATGCAAATGCAGAACACATGGAACTATGATTTCCTGCAAGTGTGTGGATGTGTACTGACAAGTCTGGCAGACACTGGTGCCTGGTGTTTTGAGCACAAGTCAATGTTGCTATTTATTGATAAGTCAGACACCAGTGCCCCGTGTCATGCATCCTGCTAGTAAAGTCAAAATCACTGTGTGTATGCTTAGTTCATGTTGGTCTGTTTGTGATGTTGATGAAGGTGTATGTTGTCCACTGCCTGATGTGATTAGTCGGATTTAGAAATGCTCCTCCTCCGAGCAACCCAGCACAGTCCTCTGTGACTTTGACTAACTGGCAGTGATGGTAAGTGTTCTGACAAGGCTGCAGACACTGGTGCATGGTGGTAAATGTGAATCAAAATCACAGAAAATACCTTGTGCAGAAAACACCATGCACCAGTGTCAGGCATATTGCTGTTGCACTTCCATTCACTATCAGTTAGGCATTGTCCCAGGTAAAGTGGTTGTTCGTGGTGGATGTAGTATTGTTTAACATTACTCCAACTCCCACCAGGCTCTGTCCTTCACACACTCTTCCCACACAGTGAAAACAGACCACATGTCAAAAGGTTTTCCGTGCGGTGATTGGGAATAGATTGAGATGTGTGACACTTGTGCCTGGTGTCTGATTATTGTAAAAATCCAAACAGGGACTTGAGTTAAAAACACCAGTCCACATTGTCAAACATCTTGTCAGTACATTGCTACTCACTTACAAGTAAGCAGACTTTTTGTTAGGCTAGTTGGGCTGGTTGGGAAGATTGTGTGTCTGACAAGACCTGATGTGAGTTGTACCCGTTGCAAATACACCTACTCCCACCCAGACATGCTGACTCCTGTGTTATTGTTATTTTAATTTTATAAGGCGCACAGCTACCCTAAGGTTTCCCGGCGCCGCCTGAAAGGAGCCAACGTAAACAGAGGGGTCTACAAGTTAAATAACCAAGTTTTTAAGCCCTTACGGAAGTTCTCGTACGAAGCTTCAGTTCGGAAGGGAATTCCATAAGAAGGGTCCTAAGTGGGAGAAAGAGCGATCGCCCATGCGCACTAGTCTCGTCCTAGGAACAATGAACTTGGCCTGGGTGGCTGAGCGCAGAGCACGAGATGGAACATAAGGATGAACAAGGGTCTTCAA
This sequence comes from Calotriton arnoldi, assembly GCA_963921515.1. Classification (NCBI taxonomy): domain Eukaryota; kingdom Metazoa; phylum Chordata; class Amphibia; order Caudata; family Salamandridae; genus Calotriton; species Calotriton arnoldi. The sequence goes on along the minus strand of CAWUFW010004394.1, from coordinate 675,996 downwards.
GTAAGGAGGTGCCTTTCCAGATTTTATTTTAAACATAAGACTCAGTGCTTAATGCGGCTTTCAATCCTGAGCCAATGAAGATCCCGGATAGAGCTGGAAATGGGAGAAGTTTTAGGTATCCTACTAAGCAGCCTTGCAGCCGCATTCTGTGCTAGTTGTAACTTGCGTAACACCTCCTTGGCGGCACCCAAATACAAGATGTTGCAGTAGTCCAGTCTTGAGGTGATAAGGGCCTGGACCACCGTACGTTGGGTAGAGGAAGGCAACATCCATAAGATTTTTTTTAGCCATCCAAGGATTGTGAAGCAAGTCGAGGCAACTCTCACAGCTTGCTGCTTCATAGACAGTTGGTCATCAACTAAGACACCCAGGTTTTGAACTTGATGTTTAGGCTGGGGCAAAGGACCCATTTCAGTGTGCCAGTGCTGGGAGCCCCATAGGTCTTTATTTCGGCCCACAATCAGCACTTCAGTTTTCTCGCCGTTAAGTTTCAACATGTTGGTATGCATCCAACCTGCAATGTTCCTCAGACCGGCCTGAAGTAAGGAAGGGTTGCGAGCTCCATCAGCAGAGAGGGAGAACACAATCTGGGTGTCGTCAGCGTACGAAAAAGAGACAACCCTGCTTCCTCAGCAATCCTCGCCATAGGTCTGACATAGATGTTAAATAGTAAAGGGCTGAGGATAGAGCCCTGGGGAACCCCATAAGGGGAATTATGAACCTCGGAACATGCTATCGGCGAGAAGACCTGAAACGTTCGATTAGTCAAGAAATCAGCAATCCACTTGAGGGCTTTAGCAGTCACACCCAGTAATTGTAGTGCATGCAGTAGCACAGAATGTGATACAGTGTCAAATGCGGCACTTAGATCCAAAAGTTTAAGTGCCACGGTACCACCTGCGTCAACCTGCTGGCGCACCATATCTGTGACCCCAAGCAGAGCGGTTTCAGTAGAGAAACCCGCTCTAAAGCCTGATTGAGAGCCATGAAGGAAATTTTGAGAGGTCACAAAAGATGTCAATTGTGAGTTGACATGCTTTTCTAAAATTTTAGAAAATGCAGGAAGGAGGAAATAGGCCTAAAGTTAGATAATTGCGCGGGGTCAGCCGTAGCCTTCTTCAACAACGGCAAAACCATTGCGTGTTTCCAAATAGCTGGAACAGTAGCCTCTGCTAAAGATGTATTAAGCAGCTCCATAATTAAAAACAAGGATGATGGTGCTAATTTCTGAAGCACAGTAATAGGGATAGTGTCTCTAGGGGAGCCAGATTTAAGGCTACCCAATATTCACCTAAAGGAATCAGTGTCAAGGGGTGCCCAGCAAACAAGGTTATCAAAATGTTTATCAAGTTAGTCAGGTTGTGCAGGCTCCTCATTAGTCGGAAAAAAGAATTTCCGGTAGGCTGTACGGCACTATTAGGCGTAGAATTTTGAAATGAGTCATAAATTAATTCCACTTTCCTCAAAAAGAAAGTAGCAAGCTCCTCACAGTGTGAAGCGCTCAAATCAGGCGAAACAGGCAGACAGTCAGCCCCAGACAGATTTTTTACAAGCTTAAATAATGCCTATATTTACCTCACGGTGTGGGTAAATATACTGGCAATGTGGCTGGTACTGGTGCATGGTTTTGAACATGAATGCAACTCACATCATGGACCTGAGCTCCAAACACCATGTAACAGTGTCAGACATCTTGCTAGTCCACTTCCCCTCACTGTGAGTGTGGATTAGGCCAGGTGGAGTTAGCTAGTCTGGATGGGAGGAGTAGTCTTTTCAATGGCTACAAATTGCATAAAGCCCAGTCCTACGTACACCTTTCCACCCACATCAAACAGACCAGCATATACTATGCTTACCTCATTGTGATACAAATTATCACAGATGTATACCTGACACTGGTGCCTGTTTGACTTGACTGCAAAACACATCAAGGCTTTCTGCTCCAGACACCATGCAGCAGTGTCGGACATCTTGGCAGCACATTGCCACTCACTTTCAGGTAAGCAGAGTCCCATATATGCTATTTTGGCTATGTATGAAGGTGTGTGGAGGCCAGAGCATGATGGTAGATATGGTCATGGCAGATACACCTCCTCACAACCAGCACAACCAGCTCATCTGTGGTAATGGCTACCTGACAGTGAATGTAAGTGTACTCACAAGATGGCTGACACAGTTGCATGATGTTTTATGCACAGGGCCTTGCTGGGAGTTGGTTTCAAGATCAACACTATGCAGCAGTGTCAGCCACCTTGCCAGTACACTTCTCCTCACTGTGATGTAAGCATATGCCCAGGGGAGTTTGCATGGCTGGGTGGGTGGATGAGTATTTTCAATGTTTACAAGTCACATGATGCCTTGGCCCACACACACCTTCCCACACATCAGCAAAAGGCTACCTGTAACTCTGCTTCCCTGACAGTGAGTGTGAATGTACTTGCAAGTTGTCTGACACTGATGACTGGTGCCTATGTGTCCACAAGCAGTGCGTAGTTGTACAGGCAGATGTCACCAGTGTCAGCCATTTTGTCAGTAGATTTCTATTCACCATCAGGTATGCATGGTTCTTGGTGGTCTGTTTGTGCTGTTTGTGAGGAGGAGTGTTTGCCATGACTCCATCTGCCATCATGCTCCGTACTCCACACACCTTCCTACACATCCTAAATATCTTAACTGTGAGTCTACTTTCCTGACTGTGATTGGCAATGCGCTTCAGAGATGTCTGACACTGGTGACAGGTGTCTAATTTGTCCACTACTCACCAACAGTGCCTTGGACTCAAAACATCAGTGTGCAGGGCCAGACACCTTGCCAGTACATTATAATTGACTGTAATGTAAGCTCATTTAAATGTTGTCTTGTTGGTGTGTGTGTGAGGATGAGTGTTTGCACTGACTTCCCCACCCATCATGCCCTGTCCTACACACACCTTCACAGCCAGCACAGACAGCAGACCAGGATCTATGCTATCCCTGATGCTGAATGGAAACTGTACTATTAAGATGTCTGACACTGGGTAGTGGTGTGAGGAGCACAAGGCCATGATAGGAGTTGTGGACAACTCTAACACCATGCACAAGTGTCAGACATCCTGCAAGTACACTTCCAATCATTGTCAGGACACCACTCTTCCTGGTGGCCTTGTTGGTCTATATGTGAAGGTGAGTGTGTGGGATAGAGCCTGATAGGTGATGTTGTCAGGGCAAACACTCCTTCTCCCACATTACCCAAACAGGTCATCTGGGCCTATGTCTACCTGACAGTGAATGGAAGTCTAACGTAGAGTTGTCTGACACTGGTGCGTGTAGTTTGACTTGACTATAACTCCCATCAGGCCTTGTTCTCCAGACAGCATGCAGCAGTGTCAGCCATGTTGCTGGTACTTTTCCACTGACTGTGAGGCTTGTATAATCCCAGCATATATGTGTGGGCTGTGTGTGTGGAGGAGTGTTTGCAGTGACTACAAGTCCCATGGTGCCGGTGGCCAGACCCACCTTCCCAGGCATCCCAAACAGACTACCTGTGACTGTGCTTTCCTGTGAGTGAGTAGAAAAGTACTGGGCCAAGATGTCTGGCACTGGTGCATGTAGTTTGACTTGACTACAACTCCCATCAGGCCTTGTTCTCCAGACAGCATGCAGCAGTGTCAGCCATGTTGCTGGTACTTTTCCACTGACTGTGCGGCTTGTATAATCCCAGCATGTATGTGTGGGCTGTGTGTGTGGAGGAGTGTTTGCAGTGACTACAGTCCCATGGTGCCTGTGGCCAGACCCACCTTCCCAGGCATCCCAAACAGACTACCTGTGACTGTGCTTTCCTGTGAGTGAGTGGAAAAGTACTGGGCCAAGATGTCTGACACTGGTGCTAGTTGGGTGGAGCAGATGGCCTATCTGTGAGTTTATGAGAAGTATGTACATGGTTATGGTTTGTTGCATTATCAATATATTTTGAGTTATTTTTGTATAAAATATGACATACACATCACATGCTATTAGAATCTAGTACATTTTTTCATTTTAAACTGGCCTTAGTTTAACTGTATCCTTTGAAGTGCTGTCTCTAGAGGTGTGATTAAACTTTATTTGAATGTGGATTGTGTACTCACCAGACTGTTGTGATCCTGGGATTCCGTAGACGCCCTCCGGTGGAAGGATGTCACGCACCTTCTCCTCCCAGGATGTGAAGTGGACAGGTTGTGCAGGAGGGCCACCGCCAGTCTGCTGGCTTTGGAAATGTTCCCTGGCCATCAGCTTCTTGACCCTCCTTTGCACATCATAGTCCCTGGTTCTGAAATCTTCCATTGTGCGCAAGCAAGGTGCTTGAGCATTCACCTTGTTAACTATCCTCTCCCACATCCTATTTCTCTGGGCAAGGGGGGTCTGTTGGACTAGGTTACCAAATAACTGTGGCTCTACTCTGACAATCTCATCCAGTAAAACGTGGATGCTTCCTTTTGGACATGGTGAGGGAGAGTGTGAAGGGGAGGGTGAGTGTGGATGTGAGTGTGAATCAGTAACAAGTTGTGTGCATATGTGTTTTTTTAGTGAAATTATATCTGTGCTGGGTGTATGAGTGTGTGAGTGTGTGAGGCAGAGAGCAAGGAATGTCTGGTGCAAGATCCTTGTGAGTATTGGCATTTGTGACAAAGGATCATGGTCATGGTGTTGGCCCTTTATGTAGGTGCATTTGTGGGTGTGGTTTTCATTATTTTTATATTATTTGCCAATTCTTTATTTGGGTGTTTTTGACTCCCCCCCCCATTGACGTTTCATACAACGACTTACAAGTTTCCGTAACCGTTTCTCCTGCAACATCAACTCACTGCGTATTGATAGGAGTCCGACTCGTGACCGGCATGCGAATGTTGAATGTTTACAAACGTGTCGGTCGCATCGATGCGGTTTACGGAGCCTTCGTTTGGAATGATAGCGTTCCTTACGATTCGGTTGTGTTTCACCTGGGATGCATCGTACTACATCGAACGGAGGGCTCAGCGTTGAGTTGTATGGAAAGCATTACAAATCCGAGTCGGTCGGGATGCTTTCCGCACGACATCGGAATCGGGCCCTCTGTGTTGTCCTATGAGAGTCCCTCGAAACAAACCATCCAGATATCTATATTTATTTGAATCTTAATGTCTCAAAAACTACTGAACGAATATACACAAAATCACAAAAAGCATACTCTGCGTACCAAAGTCTAGCTTCCTGCCAAATTTGGTGTAATTCCGTTCAGCAGTTTTTGCTGTAGCCTTGTCCAAAGACGTCTATGGAAAATACATGGCGATTTTGAGTTTTTGGGATCCCCTTTTTTCTCTGTCCCCTCATGACGGATCACCCCAAAACTTTCCATGCATAATCTAGTCAGAAAGTAGCACCTTTTTGGAAAGTTTTGTGGAGATTCGTTTAACGGTACCAAAGTTATTAGCAACACAAAAAACACTTTTCCTATGGAACAGCTGACCTAACTATAACTAGCCAGTGGAGATTAGCACTGGGTTAAATATATGTATAAATAGCATTGAACCACTTGTAGCATCAACATAATCTCACCTAAAATGTTCTTTGGATGGTTTCACAGGTCTTGAAAGGCACAAAGGAATAATATGTTCTTGCTGACCATAATGAACCCAAACTCCAAAGCGAAGTTTTTGAGCTTGTTTCTCAACAGACAAGTTTTCCCCAGTAGTTTTCATTTCCATAGGTTCTTAGGTGAAGAGGCAAGAAAATCAGGAATTTTGACTAGCTGGATACTGGGTAATAGGGGGATTTGAGACAGATTTATTTTTTTAAAGTTTAATAAGCTTTATTTGAAATTAATGGCAATACAAAAACATAAGCCATGAACATTAACAAGTTAGGTGTGAATTAACACAAGGAAAAAAGATGGGCAATAAAACAGAGCATAAAGCTGTTTACATTTTAAAGATATCATAGGGAAAAAAAAGGGGAGGGAAAAGGCATAAAATAGGATATACTTAGCAACTGAAGATCAAATAACAATAGATATTCTTAGATAATAAAGAAACAATTAAAAACCTATAAAGAAAATATTACAATACTGAATTTCAATGAAAAGAAAAAGGCAAAGAAGTGAAAAATCATGGAGGTTGGAAGTTTTCAGAACGATTGCGAGACACATGAATGAATGAAATCTTATTCAAATAAGTAATTAGTGGTACCCAAAATAGGTCTCTATTTACATTTGGTTTACAAGAGGCGGCAAAAGCTATATCCAATCTGTAGTAATGGCAAACAGTATTCCACAAAGACTTAACTGAAAGTTTAGTTGAGCTTTTCCAATTTTTGGGAATTTGCTGAAAAGCTAAAGCTAGCATCAGGTCAAACAACCCTCTTTCATGAGTTAATAACCCCAACGACTCTGATAAACCTCCTGCAAAAAGAAGGACATTTGAAATAGGGATATGCAAATTGAAAATACTTGAAATACGGGACCAAATCTGTACCCAAAAGGAGGCTACCGGGGGGCAGGAAAACAAGAGTGCATCAGATCAGCCAGAGGACAGTCACAGGACCAACAAGTCTTATTATTAGTGTGCGCAAAATTAGCTATAGATAAAGGGATAAAAAATAGTCTGTGGTATATAAAAAACAAAGATTGAGTAGTGGGTGCGGATCTAGAGATTTTTAATGATCTAGACCAAATCTTGTTCCAGAAATCGATGCTCTAATCACAACCCAAATCCGTCTCCCAAGTAAGTTCCAGCTTAGACTTAGCGCGCTCCGGATCTGTGGAATGAAAGAATTTATAGATCAGGGAAGCCTTTGGGAGTACCGTCAAGATTCTGAGAAGTGGATCTTGTGTAGACAAGGTATCTTCTGGAGGAAAGAAATAGAAAACATCTAGAATTATTTCCATAAGGGTCGAGAATTTGTGCCAAAATGAGCGAGGACATGTAAAAGTAGCCTGGAATTGGGGGAAAGAACAGGGAGTCATGCCATCAAACAGATCTTGGACCCAAACAATGCCCTTAATCCTCCAAGAACTCCAATACAAAGGTCTATTATTAATAGTGATGAGACGATTATACCAGAGAGGAGAGTGCAGAAAAGCGTTTCTAGAGGTTATGTTTGGCTGACAATGAGGCCTTAACAATGAGCAAGTATGCTTAAACAATGGAAGAGATGTGAGATTAGTCTTTGCAGTAAAGGCAAGAATCTCTTTTATAGAAAAAGGAGCAAGTAAGTGACGTTCAATGGTAACCCATAAAGGAGTGAGAGGAGAGATATCCGCAAGAAGCCAATGAGAAGCTTGTTTAAGACGAAAGTCTTTGTGAAATAGCCGGAAATCCGGAAAATTCACTCCTCCATTAGATTTTAACTTTTTAAGATGTGACAAGAAAATTCTACATTTTTATTATTCCATAAAAATTTGAAGAGAAAGGAGTGATCATCATCTTGATAGAGTCAAGGCGCCCCCACCAAGAAAGAAAAAGAGGATTCCAGGAGGAAAGAAGTTTGGAGATAAGATCAAGACCTTCCTTCATATTTATTTTGACCGAATCCAATATGGAATTGGTAAACCATATCCCTAAGTATTTGATTCCAGAGCAATTCCAACGAAATCCAGTCAAGTCAAAATGTTGCTTGAGGGAAAATTTGGTAATGGGAAGGATTTCCGTCTTGTCAGAGTTAATTTTGTAGCCTGAAACTGCAGAAAATTCTGAGAATTCTTATAATAATGGAGGAATAGAAGATTGTGGGTTTGATATAAAAAGTAAAATATCATCTGCATATGCAGATAGCTTCAGATGGTGATCGCCATAAAGAAATCCAGAGATAGAAGTATTCTGGCGGATACAAGATAGGAAGGGTTCAAGAGATAAGATGAATAAAAGAGGAGATATGGGGCAACCTTGCCGGACGTTGAAGTGAAAAAAGTTGTGAGATAAGTCCATTAACTATAATAGAGGCTCTAGGTGTCGTGTAAAGTAAAGAGATAAGAGAAATGAATTTAGGACCAAAGCCATGCCAACAAAGTGTTTTAAATGAAAAAAAACAGTCTACCCTATCAAAAGCCTTCTCCGCATCAATAGATACCGCAGCTAAGGAATAGGAAAGAGTAGAGGCTTTATTTAAAACATAAAAAAATAACCGAGAGTTATAAGAAGTTAATCTGCCCTTAACAAAACCACACTGTTCCGGGCCGATTAAACTTGGTAAAAAAGATTCAAGACGTAATGCTCGTAACTTAGCGAACATTTTATAGTCTACATTTACAAGGAATATAGGGCGATAATTCTTGCAAAGCTTAGGATCTTTGCCTTCCTTATGGATGATATTATAGTGGCCTCTAGGAAAGTAGCACTCGCCTTGCCAGTATTGCAAAAATATTGAAAAAGATTGAAGGTTTTTGGAAGCAACAAAATTGAAAAATGTAGGTAGAATTCCACCGTAAATCCATCAGGACCTGGGGATTTATTTTTCTTTAGGGAGACGAGATCTAGAGATCTCCTGGATCGATAAATTAGAATCTAGGGAAGCGAAATCAAGGTCTTTAGAATTAGGGGGGGATGATGTGGGGATTTCTGGAGTATATACATTTTTATAGAAATTTGTAAATTCATCTAAAATGTCTTGATCTTTGAAGAGATGCTTTCCATCTGATGAATGGATGGAGTCAATCAATACCCTCTCCTTCCTAGATTTGAGATAATTAGCTAAGAGTGAACCAACTTTGTTTCGTCCGCCATAGTAATGGGCATTGCTCCGAAGGAGAATAGAGGAGGCATTATCAGTAGATAATTTGTTAAAATCTAGCTTTGCGCGGACAAGCTTCTGCAAAATGGAGTCCGATGAAGAAGTATAAAATTGGTGTTCTAAGTGTTTAATGTTGGCTAACAGAACTTTATGCTGATTAAGAGATTGTTTCTTTTTTCTGGATACAAAATCAATAATAAAGCCACGAGCTGTGGCTTTAAAGCATCCCACACTAATGCAGGGGAAGTAGAAGGATTTTCATTTAAAGAAAAGAATTCCTCAGCAAAGGAAGTGAAAGAGGAAGAAAAAACCGGATCCTGTAGACGAAAGTTGTTATATCTCCAGCTAGAAGATTTGGTTTGGGAGTGGAGCAGATCAAAATCAGCAACTACTGGAGCCTGATCCAAAATCACAATGGGTTTGATCGAAGAGGAAATGAGATTTTGAGCCAAAGGCTTAGAGAGGAAAATGTAGAGAACCATGTGGAGGGGAGCAAAAAGGAAAATTCTGTTAGATCTGGGTTACATAATCTCCAGGCATCTACAATATGTGTCTGCGTGATAGTATTGTGGAATTGTTTATGGGTTTTGTGAGGGATAAAGCACACTTGGGACTTGCGATCAATAAAAGGGTCCATAACCTGGTTACAATGTCCTCCAAGGATAAAAAATTCATCTTTATGTTGGATACACTTATTTGTAATAGCAGGCCAAAAAGTATAATCTGGTTGAGTCGGACCATATACATTAAATACAGTTAAAGATAAGTTATTAATAAGTAACTTAACCAATAGCCATCTACCCTCCGAGTCTATGTCTCGAGAAACAACAGAGCATTTCATTTTTTTATGACATAATATAACAACACCATTCTTCTTTGTGTTTATGGGTGAAACTAGCACAGAACCAACCCAATTTCATTTAAGCTTGAGAGCCTCAGCTTCTGTCAAATGAGTTTCTTGTAATAAAACTAAATCTGGATTATAGGAGGCTAAGTATGAAATAATTCTTTGCCTCTTGATAGGATTAATAAAACCTTTAACATTCCAGGAAACAACTCTGAATGTAGGAAAATAACATTATATATGAAACACCATGATCAACAGTAGTGAAGGAATTCGAGAAGAACAGTAGGCAAAGGAAGGTCGAAAAGACATATTAAACACCATGATCGACAGTAATGAAAGAATATGAGAAGATCAGTAGACAAAGGAAGGTCGAAAAGAAGAGATATAATGAGAACATAAAGGAACAAGTTAGAAGAGGAAGGTGGGAAACGAAGAGACGGGAAAAAAGAGAGTAAGAGAGGACAGTACATGTCAAAAGGGAACTGACGACTATGATACATACCTTTAGAGGGATACAAAAAGAGTACAATGACTGGCGACAGACACTAAAGACAGCACGACCAATGGAGGGAAACGTACCACATCAGGAAGCCATAGAAACAGAAGACGGGAGTATGGAGTAATTCGGATGATCTATAATAATAATAGAAGAAAAATAGTTTGTTTACTAAGAAAGGGACCAACAGATTACAACCTGCAAAGGAAGCAAAAGTAATGATTAGAAGAAAAATTAGCATCGACTGTCATATAAAAAGTTAAGTAGTAAAAGAGGGACCAGCAGTCTCCATGGAAGTCGTAGAGTGTAAAGGGATGAAATTCTGAAGATCCGCCGGCTCTTCAAAAGTAGATGTATGGTTCTGAAAAGTCACCTTGAACAAGCAGGGATGGAATAAGCCATAACGAGCACCTAAGGTACGTAAGGCTGGTCGAAGCTCAAGGAACTCCTTTTGTCGCTTGGCAGTTGCTGTGGAGAAGTCCTGGGACAAAAACAAACTAGCTCCAGACCAAGATAATTGTTTCTTAAGCTTGGCTGTATTTAGAACTTGTAGAAGGTCAGTAAATTTCAAAAATAGAAGGATCACACCACGGGGTCTCGAAGGCGTAGTTGAGGAGGATAGGCGGGGGCCCAGCCTCTGTGCTCTCTGGATATTCAAAGACGTTGATGCAGGTAGGTCCAAAAGTTTTGGGAGAAAAGAAGTGAAGAAGGACACAGGGTCACCTCCCTCAATGCCCTCCGGAAGACCATATGAACGAAGATTATTACGTCTGTTCCTATTTTCAAGGTCTTCAGCAGATTTTCTTAAGAGCAGAACATCCTTCTCCAAAGATGAAATTCTTGCAGATTTATCCTGTATGTCACTAACATGTTGTTCCACTATGGAAATTATGGAATCAAGTGAAGACCATTTAGTATCCAGAACCTGTAGACGAGTATTAGTTTCCTCTACAAATGGTCTCAAAGCCCTTATTTCCTCCAAGTCACTGTCCAGAGATACAGGCAGGACAGTTTTCGGAGGAGAAGGAGGATCTTGCTTGAGCCTTTTTTTTGCAGAAGAGGGTGACTGTAGTTTGGATAGAGCAATGGGCGAAGACACTGATTTAGAAGAATTAGATTGAGCCATATTGACAGGGATATGTAAAGAATCCACAGGGGGCTCAAGGGAAGAAGACTCCGACGCAGGCAAGCCAGTAGTAAGCTTCTTATTTGAATGCAATAGTTGTTTACTTCTGCTCTTTTACCAGAGAAAAAACGCACAAGACAGACTAGGCGTAAAAAGCCAATAAAAGCTTCTCTAATAATGATAGTTCTTTCAATAAGAACAATAAATGTAGATAGACTGAGTCTTTAAATGCAAATAGTCAAAAGCATTGAAAAAAATCCTAGAGAAAAAGAAAATCCTGGGCCGCCTTGAGAATATTTATGAAGAAGTTAGAAATAAGTACCTGAAGAGATTTCCAATGATGAAGAAAAAAAAAAATTCTTCCAGTCAGGAAGAAATTCAAAATGGCAGCCGAAATGTGAGAGCTGAGGTCCCACGACGTCCCACAGGGCCACAAGTCTTCTAGAACAAATTCAGAAGCAGTCCTGTGGTCAGCAGGTGTTTGGGAGCAAAAGCATCCCATTTTCAATCGTTGAGGCGGGTGTAAACCGCCGAAACACGAAGCAGCATCTCCGACAAGGCACGGAGCGCCGTACTAAGCGGCCATCTTGGAACGCACCGCGCGCCGAGTCCATGAGACTGATCTTTATTGGCTCACTCTTTTTATTTTTCTAATCATCTTTGATTCTATGGTCTATATCAAAAATTAGGTTAGTAAATTCAGTGTAGAAAGTATGACTGTGCACACATGCTCATTCATCGCTCATTTCTGAAGCCATCTGAGAAGTGGCATCTCTGTCCTTTCAACCCAAACGATATCCGTGGCTAATTACTGCAACCAGGTAACATATGTTAGAGCATCCATGATGCATTTCAGAAGATGCTTCTTGTAGAGAAGTGTCAGCATCAGTGCGAACAAATATGCATTTAAACATAGCCAAGAAGAAAGTATGTTCATAAAGACAGGGATCATTAGCGACCACTGGGGGTGTAGTCCAAGATAAGGCTGAGCCCATAATGCTACTACTAAAGTAAACCAAAAACCTGAGGGAAACTGAACTGGACAAAAGGTAAACAGAACTAAGATGGCATCCAGGAATTTTCTCACTTTTAAGTGGATCTCCATTGAATGAGGAGCTCCTAGACTGGCCATCGGAGTGTCAAAAGGTAGAAGTGTGGCTAGGGTTTGCTGTAAAGCAGCGTTTTCCTTCTTCAGAGTCAGAATTTAAGTTTGCTCCTGCTGGATTGTAGTCAGCACACCCTGGAGCTTTTGATCCCTGGAGTCACTTGTTTCATAGAGGTTCTAAGAAAAAAACGACCATTCCAGATGCCACACTTTCCGTTGTTGTTATAACATGCATTACAGAGAGGATGCCCTCTGGAAAGTGGTGCCTGACAGTACGAGGAAAAAAGAAAATGCACAAAAAACAGGTGCCTGGTCCCGATTGCAGGACAGTTCTGGCAAGACTGGAGTTTTGGATGTTGCTAAAACCAGGACAGAAACAGAGCTGGAGCCTGAGCTGGCAGGCCGGGAGCATAGAAGGAGTAAGATCACAACACAAGGAGAGCTAGAGCTGACAAACCTGGAGCAGAACAGGAGTAAGGCTACTTGTAGAGTAGAGCTGGAGGTGGCCAGCCTGGAGCAGAACTGGAGTAAGACTGGGACTGTAACAGAGCTGGTGTGGAAGATCACAGGATTAGAGCAGTACTTGGGCTGGAGCAGAGCAGAAGCTGAAGCAGGACTTGAACAGATGCAGTGCAGGAACTGAAGAAAGAGCAAAGAATCAAATAGCAGGTAGTGTGGAGAAGAAGTTAAGACACTTTAGTGCTCTGATCTGAGGCACTTTCTATGCTGTGAGAACAGGAACCACTTGACAGGAATGGGATAGTGGCAGAAAAAAGTTTACACTCTAACGGTGTTGAAGTTTAGTGGCCATCTAAGAGTGTGTTCAGTGGCAATCTTGCAATGGAGCCTAACTAAAGGAGAGTTGGAGTGTTAGGACAGGAACTACCATACAGGAATGGGCTAATCCTAGAAAAGAACATACTGGAATGTTGTTGTTGTTTGATGGCCATCTTATGGTGGGGTCTGTGTTTGGTGGGGGTCTTAGACTGGCCTCTCACTAAAGGAGAGTTGAACCGTAGCTTCCCAATTACAACTGTCTCTTTTGCACCTCTTGAACCACACAACTTCACGAGCCCTTGAACCTCACAACTTCATGTGCTAGATTAATGCATGAAGCCATATTTCAGCCCAAAAATGTGCTAGGTTCACCTATCTTTCTTTGTGGTGTCCTATTTTAACTGTCACATTCTATATTTAGTGTGCCAAAAGTCCTAGTATACTCTACAAAAACATAACTCAATCAAATAAACAATCTATTTAGTTGTAAAATGATTTCAGTGCCACACTTTAAGCTCAGAAGCTATGACTATGATGTGCAGTGAACCATGACTACTTGCCCAAATTTCCTTTGGAGAGTCAGGAATACTAAAGGAATACTTGGTCAATCCAGTTGGCATGCTCCAGTACAGGGGTTTCAAACCTTTTGTGTAATACAAGCTACTTATGTTCAATGAAAATCACCACAGGTCACTAATATTATTAGTGTTGTTATGGTGACCACATCGGAAAGGATGACATTACTGGTCACCACGCCCAAGATTACCAGTAATGATCACCTCCGTGTATTAGACAGGATAGCTAGCAGTAATGTAAAAAAACTTTGGAAATTTGGAATGCCGCTAAGTAGTTAGTACATGCCAGTCACAGCAGTCACAGTTGCAGTGCCCATGGCATGAAAGTAATACTATTATTAATAAGTCTCCCCACGTGATTTATCACTCAAAAATCAGCTTTAAATATATTTTGGAAATTCAGATTTTGTTCTCCAAACATCAGCTTCTGATTTATGAAAATACCCACATATTTGTCGTGAATACACAATTTTGGCATACATATATTAGTACAAACAAGCAAAAGGTTTCAATTTAGCAGGCTGGGCTATACATAGGAGAACTACTTACAGGTAGTTGGAGAACTACTTACAAGTAGTTGGAGAGCTACCGGTAGCTCTTGAGCTACTCAGTGGAGTAGCCTGCTCTATTAACAAAGACCATAAGACAGTGGTAAACACCAGTACCTCCCAAGGATACTAGCTGGTAACCCTGTCAGAGGACCTGGAGTAAAGGCTTTACACCTCATTTTGAGTGTTCCTAGTCTGACTAACACCTTATGCAGGAAGTTCCACCTGCAGGAAGTGACAGGACTCCAAACAAGTGCAGCTCTTTCAGGCACTCCTGCTTGATACATTTTACAGGAAGACCCCCCTACAAGATTATGATTCGGAATAACTCCTGTCAAGAAACCTTTGAAAAGTCAAGTATTTTCTCCCTTGAGTAACCCTAGTTAAAAGAAACAGGTCTAGGCATTCCTCTTCGAGATTGCCAATGCTCTAGTTGAGAATGGGATGCTCTGATAGAGAGAAAAACAGAGCACAAACATTTGAAAAGAGATTTTTTGTGATCAACGTCCTTTATCAATCAGGGGCAGAACAATAAAAATATGCACACTTTTTAATCTTGGACGCTGCAGTGCTTAATTTGAGCGGTGGTTTCCCGTGCTGGCACCGGCACTTAATTGTCAACACCAGCACTAATGACAGTCCACCACATGGTGGCGCTGTCTGGCTAATTTTGTGATAAGCACCACATTAGTGTGCAATAATTTAATATACATTGGGGCACATGCATCAACGAAAATACCGATCTCAAACGGGCAGATTCGCAGAATCTGTCCCTTGGCGACTGGTATTTTTGCAGTTGGGATGCATCAACCCAAATGCAAAATCGCAATTTAAGTAATCGCAAAATTTGCGATTACTTAAATTGCGAATGCATTTAGGGAATCGCAAATTGCGAATCCCTAAATGCAATGCATGATGCAATTTCAAATTGCGAATTCGCAATTAGGGATCGCAGATTACCATCAATTTGAACTTGATGGTAATTTGCAAAAACTTTGATAAAATGCCCTAAAGTGCATTTTTCAAAGTTTCATGTTACACACACACATGCCCTTGGGGCATGTATGTGCGCAACATGTGGTAACATGGCAATTTCAAGGGTGCAACAGGGTGTCCTTTTGGCACCCTTGAAATTGCATGCGCAATTTGGGAGTACCAATTTGGTACTCGCAAATTGCGCATGCAATTCCCATTCATTCCTATGGGTCTCTAGGCCCATAGGAATGAATGGGTAGCTATTCCTTAATTGCGATTCGCAATTTGCGAGTCGCAATTAAGGAATATGTAGGAATCGCAATTATTTTTGCAATTCCTACATGCATAGAGATTTGCGAGTCCTAAATATCGATTTCTTAAAATTCGCTATTTAGGATTCGCAAATCCTGACTTTGATGCATGTAGCCCTAAATACCTACAGCTCGCGCAATTGGTACAGCTTTTGGGGCCTGGAACAATCTGAATTGTCACACTTGTAGAGTGTTATAGTTAGTAGTTATGTTGGTACTGTCATTGCAGCACTGGCAGAGATGTGTGGTACAAACTGCACTGGCCTCCTGACGAGGCCCCTGATGCTGACCGTTTTTAAAAAAACAAAAACAAATTTAGCACTGAGACTCTGGATTAAAAGTAAAAGACATTTCAGGCATGCAGAATTATGCAGAAAGGGTAGGCCATTAAACTAGACTTCGCCTGTCTTTTTCACTGACAAGTGGAATGGTTGAATCATTGATTAAAGCTTTTAGGCCGCGAGGCCTCTTTACTCAGGCGCATGCCTTTCCACGATGACGTCGCTGGCGGCTGGCAAAGGCATAAAGGCAAAGGGATGTACCGGCACTAACACGTCAGGCGTGGAGAGCCAGTCAGGAAAACGAGATTGATGTGGAATATATTTTCCTTTATTGAGCAATATGCAGTGCAGCCAACATTTCCTCTGCGCATGCATGACTGGACTACAGTCAATCCTGGTAATTACCTTGTCAGACCTCTGGGCCTGGCACGGAACTCGAATACCTCAAATGAGACTGCTCCAGGTAAGTATTTATTCACAGCTTTGCAGCAACTTAAAAGGGAGAACCCCACTCAATTCTTAGGTGGTTCAGAGGAGGGGAGATTTGGGAGTGGTGTGGAGGGCAGACTGGCCAAGGGGAAGTCGGACACCTGCTGGCGGCCAGTGTTTGTAAAAGGTCTGTAGGTTTGAGTCAGAGTAAGTCACACATCATGTTTCCTTTAGCCGTGACTTGCCAGAGGTAGACCCAAGCACCGCAAGCCTGGGCTGTCTCTAAGCACCATAGCTCCAAGAGGTAAATGTCTTGAGTGGAGATTAAACGAATGCTTCGTTTTATTTTGCTTAGTAAAAAAGCAGTAAAAAGAGAAAAACGCAAGAAAGTATTCTAACATACATTTCACTTTCTGCACCCAGCTTCCTTTCACTTGGCGTCCTGAGCCCAGTCAGTGAGAGAGGTCTCCACGGTTTTCGCCAAAACGCCTTTCTTTTGCTTTCGTAGCAAAACAGCAAACAGACCTAAAATCTTTAATGTGGGGAAAGCGTCTAGAGCTGTCCATCAGAATTCGACAAGGGCAGAAAACAGCATGTCTTCACATAATGCAAATAAGTAATTCAGTCAAACACCGTCCTTTTCAACCTCTAAAGGAAAATAAGAGGTGTTATCCCATGGGACTGTATCTTCAATAAGCAATGGATTTCCTTCAAGTGCCTCTTGGAAAAATTTTCATATAGGTTTCCCTATGCATGGAAATTGAAGCTCGGGTGCATGCGCAGCCTTTGATTTCCAAGGGCAGTTTAATCGGGGAGGACTCGCCAAAGGGTTCCGTCCCCTTGGAAGATAGATCTCCGCCCAGCTTCATCTTTTGTGTTTTCTCTACCAGAGTCCATATTCCCAGAGGCCAAGATGCCCAACCAGCATTCTCTTCCAGTGTCCATATTCCCAGAGGCCAAGATGGCCAACCAGCATTCTCTACCAGTGTTCATATTCCCAGAGGCCAAGATGCCCAACCAGCATTCTCTACTAGTGTCCATATTCCCAGAGGCCAAGATGCCCACCCAGCATTCTCTACCATTGTCCATATTCCCAGATGCCAAGATACCCACCCAGCATTCTCTACCCGTGTCCATATTCCCAGAGGCCAAGATGCCCACCCAGCATTCTCCCACTGTTAAGCTCAGAGCACCAGCCACTTCACTGGCCTTTTTGGTACCCCTGAGCTTGCTACAGTGTCATAGCCCCGGTCTTCCATGCCTGCACCCAGTTGTACCTCCCTCTTTGACAACCTCCTATCCGCATGGCAGAGGTCTTCCTTATAACAGGATTTCCACAGAGTTTGCTTACTACATAAGGGACGCTTCCCTCAAAGTCAGGCGCATACGACGAATCCAGCCCTACGTCACAGCTTTGTGGTCTCTGGGAAGAGACTGTTTAGGAACCACAGCCTGCTATCAAGACAGCTCCAGTCAGTGACCTCTAGAGTCACCTTTGATAGATCTCCTTCACCGTCCTGTTCTTCGATCCTTCACCCCTGAGCCCTGTAATAACTGGTGTATCTTTTTTAATTTCAGGTATTCTTCATTGATTTTCAGTACAAAACTATGAAGCAATAAAATATATAGACAAAGAAAAAAAGATCATGACAGGTGGAAGTGGTAAATTAATGAAGAAGGTACAGAAAAGGTAGAGTGTCCGATTTAGCTGTTCACGGGTCACTGTATGGGTGGAAAGTCCTTATTAAAGACCTGTATAAAGGACAGTTCTTACATAATGTTGGTATGGATAAACCGTTTATAAAAAGTACTCGGAAAAGAAGATTAGAAGAGGATAGATATGTAGATGAGGTTTTAAAGTGGGAAGACCAGATATCTTGCTCCTATTATATATATCCAGCACCATCATGAGATTCGAGGTCTACACATATGAGACACAAGGGTACAGGCCAGAGGGATGCCTGCATTCAGTGGGTTTTGGTGGTAATAAAGTAAGCATCTAAAGACTGCCAGATAGGTCTGTGTTGGGGTTTCCATGGAGACGGCTGAAGAGCAGTGTTGTTGCACCCCTGAAATTTGATACCCTGTATCTTTGATCCTTTCTTTCTGGGGTTCCTTTTGAAATCTCAGAGTGGGCTCCAGATTCCCACCTCGTTGGTCAGACACGGACAAGGACCCTGTTCCAATCTGAGATGCGATAAAGGATGAGAAGAGGTATATTGTACTAAGATGTTATTCTATTAAATTCTTACACCTGATGGTGTGGAATCTTAGTTCTCAAGCGCCTGAGGCCTCTTCTATAAAAAAATAGGGGCTAGCCCCATTCTTCCACCCAAGGCATTCAGTGGTCCTCTTTTATGTTCCTGGAGAATGTGATTAAGGCTGCCATGGAAAAATGTACAGCAGGATAATGTAACCCCATATTCTATGACTCAGCTATGTGGCATCAATGGCATTCTGTCCCAGTGATGATGAAGAAGTTGGACAGCAAATATATATTCCTTACTATTGTTTTATTCTCTCACCATCTCCCTTTGCGCTGTGTTGTGTGGTCTCTGAGGGCTGCCCCACTTCGACCACAATAGTTCTATCTTAATACCAGCTAAAATGATTGGCTTGCTGGGCAAGTATTTCTTCCAGAATTCCTCCTTGCAACTCAAGAACACAGATCCAGGTGCCTTCCTGACTGCTTGTAAAGTGCTTATTTGGAAAGATGTAGAAAAATTACAAGGATGTGCTTTCGGCTTCTTTCCAGCCAGAGGGAGTTCTGGGGCAGATGCAAATGCAAAAATCACAGCAGTGCACATGCATACTACTGTCTGGGACTATTCGTCAGAGTATCTGTGGACAAGTTACTTCAAGTTATTACCAGTACATCACTGAACCACTTTTCAGCCAGGAACGATCATCCAGAGCAGACTGTAAGGTTGTCTTGTGGATTTTCTTATTATTTTAGAAGGCAGACTTTTCAGCACAAACCCGCAAGCAGCCCCAGTAAAAGCATCCAAAGATCATTCATTTTGCTGAGCAGAAGAAATTAAACTGATACCAATGCAGCAGAGAGCAATTTATCTGTGAGAAGTGTCTTGACATTCTTGCTGGCCTACAACAGTATCTCATAGAGCAGGGTTCTCCAAAGTCGGTCCTGGAGGGCTGGATCCATGCCAGATTTTTAGCATATCCCTATTTAGATAAATGTAGTTATCTTGAAATCTGGCATGGATCTCGCCCTACAGGACCAACTTTGGAGAACCCTGCCCTAGAGGGTTGCTGGTTATTCAGGAGTTAGACATCAACCCTTCCACCAGTGCCTTTCACCTTCCTTCTGTTATGATTAACTATTGTCTACTGACCCCCTGGCTAAGGTCTAGAGATCTCTGCAGCTCAAGGCCCTGTTGCTGGCTCACCCAGATAAGAGGTCGATACAAAGATCATGGGACATCTTTGTGCCATCTGTGCCTTCATTTCTTCATTAGGAGCATGCTCATTACCTGTAGACTTCCCTCAGGCTTTGCTTTATACATTTAGATGTCTATTTTATTAATCTGATCTGGGATCCCCACACGAGTACTCAGGCGTATGGCTGGACAGAGCATTTTTAGTACAAAGTCACCCCTTTTAGTGTGAGATCCAAGTCTACGGAATTCACTCTAGCTGTGTACATTTTTTATTACTGATGTGTAGTCTTGTGGAATGCCCGATTATTGTCCTAGTGTAGTTTGAAAAGCTTCACACGTTTCCTACACCTATGCATTTGTATAGTTTTCCCTTGTGATTGTTAGATGATGCCAATAAACCAATAGAACTTGGAAGGCGAGTACACTATTTGATTAGATTTTTCTTTTGAGTAATGTGAAGCGATATAACCTCCAGGTAATTTGCAAACATTTTGCAGGCAAGTGCACACGTTGCTTAAAACAGAAGGAGGGTGGGAGCACACTGCCTCACATCCCAGCACACAATTTGCCCCAATGCATCATGTTAAATGTAGCGCATCATAACACTTTCTGCAGTAGTAGTCTTTAATTTGTCACCCTTATTGCTGAAGCGTGTGCTGTGTAACTTTATAAACATGTTTCTGGATTAATTTCACTGCTGACATACTGAAGGTCTGCCCCGCTCTAAATGAAGTTCGGTGGAAAGTGTACTCCATCGTTACGACAGAGTACCCTTTCTGCCACACTCTAAATCAGGCCCTTACACAAAACTATTAACTGAACAAAGGGGACCCTTTACAATCTAATGGAGGGAGCATCAATTACATTTCAATGCAATACTTCGTTGGGAAAATACCTCCTTTTACTCAGACATAACTACAATATACTATGACAAATCATTGTAAAGAAGTTTCTCTGTAATTGTGATCCACAATTTTGTACTTTTTCACATTGATGTGTCATTGTATATTGTTGTAATATCTGCATCTATGGAATGTATTATCTTAAGGGAATTCCGTATTGAAGATTATCTAGTT
Source organism: Calotriton arnoldi (assembly GCA_963921515.1). Lineage (NCBI taxonomy): Eukaryota > Metazoa > Chordata > Amphibia > Caudata > Salamandridae > Calotriton > Calotriton arnoldi. The sequence continues at coordinate 655,332 of CAWUFW010004394.1, read as the reverse complement.
AGAACGAACCTGTGTTAGTGTTCAAGGAATTTGTAGAAAATTGATAGAAGAGCTCGAAGTGTAGCCCATTAATCCTTTAGGTTAGCATAAGCCAGTACGGTTTCCATAGTCAGACTCCCTCCGTAAAGGTTGGTGTCTGATATGGAGTGAAAAGTAAAGTGATCCCAAAAGAGGGAGTTCCAAGCCCTGAATGGTAACACAGAGTATATCTCCTGGACAACTAGAAGCTATGTGTTAGACGCCAGGCTTCCTGTACCCTGTCCGTGTTATAAGTCTGTGAACTACCTCTCCCATAATGCCTTAGAAAGGTGTGTTGATTGTGTGCTTTCCCATGCTGCACAGGGACCTATCAGCTGACAAGCACAGCTTATAAGCGGTGAGCACCCGATCCCTGGTGCTTGGCTTTACTTCCTGTATGGACCACGCCCTTTTCCTGTTTGGATGTCCACTGTTTCTCCTGTCTCCGGTAACCGCGATCTAATCTGCTACGGAAACACCCTTTCTAACGCAAGCGCGAGGAAGCGCTGTGGATTGCAACCGCTTAGCATCTCAATCAGCGCAAGGACGCGCGATTCTCACCTGGATCCTATTTCGTAGACAAGCGCGAGGACGCGCTGTTCCCTTTGCCTCACAACCACCAGCACAAGGACGTGCTGCTCTTTGCCTTTCTTTTTGATTTCCGACCCTGAGCGCGAGGAAGCGTTGTTGGAATTCTATTTTCTGTTACTCTGCACAGAGCGAGGTGCTCTCATACGCCGCCACTTAAAAAACCATAAAGGAAACCATCATCGAAGCGCGAGGAAGCGCTGTTCACTAGTGCTTTATTTTTTTTTGTTGTTGTTCTGATCGCAAGCGCGAGGAAGCGCTGGATGTACTGTATAGTTATTTTTTTACACTGCAGAGAACAAGATAGCGCCCATTTGCCGCCAGCAGATCATTCCTCAAGGCAATAAAATCCTTAGCTCGAATAAGTGCTGCAGCATTTCTTTTTGGCATTCCTGTGACTTTGCGGAAGTCGAGCCACGTGAGTAATTTTTACTTTGCAACGGATGTGACTTTATCAAAATTTTGGAGTTGCACTTAAGCTCTATTTTAAAGGTCGACTTCCCTACATCCGCTTGGGGACTGTCACATGGTGGTGTCTGCGTATGCCCTTGTGGATAGACGGGGAGGCAAGTCAACCTCCTCCTGCCTAGAGGATTCCTTAGTTTCTACTTCCTTTTGTTTGGGATTGGATATGATCGCTCCCTACAAGCCTCATCTTAATAAATTCCCTTCGTGAGTATGTGAAAGTACACAGTCCACTCCTAAACAAGACATAAGATAACCTGTAGTTTAAATATAGTATTTTCCTTACCTTGTCTTTTCTTCTTATCTATTGCTGCAGGTTCTTTTTATCTACTGAGACGCCCTATCTGCCTTTGTGGACTGGTCTGGAAGTTCCCTGGTGGTCCCTCCTCGTTTCTTCGCTCCCTGGGGATACTGCTCTACCCTTCTGAGTCTATTAACAGAGGGAGGCTGTATCTCAGGGGAGAGGAGAGACTCTCTCTTCGCTCCTGTGGATATTGGTATTTCTGCTCTGAGACCCTAGACCTCGACACTATGCAGGTAAACAGTATGAAGTAATATTTACTTTTTGTAGATAAGGAGAAGCACCAACAGCGGGAATTCTTCACATTGTGGCCAAGCATCCATTACGTCCATTAGTTCCTTCCACTGCAGTGTAGTTGAAGTGCTCCACCCCGAAGGATTGACCTGCATTAGTCCAGGTGGAGTTACCCAGACACAATCTAGAATTGTGCAAAGTAGCCAACTCCTTTATTTATTCTGAATGATTGCAGTTTGTTTGTCAATTTTATCGACATGCAATAAGGCGAGCAACATGACCTGATTCTGTAACAACTGAAAAATAACAAAAATCATTGCTCACAGCAGAAGAGTGTTAACAACATGACAGCTCACAGAGCAAACATCAGTAACATAGACCCTGCACTGGACAGTACTCCAGCGAGACCCCCATGTAATACAAACTGTGCATATCATGAATAGGTGAACATATTTAGTGAAAGAGGAGTAAGTACTTTACTCCCCCTTAGCAAGCATGGCACTACTATAGTTATTTTACCAGAGGTAGAGATTCCACATAGCCTCACACCCTCAAAGAGGATGTACAATTGAAAAGCTCCTTGAACTTAATCATTATTAGGCATTCAGCTTCACCTGCAAAAGCTCCAAAATATTTTGCTCCTCAGCCTAATGGTGAGTTAGCATAATGTGTTGACTATAGAGAGTTGGATATCAATGAGATGCTTCCGTACTCTTCCCTAATGTTGGTTCTGATGAATCATCAGTTCAGATTACCTAGAATCTTTACCCAATTAGACCCATAGTTGTTGCAATTTGTGAGGAGGATAGATGGAAAACAGATATCATAATCTTGTATTGTACCTTGAATTAAGCATAATGCAGTTTTGCTTCCACGGGCTTACAATACCCGATTCATTACATTCTTTGGTTTATTTTTATGTATGTGGTGTCTTGAAGTCTACGTATACAATATGTTATTTTAGTCAGCATCACAAAAGGAGCACCTGTGGCACATTAAGGAAATACTAGGCCACGTTTGAGAACATCAGTTACACCCCAGACTGGAATCACAATGGTAGACAGGTGTGATGAATTATCAATCACTACAATAAAAAAATAGGTGCAGGTGAGTAGGAAGCAGTATTCATGCAACTTAAAATGGCCTTCACCTTGATTCCAAACCTCACACATCTGAAATTCAAGAAGCTGGTTACATTGCAAATCAGTGCTCTTGCCTCTTGTAATCCCTTTGTAGCCATTTCTGCCACAAAAACTAGCTGTAGGTGAAACAGTGGGTTCTAGAAACGAATGATAATGATTTTAACATTTCTATAGTGCACTCTATATCAAGAGGCTTATGGTTTAGTTTCTGAAATATTCATTGTACTGAGCAAGCAGCCAATATTAGAAAAGCCATTATTCTGCTCTGAATGGTGAAAAAGCCTACCGAGAGTTCCAGAATATTGACGCGAAGGGGCTTTTACTGCTGGAATTAGCATCTGGAGGTTGCCCCAAACTCAGGCAACTAATAATGATTCTTGGATGATGTGTGGATTTGATTCAAAGTTTGCTCTCTCACTCCATAAGTCAATATATAATAGCAACCATAAAATCTTCGCAAAAAGAACAGATGATGGGCGGAATGCTGAAGAAATCAAACATTCACCCCAGTCATAGAGCTGGGTTTAACCTATTGTTTTTTGCTCACCAGGCCACCCCAGTTTGGACCCAGCCATATGTAAATACAAAAGTCTACAAACCCTATTGAATTAGTAAAGAATTGTTAACACTTGCTACAAAATGTCATCAAATTACTGTAAACAGAAATAAATATATAGATTTATAAAAAATGGTGATATATAACTTAAAAAAGAAAGATAGAAATAATAAAATTGAATATAATAGTATCAACTTCACTAACTAAAAAAACACAGTATCTAATTTCAACTAATACATAAATAAATTGTAAGTAACAAATTTCATCTAAGAAACAAACTGTCACAAACACCGTTGCATAAATGAATGAAAATAATCATACACATAAATACATTATACACAATTAATTTCCTATTAATAAATTACATATAAATATAAGTTAATATAAAAAATATCATTAATATTTTTATTCTTAGCAACATAGTCACCTAAAAAATAACACAACATTGAAAAATAGACATTTAATAAACATATAAAATCTAAAATACATATTAAAATAAATAAAACATTACAGCAAGTGAACAAAAACTAATACATTAAGTAATATAGATAAATATTAATCAAATAGAAAATACGTTTTACAAAAAATAGAATGAAATAAAAATACATGTAATTTATTTCAACTACCAACCCTATTCTCCTACAAACCCAGCAACCTGCAACTAAAATATAACTTAAATAAACCAGTATTAAACTATTTACATAATTAATAATCAATTAATATGATTAATTAACAATCAAAAACTATTTAACTCCCCACCCTATACCCCTACAAACCCATCAACCCACTACTAATGTATAACTTAAATAAATAGGTAATAAACTGTTTACATATTTAACAATAAATTACATAATGAACAATTACAAACTAGTTACTAATACATTTTCTTTGACTTAATGAACTTCTCACCCTATACGACTACTAAACCAACAACCCACTGCTTAAACACACCTTGCTATAACTCATAATACATTTTTTTTTTTAAATGTAAATGTAAATTTAAAATTCAAAATATAACACTTTAAAAAGTGTGCGGTCGCATCATAATCATTCGGAGGTCTCGAATCCGCAACGGTGTCGGTCGGAGGCAACTCCGACCCACAGTGTGTATTATGTAATGGAAACAATAGGTGTGCCTAGTGACATCTAAAGCTGTCTGGAGTCAAGACTTAAAAAGCAAGTTTATATTATATACAGTGTGTGGTTAAATAATATTAAACACCAGTCATTTTGATAAAGGTGACAGGACAGCCAGCCAGCTTACTAGTGTAAGATGCCACATTATGCAACCAATCTTCAAGAATTACAAAGAACATTATGCCAGATTTACGAATAACTGGTTTCAAAGATCGACCAGTATATTTGCAACCAGTAAACAATTTTATAAAACAGCCTTTGTACTAATAGGTCAGCATATCTCTCAATAGCCCCTATGTCACATGCATTTATTTTGTTATATAGTGCTACCTACAGTGTAGGGTGTCAGAACACTTTACATCACGCACACATTATACAGACACAGTCAATCATATGTGTGCAAATCATTTTATAGGAAGTGTTACATAGAACTATGAGGATTATGAGGTGTAGGAATCACATGTCATCTTTATTAGTAGGCATTATATTTTCAGTGTTTGGTCTGAAAAAGCACAAACTCAGGATTTAAAATGAACTACATTGGTTGGGGCCTGCTTTACTAATAGGAATTATTTCTACTACACCTAGGAGACATTTTAATTACGGGGAGCAGTAAGAGTAATTTCATTAACTATTCTTGTGATGCGAGATTACAGAAATGACGCAATTATGCCAGTTTGAGTAATTTAGAGCAATGTGTGCAAAAATCTTACCACAAGGAGCATAGGAATAACAAACTTAGAGAGCGCAAGCAGCAGCTGGCTACTGCTGTTCATGTCCTGTAGCATTTAGTCTATTTTCTTTTTCCATTTTGAATGCGAGGGTGCATTTTGCACTAAGAAAATAGTGCTAAATGCGGGATTACGCTTCTCCCACAACTACGCATAATTATGAGTATTTTTGAAGTAATTAAGAGTAATTACACTAGTGAGACTTACACCAATTACACCCATCCCTAATTTCTACCCCAAAACCTTTTTAGCAACACTAGGATAATGAAATGCTGGTGAAAAACATAATGTTCTAACCTATACCATGCAGTTTGCGTGCAGCTCTTTCGTGACAGTTCATACGTGTCTGTGCTATATTAAGATTGTAATTTAGGAACCGCAAGTAACAAATGATCTCTGTGACAAAAGCAGTAACCCACTGAGCAATCCACATAAAATACAGTTCTGTGATCTGCATGGTACATGTTCTTTGCAGCAGGCATATAAACCCTCTGTGCTACTTTATGATGAGTCAAAACTGTCATAAGACAAAACTCCGATCTCTCTCCAACAGGAACATTAATAACCAGAGTTCTCTTGACATTTTTACTGTTGACGGAAAACTGCTGGACACATAAGGAGCTCTGCAGCAAGTGCTTTCAAATCCATAAGTTATTTCTAAACACAGTGCCTGCTCCCGAGCTGCGCACCAGGTACTGCTGTACCAGCCGCACCACACTAAATCAGGCCCTGCTTACGCATGCAACATTCCAGAACAGAACTGGAATATAAGTATGCAAACTGACGGGTTGAAAGTTATGATGACAGACTTTACCGCTATGCACCACATCCCGAATCAAAACATTAACGCATACGTTGGTTGGTAAAATTTTAATTCACAGTGGGATGCAAGCTGACCTACCTAATAAATATTAATGTGGTAGGTTGCAAATTGCAACTCACTATGACTGGAGCCCATCACAGGGATAGTGGCCTGCTGGGGTCTCCACATCATCATGTCTGTGACCGCTTTTAAATAAAGTCAACTTTTTCTTAAATGCAGCCCAATTTCAATAAAAGAAAATACATTTTTTGTTTGTTTTAGGGTTGGCAGTAGTCTAGTGGGCCATTGCCTATTCCCCAACATACTTTTTTTTTTAGTTCACAAAGGGGAAGAGGCCCAAGGGACACCCTTCCCTTTTTCAAATGTGTTACCACCTCCTTTGAGGTCTCTGTAACTTTTCAATGTTTTTTGACTGGATGTTAGTTTCCAAATATTGATATATAGCATACCGATTTGGTCTTTTGATGGAACACCTACAACAACGTCCTTCACAGATATCGAATCAGTATCCTTTTACAATCCCATTCTAGGAGTGACCATAGTTTTTTCGATGTGCTAATATCTCAAAATTCCCAGCTGTTTGTTGATTTGTTTTTTTACGTAACAAACAAAACAAACTACATTTTGTCTTGGAGTTTAATTTATAGTTTTTATTATTAATGAATCACAAGTACTTATTTTAGTCACCCCAGAAACCTGGCAGGTAGAGGAAGCTGTGTGTGGATTGGAACCTGTGGTCTGAAGGTTTTTTATGAATCTCGGCAGCCCATGCTTAACCCACCAAGCTATGTTAGCAGCTTACATTCAGTTGCACTGATACAGCAGTATCCAGATAACCTTAAAGTCTTGCCTATCTCCCAGAAGGCCATTCCAGTCCATTGTGAGCAAATGTGGATTTCAAGAGCTCATGAATTCTGCTTTTGTGCCCCCTGAACCAATGGTGTTAGCAACAACATAATTGTGGTGTAGCATTTTCTTTCTGTGGTGAAACATTTTTGTTCTTTTTAAATGTTTCTCTTAAGGGCAGCATTCCCCTAGCCAGTTAACATGTTGATGCTAAGAACATGCGGCAAGACATCCATTGGAAGATTACATGAATTATTCGGGAGTGCATGTTTTTAAGGTTTGTATGTGATTCTGTGGAAAAATCTATTCAAGGAACTAGTTCTGTAGAACCATTCTCAACAGAACACTTTCCATGAACTTTTCCAAATGAGTGGTATTCAAAAAGATCTTACATCTCTCTAGGTGAATGCCCTTCTTTTCAAATAAATTCTCTGCAGTATTTTTGACAGTACCTTTACCCTACACCCTGGCCAGTACCATAATGCATTGCTGAGGTCCGTACTAGACTGAATCACAAATAGGATTGCTGGATTCTTCGCAGTTCGGTTTCTGACCCTATGGTGGCACTAAAACTGCCCTTGTATTCGCAACTGACATGATCAGGTGTTTAGTTGATGAAAAGCCGGCTGCAGTTCTGATCCTTCTAGACTTATCTACGGCCTTTGATGCCATCTCTCCTACCCTTCTCACTGAAAGCCTGTAGTCTTTGGGTATTGGCAACTTTGCCTTAAAATTGCTCACGTCCTTTCTTACTGTCAGGACACAGATAGTGATCTTAGGGGAACACAAATCTGACCCTTTTTTACTTACCGTATGGTGTCCCTCAGGGATCCTCCCCGATCCCCACGTTATTCAACTTGGACATCACGCCACTGGCTATACTGATCCGCTCCTAAGGTCTGTAGGTTGAGTCATACGCTGAGGACACACAGATCATTGGGGCACATGCATCAAACTCCTCCTTTTAAGGAATCGCTATTTGGTAGCGCAAATGCCTTTGCATGTAGGAATCACAATAAAATTTGCGATTCCTTAACATTAGCTAATAGCGATACGGAAATTGCGAATCGCTATTAGCTAATGTGACTCCATTCATTCTATGGGCCTAGAGGCCCATAGAAATGAATGGAAATACATTCGCAAATTGCGATTACCAAATTGGTATTCGCAAATTGCGAATGCAAATTCAAGGATGCCCGGGGGCCTAAGGCTCCCCTGAAGCACCCCCCCAAAAAAGGTAAGTGTGCACATGTGGAGCACACACATGCCCTAAGGGCATGTGTCCGCTACATGGCACTTTGAAAAATGCATTTTTGTGCATTTTTCAAAGCATGCTCAAATTACCATCAACTTGAAGTTGATAGTAATTAGCATTTCCTAAATGCACAGTTCGCATTTAGGAAAGGCTACATGCATTGGGAAATAGGGATTCGCAAATTGCGATTCCCTAAATGCATTCGCAATTTAGGTGATCGCAAAAAATTGCGATTACCTAAATTGTGAATGAAAGAGGTACATGATCTGAAAAGGACTTTTTTCATTCGCAAACGGGCCGATTCTGCGAATCGGCCCGTTTGCGAACGAAACAAAGCTTGATGCATGTGCCCCATTGTGTCCATCTCTAAAGATATGGAAGCCACTTCCAACTGCATAAAGGCAGTGCCCGCATGGATGAGCAAGAACTATCTCAAGTTGAATGGAGAAAAAACTGAGGTGTTGATGTTTGGAACTCACATATCTATATGTAGCCAGAATTGGCGGCCGAACAGAAACTTTTTGCATTTCTTAAATAGCGAATCCTAAGAAATTGCTATTGCAAAATGGAATGTACTAAAATTGCCATTTCCTAATAGCGATTCCTACAGGGTCGCAATTGCTATTAGGAAATTGCTATTTAAGAAATGCAAGACAATTCGTTCCTATGGGCCTAAGACCCAAAGGTAGGAATGGTTTTGCTTCTCCAATTTTGTGTAAAAGCAATCGTACCTATGGGCGTAGGGCCCCGTTACAGCAAAAAAAGGGAAGTCCACATCCCCTCGACCAGTTGACCCCTTCTCTCTTCCGCCCACTATTCTACCGCTCCCCAGCGACTCTCCTCTCCCATCTACTTCCTCACCCCCCCTAACCACTCCCCACACCTATCCCCTGCTACTTCTCCGGTAACCAACTCCCCTAACTCACAATTAAAGAACAATGCCTCCTTGCTCAACTTCCTCCCCGTGACTGAGCTAGAAGTCCTTAAAATAATTGGTAATCTTAAACCGTTCTCCCACACAAAAGACCCCTTACCCTCTAACCTTGTCCCTGCCCTTAAGCACATCATCACCCCATACTGGACCACAATCATCAACACCTCTCTCTCCACTGGCTGTGTCCCCACCTCCCTTCAACTTGGACAAATCTCTCCCATAATCAAAAACCCCAATGCTGACCCCAATGACCTAAACAATCTCCGCCCCATCACTAACCTCCCCCTTCTCTCAAAGGTCCTTGAAAAATGTGTCCTACTACAACTAGACAAACACATCGAAAACTTCAACCTACTCGACCCCTTTCAATCAGGCTTCAGGAAAGGCTGCAGCACCGAAACGGCAATGATCAATGTCGTCGATGACATCCACCACTCACTTGATAATGGCGAGACCTGCCTTCTTATCCTCCTTGATCTCTCTGCAGCGTTCGATACAGTCAACCATTCAGCCCTACTTAATGTGCTTAGGACCCGTTTCGGCCTTAATGATACTGCCTACAAATGGTTTGTCTCCTACCTACAACACCGAACTCAGCAAATCAAAATTCAAAACTGTCTTTCTAACCCCACTCCTGTCTCCCTTGGAGTCCCCCAAGGGTCTATCCTCTCTCCCTCCCTCTTTAACCTCTTTATGGAACCCCTCACCCTCATTCTTAAACAAGCAGGCATCAACTACCACCTCTACGCCGATGACACCCAAATCTATTACAAGATTAAAACTCATGCTGACATCTTACACCTGAACAACACCCTCACCAAGATCCAAACCTGGTTCCACTCCAATCATCTCAAACTTAACCCTAATAAAACTGAAATCATTCTCTTCTCCCCTAAAAATAACCCTCTTCCCGTTCAATCATGGATCTCTGACCTTAACGCACTCAACTGCTCACTCACCCTGTCCAACTCCGTCAAATCTCTTGGTATTTCTATCGACAACACCCTAACCCTTAACGCCCATATCAAAAACTCTGCTAAAGGAGCCCTCTTCACTCTCCGTCACCTCAAGAAAATCAAACCCTTTATACCTACCGATGATTTTAAACTTGTAGTTCAGTCACTTGTTCTTTCACGTATTGATTATGGTAACGCCATCCTCAACGGAATCCCCAAGTTCCACCTTGCTCCAATCAAAGCTGTGCTCAAACTTGCAGCCAGGCTCATTACAGACTGCAAACGCTTCGATCACATATCCCCGGCTCTCAAATCTCTTAAATGGCTCCCTATTGAAGGCAGATCTGCCTACAAAACTGCCTGCATCACTCATAAAGTCCTCCACCAAAACACTCCGCAGTACCTCTCCAAGAAACTCCTCATTGCGGGCACCAAACGACCTCTGAGAAGCACCAATTCCCTCCTCCTTATACCACCACTGCATAAAAAGAAAGCCACACAATCACGCTCCTTCTCTGGTAAAGCCCCTATCATCTGGAATGCCCTCCCAAAAAACCTGCGCTGTAACCCCTCCTATTTCAGCTTCAAAAAAGACCTCAAAATCCACCTCCTCAATTATTATTGGGGATCCTAACCTGTGACCTGCACTTGATCTCCAATTTTACCATGTTATATTAGTCCAGTAATATTTGTCCATTTCCTGAACATCATCTGCCTAATTACTTGATATGTATAGCTCCTGCCCCTGTTTATCTATTTGATTTGTTTATCTATTTGTTTGATTTGTTTATCTATTTGATTTGTATATTTCACATGTTGTTCTCATTATCTTTTATCTACTTATATGCCATGTTTGGCCCAATTATTATTGGGGGGACTAACCTGTGACCTGCACCTGATCTCCAATCACCATGTTACATTGTGTCCAGTAATATCTGTCCATTTCCAGAACATCATATACCTAGTTACTTGAAGTGTATAGCTCTTGCACCTGTATATCTATTTTGATTTCTATATTTCACATGTTTCATTATCTTTTTATCTACTTGTATGCCATGTTTGCTTTATATTATCTTCTCATGTAAAGCGCTCTGATACCTCTGGGTCTAGCCAGCGCTATATAAAACTTTTAAAATAAAATAAAATAAGTGGTGTGCGTGTAAAGTGCTCCAAGGCCCTCGGGGCAAGGGCGCGCACATGGCACTGCAAAAAGTGCATTTTGGGTGACTTTTTCCATTTTGTAGATGGTTACCATTGAATTGGATTTGATGGTAATAGCATTTCCTAAATGCCCATTTCCGATTAGGAAATGCTTTGTACATATACTTAGGAAATCGCAAATAGGAAATCCCTATGTGGATCGGAAAAAACGGAAAAAAAATAGCCAGTGCCACTTTGCTTTATTAATGAACGGGGGGTGCATGGCCCCCCTCCCCTAGCGTTTACAGGCCTTGTGGAGCCCACCCCAGAGGCTGAAATGAATGTATATGCGGAGGGGGGACATGCGACCCCTCTTCCTTAGCCTTAACAGGCCCTGGGGAGCCCACCACTGGGGTACAAATTATTGACTATGGGGAAGGGGCCATGCGGCCCCCTCCCGAGTCATCAGAGGCCCCGGGATGCCCACCTAGGGGCCAAAAGTTTTCAAAACGGGGAGAGGGACCACGGGGCACCCTCCCTGAGCCATTAATGGCCCCGTGGACTCCATCCCACGGTGCCGGCTCACATGCTATGTCCTGAGGAGCCCATCCCGAGACATAGCCGTTTCCCTGACCACACCAGAGTTGGCAGGGAAACCTGTGTTTGCTCCTGCTTGGCGGGATACATTTTTCTTCTCCTGACAAGCGGGAGCAAACACAAAATCTGCTCCCAGCGGGCAGGAGCTTTAAAAAAGCTCCCGCCGGCAGGGAGCAGACTTTTGATCTGTTTCCCTGCCTGCACTGATGTGGGCAGGGAAACAGATTAAAATATTGATCCCTCTGAAGGAGTAGCTGCTCCTTCAGGGCGGGAGTAATGCCGACTTCTGCAGCATGCGGGGAGCTGGCAGGGGCCTTGGGGCTCCCCCGTGGCCCCAACAAATGTATGGTGGGGGGTGGGGTCCCCAGGCCCTAATAAGGCTTGGAGAGAGGGGGCACGTGGCCCACCTCCCCTTTAATTTAAAAAAATGGCTCTGGAGATGGGGTCCTCAGGGCCTAAAAAGGCTCGGAAGGGGGGACACTCGCACCCTTCCCCTTTCATTAAAGAAAAGCCATTGGGGATGTGGACCCCTGGGCCTAAGAAGGCTCGGGAGGGGGTCCACGTGGCCCCTCTCCCTTTAATAAAAAAGGCCCTAGGGATGGGGTCCCCAGGGCCTAATAAGGTTCGGGGAGGGGGCATGTGCCCCACTTTCTCTTTAATTTAAAAAAAACAGCCCTTGGGGATGGGGTCCCCAGGGCCTAATAAATCTCAAGGGGGGGGGCTAGAAGGCCCCCTCCCCTTTCTTTAAAAAAAGGCCCTGGGGGATGAAATGTACATTTTATTAATTTTAAACTTTTTTATGTAAACATTTTATTGAGTGGTCCTCAGAGCCTAAGCAGGCTCGGGGGGGCACTGGTTCCCCAGGGCCTAATAAGGCTCAAAGAGGGGCGGGCTACACGGCCACCCTCCCATTCTTTAAAAAAAAGGCACTGGGGTCTGCAATTTTACAAATTTGAAACTTTTTATGTAAACTTTTTATTGAGTGTTTATGTAAATGCAACACCATAGTGATCACCTTACGGTTTGTACACATATCACTTAGACAACAGTTGATTCCCTTAAATGCTACTCTATGCTACTCCATGCATTTGAATGTTCAGGTCAGGCAACGTGTCTTTTGCTTCTGGGAGAGTTAGTCCACCCCTTCTCAGTATCTTTCCCATGCCCCCCAGGACTCATACAGGAGTTTCTCACGTATGCAACACAAGTGCATCTCTGTCCTTCAGCCGTGGAGTATCTGTCTGATGCCAGAGGTGAGCAATGTCCCTTTTCGCTATCGCCAGACCTAGTTTGATGAGAGCTCTCTCAGTGTGGTTGTATCCCTCATCATCTATCAGTTGGAGAAGGGCTACTTTGGGGGTCAGGGTGACTGGGCATCCTAGGACAGCTCCTAGTGTGTCTCCCACCACCTTAAAGAACGTCTGGAGAACTATGCAATCCCATACTGTGTGAATTAAGTCACCCACCATGTTCTTACACTGGATTCAGTGGGGGTCGGAGGATCCATAAATGCACCACAGGTGCTAGGTGGGTCAGGTAGATGTGATGTAGGTTTTTAAACTGTATGAGGTGAAAGAGTGCCACATTGCAGTCTCTCTAGGCCCATCTGGGCCATTGCCCATTCCATATCTTCCAGCGCGCCCAGATCGGTCTCTCATTGTTTCCGTAGGTCTGGGAAGGATCAGGTGTGTTCGGTATTAGAGATTTGTAAAGTATAAATATTTACCTCTTGGGAGGGAGTGGGCCCATCATGAGTTTCACCTCTCACGGCTAAATTCTAGGAGGTCTGTGAGTGGGGTGAGCTAGGGTTTGAAGGCATGTCGGGGGTGTAGGTATCGGAAGAATTGCATGCCTTCGAGCTTGAATTCCTCTTAGAGGTCTGTGTAAGGTTTGATGTTGGTGCCATGTGCTACATGACCTGGGGTGGTAACACCGAGGATATCCCATCTGAGAAGACCCTATAGAGACGCAGGACTCTGGTCGCGCGACCACGCAAATTCAAGATGGCCGCCACGGAGTGAGCTCCGCGAAATTGGCCCGTTTTTCGACAAAGTTTATGCGCAAATTAGGCTGCATTTACCTGCAAATAGCATTTGGTGACCTTTAAAAGCGGCATTCTTCATGGTGGGGCGCTTGTTTGTGGCTTTCCAGCGACGTGGGACAAAGAGTGTGTCAGAGCTTCTCTCAGCAGTGCATCCATTCAGGTACTGCCGATTTTCTCTGTTAGGAGGGCGGAATCACAGGCAGGAAAGGGCGCGGCTGTGGCTTGGTCACTCTCAAAGCTGGTTTTAGCTGCTGCACAGTAGTCACCTGTACTGTTCCTGCTCTAAATGATTGAAAAGTAAAACCTGAATAGATTTTAGCCTTAAATAAATATTTAATTCTCAAATATGGAAGGAAAAAATATACCTTTGGTGTACAGCAAACATAAAAAAATACTACTTCACCTCCACCAGTCAAGTCTTAGGGGCCGATTCCGATTCGGGCCGGAAAACATACCGACCGACTCGGAGCCGGAATAAATACCGACCGACACGTACCGGTGCAGCCCGACCCGCAAAGTACGATGAAAAGCGTGCTAAATCCGACCGACTCGTACGGGACACAAGCCGACCGACCGAGCCGCGCGGAAAACAGCCATCCGGCCGGAAAAGCATGCGAAACGAACCAACCGACACGCACCAGGAAGAATCCCGAACGAAACGTACCCGCAAACGTCGACCCGCCAAGTATGATGCAACGCGTGGAAAACACGACCGAGTCGCACGGAGCACAAGCCGCACGACCGACACGCATTCAAAACTGCGAGTCGAAGCAAACCAAAACCCCGCGACCGACGCGTACGCAGCACAGAAAACAGCACAAACACAGCGTGAACGAATAGGAGAGGCTCGCACGAGACAACTGGAGGGTCCGACTCGGTCACAAGAACGTCTCCTACATGCACAAAAATAACCAAGGAAAAAAAAGACACAAAAAAAGGCCAAACAAGCTATCACAAAGCAAATAAATACTGGGGGGAAACAGGGAACAAAGACACACCCACAACTCCACCTATATAAAGGACACAAATCCCTACCATGATCCTTTGCAAATTCTAATTACCTGCCAGCACTCAACACCAACAGACAGCAACCACACACACACTCACAGCTCATCCATCACACAAGCCACATACCAGCAGCACCACAACAAATAGCACCCTCACATACACTCAGCAAAACACACACTCACACACCCTCACTTGCACACCAACACACACATCACTCACCAGCACCACCCAACACCATGCCCCCAAAGAAGAATCACAAGTTCCTAGATAGTGAATTGGAAGTCCTGGTAGATGAGATCCTCAGGGTAGAGCCACAGCTGTTTGGCACATTGGTCCAACAGACACCCATGGCGCAGAAAACCAAGATGTGGGAGAGGATCGTCGACAGGGTCAACGCACAATCACCATGTTTGCGCACAAAGGTAGACATCCAGAACAGGTGGTATGACGTGCGCAGGAGGGTCAAGGAGCTGTTGAAGAAGGACTACATCTTGAGCCAACACACCGGCAGTGGCCCTCCTGCCAAACCAGTATACCTCAGGCCCTGGGAGGAGAAGGTGCGGGCCATCCTACCACCAGTGAGCGTCTATGGACTAGAAAACATCCCAGAGCCTGGTGAGTACACAACTAATGTACACAATATTGTGCCACAATACACACACATCACTGTCAAGGGGAGAGTCAAACCATGCACCCTTAGCAAATACACACCAACCAAAACAGATCATCCCAAAATGTGTATGTCAGCCAGATAAACACAATACATGCCAGCTCATAGTGAAATGTAACTGTGTCATGACATGTACAAACCTAACAACAAATACAGCTAGGCAGTGGCACAAATATAACCAACAAACACAGTCAGACATGTAGCCGCCACCACCACAACACCACCCAGGGAAGCTCACTGAAAGGAAGGAATACTGTGTATGCTGGGCAAATCAGTGCAGCCAATAGCATCATGGGAGTCGTAGTCACAGAAATTGCCCACCCTCACAATGCGCACATCAACACCACCATGAACCATGCACACATCACAGGCAGTGCAAAACAACTGACAAGATGGCTGACACTGGCTACTGCTGTGGGGAGCACAAGGCCCTGCTGGCAACTGTGCACCAACAAACAGCACAACACCACTGCCTGACATCCTGAAAGCCAACTTGCACTCTCTGCAATGCAAGCACGTTGCATGGTGGGATATCTGGCTGGGTGGGAAGGAGGACTCACAGCACTGACCATAGTTACAAGCAGCTCATCTCACACACCCCCTCAACACAAACTCCACATAACCCACCTGGGAGAATGCAATGCCTCACATACCAAATGAAGATTCCACAAAGAACCACCACCCTGGGTAATGCTGTGTGAAGCACAGGGACACACCTGGGACTTGTAGCCAAACAAACGCAAGGACAACACTGTCAGCCTTCCTGTCAGCACAGGCACACTACCCCACAGGGAAGCAGAGTCAAAAGGAAGGAAGTATGAGCATGCTGGGAAGGGGGGTGTAGGCAATAGCATGATGGGAGTTGGAGTCACAGATACTGCTCACCCTCACAATTGGCCCATCAACACCACTCTGAACCATGCTCATATCACAGGGAGTGGATAAGGACTGACAAGATGGCTGACACTGGCTACTGCTGTGGGGAGCACAAGGCCCTGCTGGGAACTGTGCACCAACAAACAGCACAACACCACTGCCTGACATCCTGAAAGCCAACTTGCACTCTCTGCAATGCAAGCACGTTCCATGGTGGGATATCTGGCTGGGTGGGAAGGAGGACTCACAGCACTGACCATAGTCACCAGCAGCTCCACCCACACACCCCCTAACACAAACTACACACAACTCACCTGGGAGAAAGCATTGCCTCACACACCAATCAAATATCCCACAAAGAACCACAACCCTGGGTCATGCAGTGTGAAGCACAGGGACACACATGGGACTTGTAGCAAAACAAACCCCAGGATAACACTGTCAGCCATCTTGTCAGCACAGGCACACAACCCCACAGGGAAGCTGAGTCAAAAGGAAGGAAGCATGGGCATGCTGGGAAGGGGGTGGAGGCAAAAGCATGATGGGAGTGGTAGTCACAGCTCAACATCCCCCACCCCCATGGCCCAGCAAGCTCACACTGAAGCATGCACACCTCACAGAGAGTGTAAAGCCCCATCAAAGATGTCTGACACTGGTGCTCTGTTGTGGGGAGCACAAGGCCATGCTGGGAACTGGACAACAACCAACAGCAGGACACCACTGTCAGCCATCTTGCCATTGCTGTCACACCCACACACAGTGAAGTACACTCAAAAGGAAGGAAGTATGGGCATGCTGGGAAGGGGGTGCAGGCAATAGCATGATGGGAGTGGGAGTCACAGCTCAACATCCCCCCCCCCATGGCCCAGCAAGCTCACACTGAAGCATGCACACCTCACAGAGAGTGTAAAGCCCCATCAAAGATGTCTGACACTGGTGCTCTGTTGTGGGGAGCACAAGGCCATGCTGGGAACTGGACAACAACCAACAGCAGGACACCACTGTCAGCCATCTTGCCATTGCTGTCACACCCACACACAGTGAAGTACACTCAAAAGGAAGGAAGTATGGGCATGCTGGGAAGGGGGGTGCAGGCAATAGCATGATGGGAGTGGTAGACACAGATATTGGTCAGCCTCACAATTGGCCCATCAACACCACCCTGAACCATGCACACATCACAAGGAGTGGAAAACAACTGTCAAGATGGCTGACACTGGCTACTGCTGTGGGGAGCACAAGGCCCTGCTGGCAACTGTGCACCAACCAACAGCAGGACACCACTGACTGACATCCTGAAAGACAAATTGCACTCCCTGCAATGGAAGCAAGTTCCATGGTGGGATATCTGGCTGGGTGGGAAGGAGGGCCGGATGTCAACCCAATACAACCAATGCAGACCATGTACACACCCCAACATTCACATGGAAATGCCCAAATAATGCAGGACAATGTGCTACACCAATATCAACCCCTGACTGTGACAACTTAGGACAATGCAATGTACAGGCCCGCATCCAGAGGCACAGTCACAACTGTCAGGTGTGTCAACCATTGATGCCTGCAGAAACATAACATACATTGTGTGTGTCTCCCTAAAACAGGTGATGATGGGGACACAGCAGCAGACGCTGAGGAGTCCCCGTCCCAGGCTCAAGAGGATACGGAGCTCACTGGTGTGGAACAGCCACTGCCCTCCTCGGATGAAGAAGACCAACCTGGCACCTCCGGAGCAAGTCATCATGCAGCACCAGCAGGACCACCAGCTGCACCCCTGCACCCACCCCTCCAACGACTGTCAACACACATACCACCCCTGCCGACATGGAAAGACCAAGGAGCACCACCACCACCAGCACAGGGACCCTGGACCAACGTGGGGCCATGGACACCAACACCACCAACAACCCCCAAGGGGGCCCAGGGTCACCTGTGCGTGCCACCTCAGGTACTGCACGTGTCGCCAGGGGTGGTGGGAGGGGTGGGAGACACAGGTCACTGATCGCAGAGGGGTCTGGACTGCATGATGACCCACAACTGGCACGCATAGCCGATGCGTACCAGTCCAGCACCGGAGAGCTCAGCCAGGTAGTGGGGCTCCTCAAGGACATTAAACAGCAGCAGGCTGCCCATCATGCCCGCTTGGACTCACACATGTCCCGCGTGGAGTCCAAGTGGGACACACTGCAAGAGATGACGGTGGTGCATAGGGACATACTACAATGCCTCCGCCAGATGAGCAGCAACCAGTCAACACCTCCCTGTGTGCCCACAACATCTGGTGCTGAAACAACTGCAACTGCCACAGGGAGGGAGGATGACTCTGGCGGAGAGTCCCCTGCACCGCAGCAGCCTGCACTTGAGGGTCCCCCCAAAGAAGAGGGGCCGTCCGAGGAGGGGCAAGTGAGAGGCCGATGGCCATGTGCAACCCCCAGGAAGCCTAAACCTGTTCTGGATAATCACCTTTGTGCGCAAACTGTTCACCCTGTTGACTGCAACACAACTCTCCCACATGACATGGGGAGCTCAAGTTGGACCAATGTCTCAGATGACTGTGGACTTTACTCTGGACATTTCTGCTACCAGGACTTCCAAATCATCTAGGAACTTTGGATTACAATCACAATGTACAGCACCCACCATCCTGTGCACTATACTCACACATGTATGTCAATAAACTCACTAATACACCATACTTGCCTCTGTTGTGATTCCTACGTTGTCTCTGAAGTGGCGATGATGAACTGGGAAATGACACTGTGCATGCTAACTGCTACATCAAGTACAACACCGGCATGTGAGTCATGGCGACGTCACACATATGAGGGAGGCACACCACCAGGGCTACACAACACATACACACCATGGCCATCTGACTCATCGCCTACACTGATGTTGCCAGGAAATACGTTGCATTGCACAGACCCAACACCTATTCACAGTCTGTGTTAACTAGCCCACTGGTGCAGTAAGCAAATGTCAGTCAGATGTGTGACCACAGACAACGCACATCACAAAGTGAAGCACAGGTTTATTACACATTTGCAACATGTTGTAACCACCACAGATGCAAGGTAATCCCACCTGGCAGCGGGCACACAGTCAACAAGTGTAGAATGAAGGAAGTCCATGGGTGTGGTGCACATCACCTGTAGGGACACGACAGCTACCACCCTGGAAGTCGAATCACGGTGTCGGGGATCACAGTTGACCAAACGACTCTGAAAGTACCCTGTGAAGGACAGAAATGACACACAGTCAAAAGCACTGAAGAACAGGACAGAACTGCAATACACATGCCCAATACATGTCACAAGATACCCACCCAGAACCAAGTTAGCATGTCAACACTGTTGGGGAGTACAGACTACCTGTAAGGACACATCGCTACTCGCACTCAGTCATGTAGCACATGCACACACTCAAACAGCACCAGAGCACCACCAACACATATCATGCAAACTCACATCAGTTACATGACATCTCTGGATACTTACATTCAGCTGAAGAAGTTGGTGATGAGCTGTGTGCGGACATCACCATCATCATCATCATCATCATCACTGGCATCGTGGTCCAGGCCAGGATCCTCCACAGGTGGTGGACGTTGGTCATCGTCATCCAGGATGAGAGGCAACTCCTTCCGCACTGCCAGGTTGTGTAGCATGCAGCAGACGATGACAATCTTGCACACCTTTGCCGGGGCATATGGGAGGGACCCTCCTGTCTTGTCCAGGCAGCGGAAGCGGCTCTTCAGGAGACCAAATGTCCGCTCAATAACTCTCCTCGTCCGACCATGTGCCTCATTGTAGCGCATCTGGGCTGGTGTCACAGGGTTCCTGAGGGGCGTCAGCAACCACGGCATGCTGGGATATCCGGAGACACCTACATACAGACAATTGCACATTAGCTGAGTTGGAAAAGAGGGTGGGACACTACATTGCAGAACACACACAATGGTACAAAGTCAGTACACACCAACAAGCCAGGCACGCTGGTTCCGCATCTGTGACATCATCCTCGGGATGCGATTACTCCTCATCACGTAGGCATCGTGTGCAGAACCGGGGAAATGGGCACACACGTGTGTGATGGTCATATCTGCAAGACAGACCACCAGTGCATTGACCGAGTGGTAGTGCTTGCGGTTCCTGTATGCCTGCTCCTGGGCCTGTGGTGGTACCAAAGCCACATGTGTCCCATCAATGGAGCCAATGACATGCGGCATCCTCCCCAGGGCATAGAAGTCACTCTTCACGCCAGTCAGTTGCTGGAGTCTAGAGAAATAGATGTACTGGTTCAGGTATATCAACATAGCCTCCAATACATCGCGGAGCACACGGCTGAACATGGTCTGTGACATCCCACCAGCAGTCGCCAGAGTGTGTTGAAAGGTACTGGTGGCAAAGAAGTGTAGGGCTGCCATCACCTTCACCTTGGGGGTCAGCGCTGTAGGATACGGCTGGCCAGGTTGCAGGTGTGGTGCCAAGCGCACTGCCAAATCTTCAATCAGCTGCCTGGTGAAGCGGTAACTTCGGATGCTGTCACGTTCCACCATCGTTGCCAGGTCAGGGAATGGTCTATGGACAGCTGGTGCCCTGCAGTGCATAGGTGAAGAAAGAAAGATTGTCAGTCACCCCACATATGTGGCATTGAACACACTCAATATCACATGATACATCATTATGAGGCACAAGTACATGATGTGTGCAGTTCCGTAAGGACATGTATGGCACATACATGGCCAACATCCAACATCACAGTTCAACAAGTGGCATCAATAAGTCCCAGGTTGTGCCATTGGGTATCATGAGGACGTGTCACATTTCCCATCTCCTGCTGCCACGTTACAAACACACCCCACAGTGACATGTGAGGACAGATGTGCCCCAGGCATCACAGCCCAACGACAGGTAGATTCCCAGGGACCCTGTATTGCCACATGGACACTGGCATGACATGGCGTATCATGTATACACCACAGCAAAACAACCATGACCCCCACAGGTAGTGGTCCCTGTTGCCTCGGCAGGACAGACATGGACGTCTGTGACACACACACGCACAACATCAAAGTCCATGCACAAACAACGTGGATGTGGAGACTGTCTCCCATTGTGCACATGAAATCAGAGACATTGTAAACACAACATGCACACAGACTGCGGAGGACCATCACTATTGTGCCAATGGGTCAGCCTGGGTTAAACATACCGTCCCACATGGGACTCAGGGGGCATGTGACATGACATACACATACAACACCGTGAAATGTGACCATGCCACATGCTCAGATATGAACAGTTGCACATCACAGTGTTCATGTACACGAAACGCCAAGGATACTGTCCCCATGAACACGTGCACAGCCTGGGGGTGGCTGCCCCAAGTGACACCCACAGAACTACATGTTCACCCCCATACACGGAATAGGTAATGCAGCTTTACATGCCTTAGGATACAGTTTGGACAGGCTGTGGTGTTGTAGGTGTGCCCCTCACTCCCTGGGAAGTATATGTGGCTGGCATATGTTCACCTGTGACAGGCATGGTGACATATGCCAATGACATGTACAGGGACGCGTTGGACAGCAATGGACCGATCGGTGCGCACACATTGGCCATTGCATTCAATGTGTGCTGGTACGCGTTGTATTCGCAATACGCGTTGGACAGCAATGGACCGATCGGTGCGCACACATTGGCCATTGCATTCAATGTGTGCTGGTACGCGTTGTATTCGCAATACGCGTTGGACAGCAATGGACCGATCGGTGCGCACACATTGGCCATTGCATTCAATGTGTGCTGGTACGCGTTGTATTCGCAATACGCGTTGGACAGCAATGGACCGATCGGTGCGCACACATTGGCCATTGCATTCAATGTGTGCTGGTACGCGTTGTATTCGCAATACGCGTTGGACAGCAATGGACCGATCGGTGCACACACATTGGCCATTGCATTCAATGTGTGCTGGTACGCGTTGTATTCGCAATACGCGTTGGACAGCAATTGACCGATTGGTGTGCCCGGCCGGCCCATTGCAATCAATGTGTGCGGGTACGCGTTGTATCCCGGGTACGCGTTGAACAGCAATGGACCGATCGGTGTGCCCGGCCGGCCCATTGCAATCAATGTGTGCGGGTACGCGTTGTATCCCGGGTACGCGTTGAACAGCAATGGACCGATCGGTGTGCCCGGCCAGCCCATTGCAATCAATGTGTGCGGGTGCGCGTTGTATCCCGGTGCAGCGTTGAACAGCAATGGACCGATCGGTGTGCCCGGCCGGCCCATTGCAATCAATGTGTGCGGGTACGCATTGTATCCCGGGTACGCCTTGAACAGCAATGGACCGATCGGTGTGCACCCATTGGCTATGGCCTGGCCTGGCAACGGACGCGTTTTCAAATTTTGAACGAGTCTGATGCTGGAAATTCAGTTGGTCACCCACAACAATGTTGCAAATTCATGGGTGTCATGAAGTTGAACTTTTGAAGGATGCTGTGGGCGTGTGTAAGTGGTGCAATTCCATGGATTGGCCAGATTCAGAAGATGCTAACTACTTGGACCTATCACTTTGGACACATGGGACAGTAACTGCCTCTGCAGCACACATATAATGCTGGCTGTTCCCCTGAGAGCTCACTTGCCTGCACTACATGCTCCAGGACGACATCTGCCACCACCACTGCTGCTGAATCTGCACCCTCTGGACCCTGCAATGGCACGTACTGTGGAGAGAGCCCCAGCCTTCAGCACTGAGGAGAACCAGGCCCTGCTGGACAGCCTCCTTCCACAGTACAGCAAGCTGTATGGGAAAGCAGGGGAGCAGGTGAGTGTTCTGTCCACTGCCTTCCTAAATGTGCATGTTGTCTGACGGGCAAGGCTAACAGTCTGCACGCCACTGGCTAGCAGGCTCACTGAGTTATTGTCACCCCCCATAGTGTGTAGTTACATGCACTGGACAGGTATGGTGCAGTGACAGTGCATTTAAACAAGGTTTTACTTCCCAAGCAATGATACCATGTAGTTACTGCTGGCATACTGTCCATGGCCATCTTTGCACTGCCTGTGTACATCATGTGCCCCTGTGATTGAGACATGTATACACAACTGTGTAATGCACGGATATGTTGCATGTGTAGTAATAGCATTCTCACTTTGTCATCCTCACAGGTTGATGCCCACCAGAAGCAGAAGATATGGCTGACCATCGTCAGGGCAGTGAGATCCGTGGGGGAGTACAAGCGCCTGATCCGCAACTGCCAGAAGAGGTGGCAGGACCTTCGGGGCTGGACCCGGAGGATCGCACGGGTCCAGCTGAAGCTGTCGCCTCCTCGCAGGAGGGGCGGACACCGGACCCTGACCCCCACATGCTCAGGATCCTGGCGGTGGTCTTCCCTGATCTGGATGGGCAGCTGAAGGCCAGAGAGCAGCAAGGAGGGGTGAGTCCATGACTGCATTGTGAACTTTGTCTGCCATGCTATGTGCCCTCCTCTGGCCTGGTTAAACTTCCACAGTACATCAGTCATGTGGTCCAGGACCCATGTCCCTCAATTGTGCACTGCCCACTCCTCATCTGATACCCAGGTGTGGCCCTTGCAGTCAGGGAATTGTGTCACTTGGGTACTGTGTCCTTGCAGTTTGCTTGACTCAAGGTGGGGGACAGCATCTGTTCCCCTAACTCTGTGGTGGGCATCATGGGTGGGTCCATTGCTTACACAATGCCTGTGTTCTGACATGTAATCTGCATGTCACTTTGATATGTGGTCCAATTGCTGAGCTGATCCACCACATGTGCCTGGGGTGTCTGGCACACACCCATGCTGTGGGTGGGAACAATGTTTGAGCCCCTGGAGTGTGTATATTACGTGTGTCACACATACTTAGCCAGCTGCCTACTGTCCAGGGCTCATCCCTCATTCATGTGGGGCAGGACAGTCATGCCTACTCCAGGCCATACAATACACTCTGCACTCCCACTCCCATGTATCAGCTGACACGTTGTGCTCAGTGATATGTCCCCTCAGGTGTCTGCCTCTGTGTCAGTGTGCTGTGGCTTCCTTGTCAGGACTGCTGGGGTGTTTCTCGGTTGGGGCTCAGCATGCCACCGGAGATGTGACCATAGGAGACGATACTTGTGTGACACATAGGTGTTTGAACACCTGACCGTGCTGACTGTGGTATGCGAATGTGAAGTCCATGCAGCTGTTTCCCATTCACAGCAGATTGTGAGGTGCTCAGGTTCAGAGGGTTGTGTTACAGGTCTCCCATATGTCCAATCGGTATGACCTGGACAGATAAGGGTTCAGATGATGTGTGTGGGGATGTACATGTGCACTTGTTCAGCTCCAGGACTTGCATTCCCCATGACCTACTATTGTGACACAGTGCAGACTGTTGTTGTGTGGCTGCCCTGCCCATGTGACTGGAGACAGTGATGTATGACTTAGCAGGCATGCCTGTGCCATGGCATGTGACTTCCTATGGGTGATCCTGCAGGGGAGTGACATGTGCTACATGCACACCATAATGGCAATGGCTATCAGCACATGTGTGCCTCGTGGTGTCTGTTGCTGGTATGCATCACATGCATTTCATATATCTGACTCTGGGCATCACTTTCATCCGGGCACCTGTACTGACTCAGTGGCAAGAGTTGTGATGTGTGCATGTTCACATGCTTCACCGTGTTCTCTGCACCGTCCAACTACTGTGTAGGTGGTGCATGTGTCCACACTGGGGTATTGCCAGCCAACGGACGCCAGACAGATGGGTGCAAGGCCAGGTGGGATGTGAGTGCCATGGTTGACGATCAGACTGACAATTGGCTTCTCCTATTCTGTTTGGGCAATTTTAGCAATGTCCAACTAAGGATGCCAGGCCTTGCTCTGTATTGTGCTGTACTTACTGTGGTGTGTGCGTTCGGTGCAGGTGACTGATGTCTGTCTGTTTCCCTATTGTTTGCAGATACATCCACGGCCACAGGAGGGGACAGCTCCACGGACCAGGAGGAGCCGCAGAGCCAGACTGGGTCAACAGCCGAGGAGTGGTCGGAGGGACCCAGTGGCACGGAGGGCGAGGGGAGCCACACTGAGGAGTCCTCAGCACCATCCACCTCAGCTGAGGACCACAGCAGCTCGGAGGATGACTCCCTTATGGAGGCGGGTGTCAGCAGCCACCACACCCCAGCTAGTGTTGCTGTCCCCGCCACCACCACCACCACCGCCCTCCCATCGGCTCCCATTCCCGAGGTCCGTGGAGGCTCCCATGTTCGGGAGCGTGTCTCCTTCGGGCCAGGCACCGCACCCCCTGCCCCTGTGTCCCCTGCTGCCCTGAGTGAGGAGTCTGTGTACCTCCTTCGCCAGCTCCATGTAGGGCAGACAGCGATGCTGAGTGTCCTCCATGCCCACACCACTCTGTTGACTCAGCTGGTGTCGTTCATGGAGGGCATCTCATCGGGCATGTCTGCCCTACAGAGGGGCAATAGGTCCATGGACTCCTCCCTGACGGCAGCAGTGTCCCTCCTCCAACAGTCCCTCACCCCTCCTGCCTCTGCCCCATCCACACTCCCCAGCACCTTACCTGTCCCAAGCACACACACACCGGCACAGGCACACACCAGCACAGACACGAGCAGCACACACACACACACGCCACAGACAAGATGCACACGCACGCACAGTCAGGGGACTGAAACCACACTCACAGGGGATGGGGCCCAGTCACACACACACGCATCCACGAGCACTGCGAGGTCCACAGTTGCCTCTCCCTCCAAAGCCCCCTCCGTTGCCTCACCTGCAACCCCAAAGACCCAGCGGCTCTTCCTCAGTGACCTCGGCCTCTTCCCCTCCCATCCAGCTGATACAGCATTCAGGGGGAAGAGGAAGCCCACCCACACGGAGCGGAGTGCCCCTCGCCACCGGACACCCTCCCCCAGGCGCAGACCGACTGACGCACCCATCCGCAAGTCCCCCGGACCCGGAAGAGCAAGACCCCGCCGCCACCCTGCAGCTCAGGCACCAAGTCTCCTTCCTCCATCCCTCAGGCCCCCACTCCACAGGTGCCCCCACCACACCCTGCCCCAGGTACCCCACCCACAGATACACCATCCCCAAAAGGATCAGGCCTTCTCCCCTGCCACTTGCTCTTCTGGCCCCACACACCCCGCTGCGCTTGTCTGTGCCACTGGTGTGGAGACGGTGTCCTCCCCTCTGTCCTGCCCACCTTACCTGATCCCCATTCTCCTCCCCTGGAGGTAGGCACTGCAGTGGAGTCCACTACCACCCTGTCTGACTTGGGCACTGCAGTGGGGAACCTGTCCACTCCATCTGCACGGTCCCCTGCAGTCTTGCCGGCACCCACACCATCAGAGTCATGCCCCCACTTGTGCCGGCACACACCATGTCAGACACCTCCACTGCAGTTGTCAGTGGCTCTCCAGCACCCACCACCCCTTCCCTGCCTCCTTCTGGTGAGCCCTGATCCTGTCCCTGCGGTGCCTGGCCTGCCCCCCGTATGCCCCTCCGAGGGGATTGTCCCTGGCTTTCATCAGTGCAGGCATGCGTTGGGTGACATCTGCCACTGTCACCCTGTTTTGACATTCAAGTTGGACTGGCCATTGGCCTTTGTTAACATTTGTGCTGGACATCAACTGTTAGACCCACATATGCTGAATAAAGCACCTTTCTGTTCTCTAGTGCTTTTGCTTCTGATGTACATGTTGTTGATGATGCTAACCATGCCCTTGCTGCAGTGATGGTGATATTTGGTCTCATTATAATGAAGTGTTACTGTGCAGGAACACATGTGGTCCAGGGGAATGTGTCCTATCCTGTGGTGTATCCATGTCATCCTTAGCAGCATCTGAGGGTGTCATGTGTTCAATATTTGGCAATGGGATTTCCTACTTACATTAGCAATTTCACATCTGTGGCTTCCACCCCTGCACATCTGTTGTGCCTGCCATTGTTCAATTCGTCTACTAGCCTGACCGTGTGGCCATCTCCACTGGACATGCAGGTTTGGGCATCAATGGGGAAGGACTCATCTGTGTTGTCAGTGCAACATTGCTATACAAGTGTGTTGGATCAGTGCTGATGATTTCGTTGGCACTCCCATGACCAGGCTGATGTGACGGGAGCATTCATTTGGTGCTAATTGTTGAGTGTGTGACCAAGTGCTCAGCTGACATGATGGAGCCCTACTGTGGCAACATATGGCACAGCTTTCCTCACACAGGAGTGGAGTCCCCTCATGGCAGTGTGTACTCCTGTGACATTGCCTGCGCCCAAGGTGTGTGTTATATGAGCATGTCTGTGTGTTCACTTCCGTTTAGCTGTGCATGCTGGGATCCCTAGTGTTGTACCTGTTTGTGATGCTTGCTGAGTTGACCTATGTACCCCCCAAGTCTTCTCCCTGGATTCTCTGTGATGTGGGTGCATGGCACATTACTGGTCATCAGGGTGTCACCCATAGGTGTGTTTGCTGTCAGGGCTGAGTTTGTGTGCAGACGCAGATGGGTCACAGTCAGGATTCCCCTTGGCACTTGTTGTTTACACCTGTCATGTGATTTCCAGTTTGTGTTATCTTTCAGTGATTGTGATACGTTGTGTGTGTGACTGCTGGCACTCCTCAGGGTCCGGGCTGCAATGTTGGTAGTTGTCTATGTGTGTTCTTTGTGGGTGTCCTTGGCTTCTTCATTGGTGTGTGACTGTGGCTGGGATCCCATTGGTTGGTGTGGTATTGCCGTCATGTCCATGTACAGCGTAGTGTGCAGTGTGTCAGACATTCAGGAGTCTTGTTGAGTGGCCATGTGTGATGTGTTTCTGCACCTTGGTTCCCACCCACCACCCTGGGATTGTCATGGGTGCATGTGCAATGTCACCAGTGCATGTGTGCTTCACTGCTGCACATTGTTGGAGGTCGAGGTGTGTGGTGTTGAGTGTGTGCAGATGAGAGTTGTTGCCCGTCTAGACCCCTGCCTCCATGTTGGCCTTGGCTTACTGGCCGTGCTGATTGATTTGTGCTTGTGTAGGTGTGATGGTAGTTTGTTGCTCAGGACACAGGACTGTGGTTCACAGTGTGAACGACATCTAGCTTTGTCATCACAGTGGGATTGTAATGCAGCCCAGGGTCACCACATTGTGGGGACCCTGGGGGTAGTGCTGTGGTGTGTCTGTGTCTTGCTGTGTCAGTTGTTGTTCCTACATTCTTGTGTGACATGTGTGATTTGTGCTCCCTCTCATCTGACAATGCCTGATTGCCCACATAGGGTATTTGGATACATGAGTTACCTTTGTGTGGCACTGTATGCACATCTGTGTAATTGGTATTCAGGCCTCCTCATGTGTTGTGTGGTTGCCTGGGGACACTGGCACCCCCCTCACCTGTTATGTTTGATGTGCAGTGTGGGTCTGCCTGTTTGTGTTTGTGCATCTGCACCACTGCATTGGCATATCTTTGGTGTGCCATTGGCTGTATGTTGTTTGGTGGGTTTCCCCTGCTGTCCCTGGGACTCCTAGGTCATCGGTCAGCACAATGATCATGGTTTGTGTGTCCCATTGCTGCCATGGTATGGTTTCTGTTCACCTCACATCTACAGTCTCCACAGGATATCTGCATTTGTGTGCCCATTGGTGCAAATATGTGGGTCTGCATTCTGATGGTCACTTCTGTCATTGTGTCATTGATGAATGTTGACAGTGTCAGCCCCCATGGGTGTTGTTTGTCTGCACATGGCCAAAGGTATGTCTTATTTGCACTGCAGTATTTGCCTCCCCAATCTATGTTGCAATGGGACACATGCACTACTTTGCCACTGATGTGTTTTATGTTCTGAGACCAGGAATCATCCATGCAGTTTGGCAGTTGCAGCTTTTTCTTTGTCAACACTTGCATTTTGGTCACTGTGATGATGGGGGTTTAGACCCCATTGCCACAATGTTCTGAATGTGCTTCAGCTATGGGCCCCCACACTTACATTTTGGTCACTGTGATGATGGGGGTTTGGACCCCATTGCCACAATGTTCAAGATGTGCTTCAGCCATGGACCCCACACTTACCTTTTGGTCACTGTGATGATGGGGGTTTAGACCCCATTGCCACAATGTTCTGAATGTGCTTCAGCTATGGGCCCCCACACTTACATTTTTGGTCACTGTGATGATGGGGTTTGGACCCCATTGCCACAATGTTCAAGATGTGCTTCAGCCATGGACCCCACACTTACCTTTTGGTCACTGTGATGATGGGGGTTTAGACCCCATTGCCACAATGTTCTGAATGTGCTTCAGCTATGGGCCCCCACACTTACATTTTGGTCACTGTGATGATGGGGGTTTGGACCCCATTGCCACAATGTTCAAGATGTGCTTCAGCCATGGACCCCCACACTTACCTTTTGGTCACTGTGATGATGGGGGTTTAGACCCATTGCCACAAATGTTCTCAATGTGCTTCAGCTATGGGCCCCCACACTTACATTTTGGTCACTGTGATGATGGGGGTTTGGACCCCATTGCCACAATGTTCAAGATGTGCTTCAGCCATGGACCCCACACTTACCTTTTGGTCACTGTGATGATGGGGGTTTAGACCCCATTGCCACAATGTTCTGAATGTGCTTCAGCTATGGGCCCCCACACTTCAATGTTGGTCACTGTGATGATGGGGTTTGGACCCCATTGCCACAATGTTCAAGATGTGCTTCAGCTATGGACCCCACACTTACCTTTTGGTCACTGTGATGATGGGGTTTTGGACCCCATTGCCACAATGGTCATGGCCTGCTTGCATTGTGGGGCCACACACATATATGTGTGGCACATGTGATAGGGGGTCACATTGTATGTTCAAAGTCATGTTCAGTGTTGTAGCCATTTGACGCAGTCTACACACGCTTGTCATGGTGTTGGGGGATGTCTTTTCTTGCATTCCCTAGGTTGTGGTGTGCTGGTTGTGTCATGCATTGTCCATCCTATGAGTGGGGGTGGTGTTGGTGGTAGGCATCCAGCCCCCATGGGTAGAGGTGGTAGTAGTGGTAGGCATCTGGCACCCCCTGGGTAAGGGTGGTAGTAGTGACAGGCATCCAGCACCCCATGGGTAGAGGTGGTAGTGGTGGTAGGCATCTGGCACCCCATGGGTAGAGGTGGTAGTAGTGGTAGGCATCTGGCACCCCCTGGGTAAGGGTGGTAGTAGTGACAGGCATCCAGCCCCCATGGGTAGGGGTGGCAGTAGTGACAGGCATCCAGCCCCCATGGGTAGAGGTGGTAGTAGTGGTAGGCATCTGGCACCCCTGGGTAAGGGTGGTAGTAGTGGTAGGCATCCAGCCTCCCATGGGTAGAGGTGGTAGTAGTGACAGGCATCCAGCACCCCATGGGTAGAGGTGGTAGTGGTGGTAGGCATCTGGCACCCCATGGGTAGAGGTGGTAGTAGTGGTAGGCATCTGGCACCCCTGGGTAAGGGTGGTAGTAGTGACAGGCATCCAGCCCCCATGGGTAGGGGTGGCAGTAGTGACAGGCATCCAGCCCCCATGGGTAGGGGTGGCAGTAGTGACAGGCATCCAGCCCCCATGGGTAGGGGTGGCAGTAGTGACAGGCATCCAGCCCCCCATGGGTAGAGGTGGTAGTAGTGGTAGGCATCTGGCACCCCTGGGTAAGGGTGGTAGTAGTGGTAGGCATCCAGCCTCCCATGGGTAGAGGTGGTAGTAGTAACAGGCATCTGGCACCCCATGGGTAGAGGTGGTAGTAGTGGTAGGCATCTGGCACCCCCTGGGTAAGGGTGGTAGTAGTGACAGGCATCCAGCCCCCATGGGTAGAGGTGGTAGTAGTGGTAGGCATCTGGCACCCCCTGGGTAAGGGTGGTAGTAGTGGTAGGCATCCAGCCTCCCATGGGTAGAGGTGGTAGTAGTGGTAGGCATCTGGCACCCCTGGGTAAGGGTGGTAGTAGTGACAGGCATCCAGCCCCCATTGGTGGAGGTGGTAGTAGTGGTAGGCATCTGGCACCCCTGGGTAAGGGTGGTAGTAGTGACAGGCATCCGGCACCCCATGGGTAGAGGTGGTAGTAGTGACAGGCATCTGGCACCCCATGGGTAGAGGTGGTAGTAGTGGTAGGCATCTGGCGCCCCCTGGGTAAGGGTGGTAGTAGTGACAGGCATCCAGCCTCCCATGGGTAGAGGTGGTAGTAGTGGTAGGCATCTGGCACCCCCTGGGTAAGGGTGGTAGTAGTGGTAGGCATACAGGCCCACATGGGTAGGGGTGGTAGTAGTGGTAGGCATCCTGCCCCCCATGGGTAGAGGTGGTAGTAGTGGTAGGCATCCAGCCCCCATGGGTAGAGGTGGTAGTAGTGACAGGCATCTGGCACCCCATGGGTAGAGGTGGTAGTAGTGGTAGGCATCTGGCACCCCTGGGTAAGGGAGGTAGTAGTGACAGGCATCCAGCCCCCATGGGTAGAGGTGGTAGTAGTGGTAGGCATCTGGCACCCCTGGGTAAGGGTGGTAGTAGTGACAGGCATCCAGCCCCCCATGGGCGGAGGTGGTAGTAGTGGTAGGCATCTGGCACCCCCTGGGTAAGGGTGGTAGTAGTGACAGGCATCCGGCACCCCATGGGTAGAGGTGGTAGTAGTGACAGGCATCTGGCACCCCATGGGTAGAGGTGGTAGTAGTGGTAGGCATCTGGCACCCCTGGGTAAGGGTGGTAGTAGTGACAGGCATCCAGCCCCCCATGGGTAGAGGTGGTAGTAGTGGTAGGCATCTGGCACCCCCTGGGTAAGGGTGGTAGTAGTGGTAGGCCTACAGGCCCCTATGTGTATGTGTGGCATTGGTGAGGGCCATCCCGCATCTATGGTGCTGCTGTTGCTGGTGTAGGTATTTCTGCATCCCTCTGTGTGTGATGTGTCGGGTACGTGTAGTTTGTTTTTGTTGTTGGTGTCTGACTTACCTTCTGCGCCGTACGCGTCCGTGCCTGTTCCGGTAATAGAGGTAGAATATTGGTAGGATCGGGTACGAAGGGATCTCATGGTTGGTTCGTCTCGTTCGTCTTTCTCTTTGCTTCGCCTCGTCCTCGTCGCTGGCGTGTTCATCTCGTAGCCGTGGATCGTGTTGTGACGCGAATCGGAGCTTATGTGCGCCTCGCACCGGATGCTTTGACGTGCCGTGCATAGCGACGGGTTCGGCGCGTACGGGATGCGCATCGTACTTGTCCGGCCGGACGGGGCTGCATTTTTGCTTCCGTGCGGCTCGATTCTACGATTCCGGATCCGGCTCGGTCGGGGAACAGGACCTGGATTGGGTGAGTACGACTGGGCCGGAATCTATGCTGTAGTGCGCATCGTACTTGCTCGTTCGGAATATGGCGGATCGGTCGGGAAACAGGCATTCGCATGGCTTTTTTCCCGACCGAATGGTGTTAGGTGCGTCTCCGACCGAGATCGGAATCGGCCCCTTAATTGGGTGACTGTAGTGAACCTTCCCTAGCTGATTTATTTGATGAAATGCAGGCTATTCGTTCTAACACAGACACTATTGCGTCAGAAATAAAAAAAAATGACATAAAGACATGGCAAGTATTTCCATGAAAGTTTCTGACAATGCAATTAAAATTCAACACAAAACCAAATTAGATGCTCTTATTCCTGTCACAGCGAAAATAGAACCAATGAACAAATTATTGCTGGATTTAGAAATCGTAATCAGCAGTACAATTTAAGAATTTTTAATTTGCCAGAAGATGCGGACGGTAATGACTGCAGGATGTACTTAGAAAACCTACTGCCTGGCCTTTTACGTTTAAAATTTCCTGAAAAATGTGAGATTGACAAGGCTCATAGAATTCCTTCCCACAGAAGCCCGAATCAAACTAAACCCCGTCAACTGATATTTAAGGTGTTACGTCATCATCATCTTGTGTTAATACAGAAAACGTCAAGAGAAATTCCATCTTTAATGGTCAATGGAAATAAAAATGTTATTCATCAAGACTTTGCCAAGGAGACTGTAAAAATTTGCAAAGAATTTGGTCATCTTCGTCCAAAATTGAGAAGTTGTGGCTTCAAATATGGCCTGTTCGACCCGTCTACTATGCGAATATGGAAAGACGGTTTCCCGAATTCCTTCCAACATCCGGATGACCTTCGTCGATACTTAGATCAGCACTCGCAGCTCTCCATGGAAAC
Organism: Calotriton arnoldi; assembly: GCA_963921515.1. Classification (NCBI taxonomy): domain Eukaryota; kingdom Metazoa; phylum Chordata; class Amphibia; order Caudata; family Salamandridae; genus Calotriton; species Calotriton arnoldi. Next base: position 621,833 of record CAWUFW010004394.1, on the reverse strand, counting down.
TAATGAGAATGTCACTTGAGATATAGGCTTCTTACTCTCTTTTAGTTAGCCATAATTGATGTTATTCTTTTTGGGCATGTTTGGATTGGTTATTCTTGTTGTGCGATTCACAAATTCTATTTATGTTTATATGTTGTACCTGTTATATGTTGGGCCATTTTTTCTTTTCATTATCTTTCCTTTTTCTAACAGAGCTACGCATATTTTGTTACTTCTTTTTATTCATTACTTTTGTCTCGTCCCAATTTTTACAATGATGTCTGGTTTTCATGGTATTAAACTTGTTTCTTTTAATGTCAAAGGCTTACGACATCCTGTTAAGCGCACAAAAGTTTTGGATTATTTGGCTAGGCATAAGGCTGATATTTGTTTGTTGCAGGAGACTCATGTTGATGACACTATTCTAGCGTACATGAACAAAAAATGGGTTGGTAATATTATCTCTTCACCTGCTCTTAATAAGAAAAACGGAGTTGCTATTTTATTTGCAAAAAAATACGTCTTCAAATTTTACATAAATATTCCGATTTGAATGGTCATTTTCTTATAACTAAATTTAAAATTGATGACATGGTCCTACACTTGATTAATATATATGAGCCTACGAAGGATGACCCTGACTTTTGGTCTTTTTTTAACGTCAGTAGTTATAAAATTGGGTAATGTCCCACTTATTATTGAAGGGGATTTTAATCTTATAATGATCCTTTATTGGATAGATGCTCCCAAATCAAATATCGTCCTCCACAAGCATATTTTGCTCTTAAATCCTTTCTTAGGATCAACTAAATTAGTGGATATCTGGCGTTTGCATCATCCAACAGATAAACAATTCACTTTTTTCTCTAATCCTCACAATTCATATTCTCGATTAGATTTTTTATTAATATCCTGTCATTTAATTCCCTCTATTTCTGATCCTACTATCCATAATATTGATATTTTGGATCATGCGCTAGTTTCATGCATTTTGCATCCTAAATATTGTTCGTAACGACGACAACAAACCTAAAATGTTATCGTCGATTCATGAGTATTTTTCTTTTAATCCAGAGGGTTCTACATCAATTGTAAACCGATGGGATGCCTTTAAGGCTTATATCAGGGGGGTCAAAATTTCGATTATGGCTCACATAATAAGACATTTTATGCACAAATTCAAGACTTAGATAAGCATATTGCTAAATATGAACATCTTTTTATTATATCTAATCATACTAAATATAAAATACACCTGAAAAAACTTCGTTATGAATTAAATTCTATATTAAGCAATAGAGCAGGTATACAAATCTCTAATTCTAAAGCAAAATTTTGCTTTAATGCTAACAGATCTGGAAGATATTTAGCCAACTATCTCCGTATTAAGAAAGATAAAACTCAAATTAATGCTATTCGCAAATCAATGGGCAAACAGTTATATCTCATACAGAAATAGTGAATGAATTTATGAATTATTACTCAAAGTTATATATTAAGCCTCCTTCTAGTGACTTATCACTTATTGATAATTTTTTAAAGACCTGTGGTTTACCTCAAATTTCACAATCAGCCAAAGATAAACTAGATATGCCAATTTTTATCGATGAAGTGCATTCAGCTATTAAATCACTTAAGTTGCGTAAGTCTCCAGGTCCAGATGGTATTCCAGCGGAATTTTATAAAGTATTTGCTCCTCTCTTGTCACCACATATATTCAAATTATTTACTCATTTTAGAGTTACAGGAACAACATCAGGATCCTTTACGGAAGCTTTGATTGTAGTCCTTCCAAAACCAGACAAAGACCTCTCTATTGTTTCAAATTATCGTCCTATCTCCTTGATTAACCAGGATTGTAAACTTTACGCAAAGATCCTTGCAACCAGATTGGCTTCTGTACTGCAATCCGTTATACATATTGATCAATCCGGTTTCATGAAAAACAGGTATTCTGTAAATAATGTTAGATTATTATTTCATACAATTGAAAGTGGTGCATCATTAATTCAACCTGCTGGGCCTCCTAGCTTTGGATGCAGAATTTTTTTTGATAAAGTGCATTGGCAATATCTCTTTCATACCTTGATTGCATTTAATCTGGGTTCCTTATTTATTCGTATGATTTTAGCATTATATTCATGTCCGTCTGCTCAACTTTTCATTAATGGTCGGATATCTAATACATTTTTTTCTTTACAGAGGTACAAGGCAAGGGTGCCCATTATCGCCTTTACTTTTTTTTACTTGCAATAGAACCTTTGTTACTTGCCATTAGAAATTCTATGGAAATTAAAGGTCTCACTATTAATAATGTTCCTATTAAAACCTCAGCTTATGCTGATGACGTGCTTCTCTATATTGGTGATCTGGCTTTTGTCAATTCCCCCATTACTACTCGCTAAATACTAAAAACCTGCTATGGTGCCAAACAAAGACATTATTTGGTCTAAGGATAAAATCAAATACCTTGGTATATTATTATCACATAACATAAAACAATTGATTTCCTTAAATTGTAACTGTATTTTAGAGTATATGAAAGATAAATTTCAAAAATGGTCTGCTCTTCATTTAACTTGGTGGGGGAAGATTGATGCTGTTAAAATGGTTACTGCTCCAAAAATGTTCTACCTTCTCTCCATGATGCCTACACAGCTTCCTCTTAAATTCTATAAAAATATGGAGAACATCATTACCAGATTTATTTGGAATAATAAACCTCCTCGTATAAGCTATAAGAAATTGAAGTTGGTTAAGAACAATGGTGGATTAGGTCTACCTGATTTTTTAAATTATCATAAAGCATTCATTTTGAAGCAGAGTACATTATGGTTTCAATCTACGACACCTAATAATACTCCTACTTGGCTCCGTATTAAACAAAATTTGGCTGCCCGGTTTCCATTGCCTGCATTACTCACTATGTCCAATTCAACGAGCTTGCTTCAGAAATCAGTAATTTTGAAATCTACAAAATTAATATTACATGATTTTGATTTAATTTTTCACACAGATTAAACTTGTCCAAAATGGCAGGTTTAGATAGAAATTCAGTTATAACTGAACAGCGAATGAACATTAATGTGAAAAGACAACTTTCCTGTGCCTTTTACATTACAAGCTCAGGGCTTTTTTATTTCCAAGAACCACGATTAAGGAGCTCATCCAGTCCAGGCTCTTGCTTTCAATCTGGAACTTGTAGCTACTACATCTCAGCTGCAGTGTGAGACACACATCCTTTAGTAGAGGCCTTTAGCACTGCAAATCTACGTTCTGAGCTCACACATGCCTCGAAGAAATGCAGTTTTTGCAGTCATGTTTTTTAGGTCGAGCCTAGCGGCAGCGCGCATGCACTGCTCGCTCTGCGAGACTGCGCTAGTAGAGTATGGGAGAGAAGCCGCGCCCACTCTCCTCCCATATTTGTCATTGGCTTGTGTCATTGTCTTTCATAAATGCTGCCTTCGGATGCATTTAAAAGGCTTGTTAGTCCCTCCTTAGTACGGCCTTGTCTCCATTTGTGCCCTTCCATGGCGACTGTCCCTTTTACTTCAGTTGTTACACGGGACCTGTTATTTAGTCTGTAAGCACTATTTACTTTATTGAGTTTCTCTTACTGCAGGCCGGACATGCGCTGCTTCAGCTGAAACTGCTTGTGTTTTTTTAAGCAGCAGGGCCGCCCCCGTAACACGGCGCCCGCTTTCAATCACTTTAACCCGGCATTATCTTGTGTCTGTTTCAACCCCCCCAAGTTAAATGGATTTAGAAATGATTAGTGAATTAAGTCATGTGAATTCCAGGTAGCACATAATCCTGTGCTAATGGGCTGAAGCTGACAACAGCACATCTGTGTTACATGTCATCTGTACTAAAGCCACCTGACGGGTGGTTTTCAAAAGCCTGTTTTATTAACAACACCACCACCAATACCACCACCACCACCAATACCACCACCTTCAATACCACCACCTTCACCAATACCACCACCACCAATACCACCACCACCACCAATACCACCACCATCAATACCACCACCTCCACCAATACCACCACCACCACCATCTCAATACCACCACCAATACCACCACCACCGCCAATACCACCACCACCAATACCACCACCACCAACACCACCATCAATACCACCAATACCACCACCACCAATACCACCACCAATACCACCACCACCAATACCACCACCGCCAATATCAATACCACCGCCAATACCACCACCACCAATACCACCAATACCAATAAAACCACCACCAATACCACCACCACTACTAATACCACCACCACTAATACCACCACCATCAATATGACCACCGCCAATACCACCACCGATACCACCACCACCAATACCACCACCAATACCACCACCAATACCACCACCACAACCAACAATACCAATACCACCACCACCAATACCACCACCACGACCACATCCAATACCACCACCACCAATACCACCACCACCACCAATACCACAAATACCACCACCATCACCAGTACCACCACCACCATCAATACCACCAATACCACCAATATCACGACCACCAACACCACCACCAATACCACCAACACCACCACCAATACCACCACCACCACCAATATCACCACCAATACCACAACCACCACCAATACCAACACCACCAATACCACCACCAATACCACCACCACCACCCATACCACTACCACCACCATTTCCACCACCACCACCACCACCACCAATCCAATACCACCACCAATACCACCACCACCAATACCAATACCACCAATACCACCAATACCACCACCAATACCACCACCACCAATACCACCACCACCAATACCAATACCACCACCAATACCACCCCAACCACCAATCCCACCACTACCAATACCACCACCACCACCAATACCACCAGAACCACCACCAATACAACCACCACCAATACCGCCATCACCACCAATACCAATACCACCAATACCACCACCAATACCTCCACCACCAATACCACCACCACCAATACCACCACCAATACCACCCCGACCACCAATCCCACCACTACCAATACCACCGCCACCACCAATGCCACCATCAATACCACCACCAATACCACCACCAATACCATCATCACCAACAATACCACCACCAATACCACCACCACCACCACCAATACTACCACCAATACCAATACCACCACCATCACCACCAATACCACCACCACCAGTACCAATACCAATACCACCACCAATACCACCACCAATACCACCACCAATTCCACCACCACCAATACCACCACCACCACCAATACCCCACCACCAATACCACCACCACCACCAATACCAGTACCACCACCACCAATACCATCACCAATACCAATACCACCAATACCACCACCAATACCAATACCGCCACCACCAATACCAGCACCACCACCCATACCACCACCACCAACATCACCAACACCACCACCACCACCAATACCACCTCCACCAATACAACCACCTCAGCGCCTCTCGCTCACTAGTAATAGCAGGGGGACTGTACGAGGCCAGAGCTGCAGCCGAGACCATCCCTCCCTCCCTCCCTCCCTCCCTCCATGCCTGCCATAAAGCATAGCCCGCCCTGCACTCGGAGGTGAATCCAGGGCCCTACTACAGCTGGAGTGTTTTTTATTAGGCCAAAGATAGCAATGACATTACGCAATGCCACACTGCACACTCAAATCACGGAGAGGGCAGGAAATAGCCGTCCCCCTCCTGCTCTTCCTCCTGAGCCGTGACAATGCAATCACAGAGCGAAAGGTGTTGAAGCACTTTGTTAGGGTTTTTAGCTCAGATCATATGTAACTCTCATTTCACACTTTGTGTCTGTGTAATTTACAACACTAGGTTGTGTCAGGCTAAAGGGAATTATGGCAGATGGAGGGAGGTAGTTATGCAAGGTACAAGAACAATAGTAATTTGCCGTCCTATAATCAAAAGAACTATCCGCACACTTTGTGTGACCTTGGGCACATCACTCCTATCCCTACTGTGTCTTTCTAATTCATCTATTAACTATGATTGCAATCCTGAGCGTAGTTAGAAGAGGTAAAACTGGGGAAATTCGGCTATTTCTGCATCCACCTGCCTTGGATTGGAACTAGGAAGAGATGCAGGCAACATGCCTTGAAAAGCAAGAATTTCGAATTCTGGGCATTGAGGAATGCAAGGAACGAGGAATTCTTGTGCCGCCTAGCACTGCCAGGAGCGGGCTGTTGTAAATAACTTAATAGTAATTACATTGAGTTAATTACAATGGTGGCTGATGACACTGCTCTTACAAGCAACTTTCCTAGTAGGGCAGTCTATGAGTGGCGCCTGCATGCCAGGAGGACCCTGCAGCACGAGTGTCACATGGACCTCTCTGTTGGGGAAGTTGCTTTGAAGTGCACTGTATGACGTCTGGGCAATGTATTTGTCTTATGCAAATACTGTTAAGGTAAACACTCTGTGCAGCCTTTCAAAGTGCTTCCAAATGACACTGTGTGAAGATCAGCCTCAATTCCGTTGACAGTGCTTAATTTGAGGTGCTGGGCACCAGCACTTTATTCTCAGCGCCAGCACTTGTGACAGTGCACCACATGGTGGCGCTGTTTGTCTAATTTGAGATGAGCACAAAAACGCAGTGTTTAACAATTTAATATAAAATAAAAATGAATAATACCTGCCTCCCTAGCCATTCTTATAGCTTTGAGTGGCCTGGAATAGTACAAATAGTCACACTCATAGGAGGGTGATTTTTAGTAGCTGTGTTGGCACATCCATTGGCAGGGCTGGCAGGTGCAATGGGTGGGGCAAGCTGCAGTGGTCTCCTGAGAAGGGCCCTGACACTTACTTTTTTTATTTTGCAAATGAAGCACTGCGGGGGCAGGGAAAAGAATTTGCTAAATTCTCACATATTGCTCCTGCATGGGAAATCACTCACCTCTACTACAAAGAACTGATAGTCCTCTGCCTAAAGTACCATGCCTGTGCGTTACAAAGCCAATATTTGTAAGGCCAGTTCTCTGGGATCTAGTGAACCCTGGGAGAACAAGGTAATAATCGTGACAAGTGCTGCCATTGTCTCTGAAAGCAAAGGCAGAAACGACTTCCAGTGTACCAAACTGCCAAGCAGCTTATTGGAACAGTCAATGCATTCTCCTGGAAGGTGGTGTGGAGTACAATGCCTACTTCAGCTAGCACTTGTATCACTCACAGTAAATATTATGGCTAGGCTCTTGGAAGTTTTATGGCATTAATGAATGTACTTAGCAATGATTGGTGTGTGCTCTATCTCAAGGGATGCTCTCAGGAGTAATTCCAATATGTTTAATGCAAGTTGAACTCTGCAGCCAAGGCACCGCATCTGGTCTGAATGGGTCTCAGTTCATTTAATCCTCATTTCACATGGACGGGAGGAGAGGATATTGTTTTTTGGCTCTCGACTAATCAACACAGCACAACTTTGTCACCGACTGTGCCACGTGCGATCTTGCTCCCTTATCACTTTGGTGGTAGTTGGGGGATGTGTGGTTGCCATACTCAGCCAGGAGGAACATGGGTCCCTATAGCTTCAGTCCTCACACTGGGCAAAGAAGGCACCTGACACATGCTGAGTCAGGGGGCTTTTTCATTTTTAGTGGTTGCATTCAGGTGCACGCAGAATGTGGGCATGGAGGCATAATGGGCCCTTAGGCACAGTCGGCACCTCCCACCGGGAACACAATGAGGGGCAACAGGTGTGGACACTCACAGCCCTCACACACAGTTTATTGAGGTTGCTATGGAGGACAAAGAGGTAAAAGCAGGTATTCAAGGTCACAAGCCCAGGTCATTGGTGCCAGCAGATGCAGGTCTAGATTGCACAAGACACCGGGGAGAGCGAGAGAGAGAGGCTGTCAGCAATCTGCCCTTCCTTGATGGTTCTACCTCGATAGCAGCTCCACTCTGCGCACAGAAACAGAAAAGAAGAAAAGGGAAAGGAAGTGGTCTTTGTTAGGAAGTGGTCCTAGTTTGAACATTTTTGCCAGGGCCGGTTTTAATTTCCAGTCAGGCCCTGAGGATATTTCCTACTCCTTCACAAGAGACAGGGCAAAGTTTCCTGCCTCTTGTATTATTCCTTCTCTGTGTACTTGTAGAGAGCCCTTCAGATCATCAGAGCTCTTCCAAATCACATTTTAGTTAGCAGGTGAATAAGCTAAGGGGCCAAGCACATATTCAGGATTACAGCTGGTTGGATTTTAGTCAAATGATCTTTTTAAAAAAAATTTTTTTTTTTTATTGGGATTAAAAAGAGTAACAGAAGTATAAGCAGCACAAGGAAGAAAGATAACATACTAAAAAACAGATATCATAAAAGATAATACGATACTAAATATAATACTGTCACGTTAGAAAAACTGTAAAGTACAATCTTATGCTATAAAGTAAGTAAAAAGAGATTAGATTACCTATCAAACATTGGTCATTTTATAAATTTGAGATAGAGAAAGAGAAGAGAGAGAGGGAAAGGAAAAGGAATAGGAGAAGAGAAGAGAGAGAGAAGAGAGAGGGAAAAAAAGGCGAGTAGGAATTAGAGTAAGGATGAGTGTGAAGATAAAAAAGTAGTAAAGGGTAGCCAGAGTACATCAGACTTGATTTTCTGAGATAACAGAGATGATGAAACCGTGGAAATTCTATGTTAATCGCATATAAAATTCCACCATGTTAACGTACATATTTTAGAATTATCTTTCCAACAAGTAAGGATAACTTTAAAGGCAAGAGCAATAAAAAGATCAAATACCTTGAGTTCATAGAACTTTCTTAGAAATCAACAGATAAGGATCCTAAAAACACATTTTGAATTGATAATGAAATACAAAATTGAAATATCTTACAACATTTAGACCAAATGGATTTCCAAAAGTTAAGAACATTAGGGCAATAGTATATTAAGTGAATTAGTGTGCCATTAGAGGAAAGACATGACCAGCAAAGAGGTGAGGTGGAAGGATTGATTGTATGAATAAAAACAGGTGTACGAGCCACTCTATTGTATAAGAAAAATAGGGATTTAGTGATACTGGCAGCTTTAGAGGTTGTAAAAGTTTATGCCATAATTTATCCCATTGCTGAGTCGAGAGGGACATCGAGAGGTCTTGTTCCCATGCCGTTTCAATTGAGGATTTTAGTCTTACTGAGGTATGAACAGATAAAAGTTTGTATATGAAATAAGCTTTAGGGTTAGAACAGGAAGAGATATTGTGCAGGGGAGTCAAAAGAGAAAAAGGAGTGTAATCTGCAGGAAAGTTTTTGGCTAGCAAAAATGCTGGAAGTATCTTTGCTAGTTGGAAGTATTGGGGTAAACAAGAAGAAGATAGATCATAGCATTCCTGCAATGTAGTAAAGGGTACTACAGAATTTTGAGATACTAGTTGGTGAACATATAGGATATCCTTTTCTTTCCAGTGCTTGAAATAGAATGATTTATGGCGAAACTTAATGAATTTATTATACCAAATAGAGGAAACAAGAAAAGCTTGATAGAAGTTAGAGCCAAAAGTGAACAATGGGTGTAATAGATGTTGGGAGTATTTTAAGATAGGGTATTTAGATATAAAAGTACAGTTGGACATAAAGCTAACATCATAAAAAGAAAATTCATTTAATAGAGAGCGTTCAAAATTAATCCAGCTGGGTATGGGGGAGTCTTGATATTGTCTATCTAAAGCATAGATTTGTCTAATTAAAAAAGCAGTATGATATAGCTTAAAATTAGGAAAGCGCACGCCTCCTTCATTTTTTGGTTTAATTAATTTGGATAAGGCAATACGGGCGTGGTTTATTGTTCCAGAGAAATTTGGTACAAAGAGAATTAATTTGGTTAAAATAGTAATTAGGGATTTTAAAAAGGTAGCATAGAAAGTAAAAAGAATAAGGAACAATCATCATTTTAATAGTATCCAATCTACCCCACCAGGATAAGTGGAGAGGTGACCAAGAGGAAAACGAGTGTTGAATCTTGAGTTTTAGTGCGCTAAAATTGTGGGCAAGAGTTTGAGGGTTGGTAGGTGAAAACCAGACACCTAGATATATAATCTTAGATGGACACCACATAAAATTAGTATCAGAGAACATAAATTGATAACAAAGAATTTAAAGGTAATATCTCAGTTTTAGAGAAATTCAATTTGTAGCCAGATATTTTAGAATATAAATCGATCTCCTGCAAAAAGGGAGGTAGGGAAGTTAGGAGATTCGAGAGGTATATCAAAATATCATCTTCATAAGCAGATAATTTCATTTCAAAAGAATTATGTTGAAAGCCTGTTATCAAAGGGTTACGACGAATGCGTTCAAGAAAAGGTTCGAGACAAAGAAGAAATAAAAGAGGAGAAAGGAGACAACCTTGTCTAGTACCTCTGTGTAAAGTAAAATATGGGGATAGAAATCAATTGACAGAAACACAAGCACGTGGTTCGGAGTATAATAGTTTGATAAACGAAATGAATTTGGGGCCAAACCGAACCAATGAAGCGTTTTGAACATAAATTACCAATTTATGCGGTCAAATGCTTTTTCAGCATCAAGAGAAAGTGCAGCGAGAGGATCCGGATATCTTCTCATTAATGTAAGGATATTGGAGAACATCCTAGCATTATCAGAGGTAAGCCTCCCTTTAATGAAACCAGATTGGTCAGGTTTAATAAGAAGAGGTATAACATCGTCTAATCTAGAGGCCAGAATTTTAGAAACATTTTTGCAATTAAAGTTAATTATTGAAATAGGACGGTAGTTTTGACAAGAAGTATGATCTTTGCCCGGTTTGGGGATGATTACAATGAGTGCATCTAAAAAAGAGCCTTCGGGCTTAGATTTCAATAAGAAGGAGGAGAAAAGCTCGAGTAAATGTGGTGCAAAAGTAGGTGAAAAAGAAGAAATAAGTTCAATGGAAAAACCATCGGGTCCAGGGGCTTTGGCTCTCTTCAGAGATTTGATGGCATCCAAAATCTCCTGAAGAGTTATATCTTTTTCAAGAAGGGCCATAGCTTCCGGTAAGGAAGGAGGAGAAGGGAGATCATTAAAGAATGACTGGGTATGATGTTCAGAGGGATGAGTATCTTCTGTGTATAATGTATTATAATAGTATTGAAAAGCATTAACAATGTCTGAATCTGAATTTAATAAGTTATTAGTAAGGTCATTTCGAATAGGTCCAATAGCTTTCTTTTCCGATTTGACTTTTAAATAATTAGCCAACATTTTACCAGCTTTATTCTGTCCCCCATGATACTTGGATTTTATTTTAAGAAGTATATTTCAAGCATCAGTGGTAGCCAGCTTATTCAGAGTGGACTTAGCTTTAATAAGGTCCCGAAGGCGAGAAGGGGATTTAGAAGTATAGTAAGTGTGTTCAAGAGTCTTAATGTGTTGGAGGGTGGAAAAGTATTGGGAATTCAACAACCTTTTCCTTCTAGCAGTGTAAGCAATGGTAAAGGCTCTAAAAGAGGCTTTAAAAGAATTCCCAGTTGTTATGGACGGAAGTATCACTAGGTTTGTTAAATTGAAAAAAATCTTTTATAAGGGAGGTAGCTTCTAAAATAAAATTTTGATCAGATAGTAAAGAATTGTTAAATCTCCATCGAGCATGTTTAGGAGTAGTAAGGGATAAATCAAAGTGGATAAAACAGGGGCATGATCAGAAATAAAAATGGGGCCAATCTCAGAAGATTGGATGGAAGGGAGTAAAGATTGTGAGGCCAAAATATAATCAATTCGAGACATGGAGTGATGAACATTAAAATAGAATGTATACTCATATGTATCAGGATTACTGGTTTTCCATACATCATAGAGTGGACGAGAGGTAATAGCAGATTGAAATGCTTTATGCGATTTATCGGGTTTGAATTTACATTTAGATTTTCTGTAGGAAAATGGGTCTAGCCAATCATTACAATCACCAGCAACAATAGTATTAGGATTGGTAATAGAGGATAGCTTTATGTTAATACTATGCCAAAAACCGGATCAGACTTAACCGGCCCGTAAATGTTGAAAAAAGTGACCTGTTTATTATAGACATTGGCGTGAAGTAATACCCATCGTCCACACATATCACATTCAGTTGATAGAATTTGAATTTTTAAAGATTTGTGACATAAAATGGCAACCCCACCTCTTTCGGTTATTAGCAGGGGAAAAGAACACCCCGCCCTCCCACTGACGTTTAAGTGATTCAGCACTGTTACAATGTGTTTCCTGTAAAAGAGCGATGTGACAGTTAAGTTTCAATAAATGTGAAAGTACCTTTTGACGTTTAACAGGATGACCCAAACCACGAACGTTCCACGAGACAACATTAAACATGTTGATGAAATAGGATACGGGAACAATGATGAACAAAGATGAACAATGATGACAAACTATAAAAACAACAATGGAAACAAAAAGACACCATTTGAATAACATGAAGGTACTTCCAGAAGAATAAATAAGAAAAACAGATAGACACTCATGTAATTATATAAGTATGAAGAGGAAGATACAAAAGGGAAAAGCGAAAGGAAAGGAGAAAAGAGAGAAATAGGGAATAAGAGAAGAGTAAAGAAGATAAAACAGAAAAAACAAAGGGACTGATCAAGGACTTAAAGCCAGATCTGAAGTAAAGAGAAAAAGAAATAAGAACCAGGCATGTCAGCACCCAGAAGCAAGAACAACGGAGGGAAAGAATAGAAATAGAATGGGGTTGAATAGGTATGTAGTTGGGCAAGATGGCGGCTGTGTGAACGCTGCAGAAAGCCACTCATCTACCGCTCCATGGATTAATGTCTAAACCTGCTTGACAAGAATCTTTAATGATCACCCCTTTGAGCGTAGGACGGTGGAAGGCGGTCGCAAGGAAGGAGATTACCGGGGAAAACTTTTTAATTCACTTACTTGCTGGCCCGCGCTGCTCTGAAGGCGCTGCTCGGCTGGTGCTGTGGGGGACGCCGGCTTCGGTTTTTGCTGTGCAGCATGCCTCCAAAGCAGCTGAAGCCTCCAAGAGACCGCGCGGAGAATAGCGCGATGGGAACTGTCGCTGCAGGGAGTCTCCGGGGCCCGCTGGCTCCGCGGAAAACTCTGAGCGGGAGGAAAGCTGGAGACGCTACTCCCGCAGCAGGAAGTAAGGAGGCGGAGGCATGGAAAACTAAAGGAAAGGAGCAGCGTCTCGGTGAAGAGGCGGGTCCTGTCAAGCAACAACGGGTAATTCCTGGGATGTTTGCCGGTCGAGGGAAATTGGAGGAGAAAGTGGAAACTCTAACCGCTGATGGAGAGATCTTGACAGTGCTGGCTCAGGGGAACATCGACCCTCCGGTGGACAATGTGAGTACTAGATTGGCTGCTTTGGGGGTCTGCGATAATGTACAGGGTGGTGCAGAGGGACCTGAAATTATAATGACAGACAAACATTGTAGCGTGGAAAAGGCTGTGGATGGCAGTTTAATAAAGGATCCTAAGTCCATTGGTATTCTGGGCAAGGTTGGAGGAACCCCAGAATGTGGGGAAAAATAATTTTCCCTTAATGAAGATTCTGAGCTATCCAATCCCAGTGAAGGGGAAATATCAGAACTGGATAACTCAGGTACGGAATCCGATAGCTCCTTTTCAAACCCCAGTACTCAAAAGCGTTTGTCCTCCCAAGCTAAAAGAAGAAAGAGAATTAAAGGCGGAAAAGAGCTGGTCAATCAGAATCAGACTATAGCCGCTCTAGCCAATTAAAATGGGACTATTCATCTACCCATTTTCTTACTGAGGATGGGGAGCACGACGGAGATGACATCGCAGAAAGGTTAAAGAACCGGCCCGATGAACCCAAGACTGAGGCTGAAATCTCCCCCTCGATGAGCTTGATATATTCAACCCTCAAACAGATGCAGGGGGAAGCTAGACAGGAGCACAAACGGGCACATCTGGCAACGAAGAAGCTTCAAGGCGCTATCAGGAAAGTGAATAAATCATGTACTGAGATTGCGGAGGGAACTACGGCTCTTGAAGAGCGAGTGGTAGCACTAGAGGCGGAACTGAAAGCTCTGCTCGGAAAGCCACGGCAAATGAATCGCGGATAATGGACGTTATGTGGAAATTAGAAGACTTTGAAAATCGCCAACGTCACAACAATGTAAGACTTCTTGGTATTCCGGAAAATGCAGAAGGAGGGGACATTAGAGGATTTGTGTTGCGATTGCTGAAGGGTGGTTTCCCGAACTTGCACATTGGGACTGGGACATAGAGGTGCAGCGCGTACATCGTTTCCCACTTATGCTTAGGAAAAAGCAGGGGCAGAATGATATGAGTGAAAAGCCCAGAGCCATATTAATATTTTTGGGCAATTTCCTCCTGCGACAACCCGTGTTTGACAAGGCCCGACCAGAATCGCGACGCTTGGCCGAGGGCCACACCTTCTTTGTCAGGCCAGATTTCTGCCACGCTACGGTTGAAAGAAGGTGGCGGCTCCGTCAGCTAATCTTGCCTTTCCAAAAGATAGGGTGCGAGGCCTATTTACTTAGCCCGGCTCAACTTAAAATCATATACAGGGGAACCACCAGAGTATTTTCTTCTGTGATACAGGCTCAAGACTTTTTACGAGGAATTTCAGAGACTAGGAACCAAAAGGAACCTGAGGGGTGATCAGGGGTAACTGAGAGTTAATTGTGATAAATCTGGATGACTAAGTGGGTTATTTTTTAGTCATTTGTGAATTTTTTGTGTTGTTTTTCTTAGGTGGAGCTGGGTGAGTGGTGGCGGGGAGCAGCTTTATGCAGGAGGCATCACAAGGGGGGGCAAAGGAGGGGAGCTGATCCAGCAGGTTGAATCTGATGAGTTAGTATCATTAGGGAGCAGTAACAGGAACAGACTGGTTTTGCTATGTACCACAAATGGTGCTGGGTAAATTGAGGATTGCCTCAGTAAATATATGTGGCCTGAACAATCCCCTTAAAAAACGCAGAATTAACGAGGATATTCAATATTTAAAGGCGGATATAATTTGTCTCCAAGAGACGCATATTGAAGCCGGCAGGCAAAGGATAGCTGAACTAGCAGGATATCAATTGATCTTGGCCACAACTCAGGGAACACGTACAAGAGGGGTCGCGGTTATGGCTCGTAAAAAGGGTTTTAGATTCCCACGTTCTAAATCGGATCAACTTGGCAGATGGGTTGTTACTCATTGCTGTACCGATAACTATTCTTTTACACTATGTTCTGTACGGTTCAGTATTTGATGACCCTGCCTTATTTAACTGGTTGAATATGGAGTTGGTTGGGTGGCCGCTGCCCTTGATTGTATGTGGGGACTTTAATATAAATTTAAATACCGAGAATATTAAGCTTGGTGAGCAGTCATATCATGGCCGTAAGCCTAAGGTCTTCAAGGCGTTAATTAACTTATGTAAGAAACATGGACTTATTGATGCTTGGGCCACATTGGAATCTCAAGATGCGGGATATACATTTTTTTCAGCCCCACACCAAACTCATGCTAGGTTAGACTATTTTTTTGTGTCGCAGGAGGTGTTGACAAGATGCAGCATTCTAAAATTTCCCCGGGTGATGTCCAATCACAATCCGTTAGTACTAGAAATTTCACTACACACCGAAGTCCCCTATATCTCGCTGGACCTTCAACAGAGCACTTCTTTATGAGGAAGATTATATTCAGCATATGAGGGAGTGGATTCCGAGATTTATAATGGCGAATAGGGGAAGCGCGCGGCTAGAGATAATATGGGATGCATTTAAAGCTGGGATAAGAGGGGAAACATTAAGATATGGCTGGGCTTCGCAGGTGAAGGAAAAGGGTTATCTTCAGGAACAATATAGGAAACTAAGTGAAGCAGAAACCTGACTGGTACAGGCACTTACAAATAATGGGGAAGTAGAGCAGACTCAAATCAAGGTGGCTCTGGTAAAATCTACAATTCTGGACTTGTTGGCAAATAAGGCAGCTATTGCGCTTGGTGGTCCAAAATGTATGAATGTAATGAGAGAGTGGGACTAGGCCTGGGCAATGAACTCCAATTACGCATTCCACATAGCAGAGTCAGCTACTAAACTGCACCCACAAATGCTTTGATAAAGCAACTTTACATGCTAAAAAGCATATAACCAATTCACAAAAGCGAACTTTGCAAATGAAAAATATCAGGCAATGAGAGAGGTGATGATTTTGGGGTCCCCCCTAACCTAGGGGGAGGACCAAGCAGATGCCTTGAACACAAAGAGCATATCATGCTGAACGATTCAGTGGTGGTCCCATCCTCTTAGGACCACCCCAAGCACAGTTATGGGCAAAAATACAATCCCAATCAAAGGCTCTGCAAAGCATTATGGGACGAGATTAGCAGTGGGCAGTGAATATTATAGTATCCAATATCAAAATAATTCTACAAAGAGCTGCAGTTCAACTAGTCGTTACTAGGTGTCCCTCACGAGTCAAATGGAAAAGCATTGAAATTATTACATCAAGCTGCAGTTCAACTATTCGTTGGTAGGTGTCCCTCAAGTCAAATGCTTTTGCATTTGACTCATGAGGGACACCTAGTAACTGACTAGTGGAACTGCAGCTTCATGAAAGGGTTTCAATGCTTTTGCATTTGACTCGTGAGGGACACCTAGTAACAACTAGTGGAACTGCAGCTTGATGTAATAATTTCAATGCTTTTGCATTTGACTCGTGAGGGACACCTAGTAACGACTAGTTGAACTGCAGCTCTTTGTAGAATTATTTTGATATTGGATACTATAATATTCACTGCCCAATGCTAATCTCGTCCCATAATGCTTTGCAGGGCCTTTGGTTGGGATTGTATTTTTGCCCATAACTGTGCTTGGGGTGGTCCTAAGAGGATGGGACCACCACCGAATCGTTCAGTAAGATGTGCTCTTTGTTTTCAAGGCATCTGCTTGGTTCTCTCCCTAGGTTAGGGAGGATCCCAAAATCATCACCTCTCTCACTGCTTGCTAAATTTTCATTTTCACTTTTGTGAAATGACTATATGCATTTTAGCATGTAAAGACCTGCTCCCTGAAGGGCTGGGCCTGCGTCACTCTGGCTTGACCAGAGCCAGGCTGCGTCACTAGGGGTGAAGGGTTTTTGGAGGGCGGATAACGCTTGTTCTGCCTGCCTTGAGGGACTGGGCCTTCGCTCCCTGGCTTGACCGGGGCAAGGCTGACGTCTCTGGGTAGGGTGGGCAGGAAGAAGATCCCTTGGAGACCAAAAGTTGCAGAAGGGGTCACTAGCTTTCCCTGAGACTGCGGGGCCGGGCCTGTGGCACCTGGCTTGACCGGGACCAGGCTGCACACCCCAAAGCTGTCAGGGCATCTAGCTGACACCCCCACGGCAAGTCCTAGTGCAGAGGAGCAGTCTGCAGCATTTCGCATACCGGCGGCGACGGCAGATCCCAGTCCGTGGCTGTGACTGGCCACCTGCACTCTCCACCTGCCCTCTCCACCTGCCAGTGGACCGGACGACTTTTGTCTGTGGTGTCCCAGGGAAGCTGCCCACACCCCCACCCCTCCCCTGGCCGCGCAGATCGCGCTGGCCCCCTCGTGACAGAGGGAAAGGGAGGGGAACGGGGGAAGCCTCATCTCATCGTCAAAGAAATTCCAGAGTGATACAGTAGCGGTCTTGCCTGACACCTGCTACTGATGCCACGAGTGTCTCCATTCGGAGGTAAGACTGAACAGAAATAAAAACTTTAAAACCTCCGCTTTTCTTTTCTTGGAGGAGCACACTTGTGACATTTCTACAGAGGCAACGGGCGGATTTGATTTCCGATCCCATCACGCCCCTTGGCCTCGGATCCCCGTTTTGCATACAGGGGGGACTGCCTGTTATACCGGAGCAGTGGCGGCCGCCCGCTCCCATAGTTTATTTTGATTTTCTAAACTCCCCAGAACATTTCTGTTTCTGCTAATACACAGCGCGTAAAAGCCGACACGCCTGCTCCCTCAATCGCACAGGAGCTCGGCGGGTGCCGATAGACATTAAGTTGAGATACCTGCAGGGGGCTTACTCCCCCGCCCCCACCGAGGCGATTAGCATGGCCTTATATGCACGCATGGCTGGCAATATACGCGCATCAGATTACGTGCCAAATACGGTACGTGTGGAAATTGATGAAGCTCAAAGGAAGGAGAAGAATGTATTGTTTCTCATTGAAGAAGTGTTAAAGAAGGATTGTAATATATCTGAGAGAGCAATTGAATGTGTGCTGGACTTCTCCAACAGAGGTGTGTTTGATGTTACCTTTTCTAGTGAGTCTATCTGTCAAGGGTTTCTCCACAATACAACAGGGAAACAACACAGTAATGCTTTCTATGGGCTCTCTGTAACCCCTATGTTTGCGCCTAAGGAGACTGTGCTAGTGGTACATATGTACAACCCGTACACGGATCCCAGGCTAATTGAGCTGTTTTTGAGTCGGTATTGTGCCACCGTCAGAGGGGGGCAAAAGATTACAAACCTGTGTGGGATTTGGAATGGGAAGAAGAAATATGTGGTAACATTCAAGGAGGACCCTGAAGGAGTACGTGGGTTGGTACATCCACCACAGACATTCACCCTGGGAACCAATAAGGGGTTTTTGGCTTACTCAGGGCCACCCCTTTTTTGCAGACTCTGCCTGCAATTTGGCCACTCCAAGGAACAATGCTCAGGGCTCATTTGCAGGAACTGTGGGGGGCAGATCATAAGGCCCAAGACTGTGTTGCTCCAAAGAAATGCAATCTCTGTGGTACTGAGGAGCACCTCTTTAAAATGTGGGCCAGGGGTAAATTCTCGTATGCCTCAGCAGCTAGCACCCATTCCAAGCAACACGCTCCAGCCACTCATACCACCCAGCCAGTAGCTTCACCAGAGCTACAGACCCGGCAGGAACAACCAGACATTACTGACTCTGACATACTGGGTTGCTTTGATGGCATAGAGATTAGAAGGTGTATCGCACAAGCAGAGCAGGAGGGGAGCCAGAGGCGGCAGTGCCTCCCCTAGACACTGAAGATCCTCCTAGCTCCGTTCCTCTGCTGTCCCAGCTAGCAGGGGATGAGGTGGAGCGCATAGAAACAAAGAGGATTAAAACTGCAGCTTTAGAAAGAAGAGCGCGGCGCAAGCATTTTAAATCACAGGGCGCTACTTCCTCCGCCATGCCTGGCGCTGCACCTACCCTCACAGAAGACGAGAGTTCCATCACTGAGGTCACTGTTTCTGGTGTCTCAGTGATCCCCCCCCACAGCGCAAGTACTTGTTAAAAACGTCACCATAGAGCAGGCAGTAAAGGGTCTGAGGCAGGCTGCACAGGACACTGCTCTTTCTTTGCATTCCTCGACTGTGGCCACAGAGAGGGGGAACGATATGGAGCACAGCGGGTGGACTACGTACATTTCCAACAAGCGCAAAGCGAGATGTACTAAAAGCCCAATGGACTCACCTGCTGTCACCCGCTCCAAGCGACGTCCTTCTTCCTTGGAACACTTTCCCCGAGGGGGCAGGTACGGCCCTCTACTTTCCCTCTCGGATACCGAGGAGGGTTTATCAGATGTTGCACAGGTCTTGGAAGTCAGTGATAGCCCTATAATAGATATAGAAAGCACACCAGATTTGGAGGCCCTGTTCTCAACCTCCATAATCACCAGTTGCGAGCGGATGGGCATCACTGAAGATGGAGAGTCAGTGAGGGCAACTACCTCTTCCAAGGTGTAAATATGGCTGGTTCTCTTATGGTTTTCATTATGGCAGTAACAGTAGCCTCTTGCAATGTGAGGGGCATAGGTACTGCTGTCAGCAGAGCAATTGTATTAGATTATTTTGCAAACACACAAGCTGATGTTATATGTCTTCAGGAGTGTTATCTCCCCCATCAGATGCGATACACCTCATTCCAACAACAATGGGCATATGGGCCATCGGCTTGGTCAGGAGGAGCTAATAGGAACGATGGGGTGGTCATCCTCCTTAAAAACAAACATTGGCAGATCATGGAGGAAAAAGTTTTATACCCAGGAAGGGCTCTTTTGATTTCAGTACTTATGGATGGTATACCATTACGTATTTGTGTTGTTTATGCACCAGCCTCCAAAACAGAAAGAGAGGGCTTGTTGAATCTAATCAAACCTTTATTAACAGGTGCTATACTGCTCTTACTAGCCGGGGATTTCAATTGCATCACACACAGCAGGGACAGGCAAGGGTCCCAACAAAATTATGTACTGGATGTTACGTCAAAACTGTTATTAACTCTCATACAGGATTTACACCTATATGATACTTTCCGTAAGCATCATCCGCCAGGTGAGCGCTACACTTGGGAGGCAGATAACGGCCTCACACGATCACGCATTGATTATGTGTTTGCTTCTAAAACTCTCTGAGCCGATAACAGCTCTGTTACACCAGTACCCTTTTCAGATCACCATATAATCACAGTCTCTTTGTCAGTTCCTGATCGACCTCAAAGGGGTCCTGGATCATGGAAAATTAATAATGACCTTCTTACAGACCAGCAGGTTTGTGACAAATATGTGATGAGCTACCAGAAATGGGCCCAAAGGAAGGCTCACTTCCCCAATGTGTACCAATGGTGGAAATGGGTTAAAACTAAAACACGGCTGTTCTTCCAAGAGCAAGGGAAGCTCCGACGCAAAAGGGAATGGCAGGACTTCCATCGTTTACACAGGAGACTTATACTCCTCCACCAAATGGGAGAAGCTGGGGGTGATGTGAAAGACAAGGTACGCTCTACGAAACTAGACATGCAGAAGTGGTTAAACAGACGGAACAAAAATGCTATCTTCCACTCAAGGGTCAAGCATTTCCAAGAGGATGAAAAGTGTACTTCTTTTTTCTTTAAAAAAGCTCACGCATCACACAAGCTGCTAAATAAATTACAAAATGCGAAAGGGGACATATTACAGGGGGTAGATGTGTGCCAGACCATCGCTTTTGACTTCTATCAGTCCTTGTATGATGCTCCTGTCGAAACACCTTCAGCTTCAGAAGAGTACTGTTCTCTACTCACAGGAGGGTTAACATTAGATCAAAGTAACTTCCTTGGCCAACCTTTTGGAGGTGAGGAATTTCTGGACGCACTGAGATCCTCCCCCAAAGGCTCGAGCCCAGGTTTGGACGGTCTAACTTGGGAGTTTTACAAGAAGTTCTGGGGGCTGTTATGCTCTGACTACTTGCAGGTCCTGGAAGAGGGTTTTCAAAATAATTGTTTTACACATGAATTTTCAGCAGGGGTTATCACCCTCCTTTATAAAAAGGAGATGAAACATCACTCCAAAACTGGAGACCAATTTCACTACTAAATGTGGATTACAAATTGGTATCTAAAGTCCTGGCGCATAGGTTCAGGAAAGTTCTTCATTCATGTATCCACCCTGACCAGACATGTGCAGTTCAAGGACGCACCATCGTTGACAGTTTGGTTACCATTAGGGATGTTCTGTGGTATGCTCAAGAAAGATCTCTATCACTTGGGGTTTTAAGTCTGGATTTCCAGAAAGCCTTTGACCGGGTGGCTCACCCATACCTTTTGCTGCACTTCAACGCTTGAATGTACCGCAAAATATCCTAAGCATCCTACACACTCTGTATAACACAGCACACAGCAGAGTGAGCATCAATGGTTTCCACACACGATAGTTTCCCATCCGTGCTGGGGTGCGACAAGGATGTCCCTTGTCCACAGCGCTCTTTGTCTGTGCTTTAGAGCCTTTCCTGTGCAAGCTACGAAGTGACAAAATCATCAAAGGTGTGTTTGTACCGGGGGGGGGGGGTGGTACTCCTGCCAAAGCAGTTGCATACATGGACGATGTCACAATCTTATGCACGGATGCACAATCTGTGCGCAGAGCTCTACTGCAGGCTTCACTCTTCCAAGAAGCATCAGGGCTCCGCTTAAATATGGACAAATGTGAGTGCCTGGGACCGGCTAACTAATCTCCCAGTTGCAGTTACCACAGAACGCACAAAAATACTAGGGGTGCACTTCGCTGCTGATACTCATATAGAGAAAAACTGGAAAGAAGTGCAGGACAAAATGAACAAAAAGATCACCTTCTGGAAATTGCGCAAACTCACCATCGAGGGTAAGATCATGGTAACAAAAGCTGTCCTTTTTCCTATCCTGCTATACCTGTCTATGGTTTTCCCTCCACAGGCTCGCACGTTGCAGAAATGCTCCAAATTGATTTTCTCTTTTATTTGGGGTTCGAAAATGGAAAAGTTGAGCAGGGAAAAGATGTGCACACTTTGGAAAAATAGGGGGAAGAGTATGCCTAATATCGAAGTGTTTCTCTTTTCTAAAGTATTATGCTATGCTGTATCACGGACTAATGTGAATTCCATGTCTGTACCAAGTTTTTTCACCAAGTATTTCTTGGGAACTATGCTGCGGGGATATGGATTGTTAACCCACTCAAATTTAATGCCATTTGCACTGAATGTACCCCCATATTATAATGGACTTTGCAACTTTCTAAAGACTCTGGACTCCAGCATACTCTCTAGAGCGATATGTTCCCATGCGAAAAAACTGAAACAGGCTTTGGTCGCCCGTGAAAAACCCCAACAAGTGGGTCTCCTGTCAGAGTCTCAGTCCTTGCGTGTCTGGAGAATGGTGGGTCACCGAGATCTCACACACAGCCAGAGGGACTTGGCATGGATGAGCATACACAACTGCCTGCCAGTGAAGGTGTTCCAGCATCACAGAGGATTGGCACCATCAGCACAATGCCCACGTTCCCGCTGCGGCCACGAAGAAACTGTCTTTCACCTGTTCTGGGGCTGCAGGCAGGCGCAAGCCTTTTGGACTTTGGTAAAGCCTTTCCTTCTCCATGTCGCGGACATTGCTGTGCTGAATTGGGACACTGTGCTGTATGGACATTCTATCTCCGAGAAACGTCCTCCCACGGCTTGGAGACTTTTGAACTGTGGTAAAGAATCCCTGTGGGACTCACGGAATTGTTCCTTTTCTTGCATAAAGAAATCTCCGCCACTGATTGCAGGAACCTCTTCCTTAACAAACTAATGACTTATGTTTATGTTGACCGAGCACTTTTGGGGGAGGCAGAAGCTGGTGCACTCTGGCATACGGACAAATGGAAGGGGTGGATCACTTAAAACAGGCTTCATGTTTGCTCCTTTCTGATGCATAATACCCTGCCACCGGGTTATAAGGATTGGCACTTATATAGGTTTTTTCTGACACCTGCGAGAAATGTAATTTTGTAACGGGACTCTCACATATTATGAGCATATTGTAGATTGTCTTTTTCCTGTATGTGTGCCTTTATATAACGTAAATAAAGGTTTTCAAAACAAAAAATGTAAAGAACAGAGATACTTGTTATTTTGCCAAAAGTATATGAGGTTTCTGTTTTATTAATTGGGAGTCCAACGGAACGGAGTTCACGGAGTTTTTGTTCAACTTCGTGTAGTAGTACTCCGCAAATTACGCCCACCCTTGGGACGCTGCTAGCGGTCCGTACTAGACAGCGGATAACACAAGGGGGGATACTTGAAATTGAGGATCTGGGAGTAGGGTTAGTTACTGAGCCTTCGGAAATACGTGCCTGCCGCCTTTCAACGCTTTTATCAGAAACTCTATACGGAAGATATTAGCAATGAGGAGGAAGCAATTCAGAACTACTTAGCTGGGATTCCATGTGAGAAATTATCAATAGAGGAGAGCGAGGCGCTAGAAGTACCTATAACGGCGGATGAAATTCAAGGTGCAATTAGCTCGCTGGTAAACGGGAAGGCGGTAGGAACAGACTCCATTCCCGGGGAATTCTATAAAATCTTTGCCCCCTCCATACAAGAGCTAATGAAGGATGTTTTTTGGAAGCTCAGGCTGGGCGAGGAGCTCCTGATTCCTGGGGGTCAGCCAATATTGCCGTATTCCCCAAGAAAGGCAAGCCGGTTAGAGAGATGGGGTCTTATCGTCCTATCACTTTAATAAATTCAGATGTTAAAGCATACGCCAAGATTTTGGCTAAACGATTGGCGACTATTATCAAGAAATTGGTTTCCCCAACTCAGCATGGGTTTGTCCCTGGGCGCAGTACAATAGAACATATTCAGAGGATTATTGCTCTTTTTGATGCTGCAGGTATCACTGGGGACCCTATCGGTCTTATCCTGCTTGATGCGGAGAAAGCCTTCGAAAAGGTCTCCTAGTCCTTTTTGTGGGCAACTTTAAAGAGCAGAGGGCTGGGGGAAAGCTTCATTACGGCTATTGAAATAATGTATAATAACCCGGTGGCTAGAATATCAATAATGGGAGAGATGTCGGATTCTGTTTTGATCAGCAGGAGGACCCGTCAGGGAGGTCCGTGTTCCCCCTTATTGTTTGCACTATATATTGATCCGCTAGTTAGCAGGATTGAATGTAATAACCAGATTTTAGGGGTGCAGAGCAATGGGGGGAGCACTAAGATATTGGCATATGCCGATGATCTCGTGATTATTACCTCGAATCCCATGGATGTACTAGAAGAGATTGAAAAAGAAGCTGACACTTTTGGGAAGCTTTCTGGCTACCGCCTTAATCAAAATAAGACTCAAGTTCTGGTTAGCAAAGGGCTCCAGGCGAGGGATCCGCGAGTGGTACAGAAAGCAGTATATCTGGGAGTGGAAGTTACGGCAGATGTATCTAAGATTACAGAAATCAATTTGAACCCATTACTCTCTAAATTTAAAACTGAATTCAACTGACTGGAGTACCTCAAACTCAAGATGGTGGGGAGATGTAACGTCATCAAAATGCTTTTTTTTACCAAAGATTTTATATTTTTTCAGGGCTATTCCCTTGACCATCTGTAGTACGTGGTTTAATGCTATGAATCAGATGTTCTCCAGGTTCATTTGGGCTAATTGCCGCCATCGGAGAGCACTTAAATTCTTAACGTTGTCAAGAGACAGGGGTGGGTGGGCAGTACCCAATCTTCAGTTTTATTATTGGGCCTCAGTTTTACATAAAATAGGGATATTACTTAACGAAAAGGTGGATACGACACAGATAGGTCCCTCAACTTCTATTTTTGAGCTGATATTCGGTGAAGAGGCTAGGGGGTGTCTTTTGCGCCACACAGAATTTAATTATTATAAAAGGGTAAAGTTTAAAACCCTAATTTGCGCGATTAAGGTTTGGACTTCGGTCCGGAAAAAATTAGGCCTCGGACGTATTAATGCCTGTACCCCAATATATAAGAATAACTCCCTCCGAAATGTCTTTAATGATGGGCACATGAGGTATTGGTACGACAAGGGTGTGAGGATAGTAGGTGATGTTACAGATGAGACAGGGGTATTACTGTTTGATATCATTAGGGATAGATTTGAGGTGGATATTCAGCAGTTTTTTAAATATCTCCAGATAAGAGATTTTCTAGCTAGGAAAACTGGGGGTACCTGAGGTTTTTCCAGGGTGAGTTTGATGGAGGTGCTACTTAGAGGTTCAACTACACTAGGCGGGATATATAAAATTTTCAATGAGTTGACACCCGATGATTTGACTAAACATTCTGATCGATGGCAGGAACTTTTACAGGTCGGTTTGATGGAAGTTGAAGACTCATTGTACTTGGCCCAGACATCATTTATTGTGGCTAATCTTCAACTTCAGTGTTTTAAAACATGGTTTAATCTCTACATCACACCGGCTAAGATTGCTAAATGGGGCAGGAAGGCAGGATCAACTTGCCCTCGGTGCGGCTATCAAGCTGCCGATAGCGTTCATATGTTTGCCTCCTGCCCCATTTTAGACACTTTGAAACAGGATGTTAGCAGCACTTTGGGAACCATGTTGGGTAGAGAAATTGATTTATCACCATAATTGATTATACTCGGGGTGGGATGCCCTTTATTTTCAAGTCAGATTCAGACTTTTCTGTATATTGCCATGACGGTTTTTAGACTCTGTCTGGCCACTCATTGGCTTGATCCTGTTCCCCCAACTTGTCAACAGTGGGTAGGAAGATTTCTAGCAGTGTATAGGCTGGAAAGCGCAGTTTATTCTAGAAGAGGTTGCAAGGAAAAAGCTAAAGGGTTAGCAATCTGGGCTCCCTTAATGAATTGGCCTCGTGAGAATAATGAATAAGGTCAGTGATTTTGAGGTATATCGGGGTAGGGTAAAAGTTCTCCTTTTCTGGTTATTTTGGGGACGGCCAAGAATGTTGGGCTTATCTACAATGTCTTGGGCAAAATTTAAGTTGTATGTTTTTCTGTTGTTGTGATCTCTGATGAAATGAATTTTTCTTCTACTAGTACTGGATCAGCAACGGGGGTGGTGGGTGGGGAGGAATTCCGTAGAAATTGGAATGCTTATATACTTGCTTTTCTTTTTTGATGTATCAAGGAAAATTTGAATAAAGACTTGTTTAAAAAAAAAAAAAAAAATAGAATGGGGAAAATCAGGCCATATAAAACATATTAAGGAACAAAATTAAAGAGTACAGCAGTAAACGAGAAGCCATGCAATATGATCAATATACCAATTAAAGGAAATTGCGCATTTGTGTCCATAGGAATCTTGGTGAGGGTTTGCAGAAACAGTTTTAGTTTACTCGGATCTTCAAATGAGCGAGAGACACCCTCGTAGGTAATTTTGCAAAGACATGGATGTAGTATGCCATAGCGGATGTTCAGAGATCTCAGTTGAGGACGAAGAGCTAGGAATTTTTTACGTCTAGCATTGGTTGCATTGGAAATATCCTGAGAAATGTAAATGTTATGACCAGACCACACAAGGCGACGTTTCTCTCTGGCAGATTTTAAGACACGCATAAGATGGGTGAATTCCAAGAAGAGCATTATAATACCACAAGGTCTGGAAGATTGAGGTTGAGGACGACCTAAACGATGTGCCCACTGAATATTAAGAGGAGCAGAAGACTTTAGGTTGAGAAGATCAGGTAAGAATTTTTTCAAGAAGGAAAGAAGGTCAGGGCTTTCAACATTCTCTGGTAAACCATATAGGCGAAGATTATTCCTTCTATTGCGATTTTCAAGGTCCTCAGTGTGGAGCTTGAGCTTGTGAATTTCTTGTTCCAGCATGGGTATTTTAGTAGTAATGTCCTGTAGGTGGCCCACGCGTTGTTCCAATTCAAGCATTTTGCTTTCCAACAACTAATGGATGTTCTTTTGCACTTTTTTTTACCGTTTTGTCCTTTTTCCCTGA
The DNA here is from genome assembly GCA_963921515.1 of Calotriton arnoldi. Classification (NCBI taxonomy): domain Eukaryota; kingdom Metazoa; phylum Chordata; class Amphibia; order Caudata; family Salamandridae; genus Calotriton; species Calotriton arnoldi. Next base: position 594,634 of record CAWUFW010004394.1, on the reverse strand, counting down.
TGCATTGGTCTAACTTAGACACCCCCCCCCCTTTTTCTGTCCTTTCTTTTTTCCTCCACAGCCTTTGGGTCTTTAATAGTTATAACGTTTTCGAAATTGAATCTTCATATCGAGGAGTTTTTACTCTTTGGATGGTAAGTGACACAATATTTCCCATTTTGATATGAGAAACAATGGGACAAAATAGTTCTTTGTAACCACTGTTCCAAAATGAATTGGTATAGAATGTTAATACTCTAGTTCGCTACATTGTTCTGCTAAACAATATTGGTTTATGTTAATTCCTTATGTGTATATGGCACTTTTGGATCAAGTCTTCCTTTTGATGAACTACCTGCTTTTTAAATAATTTTAAACATTTGATAACATTTCCATCTGGTGAATTAATCCAAGATGTATTTTTTGATATCATACGTAATTCTCTTTGGTATTTGTTTTGTGTTCTTTTCCCTAGTTGTCGGCCCGTGTTTGTATTCTTAATTTTATTTGAAGATTTTTGTTTTTATATGTTCTCTTTGTGTAACATAAGTCATGTTTGTATATATTACAGCCCTGAAGAAGCCCAGATACGGGCGAAACGCGTTGGCTGTATTGCAAAATCCAACAAACCGTATGAAATAAAGGAAACAATCTCCAAAGACAACTTCTCGTCTCATTTGTGCCTGCTTGGCAACAGTGCCTCTACTACCTTTTTTTTGTTCTCTTTGCCTCTCAGATTATCTGTGTGATATTATTCACATACTTAATTAGCTTTAGGATTTTGATTTATTGGCTCTAATATGGGTGAAAAAGCACGCTTTCTATATCCAATTTTTATACCGAATCAACTATTATGCATTTGTTTTGGTATGAATACTACTGTCACAAAATGATAGATATTGACATTCTGAAAGATATCTTGAGAACCATTACTGTTCCCAGGTAAGGATAGATGATAGCACACTTTTTATAATGATAGACTGTTTTTCAGATATTATTTTGATTTGTTTTAAGGTGTATAGGGAAGACTATCAAAGTTAGATTTCGAAAATATTGATATAAACTGTTGCCCAACTCAATCGAAGATCTCCTCATACATACTTCCTGAACTTCTTTTGATCATTGTTATGGAGCAATGTGTTATAAGAAATGAAAATATTCATAGATGGTACAGATATCTGCATTATAGAGAACATATTGTTCTTTTAGTAGAGTAGGTTGTTACTTGTGTAATCATGAATCAGGTATTATCCTAAAATTGAAAAACCAGTATATAATTCAAAACCCATATGCTTTGATAGTATTTAACAAAATGATCTATCCAATGGTATGTTATTATCATGACATACATGAGAATATGTTAGTTAATTATCGGCATGGTAACCCTCATTGATATGGTGTAAAAACAGAGCCAAAATGTCTCCTGGTTTTTATACCCTTTCCATAAAATATCTGCTTCCAGGAGGAAACAACATTTTACAATCATCTCTATTGTTGATTCAAATCTCTATGATATTTTTACCGCTATGTTTGCCATCAGGTGCACACGATGTTTCCAATCACATTCTATGCTATGGTTGAGTAAAGTATCTTATCGTAGAGGTACTGACGTGTTGGTTTGTCCATTTATTGCCCAATGTTGTTTGTAATCATTAAGGCGCTAGTTGGCTATTATATACTCTTAACTTTGACAAAGGTTTATTTATGTACATATCTTTAAAACTCTACAGTAACACCAATTGAAGTCTGAAAGGGTGTATTAACAAAAGCAAGGGTGCTTCAGAGAGGACACAGCTTGATGTAAGAGACAGGCATTTTCTGTGGGCATTTTTAAGATGAGCAAGGAAACATGGCTGAAGCAAACAGTGGCTACTAATGCAAGGGTATCTATGTCACAATCCCTCACTCTTGCACTAATTTACTTATGCAGTCTTAGGACATTTCAGTATTGACTAAACAATTCACTGTTAGTTCTACATTTTATCATGACATTTCAAGGAACCATAATCTGGCTCCTCGTCATCATAATTATCTTTAACATCTGGTGTCAATAAAGTGCAAGTTGTGGACGAACCCTTGCCTCTAGTAAGACTTGAGATGGAGGCAATACAAAATATAAACCTGCAAAAGGATGCTAAAAATGAGTCATATATATCCATTCCCAAATATCCAAAAATGTTCTTCAACCCAGACCAAACACCTTCAACAGCTGTAGTGTCATCGAGGGCGTGCAATCCCTTTCAACTTTCACATATATGATCAATCTGTTTGTTTCGACTAAAGAGACATTCAGGATAAAAGTTACAACATTCTGCACCTACAATCGCACAAAATCCACCATTGGCAGTCAAACCAAAGTCAAAAGCCATTGTGTTTTACAAAATCACAGTTTCAGAGATCAAGGCTAAGGTAATTACAGTAGAGTATGCTACCTCTTCCAGTATTTTGGATGCTTGCCATATCCAGTAGATGGATAGTGCCAATCCATAATAAGGGAGCAGAATGGCAAAGAACTGAACAGTCCCTAGGTGATCTGGTGCTTGAAGGAGTGGGACAGAACTACATAACTCAATAGAGTCTAACAGTGGACACAATAGTAAGTAGGATAACAGGATCTGGCCAACCTTGAAGAGCTAAGCATATGTTCCATCCTCACAGACATAAAGGTTGCTAGTTATTCAGCTGTACCACTGCGAGTGAACAGTGCCCCATAATGACATTCAGCATCAGAATAAGAGAAGGCTGATTCAATTATTGTGGAAAGGGGTACATTGCAGTTGCGGTGTCCCATAAAGGTTGTTTTCTATCTCACAAGCCAATCAGAACCAGTGTTAGCAGAATGGAGGGCAGGGGGAAAATCGGTTGGTCAGGCAGGTGCAAATTCTGTATTGAGAGAGGAACAAAGATGGTGACATTGTTACAGTTTTTCTGTTTTTCCTTTTTGGTCCCATCTTCCTAGGGTTTTGCCAGTTTGCCGTTTAACTTTCTGTACTCCTATATTTTCCCTGCTCTCATTCCCTCCAGTTTACCTGTTGGCTGCCAGATATTGGATTGTTTCCTGGTAATCTCTATTACTTGATCTTGTTCGGCTTTACATAGCAAACTGTGAGCCTATACATATTGTATTTTGCAGTGTTTTTACTCACCTGTTTGTTGACCTCTCCAAATAGTCCTAATTCTCATTGTCGCTTCTCACATTGTACTTTCTAGTGTGGTACTGTGGTTACCTTACATTGCATATTGACTTGCATTCTTCTGAAGAATTCTCTGTCCTTAAAGGAGCAAGACAACAACTATCTGCTTCTGTGTTTCTACCCGTCTTCCCCATTTGACATTCTCTGTTCAGCATCTCATGCTGTTGGTGAATTATAGTGGGGATGTTTGGGATTCACTTTCCAAGTACATAACGTATAATTTGTATGAAGTGCCTGACATTCCTGAGAATGTGTGGTGGTATGTACCATAGAGTGTTGTTTGATCCCTAGAGCTTAACATAAGCCTTAAACCACAGAAGACCAGTGGCGGCTGGCAGGGAACAGTAGCGGAGGGGGGTGGGAGTGGGGAGGGAGGCCTTTAGAAGAAAAAAAAAAAGAAGGCTTACTGTGTCGTCGCCGGCAGCATCTTATCTGTCCCTGGCTCCTAGCAGCACCCAGGCTCCCCTTAGCCACTCACTACGCTGCTGTCACCATGACAGCAGCATCATGATTGGTCTGAGCGCCATGGTTTAGTGCTCAGATGGGGACTGGGAGACTGTGCATGTTCTCCACCCAGGCTGTACAATAAAGCCGGTGGAGAACATGCAAAGTGCGCATGACGGTTTGGCCGGCCTGACCCGGCTGGCCAACCATCATGCACACTTATGGTGCAGCAGCAGCCACTACTCCTCCCTCAGTTCCTCTCCCTGTGAGGAGCCCAGCCCCGACACCACATGGCTCGCTCATCACAGAAGAAGAAAATGATAATAACTATCCTTTTCTTTTTCTTTTTACACCTAGTGGGGCGACGCTCCTCTCCTCAGCGGAGGAGCAGCCCCTGCATAAGACACAAAGTGAGTGCCTTCTCCACTCCCCATTCAAAGTGGGATTCCAACACAGGGGATAAAGTCTCAGAATAGTCTCACAGCTATAGTGATAGCTTTAACTCGAGCACATGGGTAAACTTAAATCCGCCCTGAAAACATCATATTAAAAATAGGCGTGTGCAATATTTGAGCAATTCCCTTTCTCTTAATTAGGCGGAATTTCTGGCAAAATGACAAAAAATTCTGCGAAATAAAAATCAGTCTTTTATCTCTACATTGTTTAGCAAAATGCACCCTTGCATCAATTTTTGACACAACTACGCATTTTGCACATAAAAAAGGGCAAAGAAACCCACATGCACCTAGAATAGCAGGTGCTAATGTTCTATTTTTGCTGTTCATTCACTGTAAATTTTTACAGTGAATTTTTACAGTGAATGGCATGTTCGTGGCAAATTTTTACCTAGCATGGCGCAGAATTATGCAAAGTGGCGTAATGGTGTAATGTCAGGCATTTTACATAACATGCATAATGTGAAATTCCCAAAATCACGTGAATTACGCCAGCGTAATTTAAATTTTGCCTAGGCCTAATTAGAACTAGTACATAAACATAGGAACATCATTCGGCATCTGGATAAAATCAACTTGCACATGGACAACAGGGCCCCATGGGAGAAGATGTTCAACCGGAACAGTCTTGATGCCTTTGCCAAAATTGTAGGCTTGGTATGTAGCACAAGTGTGATAATAGTGTTGAGCGATGGCGCGGAAGCTAGGTGCACAAAATTGAGTGTCTGCAGGATGATTCATGCCATCTCTACTGACGTGCAACATCATGATATAATCATGCTAAATTCAGTAGTAGCACTCTGGGGTAATTACCCTCTGTTGTTTATCCCTCCATTCTCCATCAGGGCAGTTTTTACAATCATAATTCAACCAAGTGGTCTTTTCATTATCCGGGACACATTCTTGCATGCAGGGTGACCTTGGAACTAGCAGACAGTGCAGCCTCTTTAGCAGTCTTATGAGTGAAAACATTACTTTTCGACACTTTATCATGGTGTTTTGGTGAGCAACACATTTCATAATATCAACTTATAAGGTGAGAGCAGAACATTAAGCAAACTCCTTACATAGAACCCATTCTTTATTGGGAATCTCGCAGAAGTGAGGAAGTCCTGCTGCGTTCAGAGAAGCCCAAAGTCATGGCCATTCCAAATGCGTAATTTGAATCCTTAAAACTGGTACAGTTGAGGGTGTGGCTTGACACCCAAGCAAGATGGCAGCATCCGTTTAGTTCTCCGCTGAATGGCGCAGGGGCTCTGCTTACAACGGTGGCTTTCCAATCTGTCACCCATCGTTTCATTGCAGAATGACAAGGTGAATCACCTGAGACCCGCCTTGCTTTCTTTTCCAGCTGGGGAGAGGGTGTGTCATGCTTTTTTTCACTCGCGGCGCACCTCTCTCCCTCACAGAGCCCACAATTTTGTGAAGTCGGCACACCTGAGCGCTCATGATGGATGAAGGTGACTAGTTTTTCATCAATGATATCAGCCCTAACAGAAATATTTTCCTCGCAAACCAGCTATTTCATATGTCTACTTCTACAGTGCCTCCCAGCATATATTATTTTGATGGCTGCTCACTGCGCTCAGTTCTCGGCACTCAGTTGCAGATTACCTCAAAGGTTTTTCAAGATGGTCAAGTTTCTTGCTCAATAATGCTACTGTTTTTTGTACCCTGAGGTGGCATTTTCCTTCCTCATGTACCCTATCAACAGTACTAACTCTAGTCTGATTTATTTTCCACCACATACCCGCTGCACTGCATAAATATTCCATATTGCTATTACTAGATGTGCTTCTTACAAGTATACCACATACTTTTCTTTGATCTTAAACAACATAAATTTGGAGATGGAGGATTCCATTTCTCCTGCCACTCGTGGATCAATTCCTTCCTCAACTATATCCAAAGGCAATGCTGCTCCGCCTCAAACAGTTGGGAAAGCTTCTACTAATAGACAAAAACAGGATACTCCCCCCTACTAAACCTCTTCCTTCGGTCTCTATGGATCTTCTATTGGAGGAAATTAGGGCCTTGGGTCCTTAAATGGAAGAGACAAATGCGAAACTTTAGAGCCTTGACGACAAGTAGTCGCAGATGGAAGAGAGAATCTTGACAGCTGAGTAACACATCTTCTCTATTACTCTCAAAGTCAACCATCTCCAAACTCAAGTCTCTATGCTTCAAAAACAAGTCAAAGATTTGGAAAACAGAAATAGAAAGAACAATCCGCGCATTTATGGTTTACCAGAAGGCTCAGATACTATTGTATTCTTTCAATCATTTCTCCCTAAGCTTCTGAATTTACCGGAGTCACCCCTCCTCAACATACAGCGTGCTCACAGATTAGGTAATTTACCTACTGCTGCATCTACCTCTAAGAGACCTCAAGGAGTTATTCTATATTTCCTGGAATATTCAGACTTAATTAAGGTTCTGTCAGCTGTCAAAGCAATGAAAAAAATCTCTTGGTCTGGTAATACCATTTACTTTTCTAAAGATTACGACAAAAGTACTGCAGAGAGATGCAAAGAATTTCTGAACATGATACCAGCACTTTGTTCCCTTGGTGCCCATTTTGGTCTCTTTCATCCATGCTTGTTTAAAAATACCTACAAGAATAAAACCTCAATGTAAAAAGGCCCAACTCGTCTGAAAACATTTCTTCAGGCCTGTACAGTTGAAGGTATGGATATTACCAGACCCACTAAGTCTTGATATCTATTAATTAATCTTTGAATTGTTTTTAGGGGAAATCCTTTCTTAGAGTGCTACTTGCTTCTGTTACAAAAATGTTATTTTATACATTAGTTTCAAATGCTTAGATTTAAATATTATAACACGTTAATCTTAATTTATCTTTCAATTCATAGGTATTCTTCCTGTTTGAATTTGTGGTATTCCTCATTCATCTATGTTCCACAGTCTCCCTTGCACCCTGTTCCCTCGGAGCCCGGATGTGTGATCCTTTCCATGCGGTATCAACACCTCCCAACTTCTTTGAAAGTCCTTTTAGGTATGTTTTCCTTCCTTCTTGTTTTTTTCTTATTGTTACAGTTTTTCGTATTCACAATACCCATTTTTATCTATTCAATTCTCCACCCCTTCATTGTTTACGCTCTTATTTCTGAACCTCCGCTTTACTCTTTTTACTCCTTCTTTAAGATATCTGTTATTCCATACTTTAGCCTTGCTATCTGTTCACTCCATTATATCTGATCTATCTCTCATATTTTTTTCGTTATGTCATTGAAGATTGTATCTTGGAAAGTCGAGGATTGGGTTACCAATTAAAAGACAATGTGTTTTACCACATTTATCAAAACTTAATGCTGATATTGCTCTCATCTAGGAATCACACTTTACAGAACCAGAACTTTAAAATTGAAAAGAGGGTGTTTTCTTTTCTCTGGGTAATGGTAAAACGAATGGTGTTGTTACCTTATGTCATAAATCTGTTAATATTAAATTGTTATCACAAGAAACAGATACAGAGGGGCAATGTTTACTTACTAGTTTGTTGATTGATGATGTATCTTTAATTTATATAGTTCAAGTAATACAGATTGTCAATTTTGGTTAGATGTCACCCAAAAGATTTTACAGGGCCCAGAAGTTCATTTAATTTTTGCAAGAGTTTGTGATCAAATTGTTGATCCCTTTGTTGATAGGAACTCCACTTCTACTGTTGTACCTACCATATCACAAAAACTGTTAGCTCATGCCCTAAAACAATGAGCACTGTTTGATTCTTGGAGACTTTCTAATCCCACATTACGAGAATGTAGTTACTTTTTCCTAGTACACCAAACACAACTGAGAATTGAATATATTTTTATTTTGCACGCTTTATCTCAAACTTTACATTCTTCAGACATAGGTTCCATTCTTATATCTGATCATGCACCTGTTTCTATCCAATTAGACATTTTACCTAACCTTGTTAAGCCCAATAGATGGAGATTTAATAATACATTTCTATTAGACACCTCCTTTACCTTTGCCTTTTCTCTTATTCAGACAAACTTTTCCAACTAAACCATACTGATGAGAATTCTTTTCACTCTATTTGGGACATTTTCAAAGCAGCTGCCGAGACTTTATTATTAGATACATTTCCAGAAAGAAGAAACTTTCCATTACTAGAACAAATTAAATTTTTTGCAAATATTAAACAATTAGAACATACATATCACACCTCCAAATCAAAAGATTGTCCACAAGAACTTATTAATGCCAAACTTCAGCTCAATAAAATATCAACTGATAATGCATCATCATACCTCCTTAAATCTAGTGCCAAATATTATGGAAGTCAGGGAAACTGTAAGCAAATTATCTTAAAAAGCAAAACAAACGTTGAACCTTTTATGGAAAATCATTTGAATTTGCAACACAAAGACTCTGATATTTTAAATGAATTTGTTCCATTTTATAAGACTCTGTATACTCCAGAGTACATTCCCTCTGACGCTAAAATTGTAAACTATCTCTCAACTACACAAAAGTCTTTTGATACTTAATTAGACTTCACAAAACTAGAAGGAGATATTAATCTGTTGGAATGCCAAACCGCATTATCCTCTCTCAAATCTTATAAAACTACAGGTCCGGACGGTTTTACTGCCGAATGTTTCTTCCACTTTTCCAAATTGCTCCTCCCTCAACTCTTTCTTCGAATTACCTCCTTTCTTCACTCAGGCAAGTCATCTGGATCCTTTTTAGATACCCTCATTTTATTATTTATTTCACAACCACATTTGTCACTTCCAGCTTTTTTACAAGAAGTACCTTCATATTCTCTTGTTTCCGGTTATAAATTAAGTCACGATAAATGTGAAAATGTACCCCCTAACAAATTTTCTTTTTAACATGAATTCTTGATCGCCAATTTCTCATGATTTTGACATAAATTAAATACCTAGGTTGATGGTTTTCTCACTCTCTTAAAACCTCTATCTCATTAAGTCGAGACAAATGTGCACATAAATTAAAAACTTTAGTCAATCATTGGCACCCCTTACATCTCTCCTTGTGGATCGTCTTGATATCATAAAGATGATGTTAGTACCCATAGTTTAATACACAATTTCTAAGATCCTACTATCTATTCCTTTCAAATTAGAAAAAAATCAATTCCATCCTTTCCTCTTTTTATGGAATAGAAAAAACCTTATATGTCGCTCTGGAAACTGAAACGTTCCAAATCCGATGGTAGTGTAAATTTTCCTGATTTTCACAAATACCATTCAGCCTTTATATTAAAACAATCTATTTATTGGATTTTAGAACCTTCAGCGTATTATCCACTGTGGACAGACCTGGAGAAAAGTTTTCTATCCCCTTTTTTTGTGAATATTTGACATTCTACAGAAAACCTCAGAGTTTCTCTACCCCCATCTTTAAACATCTTTGTACACAGTTAGCACCTATATTGTGCTGTAAACCTACGGATATCAACTCTTTCCTTAATGCCACAATTTGGCATAACACCTTCCTTCTACATAAACATAAACCCATTTATCGGAAAGCATGGAGGCAAAAAGGTCTAATATGGGTTGATCAATTATTTGTCAATAATTAATTTCTGACATTTTCTCAAGCCCAATACCTTTTTAACCTCCCATCTTCCTTTAAAAATAAATTCCAAATATCACAAACTATTATAACTGAAGCATACAATCAGTTTCAGTCTCGTGTTCAACAGTCTACAGTCTCTTCTCCTAAATTAGGTACTCTTCTACTTAAAGCTCCAAAAACATCTACTATTTATCATCTTTTACAACACACTCCCATTGACAGATATAAGGCTGACACTGAATGAGCCTGGAAAGGAGATTTGGGAGTACCCTGGCCTATTTCCACATGGAGACAAATATGATAAAAATTGCAGAAATATTCTCGTGCAGCTAACACCACACTAACACTCTTTTATATTTATAACAGACTTTTCTTACCTCCCTCTACTCTACATCATATGTAGCCAGATTTTCCTGCGCCTGTTGGTCATGTCACTCACAACATGCCGACATAAAACACTTATTATTCACTTGCCCTTTAGTTCATATTTTCTGGAAACAAATATGGAAACAAATCAATTCTATTTTTAATTCAACTGTTCCTAACTCTATTATTAATGTTTTCTTGGGTGGTTTATCTAATGACTGGGACGGTGTTTCAATGCATATAAGAATAATAGACCTATTGTTGGCAGTTGCTTTCAGCAAATAACAAAGAACTGGAAGAACTCTACCCAATTATTTTTTCAATCTTGCTGGTATGCTGATTGTTATAATCATAGACTGGATACAGCGTATATTCAACGTCTTTCACTTGTCTTTAAACTCTCTTCTTTATGGTCCCCAATTACAAATGTTCTAGATAAGCATGCACAACCTTCTTTTCAACATCAACTCAATACTGAAGAATTCCTTCAACTTCTTTGACTTCCTTTTCTCTTACAGATGATTTTTGTGTACCTTTAAATTTCTTTAAATACTTTATAAAGCCTTGTGTTATTATCAGATTGTTTTTTATTTGCAACCATGTATGGTTTTCTTATCATATTATCCTTGTTTTTGTTTCCCCTCCTTTCCCTTTCGCTTCAATTGTATTTTCTATACTGGTTTGGATGCATTACCATGTTGTATTTTGTCTAATTATAATAAACTTCCTTTAAACTAAAAAAAATGGTTTCAGTTTTCTGTGCAGCTGGGACACAAGCAGGGTGATGGCTATCAGTTCAGCCAGTTAGGCAGAATGTATGTGAGGTATGCATCAATTTTCAATAACTTCACATACTATACAAAAACATAAACAGCAATATATCTCCTTCACCATTCCTGATTTTGCAATTCGGCAAGAGAGCATCTGAGAAATCAATGCAAGTTTTTGTTAGATAAGAAGTGGTGACTAGTCAGTCATGTTGCTCCCTTGGGGGTGGGGGGTGACACCTGCACCATGTTTTCAGACACTTCAACCAAATGGACAGGGACCACCACAAAACAGAGACCGCCCTGCCACACAGCACTGAGAGCAGAAGAGTAATAAGCAATCTGTTTCTTTTTGCCCCAATGATCGAAAGTCAGTTAGTCAAAAGTAAAATTACATTTATGAATTTGAAACGTGAATGATTACCTAACTAAAACCCTGTTAATTATGAGATATATACCAATGTGATCACCAGGGTCTTGGAAGGTTAAGGAAATACCTACTGTTACTTCATATTTCATGGATTTGGTTGTGTTAATCAGTAATGAAAGTGCTTTTTAAAGTGCTTCCTTCCCTAGAGAGGCACTGAAGTACACTAATGAATAAGTAGACACCATAGAGTGTACTTGATTGGATGAATATTGAATTTCAGAGTGGTGTGTATGGTAAATGTTTTGGTGTCATGCACGATGACCAGAGTGGTGCTCGTTTCCTCTCATCACTGCGCTGAAGCTTGTGCTAGAGTGAAGACTAGAGCGGGAAAGAAGGCATTGTTGTTTATGGTTGTAAGGGTGTGGCCTATGTAGGAAGAGTTTTGGGGTTGTGCATGATGAAGGAGTGGAATGCAATACATGTGTTGCTGTAATCACTTGTCTGTATCTATGTCTGGAGTGATGTAACAGAGTGATAGTAACCCATGTAGTTCTACCATTCTCCAGAGGGAATATGATCCAGGTTTTGGTTGGCTTTGTCCCTGAGTCCACTGCTTTTTACACCTTCCTTGTTTGGGCAAAGGAATATGTGTATTGGTCCATGTGATCCTACAGCATTTGTTTAGGAAAAGACAGGCCTTTACGTCCATGCTGAATCTGAATCAAAAAAGAGAGAGAATTCCAAAATGTTGCAGTTGAATGGAGGAAGTTCCCCTGATACACTTCTTCTTGTAGGGGTGAATGATAAGTCAATGTACTAGTCTAGAATGTAGGGTTCACATCTGAGAGTGCCTCTGAAGATTTATTTTGATGAAGAGGGCCCTGGCAATAAATGGGCCTATGGGCAATGCAGACTGCTTTGCAGTCAGAGCATCTGGCCACAGGGAGCCAGTGATGCACTTGAGCAAGGGAGTTAAGTGTTCCTGTGGGTGAAAGTGTAGAGCTCTCTTGCTGCAAGGTTTCAAATCATTTGCAGTCTTTGGAGCAAGAAGAGGGACACATAGGTAGTGAGAATCTGCATAGTTGAGTCTGGAATTGGCAAGCATTATGGTGGCCAGCAGCTTCTAGGGAAGCCCACAGGAGATAAAATGTGTTGAAACGTTTGTCAAGTGTAACTAGGGAAAAATTGAAGTCCATAATCACCCCCATATGTCTTCAGCTTATATTGTTAATCTAGTTCCTGGAGATAAATGTTTGAAGACTGGCAGTAGTTCCATTCTCCACAGTCTGGGATCTCAGTTTGGAGCAGTTAGTTTAAGGTGGCTACTCAGCATCCATTCATAGACACTTGAAGGTAGTTTTCCAGTCCTGAGGAATCTAGATCCTTCAGGTTTTTCTGTTTTAGAATGATTTGTGTGTAGTTAGAGAAGATATAACAGATTAAGGTAAATGATGTTAAATCCAGTAATAGTGTGTGAAAAATACTGAGGCGGGTGGTGAGATGACAGAGCCTTGGAGTACACCGCAATTGTTTACCCCCCGAAAATGGCTTACTTTGTGCACCTAAGATTAAATATGGCACACAAAACAGTCTGTGAATCCGATCTATTCTTACTAATAATAGTGTTCACAAAGTCAAAATAGCATATAGAAAAACATCATCTACATAGCATGCAACTGATAAGAATGGGATTGGGTAGACATAAAACTAGTTCAGGACTATGCAGAGCTGTGTTTATTTCACACATCACATATATACAACTCGATAACCATACAGAGAAACGTCAGTTTCAAGAATCCTACAACATAAATTGACAAATTCCAAAGCTTCTATTAGAACCTGGGCCACTAGATTCCATGTTCCATCAATTACATCAGTGCAGTATTATGTTTAATTCAGAAGATGTGCAGTTCCCTTAAGAAGGGTTGCTCAATTCCCGAGTTGTTGGCACATTGCAGAGGCAACTGTAAGTCTAATAAAAGAGCCTCTTATGCAACGGTGGATTGCCCTGGATTACAAGTATGTTTATGGCTGGATAATTCCTGCTGTGTTCTTCATTCCCCATGTAGCCCCTTCATTGATATCTACTAGGACTGGCAGCTTGCATGATCAATAGCCCCCAGTGCTTGGTCTGTCTGAGAGCCTGCTGCTTATTTATTTCAATCTGATAACCGAGTAAGTTCTCTTGTGAAGAAAACTAGTTTTAAAGTAGTAAATAATAGTAATAACCAAACCTTTTTATATCCTAATGGGAACAGCTTAGAAACCTGCACAACAAGAACTGTAATATAATATCACAGAGCATGCCCGTGCTGCTCCAAAGACAGCTGTACTAAAAGCTGCCCATGAGTGGCACCAGTGGCGTAGCTAGACCGGTAAACATTGTTTACCACGCATGCAAAACAACGCATGCCATTACAACACAGTTGTTACAACAACCGCGTTGTTACATCGCATACCTTTACAACGCAAGTCGGAACAACGACTCGCTGTAGGGGGCAGAAGGTGTTGGATTTAAAATCCAACACCTTCCTTACTGTTGCACAGTCTGGAGTTGGATAGTAAATTATACTATTCCAACATCCAGCGCCCTCTACAGCAAGTCGTTGTAATGGCATGCGTTGTAAACGCATACAAACTAACGTGCCATATTCAGCTAGACCTACTGTCACCCAGGGCGGACCCTAAGTTTGCAGCCCGAAGCAGGTAAGAGTGGGGGGGAGGGGCAACAGATGACTTGTTCTGGGGGGGGGGCATCTGGCGGCACGCCTTGTTTGCGGGGGATGGTGGTAGTCGACAGACACGACTAGCTCACCTCCACCGCCTCCAAAACAGTGCCGCCCAGGTGCGGACCGGCCCCCCCTAGCTATGCCACTGAGTGGTGCGATGGTAGCAAGATGCCCTTCCCAACCCTGCTCCCTCTGTAAAGATGCTCCTCTCTGCTTGTTAGAAGAACAGTGTCACCTATTGGAGTAAGTCTCATATGGTGAAAAAACATCAAAAATAGTGTCGCTCTGTTTCTCATGGAATTTGTGAGAATATGTTGTGGGAATTAAATACATATAGGGCATTGTTGGCATAGTAATCATGTTTCAGTATGTGTAAGTAGCCTATGTCTGATTGGGCACATAAAAAACATATATGTCTTAGAAGGGTGATGGGCAATATCTTTTGATCAAGAGTTACATATGTCAGGAAGCCAAAATCCATCTGGCATGTGCCTGTCACTAAGAAACTGATCTAAAACAGCAATAACAGTTGGAACTTCAAAGCCCAGACACGGAGTCTTTTTGGCAGAAATCTAATAGCCCCCAGCTAAAGGAAACAAGCCAAACCCTGGGGTAGAGGTGTTTAGCATGCATTTATTGCTTTCTTGTAATTAAACTAAGTATCTATCTATCTTTCTATCTATCTATTTTTTTTCACGTAAAAAACAAACGTTAAAGTAACGTTATAGTTAGATGTGATCAAAAGCCCTTTTTTCACAAAAATAAAATGTAGAAACTCACTGAAAAAGCCAAAGGTTAAAGTGACCTTATAGTAAGGTGAATATGTTTGTGACAGTATTAACATTTTGAACTCGAAAAAACTCAGAAATTTACCAGTTATAGTTAGCAGAGCTAACTACAACTTGCACCCCTGCCATGCACTGCTTATGAACCCACATATTACATCCCTCGTGACATGTTCTATGACATAATTTATGACATCACTGATAACATGTCAATTGCTGTATTAACACGTATGGCATTAGAGCTATGATAGTAAGTGCAAAATAGCTCAAAATCATATGAAGCATCATTACTGCTATCTTACATACAACCCACATAGGTGAAGCAAGCTTGTGTTATGTGTAACATTGACCGCATAACTTACACTTTAATGGATAACCGAGTTCATGTTGACTATCAACCACAGATAAAAGGGCAACCTGTACTGCACACAGTGTTCAATCTGTATACAACTGTTCAGAGAAATCCAAATTCCTCCAGATACTCAAGCCCTGTTACATAACTAATGCCCTACTACGGACTGTCTTAACTTGTATCAAATCACTCAGTCACTGAACCTACATTGAGAAACGAAGTGAATATGAGGAGAAAAGTGGGTAATGTAATCAGTGTTTGCTCTTGGATAGAGTTTACTCTGTACCACACTGTTTGTAGACAGTGAAACTTTCATGAGAAATACACCGCAGAGTATTGAAAAGTATCCACTAAGAACAGTGTACACTCAAAGGAAAACTTGTCCAAAGAGAGACTATTCACTTAAAATAACCAAGATCTGAAGGTGCTAAATATCATACTATTGCAGCCTTCATTCTTTGCATGGTGTGTGTATGTTAGTGAGGTGCAATACAGAATGTACACAACATGCTCACTGCAGATAACCTACATACTGTCATGGCCGTGGCTAGGGGTAAGCATCAGGGGTCATGCAGGCACACTCTTCCCTTCCTCGACTATAACTGTGTGACTGGGAAGCGTGTTCTCCACAAACTACATTACCCAGCATCCGCTGGGGTTTTCGCAGGAAGCAGCAGCGGAGATCAGCTGATGCGGGAAAACAGGATATAGCCTGTCTAGCCCGCTGCTCCCTGCTAGTCGTTCCTGTTCCTTGTGGACTCCAGAAACCTGCCTTCTTGTTCGTTCATTGGATTCCGCTCCAGCTAGCGGATCTGTGGTGCAACTCTTGTCTGCGCACATTCCCAGCGGCTTTCTTCTTGCCGCGAGTTCCTGTTCCAAAGAGATTCACTGTTCCTGTCTTCGGCAGCTTCCCGACCGGAGCCGGGTCCCGCCTCCTGCTGTGTCTGTGCTTTCGCCCGCAACCATGCATCGCTCCTGTGAAGCAACAAGGAGCTCTTCCTCGCTATCTGCAGATAAGTGGCAGGAGCGTGAGTTATGCAGGGCTGTTTTCTGACATTATTTAATTGATTCTGTGGCATTTTCACGAACGCTGTGTATTTATCCAGTACCTGGGATTGTTTAGGTATTTCTGGACCTTATTGACTTTTGCTTTTGAGCTCTGCGCTGGCTTTTGGACTTTTCCTTCTTGGTTGCCAGTATTGTTGAACTGAATCCTGACACCTACTGGTGGCCTAAGCGGGTGCTGGGGGGATGTGAGTACTCGTTCGACATAGAATAGAGCACATCATGGAGGGTAGTGTTGTTGTATGTATGTTCTCTCATCTTTTATTTCTATCCTTTCTTGCACATAGGTATGCATTAGGTTGATGTTCGTGGTGACCTTGGTGACCTACCATCCCCTAGAGAAGGACCTGATCAGAGCATCCGCCACCCAGCAGTTTTTCTTTATTGTTTTATCCCATTCCCTTTTCCCTGACGCACTCTATACGGAGCAGTGAATTACGTTCTGCTGCTCCTTTTGTGATGGTGTGAAAGGGAAGTGGGAAACTATCTGCTCTCCATCATCCCCGCTGGACGTTCTCAGCAGGTTAGTGGTGTTCCTGTCTTCAGCACCCGACACATACACATATGTACACATACACAACATAAATGTGTTTTACATTAAAAAAAAATCCCATTTACCTGTCTCACAAAAAGCCTGCTTTCTGGACCAAGATCAAGCTTCCTGCCAAATTTGGTGAAATTCCGTTAAGCAGATTATGCAGAAGCGCTGTCTAAACACGTCTATAGAAAATGCATGGTCTTTTGGCATTTTGGGACCCTCCCTTTTTCTTCGCCCCCACTTGACAGATCACCAAAACTTTCCATGCACGAACTAGGCAAAAAGAGCACCTTTTGGAAAGTTTCGTGAAGATGCGTCAAACGGTGCCAAAGTTGTTAGCAAATCAAAAAAAGGCGTTTTCTAGAGAAACGTTGACCTGACTATACCTACCTAGTGGCATATATATATATATATATATTCACTGGAAAAAAAGGTGACGGTTAAAGTAATGTTATAGTTAGGTGAAAATGTCAGTTAAAACATGCTATTGTAAACTAGTGTTGCCACTGTGCACAGTTTTGTCATCAATAATTTAATTGCAAATGTTGCAGTGATGTTATCAATGATGCTAGAGAAGATGTCAGGAGTGATGTAATATGTGGGGTAATTAGCAGTGCATGGTGAGAGTACGAGTCATAGTTATGTTAAGGCACAAGTTATACTTATTCGAGATAACTATAACTGGTGAATTTCAGTGGTTTTGCACATTTAAAATGGCATGTTTTAATTGACATTTTTAACTAACTATAATATAATGTTAACCTTTGTTTTTTTCAATGAATTTCTTGTTTTTTTGTAACGAAAGTAATATTTTATTGCCATACATATAACCAACCCCGGACTGTGCACAGCTTTCCAGCAGCAAGGTACTGCCTCCAACACCCCCGCTGATAGCCAAACCTACCACCCGGCAGCCAGGCCCTGCGTCCAACCACTTGCAAGCAGCCAACCCCATGCCACATGAAGGCTTCTGGCATGCACGGGTCCTGGCTGCACTCAGGTAGACATACTGACTGTGCCAAAGAATCACAATTCCAAAATATAAAAAGTGACTATATTATCATATTTCTCCAATAATTACCAATATGTTTAATCCAGTGCAGTGTTTCCCAAACAGTGGGTCGCGACACACCGATTTTTGGTGAGTCGGAAACGTTAATGCAGTAAATAAAGATTCAACGACAGAGGTCAAATGTCAGGCTATGTTGCTACTTATTCTTTTAACATGGGTTTGGTATTTACTTTTCTTTATCTGACTGCAAAGTAAGAAGAATTTTTAAAGTGAATTATGTGACAATCTTAGAATGTCATTTGATTTTTTTGCAACACTTAAAAAAATGTAAATACCTGTAAATTAAAAGTATGCATTCAGCTGTTAGGAAAGCAAAATGAAGTACATTATTTTGAAAAAAATATTCACAGAATCCTAATTTCCACGCATTATCATTTCAGTGCTGTATGCTATTTCGTTTTATCAATAAAACTGCGTATCTGTCAAAAGCTAGTGGCCATTTCAATTGAAATGTCTCTAAATGACAGTGTACTAAAACACAAAGCTTTAGTTACATTAAAAAATCACACATCCTCATGTCCCTTAAAAGTAGTTTGTCGTTTTTTAAAAAGTGGGTTGTGGTTCTAAAAGGTTTGGGAACCACTGATCTAGTCTGCATTTCAGTAATTCACACAATGCAATGTTTAATAATAGTGATTGTTAAGAAAAAGTTTAATAAACATATTAAGAAAAATAAACATGTCTGTGAGTCTTTCTTTTAACATAGTTTTTCTTATTGCAATTTGTGGGATAAAAAAAATGGAAAAAGAAAGACTAAGACATTGTTTTTTTTTTTTAAATACAAGCAACATGACTGAGTCTTATGTTTAACAATTTTTAGCCCACAAAATGCAATCACAACAACAACCATAAGAGGGCCTTGCTCTCCAGCTGAACAGCATATAGCTCCCGCTAGGAGTTATTTAAAAAACACATTGTACCCTCTCCTGGGGTCATAATTTTAATCACCCATTACTTTTTTTTAAATGTAGTTGGGGGGCTGCTTCACTTCCTGTAGCCCACCCACCAACATTAAAAAAATGCTTGGAGGTGCCCCTCCCCATTCTAGGGGCACCACCAAGCTTAAAATTGTAATAAACAAAAAAGCCTTTGCTGGGCATTATGCTGGAGCAGTGAACATTTATTATTCACTTTGGTGATCAGGTGCCCACCTAGGACACCCTTTTATTAATATAAAATGGGGAGCATCCTTTCCCAAGCCTTTATGGCCCCTGGCCCTATCCCCCGGGCCTTTCTTTTTAATAAAGTGGAGGGGGCATGCGGCCCTCCCTCCCCAACCATCCTAGGGTCTTGGGGACCTCATCCCCAGGCCTATTTTACAAATTAAGGGGAAGGGGCGCATGGTCCTCTTTCCTGACCCTCCTTGGGCTCAAGGGACCCCATCCCACAGGGCCTACTTTATAAATTAAGGGGAGGGGCGTGAGGCCCCCCTCACAGAGCCTTTAAGATGCCAGGGACCCCATACCCCCTGGCCACAGATAGGTGCCCCAGTGCCCACCTGGAGAACCCACAAACCACTAGTTGGGGGCAGCGAGGGGAGCACCAGGGCCCCTGTGGCCCCACCAGCACCCATCCTGGGTGCATCGGGAACCAGCTTATCTTCTGCCGAAAGAAAACTGCTGTTGTGCTTGCTCCCTCCAGACGGGAGAAATCAGTTTCTCCGCCCGCAACAACGTGGACAGGGAAACCGAAGTCTGCTCCCACCCGGCAAGAGCATTTTCACACCTTGCGCCAGGTGGGAGCAGACTTCTGTTTCCCTGCCCGTGCTCCTAAGGGCAGGGAAGCTACTTTGTCCCCAGGGATGGGCTCCATGGGACACTGGTAAAGAGCTGGCCCTGAGATAGGGACCCCGGGGTCTAATAGAGCTCGGGGAGCAGGCCCCGCTTCCCCCTCCCTTATTTTCTATAAAATTCGGCCTTGGAGGATGGGGTCCCTGGGGCCTATTAAGGTTCAGGGAAACCTTTTTATAGAATTTGTCCTCAGGGAAGGCGTCCCTGGGTCCTATTAAGGCTTGGGGAGGGGGGCCATGTGCCCCCTCCCCTTAATTTATAGAATGGACCGGGGTGATGTGTCGGAGAGGGGCCACGCCCCCCGAAAAAGAAGATTTTGCACCACCCTTTGGCCCATGGTCCCCCCCAAGAGTTTTTCTTAACAGCGCGGGAGCCAGTGCTTTTTTTGTTTGTAATTTTGCTGCAGATTTGTGGCTCATCCGTGAATTTGAGGCCATTTTCTTTTTTTACTTTTTGGCCCCAGGTGGGGAGCCTACCACCAGCACAAGGTTTTTTTTAAACATTTTTTATAGGACTCGGGACTAAGTCTTGAGTCCTAAGATGGTTGTTGCCACATCATTTTTGATGTGGTGGCAACCAATCGGATCTCACTATGAGATTTGTCGGCCCGCGGCTCCTCAGCAGTGTGATATATACAAAGTTATTGAGCATTAATTGGTCAAAAACTACTGAATGGATTTACACCAAATCTCAAAAAGCACATTGGAATGAAATCTAGAAACACAACAGAGACCCAACTCAGAGATAAGTCTAGTTTTGCCCTGATACACAACCTCAGAAAGGGTAATTGTGTGTCGCAGCGCCATGGCCTGAGGTCTATGTCGAGTCTCATCCACCTGTATGCAGTGCAGAATTATAAAGACAAACTCCCGCAACTGTCCATTCAAGAACCTTCTTGCTCTAGATCCCTACAGGTCCTTTGATAGGCATCACGTGTTTCACACTGCCGACCTTCTCATTCCTTCTCACATGATGTGAGGGCTGGTTCCCAAGGCTGTCTTTAGTCAAAAAAAGATGTGATCAGACATCTGTATGCTCACACTTTGCGAAGCTTCATAGTGACTACATGAACGCTTGTTTATGACTAGTCTTGGCACCAAGAGTACATCTAGTCTAAAGAGTGTTGGCTTCTCGTACCAAAGCACACCTCAGCCTTGCTTCTTGCTTCGCTGCAGAATCATGCCATGACTTAATAATCAAGTTCACGTTTCAGTACTTTGCTTGCGCAGGTACTGAAAGGTGCAGAAGGCTTTTAAGGACAGGACGTATGCTTGAAATTTTGCTGCCAACTCTCCCAGCAGAAATTCCTATCCAGCCTTATCTTTTTGGGTATTTTCTGGAGTCGTTTTCGTGAAATTTGATCCTATTTCGAAGACCATACTTCATCTGGAGAAGTCTTTCAGCTCCACCTTTTCTCAAAGCTACTCCGTCATTCAAGTTTTTGCTGCACAACCCAGTACAATCGTTATCTTGGGTTCTAACCCGGATCGTAGGCCGCATGGGCTCAAGCGCCTCACATATTAAACCCACGAGCTATTCATCGTATTTTAAACTCCATATTCATACATTCCATATCTATCTAGCTTTGACCACTTCATCATTTGGTCTCGGCATAGGATTTACTGTGGCTTTCCTGAAGAAGGCGCTTTGCAACGCCAAAACACGCATAGACATTAAGAAGATTCATCATCAAACATTTAGCCACTTTATTATATAATAACTTTTTGATCTATTGTGTTTTTTGATTCTCCTTTGTCATTTGTATTTTTTGTACAGTTATAAACAGTTTACTTGATTAATGATTACTTTATATGATTATTTGTATGGGAGATATGCACGTTTGTTGAATGTAATCACTTTTGCTTATTTTGTTGGTTATATTGTAGTGTCATTGTCTTATACATGTGTTCCATAGAAATATTGCTGAACCTACAATGGTCATTTTAAATGAATTTGTATTAATAAAATGAATTTTTACTGATTTTGATTGTACACTGAGTCTATAAATATCATGCTTTTGTTTATTTAGGTCTCATATATTGTACAGACCAATAGTTGCCTAGGGGTTATTCTTCAATAAACAGGAAGTATGCTCTGCCATACAAAGGGAAGTTGTCCAGTTCTTGCAAGCCTTGGGGTAGGTATTATTATGAGCCTTCAAAAAAGAATTCCAGATATCCCTCATCCCATAAGAGGAAATTCCAGCCTAGTAAGACACAAGGAAAGGACGACTAAGACAACCAGCCAGGTGGATCAAAGCAGAAGTCCTGAAAATAATTCTCTATTTCTGCCAGAGGCAGAAGATTCAAGGATTTTGAGTTTTTTCCAATTTTGGCACTAGAACATCTCCGACAGATGGGTTTTCAACATTATCAAGAGGAGATATTGCATGGATTTCTCAGAGTATCCTTAAGAGTGAGGCCTATCCCTACTCCTGTTCCCAGGACATTTGTCAAATGCAAACCTCCATGGGAGGGTGTTTGGGCTCTGTTGGAAAAGACAGCTGCCATTCCAGTTCCACTAAAAGAGACTGGACAAGGTGTCTATTCTATCCTATTTTTGGTCCAAAAGTCTTTGTGGACTTACAGACCAGTGCTGGATTTGAAAATGCTAAATTCCTGGGTAAAGACAAATCACTTTAAAATGGTGACACTACAAAGCATCATTCCTATGGTTCTCAGCAAAGACTATCATGTCACCATAGACCTTCAAAATGCCTACTTACACATTCCAAGTAACACCAAGCATCAAATATTCTTGCGATCTGCAGTGCACTACCTTCACTTTCAGTTCAGAGTAATGCCTTTTAGACTGAAAATATGTGCCAAGAGTTTTCACAAAGGTGTTGGCACCACTGGTGGCACTGCTTCACCCGGAGGGGGTATTCCTCCACCCTTATCAGGACAACTGGCTAATTCACTCATCCTCAAAAGTTCAATTGCAACAATAGACCAAGAGGGTTCTTTGGTTACATGGCTTCTTAATAAATCAGGAGAAGTCTGAGCAGATGCCAAACCGTGTTTCGGACAGAAAAGGGTGTGGTAACTGCCAATCGAGAGAGTAGTCAAGATTCAATCTCTGATATTGAATCTTCTCTCCCAATCAACATAACCAGCTGCCTTTTAGAGGCAGGTTCAGGGAGCTCTGACAGCAACACCATTTAAGGTTCCATGGGCCACATTCCATTTACAGAAAATCATGAGACATATTCTGAGCTGGTGGAATCGAGTATCTCAAGATGTGTTTGAAGATCCATTTGTCCATTTGGTTCGGCAGGATTTGAGTGGATGGCTGGACACTAGGAATGTTTTAAAGTGGACTCTTCTTTCTCCTCCTTCTCCATGAGTCATTACAACGGATGCAAGTTTGAGAGCCTGTATGAAATCTCATCAAGTTAATGGTCTTTGGTCTCTGTTTCAGACTCAGATCTTCCAACTGAAGGCCATTTACCAAGCCCTCTTAGCCTTTTCTCATTTTTTGAAGTGGAGGGTTGGCTTTAATCAAGAGGGACAAAATGAAGGTGAAGTCCTATTTAAACAGACAGAGAGGGACTAGGTCTTAATCCCTAAAATATCAGACCAGGTTTTCTCATGGGCAGAGCAGAATGTAATCTCAATCTCAGCTGTATACATACAGGGTATCAGCAACAAAATGTCGGAAAGATTTGTGCAGGGCCATTCTAACATCCCAGAGCTTTGTCTGTATTCCAAAATATTTGCCTTGATTGGTGGGCTTGCTGATAGTAGCGTTTTTAGCCTCCCCTCTCAATGTGCAAATAGAGACCCTTTTCAAGGGGGGAAAGAAGAAGGAGCCTGGGGAGTGGATGCTCTATCCTGTCTCTGGTCTCAAGGGCTCTGTTATGATTAAGCTGATGACTCTCTTTTGTCAACTTCAGTTTAGCAAAAAATAGTGAGAAGCCATCGATGCCTTCTTTGGTAGATGGGTAAAATCCCAGGTTTTTCTGGCCTACATGGTAGTGGGCCTTCAGGCGCCTTTTGGGCAGATTCATGAGAGATATGACAACTTCTCTGCCAGAAGTCCAGGGGGCAGCCATTGTAGACATTTGCAGGCCAGCCTCCTAATCTATCCCTTGTACTTTCATTAATTATTTCTGGGTAATGCAGTAGATTTATGTGAAATATATTTTTGGTTCCAATGTTCTTTCCGCCGTGGAGTAATAGGAGAAAATTAATTGGCTGTGTATTTCAAATAAAGTGTTTTCAGCAGGCAACCTTGGTTGTCCTGGACTTTGCTTTGATGTATCTTGCAATGTAATGAATTTAAATGTAGGAGGGACATGGAGGTAATGTTCCAATTACTTACCAGTATTTGCATTACTCTGAGCCCTGCCCACTCACTTCAATTGATTACTTACCTTCCTCCTACCCAGTCCATTCCAAGCCAAAGTGTTGAAGATTGCATCTTTTGGCTTGGTACCAGTAGGACGGTGGGTGTGGGGGGGGGCACTTTTTATTACAAACAGTAAGTAGTGATGGGTGTCTTTGAAGGCAGACCTGCTTCATAACATAATGAATTGAAGCAAGAGAGTAGGACTCAAAATAATGCAATTACCGGTAAGTAATTGGAGAAATACCAATGTACCTGCTACAATGAAAAAATGCCACACCTGATTGGAAAAATGCATTTTGACATGATTGGCTCCCCCGAATGTTGGGTGTTAACTTTGAGTCTGAGTTGCCATTGTATTGAATATAAGCTGATCTCTTTACTTACTTGGCTTCTTCGGCGTTCACCTTTTACTTGGAGAAGTTCTGCACACCAGTTTAGAGGAAACCTGAGACCAGAGACAGAATCGTTGGCTGTCTCCCATGGAGGAGTAGGGAGTATACCCCAGGACCAAGGAAGAAAAGTGTTCTGCTACATGCTGAAGAAGAGAGGTGAAGGGCTTGTGAGTGAAGACCTAAATTCAAGACATAGAAGTCCATCCAGTGACCAGTCTAACAGCCATTATGATGCTGAAGGATTGAGCTTAAATGGATGGAGGCCAGTGCTTTGCCAAACCCGAAGACATCTGAGAACAACTGTGACCTTAGGACCCACATTCTGTCTTATGCATCACTTTGTCTGTGAATACCTGCAATGCTTCTGCCTGAGAGTGACAACAACCTCTGAGTGAGGGTCAATGCGCCGCTGCACACATTGCTGTAAATATATCGCCTCTGATGAGGGCTACAGGTAACCATGACCCTCTGGGGACTTCCTGTGTGCTGCCGGAAAAATTTCTGCCTGTATCAGAGAAAACCTTGTGAGTGGCTGCCCGGCCTGTGTGACCTTCTCCCCAGAGGACAATTAACCACAATGCCAACGAGATGACTGTGTGTACGCGACTCATCAGTAACCAAAACTCAGGTGTGAGTGGCTCTGCATGGCACGAGGGCCTGTGTGCCTCTGCTTGACATTGCCGGATCTCTGTCCCCATAGTCAGCAGTCCCTGATCCATTGAGGAGGATTGTGACCTTCAATCAGTGCAGTTCACGTTTTTCATTCTTCAGAATGGGGATGTGTTTTCTGTAATCTGAGTAGGAAATAAAGGCATCCGCGCTGACAAAAGTTGCACCACAGAATCTTCAGAGAATTGTGAGAGTATCTTAACACATAAGTTAGATGGTGACTGAGGGATCAGGCACATTCTTAAACCCACAGTGTGCTTTAGCTCTAGCTTAAGTTATCCCTTGCAATTGGATATCTGTTTCAAAATCGCACAGAACTAACAAAAGAGGATTAGTTACAACACAACTCCAAAACGTACTAAAGTAACCTACGTGCTATAAGTTTTTGTGAACTTTACAAGTCATATCTTCTTCTAAAACAATAAAACTGCTAGCCATATTTATTGTGACACACGTTCTAGCTGAATTAAGTAAGTAATTTTATTGTTTCCAGTTATTTAAAACCATAACAAAACAATATAAAATGTCATCATAGCGAAAAAGCATGCTAGCTGGAAACTAAGTGACAAAAGTTCCAATTGTCCTTGGAGTCACAGGAATTGAGTAGTACTGCAACGTCTCTCACTTGCCAAGTACATCTACTTTTGACTTTTCTTTTCATGGTGAGTCTAGGTTAAACAGTCAAGACTTACTGTTTGTGGGTGGAGTGCAGTGGAATGCTTAATTCAGCTGGCTGTTGACCTTTTGACCTTGAGTCACACAAGTCCTAAAAAACGGACTCAACACAGCTGCTACCATTCGCAGATGAGACTTGATTACAAATGATAAACCAGAGACACACAGTCGTCTCATTGGCACTGTGGTCAAATGCAGGCTTCACTTTGGTACCCCGGGCACTGCACTTGCTAAGCCTGCAAATAGGCTGAAGTTGGGATCCGGTGGTGAACATGTAATGTTATCTGAGTCACAGGTCCAGTACCGCCATTTCTGCTACTCCTTGCAGTCGGGTGGTGCAATGTCTATGGGCCTCTTCCTACCCAGGTCTCAATATTTAACATAAATCTCACCACCTCTCCTCTTAATTACTAGGGTCGGTTGGAAGGCATCACCCCCCTGTACTCAACGTGCCCTATTGTGGGGCTACAGTAGCGTCTATTTCTGTGCCCCCGTTTGAAATGTGGAGATTAGTTTTACACCCATGTCCTTACCTTTTCTAGGCTATATGTCCCAATTAGAGTGTGGTATCTGCACTCACTGTGGATTTCCAAAGTGACCCAGATGTGAAAGTGCTGTCTCTGCACCGCCGTTATGTTTACTATCTGGAGTGGCAGAGCCAAGAAATTAACAGGGAAAGCAGAGTCAAGCCAAAGGTCTTGCTTAAGCCGCGTCATGAAAACATTTGGCATATAAATTACGCATCATCATATAAAAATATGACAAAGTCTCCTCAAAAAAGTTTATTTCTTTAACCTGCGGAGGTATTTCACCTTTGTGAATCAGATTATTTATTCTATTTTTTTTTACATTAAATTATAGCTCTCCATTGAAACTTCTCACACACACACATAAAAAAAACTTACACAGCATTGGTGCCAAATACCTCAACAACTGCATAAACGTCAATAAACCTACTAGACACCTCAGCTCAGACTAACTCCTACTTGCACACACACCCTGTATACCAGTGGTGGTTTCTTCACTTGGGCGGAGGAGCGTTGCCCCCCCCCGCCCGCTGTGATCCTCGCAGGAAAATTGAAATGGCAATGAAAAAATCTAATTCTGATTTTATTTTTTCGACGTGCAGCCAGCAGCCAGCCTACCCCAGAGGTATACGGGGTGTGTCCTCTGCTGCGTCAAGAAGCAGTGGTTGGCTGGATGCACCAAAGTGCGCATGTCTCTTTGGCCGGCTGTCTTGTGCCAGCCAAAGTGACATGCGCACTTTAAAGCACTCCACCCAGCTGTCTTAGACAGCTGGGTGGAGACTAAGCACAGGCCTACAGGGCCCAAAGGAGCGTCCAGCCAGCCCGCTCCATCCAATCCTTTTGCTTCTCTTATGCTGCGAGAGAAGCGCCAGGATTGGTTAAGGGAGTTTGCTGGGCCCATGCTGGAGTGGAGAAGAACATCGGGAGCAGCGAGGACGTGTAAACCATGTAAGTGACTTATTTTTCTTTTTTAACATATTTTGCTTCTTTGACTATGATTACGTGATTCCTCCTTTCTGTCCCTCTCCTTTCCATTTCAGCCGAGGCATCCCCTGCTGGAATTAACTGTTCCAGCGGGGTTGCCTTTAAACAAAAAGCCAATCACCTAGACCTTTGATCCTGGCAAATAAAGAAATGTCAGGTTGCTAAACACATTTATTGAATCAATGCAAACCAACCAATACAAAACTCGAAATTGCACATTATTACACAATACACTGCACACCACTAGGCATCTGGTGCCTCACCGGGTTGCCCCAGGTACATTCCACAATTGCCTGTAAATACAAGACTTAACATGTCCTCAGGCCCTTCCCTTGAGTAGCTCACGAGCGGATGTACCTCTTAAAACATTGGGATTCCCACCGACCCACCTGCTTAATGCGCTCTGCTGACATGCCTGCCCTAAAGGCTGTAGTTGCTGCCCCTATTCTGAAAGAATGTTTGCAGAAACACTTGCCCGGAATCTTGTTGCCTGAGAACTTGAAGCATGCCTGCATTATTTGCTCCACCTGAAACTTTGTGAGCGGCGTGCCGTCTGCATGCACTAGTAGATAACCCTCTACAGCTGGGCGCAGGGCCAGGTAGGCGGCGCACAGGCCAACTGGGCAATACCTAGCGTCCCCAAGTCGGTGCAACCAGATCACCCTCCCAGTCGCGGTCCGTGTAGGAGTGCCGGCCGGGCGGTGACGTGGGGCGGGGGAGGGGCAGGGTGGGGGTAGCAAAGTATGGATTACGGACCTATACAGGTAAGTAAACATTTAAATCAATGAAACGAATTTCGTTGCGCGCACTGCATCGCATTTGGCTATGCAGTGCGCGCAACGAAATTCGTTTTATTGATTTAAATGTTTACTTACCTGTATAGGTCCGTAATCCATACTTTGCTACCCCCCACCCTGCCCCTCCCCCGCCCCACGTCACCGCCCGGCCGGCACTCCTACACGGACCGCGACTGCACCCTCCCCTCACCGGCCTGGTCCGTTTTTGATCTTCTCACCAATATTTTTAGGGAGGCCCCAGAGAGTACTGCATCCTGTTCCTTCAATGCCACCCCAGACGTGTCTGATTTGGACCTCGGCACTAGCTCACTGACTCTCAGGGCCCCAAAGAAAGTCAGGCTGAAAGTGGCTGAAAAGAGGGCCGCTTCAAAAACCGAGTGTGTTCCCTTGTGCACACAATCCAGCATGCCCTGCAGCGTTTTAAATTCAATGGGTGACCTATTGTCCGGTACCCGCGGCTCACTCCTCGCCCAGCCCTTTAGCGCCGCCCTGATCAGGAAGGATTTGGTCGGATCGGCCTGGCCCCTTAATTTAGCGTGATGACTAATTGCCGACAGGTGGCCAGATACCAATGAGTGGCTTTTCCCTTCATCCTTAGCCCAAACTATGAAGGTTTGCACCCCGTGTTCCATGGATGTCCTCCTATCCTCCCAGGCCCCCACCACTGAGCAAAACATAGCATTGCAAGCCTTATAACGCTTACTGGTCCTGGGTGCTAAAGACAGCTCGCATAGCCCCCTCAAACACTGTTCCACTTGAGAAGGAACCAGAGGTGCGGTGGAAACGGGGTCATCTCCTCTCTCGCTCTCGGCCACGCCTCCCGGAACCGGCGCCACTGAAAACGAGAGAGAGCATCAGCTGCTGTGTTCTGCACTCCTTGGATGTGTCGTGCCCTACATTCTACATTGTTAAACAGGCAAGCCCGCACCAATTCCCTCAAGAGGCACAAGACCAGGGGACAGCTAGCTGACTGGGAGTTGATCGCCTGCACCACTGCCAGGTTGTCGGACCAGAAAAGTACCCTTTTTGCTCTCAGCACCGTAGGCCACAGATGAAAGGCTACCATGATTGGAAATAACTCTAACACTGCTATTTTGGCCGTGATCTTTCTCTTATGCCAAGAATTGGGCCATCTTTCAGCGCACCATTCGCTGTCCAATATCGCGCCAAAGCCCTCTCTGCCTGACGCATCTGTAAAGAGTGATAGCTCTGGACTGCCAGCCCAGGGGGCTCTCCAGATGACAGAGCCGTTGACGTTGGCCAGGAATTCAGCCCACATGCCCAGGTCTTTCCTCATCCCCTTGCTCAATTTTACCATGTGGTGCTTTTTCTTTACTTTGGCAGTGGCCCTTGCCTACCTCCTCGCAAACACCCTTCCAGCTGGTATTACTCTAGCCGCAAAATTCAACTTCCCCAGCAAGCTCTGAATGAAGCCCAGTGACGCCTTGTCCTGTCCCATGGCCAACTGGATGTGCTGTGTCAAGTCCTGAACCTTGTCTGCTGGCAGCCTGGACTCACCTGCAATGGTATCCAATTCGATCCCCAGGAAAGTTAGTATTTGCGCCGGACCCTCTGTCTTCCCTGGGGCGAGGGGGACACCCAGGTGGCTGGCCAGTTTTTCAAAGTCTGTGAGGGCATTCTTGCAATCCTGCGTACCCTCACCCCCAATGAAAAGAATATCGTCCAGGTAATGGGTCACCCCTTCCACCTTGTAGGTCTCCTGGAGAGCCCACTGCAGGAAGCAGCTGAAGGCCTCAAAATATGCACAGGAAACTGCGCATCCCATGGGCATGCATCTGTCGTAATAGTACCTGCCCTCCAGCTTAAAACCTAGCAGGTGTTGACTGCTCGGGTGGACCGGTAGCAAGCGGAAAGCAGATTCGATGTCTGCTTTGGCTAGCCAGGCCCCCTTGCCCGCCCTCCTGACCAAGTCTAATGCCACGTCCAGGGTACAGTAAGTCACAGAGCAGGTGCCCTCCTCCAGCCCATGGTTAACAGCTTCCCCCTCTGGGTAAGACAGGTGGTGAATTAACCTGAATGACCCTGGCTCCTTCTTGGGCACCACCCCCAGGAGAGAGACCACAAAGTTGTCTAGCGGGGGCAGATGAAAGGGTCCCGCCACCCTTCCTAGGGCCCTATCCTTCTCTCCTTAGCCTGCACCACTGCCGGTTCCTCCCTAGCAGATTTCAGGTTGTCGGCCTCCCTGCTCCCCAGGGGGCCCACATAGGGGATCTTGAATCCTTCGCTAAAACCAGTCAGTAGCATCAGACTATCCTGCTTGTTGGGGTACCGCCTGAGAAGGGGTGTGTGGTTGGACAGGGCTACCGGAGACGGGCCCTTAACTGCGCGCAGGGATGCTGGGGCGCTTACCATTGGGGGGGGGGGTAGGGGGAGACTGACCCTGTCTAATATGGCAGCGAGAACAAGGGGAGCGCTGTGCAAGGTCGCCGGGAGGGGAGGGGTGTGGGATTTAGATATGCCACAGGAAACCTCAGCTGTCTTGCTTGCCTTTGCCAGTGGGCTGCTGCTCCTGCTTTGAATAGCAGGATGCCGCGGGGTGGGGCCCACCACATCTACTGCAGGAGTGCAAGAACTTGCATGTTTTGCCCCAGGAGCATGATCCAGCGTTAAACAACCGACAGGTCCCCGGGGGAGACCTTCTGAAGCCCCCCTCTGGCTCCCTCCCCTGTGCGCTCCCCGAAAGGGCTGCTAAAAGCCCAGCTTGCCCCCCTGAGAGGCACCCCTGCCTGTGGACTGCCCACCCTGGGATTTGGTCTGTGAAACACCGCTCTGCGGGGTGCGGGAGCCCATGTGGTACATCCATAATTGGACCTCCTTCTGATCCCACCCCAGTGACAGGCCGGGGTGGCGCTGGTGGCGTGCTCAGCTGCAGGGGAGATGCACTTATGGGCCGGGGGGTGACAGGGGGCGGCTGTAGACCCGTCACAGGGTCCCCGGGTACGACCGGGGGAACGACACTCTGGGCGATGGTGGCGAGGGGTGCCACCACCGTGGCGGCCGGCGTGCCCGCAGTACCTGCTGCTGGCAATGGACTGTGTGTCGTGTTGGGAGGGCTGGTGAGTGCTGGTGTAGCGCGGTCCCCCCCTGAGGCTATAGTTGTCACACCTGGCCCAGGTAACCTCGCCCCCTCCTTGGAAAACTCCGGGACTGCAAAAACAGGGACAACACATTGTGCTTGCGGCCCACTCCCCTGGTTTGCCCACACACCCGCAGCTGCTAGCACCACTCCCTCCCCAGTGATTGTGTTACTATGCAGCAGCGAGGAGCCATAAAAGTCCTCATAGTGTCCATGAGCTTACCCAACTCCTCCCTGGTGGCGTAGTTCCCTGGGGCCGAAGTACTGTCCGTCATGGTTACCAGCTCCAGCGCCGGGGGAGTGGAGAGCGGGGGAGCGGCTTCTCGGGGGGGACAACAGCGCTCTACCCCTGGGGGCCGGAGGATCCGCGGGTAAGTCCTTATTGGTGGGCCTACGGACCCGCTTAGGCCTGGAGGGTCCTGCCTCTGCACTGGGCTGCTGCTCATGGGTAGGGGCCTCGCTGCTGATACCAGAGTCCTCTGTTTTCTTCGACTTCATGAGTCCCGTCCCCCAAGCCAACCCCTTGGTCTTGGCCATCAGGATAAACGCCGCCCATTGTGCGTCCTGGGAATTGTCTTGCTGCGAGTCCTCCACCTGGGACCTCTGCGAAAATAGGGGGGGGGGGGCCCTGGCTATCCATGCTGTTCTTTGGGACACGCAAGCCACTGAACGAATCTGGGGAGAAAAATTTCTGTCAGAACATCACTGCACTTAACCATTGTTGTATTGTTTGGACCTCTCTGTGTCCCTTGTGCCACCAGACGCTCTGCTCCCACACCCTTCTCTTGTACTTACTTATTCAGTGGATTGAACTAGTGGACCTGAGGCGGACGTTCACCCTATTGACGTTTCGGCAATACTCTGCGTGCGGAGATGAAAAAAGGAGGGGTTAGCTGTGAACCTCAGGCGCTTTCCGCGCGTCCCTACCCCTGGATAGCCCCGCACCTCGCACTCCTGCCTACCCTCCTGGAGTTCAGGCGATAGTCTCACTCGCCTCCTACCCGCGCGTGCGAGCCATCTCATACCTTTGCCTGTAATCCACTCTCCGTGCGGTGCTGCCTAGTCACAATTGGTCCACTTCGGTCTGTGCTGCCCCTGAAAGTAGACAAAAATTACAATCCTCTCCAGGACATTTCTTTCCATCCCGGATACTCTGCTTACGCTGCCGCTAACGCCGCCCGCTTTTGAACCCGTGTCCTAGTACCTGCTGGTGATCCGTACGTGGCGCGCCGGCTTCGCAGGCGAAAAGGCTAGTCTCAGTGTCGATAGCTGGGAACACAAAACCGGCATTACTACACACTCCCTCCTCGGTGGTGCTTCAAGCCCTGTCCAGACATCCCTTGAATTTAGGCTGGGGCATCTGTATGGGTGCAGGCTGCCCGCACAATGCAAGCCCTGAACCATGCGACTATGTAGCCCTCCATCCCCCTGTGCAACATACTCCACTATCTTAC
Organism: Calotriton arnoldi; assembly: GCA_963921515.1. Classification (NCBI taxonomy): domain Eukaryota; kingdom Metazoa; phylum Chordata; class Amphibia; order Caudata; family Salamandridae; genus Calotriton; species Calotriton arnoldi. The sequence goes on along the minus strand of CAWUFW010004394.1, from coordinate 562,203 downwards.
ATCTGACTAGACTTCTGTAAATATGCGTGCACAGGTCGTCAGCCGTGAAGCTTTGCAAACTCTCCTGATGCATGAGTGCAGGATCCGAAGTGCCCAAATGGGCCTGTGACTGAAAGAGGCCTCCCCTTCCGTTCTAACAAATGGGATGCCATCAGATGCTTCTACGTACTAAATTCTCCCAAATGGGCAAATAGCAGGCAATTTAGACCCCTCTTGAACTGGGGCCCTCCTGTTTGGTCTTCCCCGCTGAGTGTCCCTTGACTTGTCAACCTTTACGAGCCCCTTGGAGCCTCGGAACAAACCCCCTTGCCCCTCCCCACACAACATGACCCACGGGCCGAGACCCTGGCCCTGTCCCCGCCGAGGTCCCAGCGTAGCAGGAGCTGGAGCCGGCCCCTCCCTCCCCCCGCAACCACATGCCCGCAAGGGGCCCCGGGCCTTGCGCGGACGGACTGGTGTGGCGGCGGACGGACTAGCGTGGCGGCGTCCGGAGGGAGCCCAGTGGCACTCGCTGCCTCCCCCCCACGCAACCCCCCCCCGGATGAAGTCTCCCAACCATGATGACGAGGCCACCTGTTCGGCCTGTACTCACTCCCCCCGCAATCAAGGGGGAGGCGGGAGGCCTGCGCTGCATCTAAGGCCCCGGCCCCGCATTGGGCCACGCATTCAATGAGGCCTGGGCTGTAGGCGGCATGACTGCAGGGCCTGCGCATAGTAGAACCCCGCTGGCTGCGGGAGGCCCCCCTGTGGCCTCGCAGCACACTCCGCCTCCCCCCTCCCTGCAACCAGATGACCCGCGTGCATAGCCCTAACCCCGTGCCGCCGGAAACCGGGCACCAGGTCGCGAAGACCCGACCCAGCAACAGGGCCTCGAACACCGTCCCGGGCGGAGGGGTACAGGGGCAGTAGCAGCAGCGTACGGAGGAGTCGCGCCCGGGAGTAGTTTAGCACCACGCGGGGGGGGGGTTATGGGAGGCGGCCTCGTAGGGTTTGTGGGCCCCCCCCCACCTTCCGCTACCAGACCGCAGCTCTGCCCTACACGTGGGCAGGGGCCCTGTGTCCGCCCCAGCTAGGTGCCCTGCCTCACCCCCCCTACTCCGGAGATGTAGGGGGGAGCATCACTCCAGCGCATGCCGCCACCGCGACGATACAGCCGCGCCACAGATGCCCGCACGGTCCAGGGACCCATAACTCTGTGGCCCCAAACATCACCACCGCAATACTGGCGTCGGAGGTGGGGGGCGCGGGGGGGCCTGCGACAGGCCCACGTGGCCAGGGCCCACTAATAACTCCTGGGCAGCGACCCCGTGTCCGCCCCGTCTAGGGGCCCTGCCACGCCACCCCAAGCGGAGGAGGGGGACCAGCACTCCCGCCCCACCGATTAAAACCGACACAGGGGTGCCCCCTCCCCAGCTGGCTCTCCTCCCCTCCAACGTCAGGCCCCCGCAGGGCCGCTGAGGTGCCGGGCCCTGTTCCGAGCCGGCTGGAGTTGGCCTGTGCCCCGAGAGTGCTCTACCCCCACCAAGGCGGACCGCAGCAAAGGCCGGGCCACCCTGCCCATGATACTACCCCTCTTATGGGGAGATTCGGGGGTGGGGGGATGCGGGGTGGGGTAGTGCACTCACCGCGAACAAATCCAGCAGCTCCGGGGGCACATACAAACGGCGTCCAGGGCAGCGGCAAAAGAGGACGCCAGGTGGACGCCAGGTGGGCGCCCCGCCCACCTCTGCCCGGAAGTGACGCGTCATTGCACATACAGGAAATGCAGTAGACTGCTAATCCATGTAACAATTTACACAGTTCGCCCACTGAAGCGCAGTATGTAGATATTTAGCGATACCGTCATTACATTCTTTTCAAGCATTTGGCACATAAAGTATAGCATCCGCTACACATGCTAAGAGAAAGTTTGTATATATATACAAAGAATGATATGATGCCTGTATCATCGATTGGTATTCCGCATTTCTCCTTTTTAGATAAACAGTGGTCAAACATGACAACTGAGACAATTTTATTTTAAGCCACAACCTAAGTGAGCATCTATATCATGAAGAGGAGTAAGTATTATCATTGCACATTGTACCTAAATAGATTATTCAACATTGCTTTTAGAGGACGGACACCATACGTATATCACAATTTATGTCTGTTTTTTTCCCCAAACATATATCTCTGTAGTTCTTTGTGAGAACTTTTAATGTCCGTTGAGAAGAAAACCATAAGACCATAACGAGAAGGACCACACTTTTTATGAGATTGGGAGCCTTCATAGGTAATTTCTAATTACCATTGGTAGCCCGTATATGGCTCATAACTGAATATGCCAACGCGTCCTATATTGAACAAATGAGGGACTAAAAATTCATATGTATCTTTTGCGAATACTATTAAGTGCACATACAGAAATCCTGTGACAAATATCTATAAAGAAACATGGATGCATGGATCTATCTGAGCTACGTCCATTCTTCGCGCCCTCTCCAAAAGGTATATAAGTGCGACACTTCACGTAGCTAGAATTTTTGATCCAGTATAACAAAACCATTGAGTAATCTCGTGGGTACACATTTCATTATGTTTCAGGCCCCAAATATTTCACGGATTCTACATTCGAGAAATTCGATAAGCAGTAACCCCAATAGACCAACTAATATATACAGAAACAGGTGACTATGATACAAAATGTTAAATTTATTTTCTTTTCTCTCCTGTCACTTTCTGGGCACATATTCAGTTGCTGCATGCGGCACAATGCACTTCTTTTTAGCATGCTATTCTGGCGAACAGGTTTCTAATAAGAAACAAAAGATCTCAAAGCATTAAGACTCAAATGCAAAGAGATAAAACGCTGGGATGCGGTTTATTATAAAGTATGCAATGGCACACTTTCTTTTTTCTTTTGTTCACATATTCTAATTGTAAAATATGGATTTTAACACTGCACTAAACAAGCATGCCCCAAGTTTGATCCCCCAAACACACTGAACCTTAATATCAAGTATGATTTATGTTTAAACATTCTCCATTGGATAAACAAAATTTGTTCAGGACATGAAAAATCGACATATGTGCTTATAAGTATTGAGATTATTTCATTATATGTTCAATGCAGAGAAAGTTGAGACGGTTTCCTGACGAAGGCAACCTGCCAAAACGCGCGTAGTTCCCATCTACCGCCGACCCTCCTTTCTGTCCAAGAACGATCTGGACCATGTTTTAAATACATGATACATTTTTATACTGTATAGAAAATTGCACTGCATTGTATTAACTTTTTAAATGTATAATTATGTCTCATAATGTGATAGATTGTTTGATGCATTGAAGATTTTATTGAAAAAGAAACATTTTTGATAACTAAAAAAAACGATAAAATATCATGAAAATAAAAATATTTTTGATAATATTAATGCTCCATGTTCTATGATTGATTACTTGGTGTCCTGTTAAATTATTAGTTCTTTGAATGTTGTATACTTGTATCTGGCTTATTTCCTTTCCCATTTATGTTGAGGTATATATTCCCACCTCTCCGCCCACCTCTGCCCGGAAGTGACGCGGGACGCGCGGACCCAGAGGGGGTCCCACAACACTAGGATGCCTCGTGTGCCCTCATGTGGCACTAAGGCTGCTGCCCTCTTAGGAGGGTCCCCTGCGTGGACCGCGGGCAGCCACAGATCCAGCAGCCCTGCTTTCTCCTACCTCACTCCTAAAGCCTGGAACGGCCTGCCCCTGCACATTAGACCCGCCCCCTCAGTTCTTGAATTCCACAAGAAACGGAACGCCCGGCTCTTCACCTCCCCCTGACCCAGCCCATACAGCTCGCCTCCTGCTGCACCAGGTGAGCCCAGTGCTATACAAAATACATATAACATACATGAAAAAAGCGTAAAATGCGTTATACGTCTCCCTTCACGATCACTGATGATAATTAGAATAAACAAAGGCAGAAAAACATGTTAAAAATGAAATGCAGACGATTTTATAGAAAGGTCTATCTATTCTCATGTACGGACCTTCGCAGATTCTTAAAACGTCAACCAATTGGCGTTTTTATTAGGTCTCGCCTAGCGACGCAGCGCATGCGCTGCTCGCTTGCGAGATCTATTGTCGTCGGTTTTGTCTCCGAAGCGGGGTGGAAGCACCACCCATGCTTTGCATTGGCGCCGTAAAAAATGCGCGCTTTTGATTGGAAGGGAGGCATGTTTGTTCCCTCCCTGTCTCCTGTTTGCTGTGCCTGCCCGGACAGGAGATGTGCACGCGCACGGCGTCTCTTCCCCTTGCTGCACGTGAGAAGCGTCCACCTATGATCCGGGAGCCCGTAGCGGACGAGCCAACAAAGGGTTCAACAAGCAGACGCAGATGATGAAACGCCAAGAGTTCTGGCGTGAGCCCGTTTCCAATCCTCCCTTTACCCCGCCTTACAAATGGCTGCTTTTGTTCTGGCATGAGCGGTTTTTTTTAATAGAGGGCACACAACAGGAATCGCCCGTGTTGTGTGGCGATCTTGCGGCCCCTGTGAGAAGCGTGGCCTTGGAAACTGGGCTGCGCTTGCGTGGGCACTACTTTCGGTGAAACTTGTCTGCAACTGTCTCGGAGGTGTGGCTATGGCCCAGAATTAGTAGTACCAGCGGCAGGAATAGCGGAGCAGAGCAGGAACTGCCGGGTATGTCATTGCACGGGCTAAGTGGTGGGTGCATCGGCATGAGAGGGGAGTACGGGCGCAAGAGTGCTTGTTGAGCTGCCTGATTGTTTTCGGAGTGCAGCTTTCAGTGTTATAAGCAGTATCACACAATTCCGTTAGATGGTCTCCGAGCACCAACGCAGGGGGACCCCAGCCTTCACCATACAAGGGAAGTCACAGCCACAGCCTTCTCCAGCGGGGTGCAGTGGGACTCGTGCAGGGACATATGAAGCTCAATGTCCTCATGTCAGATGCTTACCAAATGTAATCAGCACGTTTTAGACGTCTGTAAAAATTGTTTACGAGCACATTTTATTGCTACAGAAATAAGTAAACAGGCGATGTGGGGCTTGAAAACATTCTCAACAGCTCGAGCGCACGCCTCTGCCCGACGTGCAAATGCTACAATCATGTCATTGCTCCCGCTCCCCAACTCCTCATTCCTCACCTCTCAAAGAAAACCCACAAAAGATCTCAGCTTGTAGCCATCAAAAGAACCTAACCCCTCTTAACCGCTACTCCTGGCAATTTTTGTAATGTTCCGCAGTTTTTTAACAGTGCAGTGTTCTTCAATCCTGCCTCGTGCCACTTTTTTCCGGACTTTTATAGCGCGAACTCGACCCGAAGGGATCAGAGCGCTTTACATAAGCACCAGTTGCACCACAAACAGACACAATCATTATATTAGGCACGGGGAGATTAAGTGATTTGCACAGAATGTTAAGCGCCCCTGCCGAGACTCAAACCCGGTTCCCCAGCTTCGAGTTTGACTGTTCCAGCCGGTAGGCCACATCCTCCGATGAACAGACGGATAGGTGAGGTCGGGGTTACAGGACATTAATCTTTTCCCTGGCATCAGTAACCATGAGTGGTGGGCTTTGTTCGGTGAGGGTTGGTCCTACAGTGGTGTATTTCGTAGGAGAGGGATGGATGTTATGATCCCTTCAACTGAAGCAGTGTAACAGGTATGTCATGGGTTACTGTTATGAATAAAGATGAAGGATCGCAGTAGGTTTAACGCAAACATGTACTTTATTAGTACAAATGTAAGACCCCGCACCACACTCTTACCAGGCGCAGCTGGGCAGCAGAATGACAGAGTCTCAATCCACATTCCAAAATGACATAAATGGAACACAAGAAAAACAACAATGGGTCTTGGCTCGAATCAGTAAGGCTGAGCCCGTAGAACAAAACCAAACAACCATGCCAATACTGATAAACAATTCAAAAATTCTTTTCTAGAAAGCTCATAGACATCAATCTATGACAATCAAACATCTTCGTTTTTAATCCTTCAATTTATTTTCAGTCTTTTTTTGTCTTTTTATCACAATAAAGTTTTCAAAAATTCATAAAGTTTTATAAATACACTAAACAAACATTGTCTACAACCATCATCCTCTCACTCTATTTTCTTTTAAACACATATCAAAAGAAATTTTTTCATTCACAACCATTTATAACCCACACCGACATCCATCCAAACGAAAAACACAAACAAACCCTTCCTGGTTCAACAGACTTATTTGAAATTTAACAACCAGAGGGGGCCACCAAACAACGAGCAATTCATAAACGCCACATTTTCAAATGCACTATAATACAGACTTCAAAATAATTTTACAAGAATAGCAAAACGTTTAAAGTGCACACCGCTCAATAATTATAAAAACGTTTGTCTGGTACAATAACGCAAGGTCGACGCGTTTCGAACCCACTTCTTTTTAGGGGGTTCTCTTCAGGACCACAACAGCTGAAACACAAACAGAGACAACATCTCTTACTTACTACTCCAAACAACAAAGAGGCCTTAAAAAAAGCTTCAAACTCTAACTCCCCCATGGAGCTGCGCTTACCTTAATTTATCAAAAGAGGCCCAACTGCTCCTTAAGTCTTATGGGCAAATAATCTGTAAAGTATGAAAAAATAATAATATAAAATACTGTCCAGAGAGAATGAATTAATACTGTCCTCCGTTATTACCCGCCTCTACTTACAATGAGCGAGGTATCCAAGTTCGTAAATATCTTAAGTGATCTGTAGAACCTTTTCGAACGACGGCTGACTCCACCGTAAGTTGTCTGCTGTTGGCAATAAAGACACAAATAAGTCCTACGTCAAATTATCTCAAAAGACGTGTCGTCTCTTATGTCCGTGAGCATACCTTTCAATAAATAGGACTAAATCCCAGGGAGTGCTTCGTAAGCAAACAGCTCTTCTTTACTTGTGCATATCTGTTTAGACAAAAGCTAAATGTCACAATCTACAATGGCTACGGGCTACCTCACTTAGACCAACGTAAGTACCTAAAAGGTTACTGATGGTATTTACTTTTAGGTTTGAAAGTGCTTGTTTACTTTCGTGTGCTTTAAACCACCGGCTTCGCCGCGTCTGTTGAAAAAGCGAAAAGCAACGTCTCCATGAGGACGCTATACCTTAGTCCTTCGCAATATGAGATAAACACTGATTTTTAGGCAGTGTGATGACAACAAAATAACATCTTAGTTGACTCCAAAGAGTAGTAGTTGTATTCCGAACATACCTCGCGGTTTTTACTCTCTTGACGACGATCAGCGCTTTGGACATAGTGCGTCTGTTCACTACGGCAGGGAAAATGCACGGCAACACACATGTAGAGCTTCCTACGATTTAAACCATGAGGACTTTGGGAAAAATTTGAGGAATCATGGGACTTGTAGTTGTTTATACGAGAGTCTGTAAATCTGTGAATGTAAAGCCGAAATGGACAATCTAAATTGTAGGCCACTTTAATAATTTCGTGATACGACGGCGGATGCTCCTTGATGTGGGCTGACTGGGAACTACATTCGCAAAAGCGGCAATGCCGCCATAGCCAGAAACAATACATCAACTTTTTGCAGATTATAGTTTATATAATTCTGAAAGTTTGTTTAGGCCGTTTACCGCAGTGTTGAATTTTACGATAAGCATAGCTTCTCGTTGAATTAGTTTCTGATCCAAGTTTCCACCTCTTGAGTCAGATTCGACTTTAGAGATGACTGTCCATTTAAGATCTCTCTCTGTATGACCTTTTGCCTTCCAATGATTTACTAAGGGGGCTGTTTCCACATTTTTCTTGATTCTGGATTTATGTTGCGTGATTCTCTGGCGAATTTTTTGATTGGTCTTACCGACATATAGTTTTGGACACGGACATATTATTCCATAGACAACGAACTTAGATTTACAATTAGTAAATGTTTCAACTTTCCAATGAATGCCATCATGAGTGAACAAAGATCCTTCAATTGTTTGCTCACAACAAGAACACGAACCACACTTATGGTGTCCGCTTACTGGTGCTAAACCCATATACTCTCTGAGGGTTGGTTTTTGAGATTTTGGTAACTCTGCGCGGACTACATGATTGGCAATACTTTTATCCTTTTTAAAAGCAAACAAAGGAGCATTCGAGAGGGTTACATCCAAATTTTTCACCAGATGCCAATTTTGGTGAATAATTTTTTTCAGTTGATTGGAATTAGGGCAAAATGTAGTAACACATACCAATCTATCCATAGGCGGTCGTTCCTTCTTTTGTAGGAGTGACTCACGTGGAGTCCACCATGCCCTCTTCATTGCATTCTTCAAAGGTTTTTTAGGGTACCCCCGATCGAGTAGTCTACTTAGCAGATTGTTAGCATGTAAGAGATACTCGTCTTTGAAGAAACAATTGCGTCGAATCCTTAGAAATTGTCCAAACGGCAAATTCTGTTTTAAACTTCTAGGATGATTACTGGTGTAATGAAGTGCCTTATTTCGGTCCGTCGGTTTTTTGAATAAAGTTGTCACCAACCGGGTACACTTCTACATCAAGGAAAATCATTCGCTGCTTTGATTGATTGAGGCTAAACTTGATATCTTCAGTCCTTGCATTGAGCCAATGGAAAAATTCATTCAGTTGTTCATGCGTTCCTGTCCATATCAAGAAAATGTCGTCTATGTACTGCATCCAATTTGAGATGTACTGCTGGAAAGGGTTATTATTATATATGAATCTTTCTTCATACATAGCCATAAACAAAACAGCTAGCTCCAGGGCGAAAGGACAGCCCATAGCGACTCCCTTGATTTGGAAAAAGAAGTCATTTGCAAAACTAAAAAAATTCTTCTTTAGTGCAAAATTTGCCAATAGTATAATAAAGTTTGTGGGAACCCTCACTGGTTTGATTCGTTTTTCCAAAAAATGGGTTAGCACAGCTATGCCGTCGTCCTGAGGGATCTGAGTATACAACGACGCAACATCTAAAATGACCAAAATGTCCTTGTTCTCCTCAAACTTAATTGATGGAACACAGACATGTCATCAGTGTTAGTGCAGCCTTAGCCTAGCTAATGCTATCTAAACATATTATAACACATCTCCCCACCTTGGGAAAGAAAAACACTACACAAACAGACACAGCAGAGGAGCAAGAAAATAGACAGAAGAGAAAGAGTACAAATAAAAGATAAAAAGAATGAGAGCGAATGGGACAGGCATAACAGACAAGACAACACAAACAATGTAGAACGAAAAAGAAAATAAGTTAAGGACAATCATAATCTTTCAAATAAGCGGGAGGCTTCCTCAACCTCACTTCCCTAACACTGCGAGGAGCATTTAACATATTCCTATTTTCTGAAACTTCCTGCTCCTGTGAACTGTCTGAAGAGGCAGAATCAACAACATGACCTGACCCATCTCCTCCCCTCACACCAACAGGACTCAAAGATCTGAGATCAACTCGAGCATCAGTAAACTCACCATTATTCATGAACATAAAAGGAGAAGACAGATCTTTACCGCCACACATAACACTCCTCAAGACATTACCTTGTCTTTGGTACAGGGCAACCCTTCTCAAATTCCACGTTTGTCCATTGTCCAACTTCACCCAATTTCCACCTACAGCTCGAACTCTGAATGGACCCCGAAACTTATTCAGATCCTTCACACCATCACCAGGTTTGACTTTGAGCCAGTCTCCTACTGCAATAAAACTTTTACTTTTCACTATTTCTGAAACACTATTTTTTTTCATTACACTCTCTCGCATCCAAGAAGGTACCAATTTGCTTCCAGGACACCTTCCACGCATCATTTCAAAAGGACTTTTCCCTGAGGATGCATTTACGGTAGTGCGATATGCCCAGAACATGTCCTTGAGAGCACCCACAATAGACATTCCTGCACTGCATGCTAACTGCATCGTTCCTTTAACCTGCCTGTTGACTCTCTCCACAAGACCATTACCCTGGGGATTGTAGAGAGATGAAAAAACATGTCTCACCCCCAAAGCGTCCATAAATTTTTTCATATCCACAGACCTCAACTGTGTGCCATTATCTGAGATCATAACAGATGGTACCCCTTCTCTCCTAAACACATCGCTAAGAAACTCGATAGTGGAGGAAGAAGTGATGTTTCTCATAAATGCAACCTCCACCCACCTGGATTTAGCATCAATGAGTACTGCTGCAAACCTTTCTTGATCCGGTAAAAATGAAAATGGGCCAATGAAGTCTAGGCAAACTTTTTCCCATACTTCTTTGGCCTCATACACATGCTGCTCTTCCTGCACACGACCAATTCCCACCTTGAGGCGTTTCTCAGATTCTTTGCACACCGAACATTGTACAATCCAATCCTTAATATCTGAATCCTTTTGAGGCCACCAAAACCTCTCTCTTACCCTCTTCAAAGTTAGAGTTTGCCCCAAGTGTCCCTCATGCGGTAAGGCAATCAAACGTGTTCTTAAAGCAGTGGGAGGCACAAATGTATCATTACGCATCAGCAGATAACCCCCCGACAACAGTCAACTCCTCGGCAACCTTAAAAAACGGTCTGACAGCATGAGGCAGAGTGCTTTCTCTTCTAACCACACCTTTTATCATTTTCAACACACACTGAAGTGTAACGTCCTTTTCCATGGCAGTTGTCCACTCCCCTCTAGAAATGGAAACACCCAAACCCTCTGTGACATCCTCCACATTCGCAACTACCTCTTCAGTGACAACTTCAGAAGGTTCCACAGATCCATCTTGGAGTCTAGAGAGGCAATCAGCCACCTTATTCTTCCATCCGGGGACATATTCAATGCGATAATTATAATCTTGCAATCTGACAGCCAACCTAGCTAAACGCCCTGAACAATTCTTACTGCCACCAGGTCCCAATACCTTGAGTAGGGGTTTATGATCTGTTCTAAGTGAAAACTCAGTTCCCCATAAAAATACTCTGAAGTAGGTTGCAGCCCAAGCAGCCGCTAAGGCTTCACGCTCAATAACTGAGTAATTCCACTCTGTGTCAGTTAAAGAACGCGAAGCAAACGCCACTGTTTTCTCCTGTTTGCCATGCAGCTGAGACAACACCGTCCCAATGCCAACTGCGCTGGCATCCACCGTGATAATACTCTTTAATGAGCTCTGGAAAGGTGTCAGAACACCGGCATTGGCAATGTCATCCTTAACAGCAAGAAAAGCTTGCTTTTGTGATTCACCCACACAAATTTTTTTCCCTTACGTAACAATTTTCTGAGTGGTTCGGTTTTGAGGGCAAAATCACGCACAAACTTGGAGTAAAACTCCACCAGACCCATGAAGGATTGTAACGCATCCTTGTCCCTAGGGACATCAGAATTGACAATGGCACTTACCAATTTCATTTTGGGCTTCACACCAGATGAGGTGATCCTGTACCCCAAATACTCTACTTCTTGAACCTGAAACTCACACTTTTCTCTGCGTAATGTAAGTCCCGCTTTGTTAATGCGAGACAACACTTCACTCAACACACAATTGTTATTCCTTACTTTTTCCATGCAGTAAGATGTCATCTTGGAATACTACAACATTACTGAGACCAGATAGGATGCCAGACATCAACCGCTGGAATACACTAGCGGCTGAGCATAATCCAAATGGGAGCCTACGGAACTGAAAGGTCCCCTCTGAAGTAATGAACGAAGTCAAGTGCTTGGAGTGCGAGTGTAGCTTTACCTGATGGTAGGCACTCCTAAGGTCAATTTTTGTGAAAAATGTCCCCCCCCCCCCCCGACAGCATCAAAATGAGTTCATTAATATTAGGTAACGGAAAATTGTCCATAATAACATTATGATTCAGGCTGCGGAGGTCCACACAGAAGCGGAGAGAACCATCAGGTTTCCTTGTGACAACTACCGGAGACAACCATTCCATAGCTTCCACTGTCTCAATTACTCCATCAGCCAAGAGTTTCTGAATGACCTCCTTGACCTCTGCTCTAGCAGCTATAGGTATTCTCTATGCTTGGTGTTTTACAGGTACAGCACCACTTTTGATTTCATGTTTATAGCTTTTGAACTCCCCCAGTCTATCTTCAAAAACTTCCCTATGCTGAGATAACAAACCTTCCAGATCTGATGTTTCAACCACCATGACTTGATTCTCAGCCCTGGGATTCACGGTGATACACAGGTCAAATTGGTGTAACCAGCCTAGAATGGGAGGACCATCAGGTGCTACATAAATCTTACCATGAGTTTGACGATCCTTAAATATAATATTAGCATCCATGAAACCAAGGACACCTATGTCAGACCCTTGGTAACCTTTAAGGATAACATCAGAGGGCACTAAGATTTCACGAGGCCAAGTGGTCTCAAATAACACTTTAGGTATGATAGCATATAAAGACCCAGTGTCCACCATGAGAGACACAACTTCACCATTAATCTTAAAGTCTGCTTTAGGACGAGACATTCTACGCTCTTGTTCATGGTTTCCATGTTCCAGATCAACCTGTACCATACAGATTTTGTAATCAGATTGTTCATTATCAATGAATGTGACTCTCTTATCACCAACTTTGCACATACGCGCTAGATGACCCTTTTTCCCACACTTCCGACAGTCTTTGCCCAAAGCATTGCTTTGAGTCGGCGAGATGGTAGGTACTTCCACATCTGTAACATAAACTAGCAGATTTTCCGAACGTAGTAGGTGAATATTTCCAGGGGCCAGTTTTAGTAGAACCACCAGCTGTAGATTGTGACTTACTCCTTACAGCATTGACTTGTTCACCATCATCAACTAAAGCTGTGCATTCTTCAACTTTGTTTTCTGAGTTTGAAATCCTCATTTCTCGCATGCACTTTTCAGACTGCTCGACCACCTTAGCCAAGGCTATAGCTTCCTTCAAAGATGGATTGCTGGCTGCCCACAGCCTCTCGTGTCTTTTTGCTGTTACATTGGACAATTAATTGGTCCCTAATCATATCCTCTGTCATCAATCCAAATTGGCACTTTCCAGATAACTCTGAGCCGTGCCACAAACTCATCGACACTTTCCGTAGGCCTTTGGGGTTGAGTATAAAATTTGTGGCGCTGCATAACCACATTCACCTGTTTGGCAAACCTTGTTTGTAAGAGTTGAATGGCCTCTTTATACACATCAGTAATGACTTCTCCTTGAACATCACGAGCAGGAGGTAAGTACTTGAATACGTGTTGCCCTTCCTTGCCCAAAGATCCAAGTAATAACGCTTTCTTTCTAACTGCTGGAAATTTGGCACCATCAAGAGCAAGGATGTAATTTTCAAAACAATCTACCCAGTCCTCCCATTCAATAGGAGGTTCACCTGGTAGCATTAAGAAAGGTGGTGGTGTGACTATAGCTGCTGTGACATCCATATTGTAATGAGGATATGACTAGTCAAAAATTATTTATAATATATCAGGTAGAATGCAGTGTTCACTCTATCCACATGTATGCAGGATAAGGTAAGAAATACAACAAAATATCAAAGTGTTCCTGAGCAACCACTCAAAGTTCTTAGTTGCCCACAGAGAAACTGCTGATAGCCAATGAAAACACTAGACGCATCAAGAAGCTGCTGATAACCAATGAGAATACTCGATACATCCAACTAAGATTTCATTGAATACCTCACTGGCATTGGCAAAAACCAGAGTAGGAGATCACCGTAGAGCGTAGAGAGTCCATATCAGCAGATTGCGGTAAGCTAAACAGCCCAGGGGTGATCACGGTGATTACAACGCTTTCAGAGTCACCAGCGCGGAAGCAGCATTGCTATAGATGCCGTATTCATGCGAATCTGCGCTCGCGGTGCTCAGCTGATTGAAGCAGCGTTGCTATGGATGCCGTATCCATGGAAGTCTGCGCTCGCGGTGCTCAGCTGATTGTGTACACGCGCTGGGGAGCGAGCGCTCGTCTTGTGCCACTTTTGTAAAGCGTGCGTGCCCAACTGTCTATTCCTTTAGGCAGTTTAATGGCTCTTAGTACATGCCCAACATATTTCACTTTTCCCTTAAATGCGAGTGAAAACCTTAGTCCCAAAGCCGCCGAATGCCGTTTAAGTGTGCACGTCAACAGTTTTAAATGTTATATTCAATAACTCGCACATTTGAAAGCGTAGATTTAAAAGTCTGACCTTGAGAATCAATAGAGTTGATACTTTTCCCACGAAGACACTCAGTGGTTCACTTGATAACAGCAGCAGTCTTGAAACGGTACTTGAACAATAGTGCCAATAACGGCAACACTCACCAGCCCTCCCGCAGCAACATACATGTAATATAAATAAGCAGACAAGACAACTTTTTGGTGGGAAAAAATTGCTGCTGGTTTATTAGCATACCAAATATGCCAACATGGTGGGTTATCTTACAGGCGATCCAAAGGCAAGCCGCCCCTCGCGGCCTACCACCTGTGTCACATGTTTCACTGTAGTCCCTTTGGTGGACCCACTGGGACACTTCTGCATCCCTGCAAATGCTTTGTCACGCACTACAACCCTCTAATGCCCTTGCCCATCCCTCAAAGACACCTGACAGCCTGATGCCCCCGCAACTTTGGTGAGGGGTTTTGGGCCCAGCACACCCCAGTCTGTGTTTACAACATTTATCCTCCCTGGAGGCTCCAGTTAGTGTGAGCGGCTATCCCTGTCCTGGCAAGGCTTGTCAATAGCCATTCCCCCCCTTGGCTACTATCCTGCCATGGGATATGTGACCTTAAGCACGGGTGTCCTTGTGTACCTGACGTGTAAGGGGGGGAACAACCTGAACAAATACTTGCCCCTTCTTGAGCAGTGGGAACGCCGAAACAATCATTCTTCAATCATTGTAGCCAAATTATGCTCTGACCCCATGTTCCCCTCAGATTATTGCACCGCAACCCACAAATCAGCTGGCAGTTTCCGCAAATGCCTGGCTCCCTGGCTATAGGGCGGGTGTTTTTGTCTGTCCTGGATGGTCTCTAGGCTCCCTCTGTTGGTGCATGCTTGCAACCCTTAACATTTTCACATTAGTTGGACAAGATCACTGCCTGGCCGCAAGCTTAGCTAAGCCCCTGCGGAAATCGCCTGCCTGTGCGAGCAGACCAAGATTTGTGGCTCCCCACTCCATCACCATCTTTCTTGCTTCCCCACGTTGGCGGTATGCCGTCTATGGTATTTAGCTTCCCTTTGCTCCAGGGGAGAGCAGCCCTGTCTGGCAGTGTGTGTACTGAAGGAGATGTGTCCTGGAAGTACCATTGATATGAGTTCACATGTCACTAGTTCGCCGTACTTGGTGTGTTTAATAAAATTAATAACAGGTCCAACCAATCACTTGGGCATTCCTCGCTTTCTTTATGCATGTTGGATTTGAGGGGATTCCGTGAAAAGTGTAAGCTATCTCCCTTGGCATGCCATCCCTTTAACACAGGTTTTTCTTCTTTGGGATACCCCGTCCCACTTGCAAGCTGCAGACACTGCCCATCCAGGAATAGTGACTACAGATGGCTTGCCATAACCCGCAATGCCTGACACTGTAATGATGCCTCAATATCTGCTCTACCTGAACCAAGGTAACAGTTGAGCTGTCAGATGCAACTGAAAATACCCTCTCTTGGAGAGTCCTGCTACGAGTCCTGTAAATATGTGCCAACATGACGAGTATTTGAGCGCGCTGTCACTCTGGGGGTCTGCTGTCTCTGGCAGAGACACGATGAAGTATGCTAACCTGCCCCCAAACTCAGCGGAACAACCACATGTGCGAGCCTGCCACAAACTTCTGTAAACGCATGCCAACCCACCCAACCATCTCCAGCACTCGGTGGGCACACGGCCACTCCTTGGCCTGGCTCCAACCATGTTGAAGTCCTGAATGGTCTCGAGGACCCATCTCTTGGCGCATGCTTGCAACCCATTTAACATTATTACATTAGTTGGGAAAGACCACTGCCTGGCAGCAAGCTTAGCTAAGCCCCCGCAGAAATCGCCTACCAGTGCGAGCAGACCAAGATTCATCGCTCCCCACTCCATCACCATCTTTCTTGCTTCCCGACGTTGGCGTTATGCCGTATATGGTGTATTACTTCCCTTTGCTCCAGGGGAGGGCAGTCCTGTCTGGAGGTGTGTGTACTGAAGGAAATGTGTCCTGGAAGTACCATTGATTTGAGTTCAAATGTCACTACTTCACAGTACTTGGTGTGTTTAATAAAACTAATAACAGGTCCAACAAATCACTCGGGCATTCTCCGCTTACTTTAGGCGTGTTGGATTGAGTGGATCCCGTGAAATATGGGAGATCTCTCCCTTGGCATGCCATCCCTTTAACACCAGGTTTACCGCTTTAGGCATGTCACTAATTGTCTCCATCATGCGTTTAAGGCTAGTTTGAGTTCTGCTTCGACAACCTCCCTTCTAACACGCCGTGTTGAGTAACTACTCATGTTCGTCTCTTGTACAAGTCGTCCCCGTTTGCCTGGCACCCGTTGGACCGAAGGAAGCTTTTAACAAGCACCCTATACAAATGTATATATCATGATGCGCAACTTGGGACACTATTACTTCCTAACAAAGTACTTCCAGGCATGGAAATACTGCCACAGGTATCCCCACCTTAGTACCTGTATAACCACTAAAAAATACTGTCTAAGGGAAAACATTACCAGTGCACCTCGCCAAGGGCCCTCCACTGCGTGTGAACCCCTGTTGATGCGTTTTAGACCGATGTTTTTGCCTGACCACAACCGGACCCTTCAAGTAAAACCAGCCAAACCAATCGCAGGCCCTCCTGCAAGACACAACACTACATGACCCTTAACGTGTCAACATGTGTCCAATGAGATTAAACAAGTTACAGGCTTTATTGAAACAGCCAGACCCAAGGTGGAGCCAGAGCTGAATGGTCTTGGTGTGGGTCAGACTGGAGGGGGTATGTGTGGCTAATGCAAGCCCAAAGATCTGTGCAAATTGCTGCCGCATCAGCATAATGCCAATGGCCCTGAGTGTAAGAAACTGGCGATGCTGTGATACACTTGTGTAAATGTGGTCAGTGTTAAAACCGACAGTTCATGTTTGCACATGTATTCCTTCAGATCGAAACAAAGTATATGTTAACAAGCCTGCTCCTCCTATTGCCGAAATCTTCCCTGCCTCCTGGCCCATGTGTTCTAATTGTGTTTGCGTCAATATTCAGAGATAGTGACTCGTATTTTCAACATTGGAACTCAGCAGCAGATCCCTAATATTACTGCCAATAATATATGACCCCCAACCCCTCATTTTGGAGGTCCTGTGATGTTTAAGATACTGTTTTGGATGTTGTACGAAGCACACTATATTACTCTGCAAGATAACGAATATCTTCTCGCACATTGCCCACGTAAAAATTGCATTCTGGGCAACAGAAATTAAAACAATCCGTTACAGAAATATCTAGGCAGTCGGGACAAGACTCTGCAGAACAGAACAGAGTTGTCTCTGTCAGGGGGGCCCCTTCGAAGGCCAGGGCCCTGGGCCCGATCCTTCATTGCTCATGAATTAACATGTCTCTGGCCCGCCTCTCCCTCTGCTTGCCGTGGCGCCGGAACAGAGACCCCATCAGACGAGGGCACCACCAGTAAGGGAACACTATTTGAGTCATCGCGCACAAAGAAAGGCATCACCTGCTCAAATCATCCTAGATGCCCCCTGTGCAAGCCTACAACAGCAAACCTGCTACTCATGTTGCTCCCCCCATAGCGCCTAGTGGGCTAGCCATGACAGCGCCTGTTTTCAGCGCTCCATAGGTGGAGAGGCAAGTGCCTGTTTACCGCTCTCCCCGCGAACACAGCGTACAAAGGCACCGTCTGCGAGATGACAAATCCTCCTATGTGCCAATCGAGGCTGGCTCTACGAGTCGAACCGCAGAGGCAAGCAAAATTAGCTTGTGTGTAATGGTAGGGCTCGAGCCTCGGCCAACCTGCTGAGGTGACCTCCCACGGGTTGGCCCAATTGCAACTGGACCATGACAGGTTTAACACTTGTGGGATACTGCGCGCACATATTGACAGTAGGATGTGCCATATAAAATTACCAGCAGCACAATACCCCGAGTGCTCACTAACCCATGCCAACCACTAAGACCTAAGTGCAAGGTTTGCAGTGTACTGTTAATGAAAACAGAAATAGATTGTTGTGCAATCTGCCACTACTTGGAGCCGAGGACAAAGCGGGCAGGATTAGGTGTGTTGTATCCCAACACAACTCTTAGATGCACCAGGGGATGCACCGCCACCCTTCCCATGTCGAGCTCCGGCGTGCTGACCGTTGGAGCTAGGCGCCCCATGGGCAGAGGGAGGCAGCCAGGCGAGAGCACTCCCCCGGCACCACACTGGCGTCAACAATAAGCCAAACAAAATTCACCACCGGAGTCACTGCACCCCTGCCGGAAAAGACTCCCAAGCCATGTGCAAAACCATTGTAGGGAACAAAACCGGAGACGCCCGGCAGAAAAGTCATCTGTAGCAGAGGGATCTGAACCCACGCCTCCGGAGAGGCTGAGGCTTTAATCCGGCGGGTTAGACCACTCAGCCACACTCCCTTCTGCGAGGATCACCCTCCCTTCTGCAAGGATGAGTTGGCCGTCCGTATCTGACCAGTGGCCAAGATGTCATACACCGGTTTTGGAGTGGATGCCAACCCAGGGCGATTAAATCAGGTAAACTGAACTTCTGGCAGACAGCCTGTCCCCGTGAGCCCATTAGCCGGCCTCGGGATTTGCACAATTGTGGATTTAAGCAAACGAGGCTGCAATTTAATGCCAGTTAAATGAAGAAGTTTGCGCTAAGTAACTGCTTAATAAATCCAAATAAAATGTGCGCTGGCAGGCCTGACCCGCCACACCCCGACGAGAACCTCAGCACCCTTGAATGCGCATGCGTTGGTGGAATCAATATCACTTTGGTTGGGCGCCCATGGCATCTGGCAACCTAACCCGATCCCAACCAGTCCGCGGGCCCAAGACCCGCGTAGCCCTGGCCACAATATCCCGGGAGACGGGATACACACATATACATACTCTGCTACTGTAACATTGTGTCCGGACATTTACGCTCTTCTAATGATGTTGATAAACATAATTACGGCTGCAGCCCGCTGCCACATAAAACGTGTTTTGCTTGCATATCCGGAAAAACCAAGGCGAGGAACCGGACTTCTACTCTTGCAAGATGAGGGAAGTGTAGATCAACTGTAATTCTTTGTGCCAATCGTCTGCGTCCCCTCTGACAATACATTAATTTCTGCAGATCTACTTTGTCACCACTGTGCAACCACACTATAAAATTAGGATAACAGGCTGTAGAACTGAATTGAGAGGCAAGTGCCGAATGTAACACAATGCGGCAGTGCCACCCGGTGGCCAAAGCACCGCTAGCCTCATTCGTACAAAAGTCGGGACTATAGACTTTGTCAATGGTGGTTAGTTGCATAAGATAAATAAGCCGCAACTAAGGCTCGTGTATAATATTGAAAAAACTTCCTATCCCCTCCCCTGTTCCCTAGAACTCGACTACCCAAGGTCCAACCCTGGTACCCGTCTGCGGTCGGCGCCACCGGCCGTTTTGGGTCGAGCCAGGGACGGTGAGCATAGTCATGGAGACACCACAGTGTCCGTGAAAACATGCTGTCTGGGGATCAGAGTTACAACCATGCTGATGTAGTACCACACTGCGTCCTCCTGCCCCATCCTATTATGCAGGGCCTATCCTGCGGTATCCCCTCAGAGGGAACGGTGCCTGCGCCGCCTGCTTGGGCCCAGCCCCTCGCATGAGTTGAGGGCATGCATGGCAAACACACGTGCTCAGGCTTAGGCCGGTATGCCGCCCGACCTGTGTATAGCTGTGTCTTACATTGCATCCACATTCGAGTAACCAGTGACATACTCTCAAAGAGATTTGTCCAGAATCACAGGATATTGAGGGTCGGTGCCGCGACTCGAAACCCAGGTCCCCAGGGGTGAGGTGAAGCTGGCGAATCAATAACAAGCACAGCCTGCAAGACAGCGCCCCCGCCGCAGGCACTACAGGGTCCCAGACACATGCCGACCCCCGCGGGTTGCCTTTCCACTTTAGTGGCCGCACCTGGTCTCAGGCCCGGAGGCTGTTCCGGCCAGGGATTGCTAGGACACTCCGGTGCAGGACGGCCCGGCGCTGTTTACCCACTGGTCTAGCTATTCCCCTTGGACACATGCCGCCTCAAGCCCCGGCTGCAGCAAAGCACGGCCTCCAGTCGGACCGGGTCACTTGTGCAGGGGCAGACGACGGTGTGTCGGAGGCGAGCGGGGTGAAGAGGAAATGACCTGGCGGCTATGGGCATGCTTGCCTCGTGCCCAGACACCCGGTTGGAGACGGAGAGGAGTAGGAAACCGCACTCACAATTTCCCCCGCGTCCAAGTCACCAACGCATAAGAGCGCGGGCACTGGGGGCCACGCTGGGGGCCAGGCACCTCACGCCCAACTCCACCCGAACCAGGCTCCCCGGCAGAGGGACCGGAGCCAAGGCCGAAGGAGGGATGTGGGGGGAGAGAACATGCCTCCGCCTACACGGAGTCGCAAGACCAGGGAGCACAGCGGCGTGCCGGACAGTAGTGAAACCGGAGAGACTGGAGCCCCCGCCTCCGGAGAGACTGGAGCCCCCGCCTCCGGAGAGATTGGAGCCCCAATCCAGCGCCTAGGACCCGCTCGGGCCTCCCGGCAGCGGCCCTGGCGCTCACCCAGCCTCAAAAGTGGGAAACCACGATGACCCAGACCGGATGCCCCCCCGCAACAAACACGCCTACACGGGCCGTCGACCCCGGAATAGCGCGGCTGGCATGACCGCGCAGGGCGGGGGGAGGCAAGCATCGCTCTCTGTGTAGTGGACCGGGGCCCCGTGGCAGCAAGGATCCTGGCTGGCCCAGCTACCGGAGGTGAGGGAGCTACACGGCGCCCGTTGCGCTCCACCCCCCCACCACGCGATAAGTGCTCCTGCCCCCGCGCCGCACTGGAGCGGGAGCCTGGCTGCACTCACTGTCCCTCTCGCCCCGGCGCACCCCGGGCCGGCACGGGGCCGGGTCCTGCCCCGGGCCGCACAACATGGCCGAGTGGCCTCTGCCAGGGATGCGGGCCTGTGCCCACCGGGCGCTGCCCAACCCCCTCACCCCTAGGCGGACAGCAGCCTCAGCGATGGCCGGGCTAGACCCCCGGCCTGGGGAACTGCCCCTGTAATGGGGACGGAGGGGGTTGACTCACCAAGTGAAAAGCTCCTGGCGGTCTCGGCACACGTCCAAACGGCGTCAGGGTGAGGGACAAAGAGGCCGCCAGGTGGGCGGGGGAGGCATATGTACCTCTCCCCTTCCCCCACCTCGGCCGGAAGTGACGCACGGGACCCTGAAGGGGTCACCGGACACTAGGCTGTCCAGTGTGCCATCCTGTGGCACTAAAGGGGCCGCCCTCTTATGAGGGTCCCCTGCGGGGACGTGTCGGTCAGCCGCATTCTTTTCCTCCTAAGTAGGATTTAGATTGAAGTTCCTCGGTGGTCGGGGTCTTACACAGCCATTTCCTCCTGTAGGTGTGGGTACAGCAAGTCGTCGCCAAAAATGTTATGAATAAAGATGAAGGATCGCAGTCGGTTGAACGCAAACATGTACTTTATTAGTACAAATGTAAGACCCCGCACCACACTCTTACCAGGCGCAGCTGGGCAGCAGAATGACAGAGTCTCAATCCACATTCCAATGATGACATAAATGGAACACAGACATGTCATCAGTGTTAGTGCAGCCGTAGCCTAGCTAATGCTATCTAAACATATTATAACAGTTACCCCCTGCGGTTGGTCTGCAGGGGAGGCGAGTGGTTTGTTTTTCAGCTCGCCACAATGTTGTGCTCCTTCAAAAGTGTTTGCATGTCAGAGCCTTGGGGGGTGCAGTATTTTCTATTTTTTTTGGGTCTTGGGTTGTTTCTTTCTTGACCTAGGTTCTAACAGGCCTTGTGTTGCCCTGTCCGATTCCCAGCACGCCTCTAGCAGGGGCACTCCGGACCTCATCTTGCTCCTTTTCGGTTGCTGCTTTTCACTGCCCCACGTTCTCGTGTACGGCATTTCCCAGCACGACTTGACTGTGTCAGAGTCCCCCTGTCATTTGTATCCATGCTCCCAAAGGGAGAACCACTGGAATAACCAACGAATCGGCACTAAATACTCGCCTACTCTGATTCACTTAAAAGAGGCAGTAAAAACTGCCTATTCATTCGGGCCCCTTGTGGGTCCCCACCTCACCCATGCTTACATTTAGGATTTGGGTGAGTGGTTGCCTGACATGACGCCATTGTGCTGCTGTTCATTTTTCAAGGGGTCTTTGTGAGCGCAGCTTGGAAGAGGGTGAGAGGATGTGGTGTTATGGCCAGAGCTGCTGACTGTAGCAACTCTGTGTCGGCTCATCATTGATGTTAACAAGCTGGTCTCCATGGTAATGTCGTGTACTGTAGTGTCATATCAGCGACTGCTCAATGGTCTGTGCTTCTCTCTAAGCCACTTGTAAATTTCAAAACTTATTACGACTGCATTGTGCAAGCACCAGTTAAATATGAGCCCTAAATCAATAAAGCTCCGAAATGTAAAGTACTACAACACAAATAGATTACTACTCAATCTGCATAATGCCTCAGTAATCTGTTCTCGCAGCTTCCACACACCTGTAATAAATCACATTTCCCCTGCTTCTACAATGGAAAAGGAAATGCACATTATTAATTTACACGCACAGCTCAGGCTACAGCACAAACAGTCACACACGAGCTCAGTAATACAGAGGTAAAAATCCACAAGAGTCCGTGTAGGCGCATACATGCTGACATAATGTACCAACAGATGTAAACAGAATCAGAGGCTGACGAGAACCGACATAACACAGAGATTGCGGCTGCCCGCGGCCCCCGCAGGGGGCCACCCTAAACGGGCGGCCCCTTTAGTGCCATTTGGGCACTTCCCCACCCCCCAATGATGTGCGGGACTCAAGGAGGAGTCCCCCTACCAGACGCGTCACTTCCGGCACGCAGAGGAGGTGGGGAGGTATTTATGCCTCCCCCGGCCATCTTGGCGTCCTCTTTGCGCCGGACACGCCGTCTGGAGGGGTCTCCTCCTCGAGCCCGGCCCGCACTCGGACACGCCGTCTGGACGTCCGTGGCCGGAGCTGCTATGCGGTGAGTCCGTGAGCCCCCCACCCCCCTTCTATCCCTCGCTCCTTGGCACCGCCCGGCCATAGCTTGGCCTGGTGTCCGCCCGATGAGGAGGGGGTGTCATTCAGCTCCCCGGTCCACAGTCAGGCTCACTCGAGCAGACGACGGCGGTGCGGTCAGGGAGGCACCTGGGGGGCGAGTGGTCTTGGGTGAGGCGTCCGGGCATCTCCCACCCCCCCGTTTCGCGCGCACCGTGACGACGATTAGGATCCATTGGTGATCCTCCAGGAGCGGCAATCACGGTGAGTTTGATCCCCCTCCCCCAACATGCACTACTGGTGTCAAGTGCTCGGCAGCCGCCGCAGGTGATGGTCTGCCGCAGAGGGGAGGGGGCTTGGCACAGCTGCCGGGGGTACGGGCGTGCCGCAGCCTGGTCATGTCATGGGTTGCCCAGCGGGGATCCCTGGTAGGCTCGTGGTGTTAGGAAAGAGGCTCCTAAGCGCGTGCACCACAGTAGTGCCACCCACTCCGAGCCAACCCTAGTGCGAGGCAGACCCCCACCCGCCATTAACTGGCGGCGGCGGGCGGCTCCAGCACCCCCGGCCTCTGTTCAGCTAATCTCCCACTTTGGCGCCGGACACGCCGTCCGGCGGGTCGTGCTGTTGGTCCGTTGCTGGACATGCGGTCCTGAGGTCGTGCGGTCGGTCGCTTCTGGTAGTGAGGCGAGTGCGGTTACCCCCCCTCCCACCACGTAAGGCCATGGCCGGTGTGGGAGCCCTCCTAGCTGCATTCTTTGGCCCGGCCCCGCAGCAGGTCCGCTGGTGTCGGTACCTGCGGGTGGGCTGCTGGCGAGGGATGGGGATGCTCACATCACGCAGGCGACCGATCGGCCGTAGACAGAGGAGCGTCACTAGCTCCTCTCACCATTCCTAGCACGGCACTGAACGGTAAAGGCGCTTACCCTGGTTGAAGGCCCTCGCTTGTGGCTTAGGTCTATAACTGGGAGAGAGGGCCCTTACCAGCTGGTATAGCCCCCGGCAGCAGGCCTTTTGCTGTGGTGCAAAATGACAACGTCGGGGCTCTAGTGGAGACCGTGGAGTGGCAGAGGGCCAAAATGGGAGACTATTGCCTTCTGCTCCAATACGCCAGCCTGTGTCTGCCCCCTCGGTGGGATGGTCCACCATCAGTACAGCCCTCCTGTTTCAGGCTGGACTGGCTCACAGGGCCTCCTTCCTTTACAGGCCCACACTTCCAGCGCCTACTGGACATTAGAGAGAAGGCCTTTAACAGCCAGAAGTGCCCTGAAGCCACATTACACTATCTAGCTTTATTTCAAGCTACAGCGTTCATCAGTGTGGAAGTGTGGAAAGAAGCGCGTGTTTTATACTTTGGACTCCCAGGTCTTCGAAGAGAGATCAGACTTCACAAAGGTGGCCACGTCATCAGGTGCCATCCCGAGGCAGTGCCCCTGTGGCAGCCTCGTCTCCCCTGTAATAAGCACTGCTCCTGCTGAAGCCCACGTACCATTAATAACTGTGGATATTATATTATAAGACTGGATTTATATATACAGTTGGTATTTTAAATACTCGTGCCGGTTATCCCCTGCTTATGATCGAACCCTAGGTGCAAATCAGGTTGTGGCGTAAGAGCTTGCGCTGACAACTTAGGCGCTCAGTAGCGGGTTTGAGTCTCAGCCTGGGCTCATCATCCTGCGGTTCGGGCTGAATCACTTAAGCGCCGGGCCTACCAATAATCAAATGCCAATGCCATGTTGGGGTTCTTGTGAAGCCCTTCGAGTCAGCAGTCTGATCCTTCATCTCCTTATTGCAGCCCGGATATTATAAGCTTGTCTATACTACCCTCCAAGCCAATTATTGCTTCATTTGTATAGCCAATATAATATCTACCACTGGTATTGTGGTAACAGAACCAAGGGCTGCCCTGCTTGCAGTGTGTTAATATATGCCAGTGAATCCGGGATTCAATCATGAAAGAGTTAGGGTTTTGCCCATTTGGATCCCTTAATACTCTCGCATGATTTGCAAAGGTTGAAGTGTTTGCGCTAATGTTTTGTCCAACAAAAATTCCACATCTTTAGCTTTTTCAGACTAGAGGTGGGAAAGCCTAGTTGCGCCTGAGAAATTTCAGCTACCGTACTTGCGACTGCCCCGGTGACGTTTGTGGGCAAGTTGTTGGACCCAAACACCACTCGCTCAAGAATAAATGATTAAATTACAGAACAGTGCACTGGTCTGTCAACTCCACTCCCCACAAGACCATTCACAAATTGATACAGTGGTATGATTTATGCCTATAAATAATGTTAAATAAACAGATCCCACTGTTTCTGTTTTAGTCTCCAGTCATCCTATCTGAGTAGTGCTACTCCAAGAATTGGGATGCTATTTTACCATTGCTAGGTCTGCCTTGACAACGTAGCTGCGTGCACTCCCATTGCTACCAACTCTTCATAATATTCAGAGTTGACTGTGACTCACTGAGAGGCGTAGTCGCCTATCTTCAGGGGGGGGGGGTGCTTTAGCACCAGATGGCACTGCCCCATGGTTGTGCTTTACGTTCGGTCAAAGGTGTCTACAGCTTGGCATGCTGGAGCCTACAGCGAGCATAGTGGGAGCAATCTGCAGTAGGAAAACTACAGAGTCGGGCGCGATCTGATAGGCCCCAAAGTGTAGCTGCACGATTTAGAGGAGTTCCGGCAGAGGTAGTGTGGACTTGTGCGATAGCTGAAGAAGTAAGGACACCCAATTGCCCCGGTGTTCCTCTGCAATTTGTTTAATTGTCTGGGTACTTGCGTTGCTCAGGCACGGGGTGGCGCAGATCAGGCAATGTCACATGATGTATGTGGGTGGGGCGTGTGCTATTAGGAGTACGCTTAGGGGCCCGATCTTTGGTCGCAGCGCCCTTATTTGGATGTACTGGGAGCATTTTGTTTACGAAAATGTGCTCACTTGCCAACTGCTATTCACGTGTCTTTTGTATGTTTCCCCCATGGGGATGTAATTTAACTGGGGCACTTTATTGCATTGAGTGAAGACTTTGCTGCTTTTACAACAAGGTCCCTGTGCCACCAAGGGATGGAACATGTGTACATCTCGCATGGCGCCTCCAAGCCCGGAAATGCGCACTAAAGCTGCCTTAACCTTAGTGGTCTTAGAGTTTCTCGTTGGCCTAATGGGTGTAATTACTGAGGTCGATATGTCTCCCTCATCTTCATTGTTTGATTTTGCTCGCAAGAAAGTGCCAGGCATAGTCATCTAAATGTCACTCATAGAGGTTTTGGAATTATGAAAATGTTAGGCATAGCAATCTGAAACATTGGCAGCTATGGATGGGGGCGGCTAGCTCTTGGTTGGCTATGCAGCTGAGCTATAATTGTGGCTGTTACCTGATGCAACTAATAAGCATTGACTAAGCCAATAGATGGGCTTGTTGTAGGTGCAGTGCTCCTTTTGTAATAAAGATAGGGATGCAATGACAGCGGCTAAATACCAGGCAAGGGCGAGGCACCGCCTTCCTCAACACGCGTGGGGGGTGCTGACGCGTTAAAAAACAGGACATCATGGAGGTTTGAGGTCAGGAGTGCATATACTTGTAATCAACAGCACAAGCTGTAGTACTACCAGCTGCTCTGGGGCCAAATTATTGGGGGCACCTGTTTGCAACAGCCTTTAATTGGCTCAGCTCTTTCATGCCCACTGTGGGGAAGGTTACTGAAAGTGCACTTAATTGACACCAAAGCTTTAGACCTCTATTCTGTCCCACGAGGCCTAGTAGTGCTCCAACTAAGTCGGACGCTATTGAGAATTTGAAAACATGGCGACTAACATTGGCACGATCGCCGAACCTCACGTGCGCCTTTCAAATCCAGTTTCAACAGCATAGGTACTAGGGGAGAAATCCCGGCATATGGGATTTGGTTGACCACAAAGGAGAGAACTGGTTGACATGTTGCCTATGGCATTGAATTGGACGACATCCACATAGAAACAGGTGGATAGGGCATGGGTGCATGTGGCACATTTGTTAATGGTGCAGGATAATTATTGTTTTACTCTAAGAAACTGGGATCTCATGCCCATGTGCTGTCGTTTTGGCCGTCTATTACCAGCCCAATGGTGGGAAAGTACAATTTTACATTTACTTGGTGCTGTGTTATGCTAAGTACAGTTCCTACCAGCAGCTACGGAGTGTGCTAACTGAGCTGTAGGACGGTGGCCCGATTGCCCTTGTGAGTTATGTAATCCCTGTGATGTCATGATGAGCTTTGTTAGCACAGGGTAATAGGGGCAGATGGAACTAAGTTTCTCTTGTATGGACGATACGAAGGGTAATTAAAATAACTTGGTATGGAGTCTCTTCGGTAGGTGCCACTGTGGGAGTGCGGTTGGCACATCAAATTTACACTGTCTCTGGGATAAGCCAAAGTCTCTGCCTAGCCACCTAGGGGGTGGCAGGTGTCAGCTTAAGTGTGTACTCCCTTCTGACTAGAGAGGTGGGTTCGGCCAGGCTTAGGTGCATACCCTAGGCAACCAGAAACTCCTTTTACAACTGGTGGAGACAGCCTAGGAGTTGTTTGCAGTCCATCCGCAACCGACCCACAGGGAATGTTTTAGGCCACAAAGGTTGTGGAGGGCTCTTGTGTGGGAGCCTGCTGAAGAGCTAAGGTCAGGCTAGGATGTATCATGCTTTTGCCGCACTGTTGAGTCCCTATCACGAGCGGATTGTATCACGGTGAGCTGGTGGTGGGTCAGGAAGCGCCAAGGCGTCAGGAGCACTGAGTGGCTCACAGCCAGATGCGGTATTCGATGCAAGGGCATCGGTTAGATTAGAGCCCTACTCAGAGGTACCGCCTTAAGTACTTGGAGGTCTGTTGGCAGCGCCTTTCAATGGAAGCCATTGTCTAGCGGGCTGCTCTGAGCAGAGCATTTGCAGGCGTAAGTAAGAGTATCGGCGACCAGTTCAAAAGTGCATCTTTCACTAATTTACTCAGATAACTGGGACAGGAAGTAAGGTGGGCTGGATAACTCTTTCTGCTCCCTTCATTGGCACATCTTGTCGGGAGTGATTGTCAAAAGGGATTGCACTTCAGCCAGGTAATGTTAGCACCCTCCACACCTAGCCGATTGTTTAAGGTCACCCAGGGCCGCTTTTACACAGCCCAGTATTAGGCCCTTGTGGGTCAGTGCCATGACTTACTAAATTGAACTGAACAGGAGGCGTGACCGTGGGTTACACTAGCAGAAGTTTGGGAGAGCTAGATTCCACCTTTGGTAAGGGTGTAGTTTTAGTAGAGGGAGTTGGCACTCTTATTTGACCAGGGGTTCGATGCTACACGAGGGCATTACCGTGTTGCGGCCAGAGCACGGGCATTGTGTGTTTCTAAGGGGGCAGCAAGTGAAGGCAAGGCTCTTTCCAAATCTGGCACCAGAACACAAGGTAGCCAGGGCCTACTTGTCTGTTGGGTGATTTGTGTAGGCACCTGTGTAGTTGTCACCCCACGAAGGATTGAGTTGTCTCCAACAGTGGGCACAATACATATATTGTTTTTAACCAGATTTGACACCATTAATGTGTTCACCGGGGTATATCAATCAAAGGGGCTGTGTAATTGTCTGGTCAACGGTGCGGAGTAAGTGCACTCTGAAACCGATGTTAGGTGGTGAGTCAAGATACGCAGGTGGTGCGATGGCAACGCAAGACTGTAAGCTTTTGCTGCGTCGGGGGTTCCGTATCACCAACCAGAAGGGTGCCGTGTGGCAAAACCAGTAAATATGTTTAAGAATGATATAGATGCCGGTTAGGAGAGGTTTGTCAAAGGTATTACTCTTATTGCCAGGCATTGTTAACAACCCATCCACACTAAGCCTATTGATTAGGTTCCTGGGCCGCATACACCAGCCCGGTATTAGGCACCTGTGGTTGCCGGCGCCAAATCTGGCACTAGAACATAAGTAGTCAGGGCCTACTTGTCTGTTGGGTGACTTGTGTAGGCACAGGTGTAGTTGTCGCTCCACAACTACACATGAGGGGTGAGTTGTCTCCAATAGAGGGCACAATGCATATATTGTTTCAAACCAGAATTGACTCCACCATCGTGTTCACCAGGGTCTAGCAATCAAAGAGGCCTGTGAATTTGTCTGGCCAACGGCGCGGATTAGTGCACTCTAGAACCGAGGTTAGGTGACACAGGAGGGTGATTCGAGATACACAGGTGGGTGACGGCAACGCGAGCCTGTCCGCTTATGCTGGTTAGGAGGTTCCATATCACCAACCAGAAGGGTGCCATGTGGCATAACCGTGTATATGTTTAAGAATGACATAGATGCCAGCCAGGAGAGGTTTGTCATAGGCATTACACTCATTGCCAGGCATTGCGAACAACCCATCCACACCAAGCCTGTTTTTAGGCTTCCTGGGCAGCTTACACACAGCCCGGTGTTAGGCACCTGCAGTTGTCAGCGCCAGGAGTTACTAAATGACAACTGTACCGTGGTCGTTCTTCTGACCGGGCAGTACTGCCACGGCCTCCAAGGGCCAACCAGTCAGATACCAGTAGCAGTGAGTGTGGCTTGCCCCTGTGCAGTTGGCGGGGAATTTATTTCCATGTACAGGCTTTACTAAACGTGCTCCTAGCAGGTCTCGTGGGTGAGTGGGTTTACTGTTTTGAATAAGGAATAAAAAGGAGCATGGCGTGACACATAGACTATTAGGAAGTAAATCCGGGAGCTGGTACCTTTTCACACGGTTTCCGGTGGAGGGCAATTAAGTCCGGGATAACCAAGTGTACCGGTTGTAGTGCCTTGCATCCTGGGTCAAAGCGGGTTGGCTCATAGGGGTGTCTAGGATCGTCCAGGCACACCCTGCAGGTTAGGATGCTAAGAACTGCACGTTGCCACTATTTTAGTGCAACAAATTGGTCCCTCCCTAAGCAAATCAAGGTCTTATGGTCAGATGTACAACATACAACCGTTCACTCCAGTTTCCTGAAGGCAGTCTGTTAGGAGAGGTGTCGATCGGGACGCCCTGCGCCAGGGCGCGGACATTGCACGGGCGACACAGCAGATAGGGTGCTGTCAGGCGAGGGTGCTTGCGGGCTAGGTGGCCAAGCAAGATAGCAGAACCAATTCCAAGGACCTCTCTCCCCCACCGGACTGCCCGAGACTGAGTGCAGGGGGATTTGCAATGTTACGGGTATTTTCCCACCCAAACAGGGGCAGAGGGGTACATTGCAGGTATCGGCATAAATAGAGTGGAGGCAAGACCTACAGACTATGTGCACCAGTAGCCGCAAGAGGTTGGCGTTAAGAGCAAAATCTCGCAGCGGCAAGGTATCCAGGTGGCATGCGCCAGCTGGTTAGGCCAGAATGTGTGCTGTGGCTCCAATAGCGGTTTGAAATATGTTTGGAGCACTATCACTGACAATTCCAGAGCACACTATGCACCTCGGCCCAGTAGGTGTAGGCCATAGGTTCATGTACGGCTTGTTCCCTGGAACAATAGGGCAATATTCCCTGGAATATCAAGGTACTAGGTCATTAGCTGGGTTGAACATCAAGGGTCACAGCTGGTTAGCAGGTATGTGTGTATCTGTCATCGAGCTTTAGTTAAACAAGCCTGGCAGGTGGCGTAAGTTGTCACTCCAAATGGTTGATGTACTGCAGTAGTGTGCGCTAGGCGATCAGTCCTGTTCGCCATGGTTTATTAATCACAAAGGTCGGTGCACATGTCTGGTCAACCTCAACAAAGTAGGTGCACCCTGCTCCCTGGGCGGGTTACGGGTTGCTTCAGTTAAGCAGGAAATGCCCCGCCCCCATAGCCAGAGTATATAGCCTGGTTGTGGAAGCGGTCTTCAAGCATGTGTGCTGCTGTTCCAGGTATTGGGGAAACAGGTGTTTGGGAGCACGAACTGCTAGAAGGCCTGCAACTTCAGGTTGCAGGAGGTGGGAGCCACATCAGCTTGAAGGGTAATACAGCGATGTTTAAGGGTAGAGCTCCCTCCTGAGAGGCCATCACATTCTTGCAGCGCATGTGAGGCACTGGTACATTCCCAGAGAAGGATAAACCGCTCCAAGCGCAAGTTTGCAGAACAAGGGGCTTTGGCTTCATCAGGCATGAGCTATGCCGGGCGAACACCAAAGGTTAATTTGACAATGTTGGGGTGCACTTGCACAGGTGGGCTTGGATCTGTTCCTCTGGACATGAATGAGGCCCGGGAAATTGCAGGTTGCAGTGAGAAAGGAGCTGTTTTGGTGGGGGGCTCTCTAGGCGACGGGGGCCGCCTCCAGAGCTGTGGAGGAGTTACAGGGCGATCTGGAAGCAAATTGGTACAGAAGAGTACCTCTGCAAGAGCACAATAGGGGTGCCAGAGCCAAATCCCAGGAGCCTCATGGGAGGGTCCTGAAACAATTACGTCGGCGCCCCGTTAGTCCTTCGGGCGGTTGTGGGCCTGAACAACCGGGGGCTTGCCTTGCTACGCTCCGCCCTGAAAGGGGCGTGAGTAATAGGGACCAATGTGTCACGTGATCCAGTAAGGGGATCACCCCCATAAGGGTAGCGCTGATTGGTTACTCCACAGAGCTTGGCTCATCAGGCGGGCAGGGCAGCATAGGTTGGTACAGCTGCCTGCCCTTGGATCGCCCGTAAGATAACCCACCATATTGCATACTTTTGTATGGAATAAACCTGCAGCACTAATTTTCCCAAACAAAAGTTGTGTTGTGTATTTATTTATGCATGCATACTCTGTTGTGGTGTGGGTGGGGTGTGTTGCCAATAATGGGACTATGCGGCTGCCCGCGGCCCCCGTAGGGGGCCACCCTAAACGGGCGGCCCCTTTAGTGCCATTTGGGCACTTCCCACCCCCAATGATGTGCGGGACTCAAGGAGGAGTCCCCTACCAGACAGCGTCACTTCCGGCACGCAGAGGAGGTGGGGAGGTATTTATGCCTCCCCGGCCATCTTGGCGTCCTCTTTGCGCCGGACACGCCGTCTCCCACCCTACCGCTTACCCGGCGTGGGGTTGGCAGGCGAAATACATAGAACGTTGTAATGTTTTCTTTCTCGTTGCAGGAGGAGTTACAGGGCGATCTGGAAGCAAATTGGTACAGAAGAGTACCTCTGCAAGAGCACAATAGGGGTGCCAGAGCCAAATCCCAGGAGCCTCATGGGAGGGTCCTGGAACAATTACGTCGGCGCCCCGTTAGTCCTTCGGGCGGTTGTGGGCCTGAACAACCGGGGGCTTGCCTTGCTACGCTCCGCCCTGAAAGGGGCGTGAGTAATAGGGACCAATGTGTCACGTGATCCAGTAAGGGGATCACCCCCATAAGGGTAGCGCTGATTGGTTACTCCACAGTGCTTGGCTCATCAGGCGGGCAGGGCAGCATAGGTTGGTACAGCTGCCTGCCCTTGGATCGCCCGTAAGATAACCCACCATATTGCATACTTTTGTATGGAATAAACCTGCAGCACTAATTTTCCCAAACAAAAGTTGTGTTGTGTATTTATTTATGCATGCATACTCTGTTGTGGTGTGGGTGGGGTGTGTTGCCAATAATGGGACTAAAGAAAATAGACCCCCGCACACACCTCTTTTTGATCCTATTCACACTCCAAATAAAAATGGCTCCACAAACTACCAGAGACCTTCTCTTTGGGAACCTAAATCACACGCCTATAGCCACAAGCATTATGTCTTGTACCTTGCCCAGAGTAGGTGAACAGGGTGATCTCTGTATGCTGTTTGCACACTCCATGTGTGCTATGTTTGTACATTATGATTTCTCTGTATGTGCACTGAGTGTATGTTCGTGCACAGTTACCTGTTGTTCACTCACACAAAAGGAAACAGAAACCACGTCTTTTGTGTTACGGGTGTAGATTCTAGTTCCCTGTTGCATTCTGGTACATGTAGTTTTCCCTCCAGCACCCCATTTTAAATGCAAAAAAACAATTTGTCCGACAACTCCAAGGCGCACGCATGTCTTTGGAACACACTTTTTCTTTAAATAATCACTCCACAGCAAACAAAACATAATTAAAAAACATTGGCATTTACTACCACAATAGCTCTAACTTTCACAAATGCGAGATCTATTGCATTGCAAATGCTTGTTAACCTCTGGAAACGTGGCAACCCTTGTAGAAGGCACATGAAAGATTGGCTCGTTTTGGGCACGCGGGTTAAAGTGGACCCCGAGCTGAGCAAGAGCTATGCATCTGGCTCGAGCTCTTTCGTTCGGTGGCTCGGGCACCTGAGCTATGTGTCCCTGCCCCCTGCATCCACACACGTTTCTTGTTTGCTCCATTCCACTGAGTGGGCTTGCTGCAAGCACATATAAACTGTCAGTGCACTCATATTAAAAGGAAGCCTGTACATGTGCTGCAATTCTGTCTGGGCTCGTGGCTACCTCAGAGATGCCCACAGTCCCCCCTCAGATCTCTTCTACATTGACGGACCTGCTTTCCATTTCTCCTCCCTATTCATTTCCCCTTGCTGCTCTGCCCCTCGTTAAGGGGCGGGACTAACTTGATACTGTTCCTCTCTCCCAGTGGCCAATTGCCTTGCCCGTCACCCTTAGGCCGCTGCTGCTTCCCCTTTGAAGTGTTGCAAGTTCTGGGAGGAGGAAACTAAGGGCACCAGATCTCCTGCGGGAAGTGAGGACCAGGGAGCCTTCGTTTTGCGACAACAATTTTGCCATCAAACACTCGCCTTCCAGCGGTCTACACAGGGATAAATTGAAACCGATTCACAGGTCCTGACGCTTTCAAGGGCTTTGAATCACAGCGAGAGGGAGACGCGTTAGCACCTGCGCACATAGAGAGCAATTTGGATTGTGTGTTCGTGATGGAAAGCCCTAAAACTTTGTTTATTCCTATTTGCTTGGATTCCACCTGGCTCGGGACCGCCTGATTTGTATGTTTCCGGTACCCGGAGGTGTTCTGATGTCAGATCTGGTGAGAGCGTTTGGCTGCAGACTGGGTTTAAAACCGGCGAATGCCCCACGGGTCTCTGGTCCCTCCGGACGCACAGAGTGCAGCGTTGTGAAAACGTGCCTACTTCCACGGAAAAAGTGATGAGCTGTACGTCGAAGGCCACGTGCTTCCTGCAGAAATATTCGCCTGGGAGTCTTTGATATCATCCATCCATTTCTGACCTTGCTCGAGCACAAGGAGCATCCTCGCAGGCGCAGCAGAAGGGGCTCTGAAGGGCCAGGCGTGCCCAGGAAAGGCTCACAGCACGTGCAGTGATGTACACACGGGATGACAAAGCTGTACTGTTCTGGGTGCGGACATACATAAAGTAGACATCGAGGGTTGATACTCGTATGGGACGCAAAACGCTTTGACGTAACAGTGTGGCGCTGTGAATTCACAATAACGTCATAATCCGTGAGGCTGAGACTGGCTATATAGGCACACGTATGGCTCGTGAGACTGTTAGACGGACATTACGGTCAAGATGATAACGGGAGTCCGAGGGCCCGGCCCTCGCTGACGAGGAACCAAGCTCTCCGGCCATGGGACCCGGGGCCTGTGGATGGCGCAGGCAGAAGGGGATTCTGCAGACGGTCTTCTGCTTGCTGGCCTTGATGTGCCTGGGGTCCGTGCTCTACCTGTACAAGCACTTACAGGAGAAAGTGCACAGCTCTGAGAACCTGTCCCTCAAGTTCAAGCAGCAGCAGCAGGAGACGCTCTCTGCCCAGCTGCAAGGTGAGGGGCAGCTGTCAAGTGAATGGTGTTTTACCCCGGTGGCTTCACTTACATTAGTTTATTTCACACACAGGGCTACCTTATTTTGTATGTAGTCACTCATTCTACAGTATGTCGCCTCTAAGCGCTCTAATTAACAAATGTTGCGGTTACACAATTTAATGGTACTCAGATTATCGACCCCAGAAAGATGGAAAGCTGAGATGGCCTTGCAGGGATGGAAAAGCTTATTTGCTCACGGTATAAGAAATCTTGATTTGCTGTCTCTGTTGAATAAGGCATTTTTATTTATCCCTGTGTGGGGTAGAGGGGGTGGGGGGGGATGTTAGACTCGTCTTAGTATGTTAAATGCCGGGAGTGGAAGTTGGGGCTTAGGAGACCAGGTGGGTTTTTAGTAATTTAAAGATTATATGATAAGAGTAGGGTTTTCTTTTTGTCTGAAATGTGGAATGAATAGAAAACAGTAGTTTCTTCCCTGCTGACAGCACGTAATTAAAAAGCCTTTCGTACATTATGTACCGCTGAAATTGAAAGCCACATGCCCATTGGTACCACATGCTTTCAAGGCTCACAGTGTTTTTCCAGAAAGATTTAGGGAACTCCAGCCTTTCTGAATAATTCCATGACAACCAGTTAGAAAAGCCCGAACACAGGTGCCAATTGTGATTGGTTAAATGGCAGCCAGTTGGATTACCTAGTTGCTTCAGTCATTCTGATTTGCTGCCTTGCGCTTGGGGTAGCCTGCTTTGGTCTGTGGCAAGACTCTTGCTACTTGCCAACCATTGCCCTGCTCAAAGCATCAGGGTATGTATAATGATTTATCTTTCTAGCTGTCTGAAAACAAGAAAATCGGATTATTAGCCCACGTATATAAAAGTTTTCCCATGTCAGATATGAGTAGTTCATCAAGTCTGCTTTTTCCTTGCCATTCTGGTACTTGTAGTTCTGTGTTATCTGCTATAAAAGCAGAACTACAATTGTAAGAAAAAAGTACAAAAATAGCCTAGCTTGCTATATTGCGAGTTCTGTGTATCTTCCAGCAGGTCCGTGTTAGAAAGCAGGCTTTAAGTTCCAGATATACAGGAGTGATTATGTATGCCAGTCCCCACTAAAAGAGAGCTGGTGTTTAGTAGTTGTGAGGCTGGATTTATTGGGGGTAGGGCAGGTTCCACATTAGGGCATCCAACTAAGATACCTCTTTAAGAGGCAGAGCTCTCAAGTTTCCTACGTTCTTGCACGAGTAGCTCAGCCAGTCTAGGTTTTCTCATTGTATTCTGAACCTTGTATTGGTGAATTTATAATGGGATACATGGACTACAAGTCCCAGAATGCAAAGAACAAAACCCAGACTGGCTGAGCTGCTCAAGCATTTACTTGGGAAGCTTGAGAGCTCTGTAAGCGGTCACCTTGACAGCTTTCACTGGTCCTTGTACTTGTTCTTTGAATGCCTGCTGGTTTGTTGGTGATACAGGGCGCCAGTGTAGTTGACATCTGTTGGGGTGATTTGGTCTTATCGTCTTTGTCATGCGACTAGTCTGCAGTCTTATTTTAGGTTGGTTGAAGGGAGAGGGAGAAGAAGTTGCCAAAAGTGCATGATTGTGTGACTTGATTGGTGGTTATGAATGGATTAAGTAGTCTTTTAGCTTAATGGAGGGCTTCATGATTCCATAGCAATGGGTGTTAATCTATTTTTGTCTATGTAATGAAAGGGTTTTGGAACTTTGCTTGACAACTTATTTTTGGCATCTTTTATTTTGGGCGTTTTTTATTTTGGTTTCTTTGGCCTAGATTATGAGTGCATCGCTATTTGTGATCCCTGTGCAAGTCTGTGCAGGAGTCGGAATTACAAGATGTTGAGTTTACTACACCTAGCAATTACCAGGAGGGATAAGGTCCACATCCCTGGAGTTTTCCTGAGGTAGATTTTGGCCTTTTATGTTATGTGTATTTCTACTGTGCTCTATCACCCGTGAGGTTATCCTGGCGCTGAGCAAGCATGTGTGCCTAGCCCTGCCTATACTAGGTTGGTTATTTGAAAGCAAGGTCTTCAGCTTCATGTGGAATTCGAGAAAAGAGGAGGAGCCTCGAATGTGGAGTGAGAGGCTGTAGGGACAGAAACGTCCTCAGCATGGTAGGGACATGCACTTCTGACCCGAGTGCCTCAACTGTACTGCTGTCTGGATCCCTAATGCTGATTTTTGTAGGCAAACAAAGATCATAGGTGTGCACCATGACATAGGGTTGTCTCATGGATTGTGGTTTTGTTGGACCGGGAGGGGGTGCCCGAAGCGTTTACCCTCATAGTGGTGGAAGACTACTGCCTTTACCAGGAGTTAGCGAAAGCAAGCTACAGGAGGTTACCCATAAACCCAGTGGAGACCAGGGTAGTTAAGTATAACATAAACAATGTCTCAAGGGGTATCATTAATGCCTATCCACTCAGCTCCGGACTCACGCCGGCTGAGCAGCGCGTGCCCTGAGCCCGAGCAGACCGATCCTGGCTGCTCCACCGTTCAATTCAAGCCAGATACGTTCTTCATACACCGAAAAACGCTGCCTCTCGGCACACACCACGGGGCCCTTGAACTGCTCAAGTGGATCGCTTTCAGTAATTCTCTCTCGGCGTGCTCGCACAGATTGACACAATTAAGACGCTTGACCACGTGCACACTCGACACCTTGGAATTCGCCGTCCGGAATTTCTCCTAATAATAATAACACCAGGGCTTTAAGTGGGGGGGGTTCTGTGGGGGTCTGAGCACCCCCAGTTTTTTTGGGGGGCCTCGAAAGGGTTCTCTAGGGGCTCTATTTTTGGGCCTCAAAGGTCAAAGGTAGGGTGACCAGATGTCCCGGTTTTTGTTTGGTGTTTCGGGTGAGCATGCGTGCGCACTGCTTAAGGCGTGACGTCATTGTAGCAGGAAGGGAAATCCTTTGAAGAGAGACACTTTCTCTCGGGATTTCCCTTCTCTTTGAACACGCAGCGCCACCTACGTCATCGTGCCAGCCATCGGCACAACAACAGCTGGTTAGAACCGGCACGACCCTGCTTTTACGGCCTGCAGCAAGATTTCTCCAGCAACCAGTGTGACCCTGCTCTGCCTTGAAGCATTAAAAAAGTTAGTAGTTTGCATGGAAACCCTGCCAG
The DNA here is from genome assembly GCA_963921515.1 of Calotriton arnoldi. NCBI lineage: Eukaryota > Metazoa > Chordata > Amphibia > Caudata > Salamandridae > Calotriton > Calotriton arnoldi. Next base: position 524,168 of record CAWUFW010004394.1, on the reverse strand, counting down.
CAAGTAATGCGGATTGCGAGAGAGGTTTCAGCGCAATGAACTTAATTGCTAGTCCAACAAGGGCCTCTCTTCTTGTAGAGACCATTTCTTCATGCTTATGGGTAAAACTCAATGGTCCTCCATTTGAAACATTTGACGCAAAGCTGTACGTAAAGAGTTGGCTGGCAAAAGGTAGAAGGTCTGCTGAAGAAAATTGTTGTGAGAAACCCCAGCAAAATAGACACAGTGAATATCTTCAAGGGTTTTGGGAAATCCTGCAATAGATTTCTAAGTAATGTAAATAATTTTTACATGTTTTTTAAAGTGTTTGGTATTTTATGGCTTATACTTAATATACCTTTTTGCCTATTTTATTATCCTTTGCTGGATGCGACTTCATGATTTTCTTAAGCACACAATGCTAGTTATCTTGATTTAGACCACGCCCTTACTCGGATAGGCCACACCCCTTTAAGAAATTTGCCACGCCCCTTTTAGAGCACCCCCAGTTTTTTTTCCCACTTAAAGCCCTGAATAACACTGTATGGAATTTTGTAACCTGGTCCTGATGATGGCCTAATATTTCATAAAGGCCGAAACGCTGTCGACCACCACAGCGTTATTTACGGCGCCTTCACTGTGATTGCCCCCACAAAACCTAATTGTACATAAATGTATTACCTGTACAGGCATCACAGTCTATTCTTATTGTATATATTCCTGATTGCGCCCCTCCACTGCTGTATATACCCCTTATTGTATCACTTTCGCTGTTAACCTTTTCACAAGCACTTTTGCACATTATCACAGGTTACATGACATTTAATGTAACGCAGTGCAATATGAAATTGTTTGTTTTAACCATGTTATTTACTTAAATATATGTGGAAAGCAATTGTACATTACCGTCTCGCTCCACTTCTTTGTGTTTCCCCATGCTCCTCCACAGTAATTCATTTTGCTCATTAACTAAGCCTCCTTACTAATGATACCCTTTGAGACATAGTTTGTTATATTTACTAGGAGTTGAGCAGCATGAGCGTGGTGGCAGCATACCGTCTAGTGATTGGTAGGAGTGAACAGGTCCAGTTTAACCTGTGTCACTGAAGTGAGGCCTACATACTCCCTCATTTCAAGTTCTGCTTCTGTGTTTTTAGCTCACCCGTGGCCGTCATAGGTTTGGTGTGTAATGCTGTGCAGAGCATGTGTGATGAACGTGTGCTGGGTGTATGTATGCCTGTAAATAGTGCCATGCAGGGATAATGCAGTGCATGCATGATATATGCATGTGCCGGGTTTATTAGTGCCTGTGAGTGTTACAGTACATGAAGGATGTAGTTCTGCACAGTACGTGTATGTTGTGTTCATGTGCTGTGTATATGTGTCCTTGTGGATGGTACAATACAGGGATAATGCAGTAATGTGCAGTGTATGCATGTTATATGCTTGTACTTGGTGTAAGTGTGCCTGTGAGTGGTACAGTACATAAAGGATGCAGTGCTGTGCATGCTTATATGCATGTGCTGGATGTATGTGTGCCTGCGAGGGATACAATACATGACTGACTCTGGGTTCCATTTTGGGAGACCCTTGCGCTGCATGGTGTAACATGAGGACAGGAGGTAGAGGAATCCCTCCCAGACAGGTTTGACTATTGCTGCATTCCTGTAAGCTGGGTGGGACACACCGGAGAAGGGAGAGCCAGGCTCCCTTGGTACACTTCAAAGGGTGCTCTTTGATTCAGAGCGAGGCAACAAGGACAAGGCATGGGCACGTCTTGGGAAGGAAATGGGGCTGATAAGAGAATCATAAAGAGTAGGAATGAGGCCCTGGGGTAAACTTTTGATACACATATCACTGTGGCTGACATCCAGGTATGACCTCTAGTCACTCCCATGGCCTGTGTTGTGGTCACTCCCATGGCATGTGTTGTGGGTCTGTCGGCTTTGGCGTTGCTCTTGCTGTGACAGACTGCTTTCTGGAGAAAGAGCGGGCAGAAGAGTGAGCTCTTCAAGAGGAAGCAGACCCCAACATAAACTTCAAAGACCCAGACTCTAAATCACGTTTGAAGTCTGGAAATGGACTATAAGAAGTGGAGCTTGAGACCCCAAAAATTGTGAACTGTTAAGCAGCCAGTCGGGCTGTGCGAGGTGGAGAAGCTCTGCAAGACTTCTGCCTGTGACCAGGACTGGAGGCTAAGGTCTGCCAGTCTCTCTTCTGGGTGAGGGGACATCACCCAGGGAATCCAAGACCACCTGCCCCAGAGCCTGAAACACCATTGCCTCGGCTGCTTATCAAGGCCAGTGTGCCCTGTAAGGAAGAGGAGAGCGTAGGAGGGAGCGAGGTCCAGTGAGGAGTCCTATTGAGTTGACTCCCTCAGCAAGGTGTGAGGAGATGGGTAATGCATCGATCGTGTCACTGCCCACTGTATGCCAGGACATGCCGCTAAGTGAGGCACGATGGTCGCTGTACTGAACGGGTCATTGTCCGTGTGCCATGAGAAACTGGCGACCCCTGTATGCCAGGATGGGCAGCCGTGAAGTGAGCTATGATCATTGCTGTGCCAAATGAGTTATCGCCCATGTGCAGTGCGGGGCAGACGACCTCGTATGCTAGGAAGGACCACCTAGGACAGATTGCCATGCTGAGTGGGCCATTGCCTGTCTGCACTGGTGAGCCTGTGATCGCCTATGCCAGGAGGGGCTTCCGTGAAGGGATATGCTGTGCCGTTTGGGTCGATGTCCGTGAACAGTAGAGAGACGGTGACCATGTATGCCAGAGGGCGTCACCGGGACCAAGCAAGTAGTGTGACCTGGTTGAGATCATCACCGGAGGAGAGAGGCTGCTGTGGGGACCCTTGTGGACCTGCACCATGACAGAGGTTTAGCTCCCTCGGGTCGCTGCAGCTGCATGTCTGTATGTGATTAACTCGTGAAGGAAGTGACCCGCTAAGGGCCACCCGGGTCACTCGCGACCACCTCTCTGCCTTCCAAGAAATGATGAGTCGGTGAGACAGTAGAGAATACGAACCAAGTTATATATTAGTATTGCACTGCGGCGGAGCCCAGTCTGACCAGCTTCGTAAGACAGCTGCCGAGGGGACTGACTTCCGAACACTTGGTAAAACATAATATACATTTCCAACGCCCCCAAAACCCTGCCCTCCCTGGAATTTTCCAGCTTGAGCATGGATGAACAAAGGAGGTACAGAGAGATGAGCTACCACCTGCAGGTACATCTTATCACATTCTCAAGGTTGTCTTACTCGAGCTCAGCGCTCTCCAACGTGGGAGCAGGGATACGAGAGAGGAAAGCATGCGATGGCAGAATAAACTATTCATTGTACATTAGGATTCAACCTTGAATACGATACAGAGTAAAAACTCGAAGCTGCCTTTTTGCTGAGGCAGACAGTAAATGAGACCGAAGCTTACTTTCGATCATGATACAAAATGGCAGCTAAGGACAAAATGGTGCCGCAAATGCTAACTTAACTCGCACAATGCCAAAAGGAGGCCGCTAGATGCATTTGCAGTCCAACAGACCCTCCTTTTAGTATTTGCTAACAATTTTGTCTATCCTAGCATAATGAGAAAATCATTAATGTAAGGCAATACACATACTTATTAATATTCAAAAATGCTCTCATCGATGCTCATTAGATCATGGACAGCTTGCATCATCATAGCTGAGGGCTTAGTGTCATGCCCTGTGGCCTTAGGTAGAGGTGTTAACTTGCTTAACGCAATATGTACAGCAGGCAGGGAGGCAATTAATACACAGGCAACAAGTGAAGATGAAACCCGCAAGCTACCAGGTGCCATTCTCATGGTGAATATCGGATGCAAGTCGGTGCAACTTCTGTATTGCTGCATAGACATTCGGAGCATGATCCGATATGTATACACAGCAGCTACTACCGATGACGCGACAGGCCCCACCCCGGTCAGCAAGCATGATGTCTAAAACCATCCTGTTTTGAAGAGCAGCAAGTCTCGTAGCCTGAAGCTGTGATGTTGGTCAATATTCCTGCCGTGGTGTTAATAACTCCCTCCACAACCCTGGTGAGCCTGTGGATGTTAAGGCTGTTGGACATGGGTCCCCAGAAAGGCAGAATACCCTTCATAGCATCAGTAAACTGCTGCAGAGTAGTGTCTGTCTGATCTATGTCTTCCGTGTTGATAACTCTTCAAACTCGAGGTAAGTATCTGCTCCTGCGCTGTAACCAATGGTCTCTGTGGTAACTGGACGGTGCTATATATACACTGGGGGTAGGAGGAAAGAGACATAGCATATACCAGACCACCCCCTGGGGAGCCATACATAAGCCTGGGACCCACAAACGAAATACACATTTTGGGGTGGAAGTAAAGGTGGACTATTGGTCGTGCTCAAACTATAGGTATAGTTGCAAACACTTTTTCCAACTTTAACACTCCCAAAACCTTGGACACAGAAACTAGCTGTCGTGTTAACTATTGGCACTGGCATTGCCTCATCCTAAGTAATATTATGCATCTGAAAGGCCCTGAAGTACTCTGTGACGTTAAAATCTTGAAAGTCCAACATTTCATTTTGGAGCCACGTTACATTCTTTTTGACTTCATACATATTCATACAGGCATCTGGATGCAAAGTATCAGGGGCCCCTTGTTCTCCTGGAGTAAAACCCTGATGTACACTAATATATTTTAACAGTCTCATAGTCAGTATTTGTGATGTTCATGGCATCAGTATGGTAATGGATATACACCATGGTAAACAATTGGAACCAGGCTTCACTACTCCCTAAATAAGAGAAGGGTAGGGACACCAATAGATCATTTTTATGAATCACAGAAGGGAGCAAGCCGCAAACCCGGCAATTAGTAACATTTGAGGTGTAGTGCACCTAATGGAGCATCTGCAGGAAAACATTGTCAACGTACGTTTGTCTATGCCTCTCCTTATGAGGGGCCAAAATGACAAATATATGCTCAGGGGGAACAGGAGTAGTACCAATCAAAGAACGCACAGGATATTTCTTTTCAAGGAACCACATTACTCCAAACGCAGTTATTAAAAAAATCAGAACAAGTATCACAAAGACTGTCTTGCCTTTAGTGGACCAGCTAGACCAACCAGGACCACTTTGCTCAAAACGTGGAGCTGCTAAGGGCTGTTCTTCGTCCATGATGAGGCGGCCAAATGGGTACATTTTTATTATATATTATTTTTCTTTTGTATATATCAGACTACCAGAGGAAAGGTCACAAAATGGAGCCAACAATGGCAAAACAGAGGAAAGAGGCACAAAACCCAGCGTCCTTCTGAGCCTCGCTGGTAGACTCCTATTGTCCATCAACGGTGGTGCTATTGAGCACTTCTCGGTGGAGCTACGCAATCGCAGCCCTTTTCTTGAAGAAATCCACTTCGCGGGAAGAATTCTTTCAAGAGAGCCTTCGCCGTTGCTATGGCTGTGTTCTTTTTAGTGGGATAAGCCTCAATCCATTTACTGAACGCACAAACAACCACCAACACATATTTCAAATTATTGACTCGTTCCATTTCGATGAAATCCATCTGGAAAACCTTGAAAGGGAAGGAAGGTGGTGCAAAGTTACCAGAAGGTGTAGGGGTACCTCTCCCAGGAGTATGTACCATGCAGACCATACAGTACTTTACCAGGTGAGCAGCCACCTTAGGGATGTTATCATTCTGCCATACAGGATCTAACAATTTACATATTCCCTTCGCACGAATATGGGCTGGCCCGTGCGCCATGGTGACTACAGGGAGTACATATGCATCTTGCAACATCCACCTTTGCCTTTCTGAATTATCAGTCCAACATCCTTCATCGTCTAAACGTCCTGTTCTTTCCTGCCATATTGCTAACTCTTCAATTGCCTCGCCTTGGATTTCTTTCACATTCTCCAACGTGTCTTCAAACATCGCATTATCGGGTACCCATCTAGCAGGACCCGCCACAAACATTCTTTTCATTTTAAATCGGGCTGTCTCTTTAGCTGTCTGATCTGCAAACGCATTTCCCCATCCCACATCATCAGTAACTGCCTTGTGGGCACTGCACTTCACTATCGCCAACTTTTTGGGAAGTGCCAGAGCTGATAAAAGCCTGTGTATCAGCGGGCCAATCTGGATCTTTAATCCATTAGAAGTCAAAAATCCCCTCTCCACCCAGAGCCGCCCAAAATTATGGGCGACCCCGAAGGCGTACTGGCTGTCAGTATAAATATTAACAGTCAGTCCCTCACTTAACTCGCATGCTCGAAGGAGAGCAACTAGCTCTGCTAGCTTGGGCCGATTGGTAAGGAACACGTGATGTCTCGACTACAGTACGTAGCGTAGTAACCGCATACGCTGCGGTGGTGGTGCCATCTGGTAATTTAAAACAAGAGCCATCGACATATAGCTCCCTTGTGGGTCAGATAGGGGAACATCAGTCAGGTCTACCCGTCCCTTCGTCTCTTCCTCTGTGCGAAAGAGACAATCATGCATGTCTCTATCCTCACTTTCAGAAGGGAGGGACAGTAATGTGGCTGGGTTCAGAGTGGCACATCTTTTTATTGTGATGTGTGGTGCAAAGAGGGTCAATTCATAACCAGTCAGACGTGCACTGGTGAGGTGCTGTGTCTTTGTTTTGTTCAAAAGCGTGTCCACAGCATGAGGTACCATAACTGTGAGATCAGTATCAAGAACGAGCCCTGCCGATTGTCGGATAGAGATGGCCACAGCCGTGACCGCTCTTAGACCGCTCAGGAGGGCTCTTGCGACGTTATCAAGCACAGCGGAAAAATAAGCACACGGCCTCTGCTTACCTCCAAAGGCCTGTGTTAAAACAGAGAGTGTGCAGCCAGCCGTCTCGTCTACGTAGAACACGAACGGCTTGGCATAATCTCGAGTGCCAAGCACAGGTGCAGAGCAAAGCACGACTTTTAACTGCTCAAAAGCTTGTTGACATTCAGGCGTCCAGGGCAAGGGTTCATGCACATCTTTAGTGGTTATCTGCAACAGCGACTTTGTTAGTAAAGAAAAGTTAGGAATCCAGTGACGACAATACGAAGTAATGCCAATAAAAGCTCGCACATCCCTCTGGGTATTCGGGATGGGCATTTCAGCAATAGCGCTAATACGCTCAGGTATTAGGTCACCTACTGTCGAAGGAGGGAAGGAGACTAAGTAGGTGACCTCCTGTCGACAATATTGAAACTTTGAAAGGGACACCTTTTGTCTGTGCTGTGCCAAATGTAGTAATAATTTAACCGTTGCATCTTTGCAACTGAACTCAGATAAGACGGAAGTCCTCATCCTAGGATCATCACCCTCCGCCTGGGACGACTCCTGGTGGCCCCCTGCCCTGGGCAATGCACCCAAACCAACGGACCACGCACGCAACCTGGGCTTCATCCTGGACTCCTCCCTCTCAATGACCCGACAAGTCAACGCCGTCTCCTCGTCTTGCTTCAACATCCTACGCATGCTGCGCAAGATCTTCCGGTGGATCCCCACCGAAACCAGGAAGACGGTCACCCAGGCCCTCGTCACCAGCCGACTGGACTACGGCAACTCCCTCTACGCCGGAACCACAGCCAAACTTCATAAAAGACTCCAACGCATCCAGAACGCTGCAGCTCGACTCATCCTGGACATCCCCCGACGCAGCCACATCGCCAGACACCTGAGAGACCTGCACTGGCTCCCCGTCAGCAAGAGAATCACGTTCCGACTCCTCACCCACGCACACAAAGCCCTCCACAACCAAGGCCCCAGATACCTCAACGACCGTCTGACCTTCTACACTCCCACCCGCCAGCTACGATCGACCAACCACGCCCTCGCCGCCGTCCCCGCATCCGAAGAGCCACAACGGGAGGAAGATCCTTCTCCTACCTGGCTGCCAAGACGTGGAACTTCCTACCCATCCACCTCCGCCTTACCCAAGACCACCTCTCCTTCAGGAAGCAACTCAAGACCTGGCTGTTCGAACAGTAGCGGACCCCCCTCCCCCAAGCGCCTTGAGACCCTCCGGGTGAGTAGCGCGCTATACAAATGATTGATTGATTGAACCTTCTACAGTGTCAGATGCTATTAAGAGGTTGTCTACGTACTGCAGCAATACGTTACCTGAGGGAAGTGTAAGGGAATCCAATTGACTTTTTAAAGCTTGGCTATATATGCTAGGACTTTCAGTATACCCCTGAGGGGCGCGACAGAATCGAAAACTCCTGCTGGCCAGAGTGAAGCCAAAATGGTACCTGCTATCTGGGTGAATGGGAATGCTAAAGAAAGCGTTTTTCAAATCAATCACAGAAAAGAATTTTGCAGTGGAAGGAATCCTCATTGGAAGGGCGGTGATGTCGGGGACCACTGGGAACTGAGGGACCACTATTTTATTAACCTCACACAAATCAGTCACAAAACGATAGACATCAGGATGAGCATCAGAGGAATCCGAGGGCGCCTTCTTAAGAATGGGAACAATAGGACTGTTACACACATTCGCTGCTGTTTCTTCAACACCACCTGACTTAATCAAATCCTGTATAATCTGCAATAGGGCCCCTGCCTGCGGTATTTTGTACTGAGGAATACGAGGCAACACAGCATTGTCTTTGACCGTAATAGAGACCGGAGGTATCTGCAACAACCCTACGTCCGTATCACCTGTAGCCCACAACGTGGACGGCACATCTTTGAATTCGGTAAGGAGTGGGGCATCTTTGGAAAAACACTGTCTGGTACTAGCCACATTCGGTCCTATTGTCATATAGACGCCATTCGGCAAACAACAAATAGTCGCGTGCAACTTCTTCAACAGATCTAGACCCATTAAGTTTTCTCCATAATTCGTTGTCAACAAGAATGGTGAATCTACAGTAAAAGGGCCAATAGTCAAAGCAAGGGGTTTAGAAATAGGGCTCACAACCGGTACGCCTGAAAAGCCTACCGAAACATTACTTTGGCAGACAGAGCTGTCCCGGGGACCAGCGAACGAGAAACAGAGCTATTCATTGCACCTGTATCCACCCAAAATTTATTTTCCGAGCCATGCAAATCCGATGTGACATAAGGACCACGCTGATCTACAGGTATCTGAACTGGTCCCTCACCCAGTCCCTGGCTGTCCTGGCTGTCCTAGCTGTAGGATATCTGTCACCTCGTCCATATCATAATCATCGTGATAGTACTGCCTTCCTCGAGGGTCATCGAAATAGTTCTGATCAGAACGACCCTGCGACGACTCATCAGCCTGGACCCCATCACAACCACCTCCACCACGACCCTGTCCGTGAGGACTCTGTCCTCTGGGAGCCGCAACTTTCTGCAACAATTCCTGGCACTCGCTCCGCCAATGTCCCTCCTTTTTACAATATGCACATTGATTCGGCCCCACAGGTGCACTATTCCTGCTAGTGCAGGGCAACTGTTGGGCCGGACCAGTACCCCGCCCTCTACCGTTCCCCCTAGTTGCCTGCTGCATCAACACCTTCGTCTTCAATTCTTTGTTTTTCTTCTCCACCTTTTCCTTCTCCTCACTTTCCCTATGCTCATAATACTGTGCCATACTCAAAATCACTGAAGGGGAGGACGTAGTCCAAGTGCTCTCCGAAGCCTGCAACCGAGTCACGATCTCGGGAAGCAGGTTCGTAACAAATCTGTTATCGAACAATCGGACACCTCCTTCCATTGACAAATCCTGCCCACTGAAATCCAGGAACACAGCTTCAAACCTAGTAAAAAAATAAGACACTTTCATCTTTCTTCTGACGACTTGCTGCTAACTTGTCCCAATCTACTCGTCTAGGTGGGATGAGGGAATGCATGTATGTAATAATACGACTCGGCAAAGCTAGTATCTCAGCCCTAGGCTTCTCACCAGGCTTCCTCTCTTTATCCCATGCCCTGATCTCCTCCCAAGTGCCACCCAACTCCACAGCATGGTCCTGCGTATGCACCTGTCTCCAAATATCCACCGGTATCAGTAGACCAAAAAACATTTCAACATCCACTAACGTCATCATTGTTGACGAGGCGGCCTCCGTCAGCTCTTTATAATATGCAGTTGGATTTTTTCTAGGGTCCGGCAACTGACTCTTAAGAGATAAAACCTCACTCCTCTTCCACGGAGAGTAAACCCATTGTTCTTGAAAATGGGCCTCTACTCGCTGTCTGACAATAGTGTTCTGCTGATTACCCAGCGCCGGTATCTCAGGGTTAAAAATAGGATGTACTTCCCTCATCGGAAACTGAGACCCTGTCGTTGGAGTCTTCTATTGTAACCTACCTCGATAACCAATCAATGTGGCAACGTTACTAAAAAACATCGTTAGAGCTATGTCAGTAGCATACACACTGTCCCGGATGCCGTAAATTATCTGAGGTGCAACACTATTGAAACATTGTTCCCACAACCCTATTAATGTAGCCGACATATGCTTGAGGGCATGCTGCTGTACAAACGGCTCATAATCTTTCACCACACTCCACACATCCTCCACACTGTAAATCGGATTCCGAGCCCACTGTGCGGCCTGATCTGCCACCATCTTTTTCTCCTCATCCCCCCACATCAGATCGAATCAGCACCCGCCCCATTCGTTCTCGAGGTACTGCCCAATTCCCGTCGTCTGATCCATGTACCGGCGTCCCTATACTCAGCAATGTCGGGGAAGAGACATTCGAGGTAGACAGAATAGATGAAGGGGCAGGTACTAACGTTATTAATGGCTGTGTGGAGGGTGTGAGGGACGGAGAGAGAGCATAAGCAGAAACAATCGGCGTAGCAGGGAGACTTGTAGTCTTCGCATCCACAGCATGTGAAGCTAAAGAAGAATCGGGGGGTGCCGTAGCCGAAGCAGCCAGGTCAAGAGCAGAAGAACTAGTAGTGGAAGCAGGAGAGGCGGAGGACAGAGGCGTCGGGACAACAGGGTATATTCTCTGTGGGGCATAGGGAGGTGGAGGTCGAGCGTCTAGCAGCTCCTCCACAAATGTATCATCTTCTTCTCGGGCGACAAAAGATTTGTCACATTGCAATCAAAACTTTCTATCAGCACACTCTATACCCTTTTCTATTTTCTCTCTCTCATACGCTACTGCTTTCTGAGTCACTGTCTGCACCTTGCCTCTCCGGGCCTCTTTTTCTGCCCTCATGCACCTTTGTCTAGCTTCCTTTTGCCACACCTGAAGAGAATCAAACATCGACTGCCTATTTCGTTTTGCAAACAATTTTATCCTGCAGGAAATTTAGTTTTTGTCCATCGAAGGTACCTGTTAGTGGCCACTGCAGCTCGACATTGTCCCTCATATATTTGTGCCACAATGTACTAAACATAATAGGGCCAATGCCGTGCTTCATATACATATCAAAGTTCAGGGTCCCTTCCGGAGGCGCAGGTTGTCTTTCTTCCAATCGAGCATCGGCAGAACAACAATGGCACCCCAAACACCACAATTTGCTCAAACAAGGCATCTTAATATAAGACACTTTAACTCTTCGTATCAACCGAAGAACTCACAAGCATACCCGTTTTTTTTTTTTTTAAACAAGCTCAGACCACATAAACCGAAAAGCAGTCCTCAGACTGCACCAAGGAGACAGGCCCAAGCCCCAGGCATTTTCAAGAGTACGCCGAATTCATTATGTTGCCTGGCAGAGTGTCCGCAGACACTCCGTGTCTAAACAGTCCGCAGACCTAACAAGTTCAAACAAGCCAAGAAATGGTCTTCAGACTACACCCAAGATTATTCAAGATGGCGCCATATTCACCAAAAGTCAAGACAAACTCACCTGGTGCACATAGGTCGAACAAAGTTATTCTCCACTGCCGACTCTTCGGACCAAACGGTCAGATCCAAGGGTTTCGCCTTTCAGGACCCCAGCCGGGATGACCACTGGTCGAGGCACCGCCCAATAAGACAGGTGGGGCAGCTGCGAGAACTAAGCTCTGTCTTGTGGGGGATCCCCGATCCGCACTGACCCAGCCCTGTCCTCCACACCCGTTTGCGGGCGAGATGGGTCAGCCCGATGGAGTCCCTGTTTGGGCGCCAACTGAAGGAAGTGACCCGATTAGGGCCACCCGGGTCACTCGCGACCACCTCTCTGCCTTCCAAGAAATGAAGAGTCGGTGAGACAGTGGAGAATACGAACCAAGTTATTTATTAGTATTGCGCTGCAGCGGAGCCCAGTCTGACCAGCTTCGTAAAACAGCTGCCGAGGGGACTGACTTACGAACACTTGGTAAAACATAATGTACATTTCCAACACCCCCAAAACCCTGCCCTCCCTGGAATTTTCCAGCTCGTGCATGGACGAACAAAGTAGGTACAGAGAGATGAGCTACCACCTTGCGGAACGGGTACATCTTATCACATTCTCAAGGTTGTCTTACTCGAGCTCAGCGCTCTCCAACGTGGGAGCAGGGATACGAGAGAGGAAAGCATGCGATGGCAGAATAAACTATTCATTGTACATTAGGATTCAACCTTGAATACGATACAGAGTAAAAACTCGAAGCTGCCTTTTTGCTGAGGCAGACAGTAAATGAGACAGAAGCTTACTTTCGATCATGATACAAAATGGCGGCTAAGGACAAAATGGTGCCGCAAAAGCTAACTTAACTCGCACAATGCCAAAAGGAGGCGGCTAGATGCATTTGCAGCCCAACACTCGACCGAGAAGTGCAGCTCGACTGGGCTGTGCGCAGTGAGCCCACCGAACCAGCAACCGGCGTTCTAGCGCCAGTGGAGGGGGTGCTCAAACTCCAGTCTCTCTCATCGTGCAGATATGGGTAAGACTGATTTCGGGCCAGTCTGCTGTGAGGAAACTTGCTTGCTAGACTGGGGAATAATCACTGTTGCTAGAGCAAGGAGGGAGTGGTACTGCCTAAGGAACACTAGAGACCTGACCTCAGGGGTAGCATGGAAGTTGTTTGAGAATGTCATATTTCCCTTTGTGTTGGTAAAATAAAATAATCACTTTAATGAAAAAATAAGCATTTGGCTGGACAATAATTTAATGCTGCTGCTGCGCATATTTTAAGTTGTGTGCGTGTGTTTAACCCCTGCATCTGCCTCCCCTTGAGGGAGCCTTGGACTGCTTGAAACATGCTAATACTAAGAGTCACATGCTGAAGGGTTACATGGCCCAGTTGCTCATGGTCCATAATGGGTCGGGCCCTAAGGGCGTCAGTAGTAAAATGCCTCAACCCCCATTGTTGGGCTATTGACACCTGCTTCCCCTGTGGCCATCCGAACGGGGCTCTTAAAGAGGCCGTTCAACGCTTTAGTAGCGATGTAAGAGAGTGCCCGTCCTCCTGATCTGGTTCTGTGTATGCGTGTGATGTGTGTGAGTAGGAGTCCTACGGAGCTGAGGTGTCTAGTGGTTGGTGGAAGGAGATGTGACTGGTTAGGTAGGTGGGTCCTGAGTTGTGTAGTGCCCTGAATGTGTGTGTGATGAGTTTGAATTGAGCATGCTTGTGTATTGGGAGCCAGTGAAGCTCCCTAAGGTGTGGTGTGATGCAAGTTCTGTGTGGAAGGTTGAGAATGAGTCTGGATTTTGAGATCTAGATGGTTTGTAGTCTTCTAGTAAGTTGCTTCCTGATCTGGGCGTAGAGGGTGTTCCCTTAATCCAACTTGCTGGTGACTAGGGCTTGAGTGACAGTTTTTCTAGTGTTGCTTGGGAGCCATTTGAAGATCATCTTCAGGGTGTAGAAGCAGGATTCAGTGAGGGCGTTGACTTGTGGGGTCATGTCCAGTTTGTTGTCTGATTAGTCTGAAGTTCCTGACTTGGGTTCTGGGTGTGGGTCCGAGTTTGACCAGCCTACAGTTGAAGTTCCACAGTGAGGTGTTCTAGGAGAGGATGTTGATTTGTGCGCAGATGATGTTTTCCAGAGAGATTATGTATCCGTTGAAGAGGGTGGGGCTAAGTGATGAACCTTGAGGAACACCACAGATGAGTTTGTGGGCTTCTGAGGAGTAATGCGTCAGGCTGACAGTTTGTGTTCTATCTGTTAAGAAGGAGCAAATTCAGCAGAGAGCAACTCCTTGGATGACAGTCTCATACAGGCCCCTGATGAGGATGGGGTGTGAGACCGTGTCAAATGCTGCAGAAAGGGCCAGCAGAATGAGGGCTACCGTGTCTCCTCTGTCAAGGATCATGTTGATTTAGTCTGTGGTAATAATGAGTGCTGTTTGTGTACTATGGTTGGGTTTGAATTTAGATGGCATGATGCCGAAGAACTAATCGTTGTTGAGGTGATCAGTGAAGTGTTGGTTGATAAGTTTCTCTAAGACCTTTGTTAGGTATGGTAGCAGGGAGATGGGTCTGTTGTTGGAAAGTGTGACTGGGTCAGCGGATGGTTTCTTGAGTAGGGGCATGATGGTGGCATGTTTCCAGGTGTCAGTAAATGTGGCTGAGTTGGAGGCATTTAGGATGGGTGTTAGCGCTTCACTAATCGGTAGGAGTCCTTTGGTGACGCCGTGGTGGGGACAAGAGTCAGATGGACCCCCTTAGTAGATGGCCTTCATGGTCGCAATTTCAACTGTGTTGGCGGCAGGCCATGAGGTCAGGGTCGTTCATCGGCCGTAATGGGTAATTGAGTTGCGGTGGTGACAGGATCTGGTTGCGGGTCGAAGTTGCTGTACATGGAGGTGTCTTTGTTACAGAAGAATTCAGAGAGCTCGTTGCAAAGGTCTTGTGTGTGGGTGATGTTGCTTGAGGCGGCAGGAGGCATGGTGAAATCTTTGATGCTGAAGATTCCCTTGCTGCTGTTAATGCTAGCGTCAATGCGCTCTTCAAGAGCTGTGTGCTTGGTGTTCTGTATCTGCTAGAGGTAGTGTCTTGGAGCGGATTTGAAGATATCTTTATATGTGCTGTGTCTTGACTTGTTCTCCATTTGTGCTCCAGTTGCAGTGGCGTTTTGTTAGCCTGAATTCCTCTGTGTACGTGCTGGCATGTGGGGGGACTCTTGCTGTTGGGTTGTTCTTGAAGGGAGCCACGGTGTCATGCATGCAGTTATCCAGCCGTTGAGAATCTTGATGGCTTTCAACAATTTGCTGGTAAGCTCGGGCTGGTCCTTTGAGAGTGTGAAAGCCCACTCATCTTCTCAGAAGCTTTTCCGGCTGCAGCAGTCGGTTTCTGTGATGTTAGGTCTGCTGTAGTATAGGATGAGTATGCTAAAACTGACAAGAGTGTGGTCTGTCCAGGTCATAATTGCTGGCTTATTGCTGTGATGTTGCTGATTGATGGGGAAATCTGGGCCAATAGGTGTCCGGAGGTGTGGGTGGGTTCAGTAACGTGCTGGGTGAGGCCAAGGTTTCCAAGGTTTTCTAGAAGGGCCATAGAGCTTGAGTTGGTGTTGACCTCTAGCTGAAAGTAAAGTCTCCAAGCAGGATGAAAGTGCTTGCGTTGATTTATGAGGGGTGCAATGAAATCCATGACGTCACTTGCAAAATTGGTGCGGGTCCTGGTGGTCTGTATATAAGGGTCCTGCCCAGGGAGAAGTTGGCTGTGATGCGTATTTTGAACGTGAGGTGTTCCATGTAGCTGGTGAGGGTGTACATGTAGGTGATGCTGCTGATGGTAACCTTAAATATGATGGTGACTCCACCTCAGAGGCTTGTGCTGACGGTCTTGCCTGGTGATCCTGCAGCCGACGGAGATGGCTGTAGCGATGTCCAGTTTTGAAGTTTGGGTTTAGCCATGTTTCCGTGAAAATGAGCAGGTCCGGTCAAATCTGCCAATATTTACTAATGGACAAGCTCTAGAAACACTAAAATATTTAGATCTTGGTGCGAAAATAATTAAAATCTGAATGTTACTCTCCATTTTGCAGAACTGAATGCAGAATTATATTTGTTCATTGTCCTAATAAATACCAATCTCCAGTCTATCAGAATTTATCTGAGGCCGTAAATAACTAATATCTCTCTGAGGCACTCGTAATCAAAGCCCTAGTCTGTAATGAGGAACAGACTGGGTTCTGTTTTAAAGAAATAGTTTGGGGTCAGATACAATAAGATTTGATTCCCAAAAAGTGTTCGCAAAATGCATACTGACTTTTTGCATATCGACTCCAATTTGGCAAACTGACCTATGAACTAATAGGTCAGTCTGCAAAATAGGGAATCACAGAGGGTCTCAGAACGACCTGCCTAATAAATATTCATTTGGTTGGTGGCATTAGGCGACCGCCTTGCGATTGGCTGCAATCACAGGGATAATGGCTTGCAAGGGACAGAAGACCAGCACCCCTGCGATTGCATTCCATAATGGACTGTTTTTTAAATCGGCTGAAGATCCTGAATGGAACTGGGGCTTTAAAAAAAAAAAAGTTTTTTTCCTTTTTGGAAAAATTAAGGGAGAGCAGGTAGTGGTCCAGGAGAACCCCTACTCCCTCCAGAGCTGCCACCCCTGTTCCCTAAGTGGAAGGGGTCCAATGGGGACTTTTCTCCTTAGTGAATGAGTTACCACCCCAACTAGGCGTTGATAACTGAACCAAGGTTTGTGAACCTGATCAATGGTTTGCGACTAGAATTGCGGTAGCAAACCATTGATACATACCATACTGACTCGCCATTTGGAAGGTACACCCCTTACATGTCACTCTCAAATTACAATTTGGTATGGACCAGAAACTCCATTTTGCAATTCTGAAAATCTTTTCCAAACACCAAAAGGGGATTAGTACATATGAAAAAGAGGTTTGTGGTCACATACTCGGGATTTTCTGAAACCCAGGGTTTCCGACCACAAAAGTCATTAGTACATCTGATCCCTGGTCTGTGGTTGTCCTTCACCTGCCAAAACCCTCCAAGGCTGTTGGATTTCGAGGATGTGGGTGCTGGTTGTGGTTGCGAAGGGCTGCTGTAGAAAGAATGCTGTAGCACTTCTCCATTTGCAGATGGTAAGCGTATCCTGGTGGACTACAAGCAACACCTTTTTGGTATTGCAGCAGGAAGGAAGCTTAAAAAGACATGGAGGGTGGAATACTTGAATTGATCTCAAGCCTTAATAATTATTGTATGCCTCATTCCAGTCTATTATTAGGTCGAGCCTAGCGCAGTGCGCTGCTCTATGGGAGGCTTCTTGTGAGCACTCCAAACTTCTCCGTGTGGGTCAGACACCTCCCACACATTGGATTGGCCTTTGCGTGTGTCTTTCAATAATGAAAGCACGCAAATGGCCAAAGGCGGGTGCATGTCCCACCTCTCCTCCAAAGGTTCACTCCCACGGCGTTTTGCTCTCGGGAGCGAGCAGGCTAGCAGCTGCATTCCTCCCTCGTCGTGGATCAGTTTACTAATTAAACACAGCGCGGTCGCTTTCACTTTAGCGGCTGCGCTTGTTTTGTTTGTGATGTCATGTTCCTTTCCGTTGTCTCCTCGCAACTCGTGGGTGCACGGCACCTCCAGACCCAGTTCCCTTAATTTCCTTGTGCTTCCCTCAACACCTCCTGCTTGCCGCTTCGGAGACCCGGCGCCATGGCTTACTTCCCCTTTCGTAAAGGCAGTGGTGAGCGGTACCTGGAGATGTGTGAAATGTATTGTTTGTGAGGGAATAAAAAGGCTGCACGGTGCTTCTTCTTTACTTAGTGCTTAAAAAAACCTCCTTTCTCTATGCTGATTACTGTGTTTTAACTTCCAACTGCAATCCGGGACCACATTAAGTCAAGATGTGAAGTTTGAAACATTTAAAATAACCTTGCATCACTATTCACTCTTGTTTTTCTTGAGGAGTCCCGCCTCGCTTACTTGCGTCATTCAAGCACGCATACGTTTCTCCCTCCTCCCGCGAGCCCTGCCTTCCACCGCTTTCCTCTGCGAGCCGCTCGGTGACAATCCCCGCAGTCAGTGGAGGTGCACTGCAGCTGCCCCACTCCCCGTGCCTCTCGATGTGAACCTCCTGGCAGAGCTCACTTGCTCTCCCGGCTCAGTTTCTGTGGGATCTTCGTCACCGCTGGAAAGGTAAAGCTGGAACTTGGTAGGGTACTGGGCTGTTGTTGGGGAGCAGGGGGAAAAGGGTTCTTAGTACCTAGGTAGCCACACACTAACCAGCATAACTGACCCTTGGTAAACGAGACCCCCAGTCCATAACCTTCACAGTTTTCTCGACCCCCCTCAACCAGCAATAAGCTCTCCCCGTAAGCTGAAGACAAACCGCTTATATCATTTTAAGTCAAAATGATCGTTACACTTAAGGACCACCTTCACCCTCGTGCGTGACTGAGTTGCCGGTCTGTCCCTTTTCAATGTTGCTGACAGACCTTGTTCGCTTCTCAACCATATCTCCACTCGTTTCGGCATCTCTCTCTCTCTCGCCCCTGACGGTAAGTGCCCTGTTACTATTATGAAGTTCCTCCACTTTTACAAAAGCCAGCCCTTTTTCTGTTCATGTTTTGGGAGTGAGCCTAGCACTCCTCACCCACCATTTCTGATGCCAAATGGAAGATAGCGCCCTTTTCCATCCGCCAACATTAAAGAGGCATGTGAGACACCTCCAGCGTGGCCTGCTGCTGCCACCTCCAAGCGAGTATGTCTGCCCTGTTGTTATATCCTGTGCTCTATTAGTCCCCAACCAGATTTGTGCAGCACCATATAAATGCCAACACTGCACTGCAATCTGCAATGGGCAGAGATGGGTTAATTAAGAGTTCATCAGCACGTATGGTTTGAGCAGCGTGTCCAATACAGCTGTCCTTTTAAATCCGTGATTTACACTCCAGCATTTTTCATGGAAAAAATAAACTACAAACACAATAACTCAGTGAAAAAAATCATGCATGGGCTGTTGATTTGCCTACTACAGCTCCAGCTCACATTTCCCATTTGTTTTAGTTGGTGTTATAAATCTAAATGTAACCCATGGCACCAATAGACCAGTTTACACGTTTCATCACACAGAATGGTTCAAAAAGATACACCCTGAAAGGATTTCGCCATCTTGGCCCACCCAGTCACTGGGCCTTCCTGCTTGAGGTTGTAGAAGACTTATGTGCTACTAGTTTTACTTCCCATGGTGGCAATACCTTTGTTTAAAAATAAAATAAAAATGTAATGTACTTTACAACTGCAATACTGGCTCAGCAGCCGTGGCTGCTTAATGCGAAATACAAACCTGTCTGGCAACTGTACAAACAGTGCAAGCACAAATACAGGCACCTCGATCAAGTCCTGGTGCACTAATTCTGCTGCCAGCGTGGGAAACACATTCAAATTCAGCCTTTCACACTACTTTCCTGCATTCTAAACAAAGTCTAAGTCACATACTTTGTGACCAGGTTTTAATAATACAAGTAGTCGGTCAGACTTCCCCACCAAAGGCATGCCCTGCCTCTTTCCTCTCTGCAGCTCCACCTTGTCTCTCTGTACCCATCCCTCTCGGAGTTCTAAAAAGCATCTATTGTCCCTGTCTCAGCCTCTCCTGTCTACCTTCGTTGCCTGCGGTATCTCTCTTTCTACCCTGCATTCTATTACTATCTAGCTACTGTTAGCTCATTATTTGGCATTCCTGGTCATCCAGTTGCTCAAGCTATCTTTGTTTCATTCCACACTGGTTCATGACAGCATTGTATAGCTATTTAATCACTGGTGGCACAGCACCCAGACTAATGTGCTGCATGGCTAAACACTTATAAGGTCCCAAAGGCGAGACCTATTGGCTATGCCAATGCTTGTTTTTGCTCATTGCCACAACCGACAGCGGCCCACCCTAATAGGGGCAATCAGGCTTCAAATGCTAATGTTTTGTGTTGACCTCATAAATGAGGCTGATACTGGGCTGGGGTTGCTTGTGTTTCCATTCACATTTAAAAAAAAAAAAAAAATGCAGTCTAGCCGTTCAGGCTAGACTATCAATTTTTAAATGAGGAAAAAATTATTTGCATTGCATTGGATGGTTGATCCTTTTCCGCGACTGTGCAGATGAGCTAAAAACTGTGCAATGAAATGGGCCTTGAGTTATTACAAATGGCTCTGTTCAACTCAAGCAATTTCATCCATTATTTCTTTGCTTAGGAAGATAGTCTTCCCAAGTGGGAGGAATATGCCATGGCCTACGTTAGCTACAAAAGAAACCACTGGATTCAAGCTAGCCTGGCTAATGAGGGGTGTTGACCCGAAACCGGTCCCAGGATGCTTGTTTCCGGCCCAGGGAGGACCTGGCTTGGCAGTTCGGCCTGGACTGTTCCCATTGGGCACAGGGTCAAGACTGATTTGCATATGGTTGGGTCCAAACTGGAATGGCATGGCGAGCAAAGAAATGGTGGATTTAGGCCCAGATCTCTGTACTGGGGCGAATGTATGACATTGTTCTGCATTCTGTCCATCAATTGTTCTTTTTGCAATGGCCTACGTTAGCAACACCTCACTGATGAGTCGTAACGGGGCCAAAATTGGTCTGGTTCCCATTTAGATTCAACATATTCTATAAGTTTGGAGTTTACTGTTCCTTTTGGAGCAGACAAAGCGTGCATATCATCGGTTCCTGTCTGTAAGGCCATTGACCAGCTACAAATGATGGAATGGACGCAGAGTAATTATCAGTGGTTCAAATTAATTTAAACATTTCGAATGATCTCTCTTTTTTGTGTTGATCACCCTATTTGGGAGGTGTATATATAATAATCTAGAGTAGTTTCCAAAGGTTCAGATGACCCCAAGGATTTCCAAGCTTCTAAGCACTAGGTATGTGATTTCTCATAATGTACTCCCCTCGTGTTAGATGTCTGTGTATTGCAAACGGGGCGGAGCCTTACTCTTCCATATAAATGAGGATCAGCCACTTGAGCTGTTAAGGAACAATAACTCTGTGTGATAGACAGATGCCTCTCGGGAGATATATGTTCCAGGAATATGTCAAAACATACCACTTTGCATGTTCACCACCTCCACTCTCCACTGTTTTGTGATTCACCACTTCCGAGTGGAGATTCATTCCTAGGGGTAGACTTACTTGTCACCACCCTCTCAAAGAAGGAGTGGAGCCTCCTGCCACAGAATGTACGAGTGCAAAGTTAACTTTAGTAACTTTTTACCTGCAGGTGGGGCTCTCCCCAAGGGAAAGTATAAGGAAATGTAATAACACATTATTTTGTTGAAAATATTTTAATATAAATGTATTATTCACCTAAGAATAACAAAGTAAAGTTTTACAGCACATAAGCCCATCAAAGTCTGTGTATCGAATGATAAAATAATGTAAACATGCCAACTTAATTCTTAAATATTAATTTTAAACCATAATGAAAAACAATTACCCTCATTAACATTTGTATATAATAATTGATTCAAAATGTGTGTAGATAGAGATATATATCTCTATTTTTTTTTTTTTGTGAATGCATTAGGTGTGTGTGTGTGCATATCTCATATATATATATATATATATATATATATATATATATATATATATATTTTTTAAATATTGGAGCCATTTGAAGATCTTTTGGAGCATGGGGAGGGTGTGGAAGCAGGCAGAGCAGACTGTGTTAATCTGGCATTTCATGGTGCGTTAGTTGTCCAGGATGATGCCATGGTTGTGGACGTGATCTGTTGGTGTGGGCCCGAGTATAGAGGGCCACTAGGTGTCGTTCCATGGGCAGGTGTATCCCTAGTGTTACCAATGTTTTAAAATATACGTAGAAAAGGATTTGACTCCACCCAGAGAAGCATTTTTCTCTCACATTATGCTATTTGCTGTTTAGCATATCATTCTGCCTCCTATGGAGTGATTGCATTGCATTGCAAAGCATGAGGGACTATTTTACATCTCAACTACTTTGAATCAACACGTTAAATTGTTGATCGCATAGATGCATTGTATACAGAAAGTGTACAATTACTGCTGCAATCATGTTATGAAAACATTAAAAAGAATCCTAATCCAAGCCAGGCCTATTGGATTTGTCAGTGCTTGTGTTTTTTTTTTCTTTTTGTAGCAGCTCCCCGCTATTAGCCTGGCAGTCATGATTTCCAGCATTTAAAATCACCCCAAAGAAGACATATTTCTAATGTGATTTAAAAAATACAGACACAGAAATAAATGGTTTCCACTCTCTGTTTCTTTGTAAAAACAGAAAACTAGGAGCCTTAATCTTAAGGCATTCACTTTGACATAACCTGTGATGGATTAATTCGAACCCAGGATCTCTGAAAGATTATCTGCCCAAGCCCCTGGGGAATTTGTTTACTGTATTATTGTCTCCCAAGTGAATCTGTGCAAGGCATTTAGTTTGCAAAGGAACAGCAAAGACCATGTAAATATGGCTGTGACTAGAACAGTACTTTTACAGAGAGTGTTTCTCTGGTAAACTGTGCACACATCAGTTTAGTGCAGAGTATCGCTTCTTATGTCTCGACCAAAGACAGTTTGTGCATCAAATCGATCATCTGGAAAGTTTTTCTCAGGGCTTGAGGGGAGATCAGAGCTCATAACAGCAATATAATGAAGTGTTTAGGTGCTCATGGATACAGAATTGGATCAAGCAGAAGGAAATCGTTTTGGTCTGGGTTTTGATGACGCTGCTATCAAGTAGATCACTTGCTTTACATTCGAGATAAAAGGGGCTGTTAGCACACTTCTTTAATCTATTGGCTGTGTTTCACTAGCCTCTTTCAACCATTGACTTGTCATTCTCTTCTGGACTCATCTCTGTGGAATATTCATCTCTCGTCTTATGCTATTTGCTGTTTGATTGAATCCTTCCGCCTCCATGTGAGTGCTAGCATTGAACTGCACGGGGGATCTACTTTACCACCATATACCTTTCCGTGCTTTCCTGCTGACTTTAATGTGCTTTCGCGTCATGCCATAGCACATTAAAAGCCAGGCATATTATTTTTGTTTGTGTTTATTGGTTATAGTCCCTTTTCGGGTGCCATTGTGACCATTTGGACTTAGGAGTGCCCATCTGTCAATAGAGTGTGGGTTGCAGCTCCACAACAAATCATTAATGCTCCCTCCTTTTTTAGGCCTCTCCTGCTGACAGCGCATGCTCTGCAGCTGTATTGTGTACTATAAGGGGCTTTTAGCCCACCCATTGCTTACCAGTCATTGGCTTCAGTCACTCTTATTTGCTGCCTCCTAATTGGCCAGCGATTGATGATGGCACTTCCTGTTCCCTGGTTCCGAATATGGACCAAGTACTGATTGATTTACTTTGATTAGTGCCCTTCCATTGTTCATCCACTGCTTGCTGTGATTCAGGTACTATTTTTATTTCTTATTGCTTCCCGCCCATGTTGCTTCTTAATCTCCCACCCCTTGCTGCTTCTTCCCTCTCAGCCCCCCACTTTGTCCGTGTTGCTTCTTACCCTCCCACTCTTGTCCATGTTGCTTTTTTCCTTGCACCCCACCCGCCTGTTGTCTTTGTTGCTTCTTCCCTCCCACTTTCCACCCTCCCGTTGTGTGTGGTGCCCCTCCAATCCACCGTAAGAAAAACAAGCATTGGCATAGCCAATAGGTCTCGCCTTTGGGAGCTTAAGTGTTTAGCCAGAACTTTTGGCTATGTTGTAGAGCATTGTGGCTGCTGTGCATCATGTTGAAAAGTTATAATAAAAAGTCTTAAGCATTTTTGTTACCTTTATAAAAACCAAGACAATATTATATACAAGTGAACAACCTGATTAAAAAAAGATTTTAACATAAAAAATGTCTTCTGGTTTTTTTGTACTTGCACTGCTGGCAACTTCTTCCTGCAAGTTGTCATGCTTGTTTGTTATAATTTTTTTGTTATGCGGGAGCGGGACATAAATAACGGGGGAGTGGAGGTTGTAAAACAGTAATTTAATTAGAACACGAGCAGCGGACGGACACTAGGTGAGAATCAACAGATGCCAGATTCCGAGGGCAGACTGATGTGATGCTTAGGTGATGTTTAGGTGATGCTTAGGTGGTGCGCTGATGCAAAATGGTGGTGGTGAGTGATGTTTGGTGCTCAGGTGGTGCCACTATATGGTGTGGATTGGAGGTAAGTTGTGGATTGTGGAGTTGAAATATGTTGTTTGGTGTGTAATTATGTGGTGTGGATTGGAAATGTGTGGAGTTGAATTGTGTGGCCTGGAACTGTGGTGTTGAGTGAAATTATGCTTAGTGAAATTGTCATGGTGTGTAGTGCATTTATGTTGATTGGTGGTATGTGGCATAGAGTGCATTTATGTGGAGTGTATTTATGTTGCATTGAGTAGAGTGTAATGATGTGGCGTGTAACTATGTTGCACTGAGTGGTATTTTGTGGAGTGTATTTATGTTGCATTGAATAGAGTGTAATATGTGACGTGTAATTATGTGGTACTGAGTGGTATTATATGGAGTGTATTTATGTAGCATTGAGTAGAGTAATTATGTGACGTGTAATTATGTGGTACTGAGTGGTATTATGTGGAGTGTATTTATGTTGCATTGAGTAGAGTGTAATGATGTGGCGTGGAACTGATTTTACCATTCATGCATATTCGTTGGCAAATTATTATACTATATAAAAAAACAGCTTAAATAAATTTGATCCAGAACTGCATTCACTTAGCAGGTTTCACTCAGCAATTGAATGCAGTCTGGCTTTTTCAATAACATTTACAATGGGCCTTAAACCCTTCGATAAGTTCCCACTGATTGGAAACTTCATTCAATGAAATTTCATGTATCGTTTTAAATACAAAAATCAAAAGATCATCCAACTGATTCTTTTTTTGTAAAAAAAAAAAGTACTTTTATTGCAATAAAAACTGCTTAGTTATCATCCCAGTTTATAGTGAAAGGCAAAAGAGAGCATCAAGAAACTCCAAATCTAAATCATCACATAACTGTGCCGTTTTTATGTTTTTTAAAAGTCTTATACAGGTGTCTATTAATAAATTAAGAATGGTCCTACTATAATCCTCAGTGAGCCACATTTATTTCCAATGTACAGATATTGTCTAAACAATCCCCTTCCTTATTTAAAATTGCCTTTGACTTCCAGGCATGAAAAGAGCAAATTAGTAATTAACGCACAGAAGATTCATTAACCCCTTGCCCCCAAAGATGTTTTTCAGGTTTATATCAATACCCGCAGTTTTTTCCCCCCAGGCTTAATTTCAGAATAAAAAGCACCACGCTATGACTGATGAATTAAAATACATTTTTTACAGCAAAAGTTAACCTTCACCTATTCGAGGTATAATTTGGTATGGCTCTTGTTCATTATGTCATCATTTAAAATGTGTAACCTAAACACATTTCCACTAATAACTGAAGATAATTGTAACCCCCACAAAATAACCTGTTACAACAGGTCAAGGTATTCTTTGGAATTATTTACAAATCTTAAAATACCTTTTAAAAACGGAAGTTTTAATTAGTGAAGATGTTTACACGATTAACCTCCCCATATTATATTTTTAAACTTCACACACCAAGCTGTTGATAGATGGCTGTCCCACCAGTGTTATTCTTATCTGTTAATAATATCCTCCATCAAAATCCCCGCTCATACTTATCTAACTCATGATAGAGTCAAACGAGTGCCTCTTGATTGCCCCACCACATGTTTCTGATCTACACAAAGTCACAGTCACAATTTTCTTGTGGTATAATTTTATTTTGGGGATTAAGGACTGATTGAAGTGGGCCTCTTTTACCCGGTGTTACTGCACCTGCTGCATTGCAGCAGCCTAATCATCTGGCACGCCAGTTTGTCACACCTCCTCGACACAAATGCACAGATTGAAATAATAGAGCACAGATTTCTGGCCCTGCAGAAGGAATATTATGGTTCCATTCAGGCCCTAGGCTGTGTATGAAGTTTCTGAAAGGGTGTGGGAGGTCCTCGCCCTGCTCCACTGGTGGACTCTGTGGGAAGCTCGCAAGGGAGGATTTAAAGCGCCCCTTTCTGCAACCCGGCCCTTCAAATAGGCAACACGCCTTCAATTTTAGCAAAGTGCAGTATGCAAAAGAAAAACACAGACTTGTCAGGAAAACAAGAAGTTCTCAGCACAGTTAGAAATAACGGAGTTCAAACTGAAAACATTACCCTCCGCTCCAGTTTGTTTGGATGCATCTGGCACTTGATTATGTTTTCTAGAATTGTAAACTTTTAGCCTGGCGTAAAAAAGAGGTATGTCTCTTCTGGTAAATACCTAATGACACATTCTTATTTCAGATAAAGAGTGTGTTTTAATCGCAACTCGTTCAGTAAACAATATGCGTCATCTTGGGTCACAGAAGCTGATCCGAGCACAATGTGGCAGTTGCGCCAATGTATGCACCAGGCATCGAAGGTGGAAGCAGTTCCACACGTTCTGCGTGTTCAGTAACCATGACAACTTTCCACTGCCGTCGCGTGGGGAGACAGTGCACACTTAATGCCGGATGCTCAGAGCTATACATGAACAAAATCTGTATGAGGCCGGGTGATTCTACTAAGGCAGTAAATGAAGCCTCGAGTGGGTACATTTCAGGGCAGTGACTAGATTCCCCCTATGATTGATAACGACATTCCTCAGCTCTCACCAGGGCAGAGAAAGGGGCCCTGGGTGATGAGGATTAATAAAGTCACCCCATGCATGCCGAAGCAACGTCATTCGGCTGTGTAGAGGAACAAAAGCAGCAGCTGTGGCAGAATGTGCAACATGTTGTTAGGCATCCAGGGTAGGGAGCGTGTGGGGGCAATGTCAGGGCCTTGAAAAAAAGGACGTGCTGATAAATCTATACCACTGGAATGGTTCGGTAACTAAAAGAATTAAAGGAAGAACCATCAGATTTGTGAAGCTGTGTGCGTGACTTACCCTCGATGAAATGAAGGGAAACACACTAATCTTAACACCTGGTCTGAGTGTTGTCTGCCGAAATCAGCCTTGCCGAGAGGAAATCCCTGTGCTCGTCCCGGGAGACGAAGATTAATAATGGCACCACATGCATGCCGTAGCAACTTAATTTGGCTGCGTAGAGGAATAAAAGCAGCAGCTGTGGAAGACGTGTTTTTAGGCAACCAGGGTAGCGTGCGTTTGGGGGCAACGTCAGGGCAGGCCTCGAAAAAAGGACATGTTGCTAATGCTAATGTTGCTAATAGTTCAGTAACAAAACGTACAGCTGGAATAGTTCAGTAACCAAAACGTATGTGCGTGGCTGCTTTTTAAGCAGCCGCATGGTAATACAAGTGGGAGGGGTGGTTGGGGGGAGTGCGGCCTAAGCAGGGACGCGCAGCCTTTACCTTGCGGGAGCGAGTGCGATAATTGCTAACAGATGGCGCCGCTCGCTCCCGCAAGGGAATCGCCAAACGTGCACGCGTTGCAATTGAAAGCAATGCAAAGGGTGCACGTTTTTGGGCGAAAAAGCGGATCGATTTCAAGAGGTCCCCTCCAATGCAGCGCATGCGCGCTGCGTAGACGAGACCTAAAAAGGGTTATATTGCGGCCAGTGGTGGCCGGGCCATAATGCTTTTTTAAACCCTACCACTCCCCTTCCATTGTCCGTGCTGCCCAACCTTCCATAAGAAAAGAAAAGTGCTATGACTCGGCCAGCGCTGCAGCATCATAGCACTTTTTTCTAAATTTACTTTTATCCATGCTGCACAGCCACGCTGTTGTACACATGGCTGAAAGACATTTGGCAGAGCCAATAGCTTTCGCATAGGCAAGACAGACTGGGTTTGCTAATGTTTGTTATGTAAAAAGAGGTGTTTGTGCCATGAGGCTGTGCGGTGCTCTCAATGTCACGAGTGGTGACACTTGTTTAATAAACCAGTCTTGTGATGAAATCAGAAGCCACCAAGCCTGGCCCTCTAAGGACCCCAAGAAGGAAGGGTGTGCTTAGATCCGATAACACTCCCATTTCAGTACTTGTTCAGACTTCCATCCTGGCAACAGACAAGGCAGAGCAAGGCGCACAACCGGTAACACGAGTCCTCTACAAGTTCTAGTGCCTTTACCATGGCACATGTGCACGTTAAAGGAATCAATTAAAACAATATTTTGTAAGGTTGCTGATTTTAATTATTTTATCTAGCACTCGTGTGTAAGATTTCACAACAATTTAGTGCAGAGGCACAAAGCATGTTGCAATTAAAAGCATTAAAAAAATGTAATGCAAAAATAAACAAACGGGAGTAGAGACTATGGGAGGTTGAGCAAAAATTTTGTTGGCAATTTGTTAAGTTCTTTGTGGCACCCAAATGTTACTTCAAGCCTTTGAACTTTTAGAATCCTTCTCTGTGAGTGAAGACCCAGAGCACTGACAAAAGCACTGACAACTAGCATTGGCAAAGCCTATAAACCTGGCCTTAATACGCCTATGAAGGGGGCGCTAGAGGGCGCACTGCGAAATGGCTGCACCCTAGTGCTGCTCCGCCAGGCGGAATATTAATCCGAACAAAAAGTATGCAAATAGCCCCTAAAACAACGGGAAAAGTATAAAAACGGACATCGGAATGTGCCTGCCATAAGAAGATGTACATGGGTCGTGAGTACATGAGCAAATAAGGGCAAAACTGCCAAGTAAACGGCCCACTGCTTGATTTCCACCGGCCGAAACAAAATGGCGGCGTGCGCGGCGACGTATCCCGAGCCCGCGATATAGAGTCTGACTGACTCCTGGAGCGACGACGAGACGCTGCTGAACTGGTGGAGACTGCCGTCGACTTTGAAATATGTGGTGGGAGCAGCGCTCGCCGTCCGAGAGATAAGTACTGCGGCAATGCGAGTGCCGGCGATGTATAAAACACTGCCATAATTGCCTGCTGTAACTGCCTGAATGATGCGTGATTGCCATACCCCTATGAAGCTGTGACATTAAATAAATGGGACGCTCACCACACCAGAGGACAATAACAGCCGCCTGCTAATCCACCTAGCTAGCAGCGTATACGTCAGCAGAGGCACAGATGATAGAGGACTTAACTGCAGCCCACGGAAGAGAATTACCGATAATAGCGGCCATCTTGCTCAGCGTTTTACAACGCACTAAAACGTTGCATCCCTTCTGCGACGACCACTAAGTGACACTACACACCAATAACGCGCCACACAGTAGTGGAGGGTATCCGGTGAAAGCTGGGTGAACTGGACTGGAGCACAAACCCCTCTACCAAATGATTACCAGTGCAGAAAGTGCAGAGAAGAAAAAAATAAAAAAAATAAACCCAAAATAAACGGACGCCGCGCACCATCGTCAAAGAGTGCAAAATGCAGTTACGGGCCTAATCCCACCGAAACAGTACCTATAATTTGCGCTACGGAAAAGCGAAGAACAATTACAGGGACGGCGCGCAAATCAATAACGCACTCTGGGTAACAAATACGTGCACAGGTACGAAGCCACGCCATGAGGACCAACTAGGGGCTGTGACGAAACAGAACGTAACTAAGCACATCCAGGACGTTCAGAATAACAACAAATGACATATAAGTGCGGAGACTGACCCTGTGTCAGGTGGTGCAGGACACGGCTATACTTCTATGCCCAGGGCCCTGTGAGTTAGAGGGCATATTCAACCGGCACCTGTGCACCGG
Organism: Calotriton arnoldi; assembly: GCA_963921515.1. NCBI lineage: Eukaryota > Metazoa > Chordata > Amphibia > Caudata > Salamandridae > Calotriton > Calotriton arnoldi. Next base: position 494,708 of record CAWUFW010004394.1, on the reverse strand, counting down.
GACCCCATCTCATCACCTACAAATAACGAACCGCTAAACACAATGGGCAAACCAGATAAGCAGCAACCAAAAATTTCTTTTGATACCCGCCGTACGCCAAGACTCACCTCCGCTCACTCGGACACGGAACTAGACGCAGCTTCAACTAAAGATACCACTATGGAAACCGCGCTTCAAGCTATCCAACAAAGTCTGCAAAGCATAGATGGTAAAATCGACACCTTAACTAACGGGGTGGATAACATGGCAGCCAAACTTGATAAGCAAGGGGAAAGACTGGACGTAGCGGAACAGAGGCTGTCGGCGGTGGAGGATGAGTCGGGTGCCACAACTAAACGATGTACAGACATGGAGAAACTACTAGAAAGTATCAAAAACAAAAATGAAGATTTGGAAGCGAGATCTCGCCGTAATAATATACGCGTAATGGGCGTACCGGAAAGTACGAACACAGGGCGATTGGAAAACTATGTAGAACAGCTGCTACATGAGGTATTTGGTGCAGACAAATTTTCGCCCTTGCTGATCATTGAGCGCGCCCACAGAACACTGGGAACGAAACCTCCTCCAGGCGCTCCTCCACGCCCCATCATAGCTCGCATCCTGAACTATAGAGATAGGGATAGAGATACGATTCTGAGACTGGCACGAGACAGACAAAACATACAATACCAAGGCAATAGTATAGCATTTTATCCAGATTTTACCATCGCAGTACAAACGGCACGTAGAGCATTCCTATCGGTAAAGAAGAAACTACGAGAATTGGAAATAAACTACGCCATGCTATACCCAGCGAGATTGAAGATTGTACATGAGGACCAGACAAAAATATTCATGACGCCGAAAGCTGTACAGGACTATCTGAAGAGGATCACACCGAGGCAACAATCCCCTGTACATGAAAGGCCATCACTACAGCCAACAGGACACAAGAGCTAAGTAAGGATGCTGACCACGGCTGTTGCAGATGACAGAAGTACAAATGGCCGAATGGATGGCACAGGTCGCGGATGACTTGCGTCGAACTTTGAAAGGTAGGATCTATGCAATGCATATATGACTGAAACACACGGACTCGCTCACGGACAATGGGACATTAAACTGCCCTGATATAGGCGAAGTGTATAAGCTATACCGTTAAGAAGCGAGACAAAGTACAGTAATGATAAAGTTAAGCTCTAGATGCTCACTGCAAATGGGGTAAAAATTGCTAGATACAGACAGAGTACTATGCTGTATGTTTATTATGCATCACAGAGCACTAACCATATACATAATGTACAATATGGACAAGCAGAGATGTATAACGCCCTTCACGATTCTGATGCACGTCTGTATAAGACAATGGCCAAACCATTAACCGAAATTCTGGCCGCATCTGCTCCGCGGATGTGTATGTGGGTACCTAGCGGCCCCCCTTACGGGTATTCCCCAACACAGTTCTAATGTTACGTTTATTTTTTATAAGGGTATGTCTTTGGCATGATTGGGATGCTAAAGTGGGAGAGGGGTTATGGGGAAAGTTTAGTTTCTCAGGCAAAACAAGGCGAGGTATAGTATCAAATAGCATGACTGCAAAACTATACATTATATGTACAAGTATAAAATATGTCCGATTCAGTATACACATAACACAAAACAGCTACATATCCAGCGACAACACACAACCCATAAGATGAATGATCATACACGATCGATGCAGATCCGATTACTAACCTGGAACATACGGGGCCTGAATAATCCAAAGAAAATAAGGCAGATGTTTGCATACATGGATAGACATCAGGTGGAAATAGCCATGATACAGGAATCGCACCTACCAAAACAAGAAAAATGCACGATAGGTAAAAGATGGGCGGAAACGACCTTGGCATCCTCTTATTCATCATACTCGAGAGGGGTACTACTGTTGATTAAGAAAGGAGTACAATTCCAATTAGAACATACTATTAAAGACGACCAGGGTAGATATATCATAATTACGGGATATCTCTGTGGACACCATGTGGGACTAGTTAACACATATGGCCCCAATACAGATGACCCTAACTTCTTTGACGATATATGGAAGGAATTGCGAGAACTACCCGACATAGCACTCATATGGGGAGGGGACCTCAATGTCTCACTAAATGCAGACTTAGACAGATCAGGACATACACAAGAACCACACAAAAAAGCGGTGAAAGCTATACACGACGGCATGGCCGAATTTAGAATGGTAGATGTCTGGCGTGAGCGCCACCCACAGCAATTAGCAAGTACACACACCTCCACACCTCATAATAGCTGGTCCCGGCTGGATTATTGGCTAACTACAGAGACAGCCTGCACATGGGTGCAAAACATCAAACACTTACCAAAAACACTATCGGACCATAACCCAGTCCTACTAACATTGGCACTACCCAACTATATTCCGCCACCCTTTATATGGCGATTCAATGCCAAGGCATTACTAGACCCATTGTATAAAGAAACAATACGGGAGGCTATAGAGGAATATTTCTCTATAAATGAACACTCGGTAGAGGATGCTAGTCTACTCTGGGAGGCTTTTAAAGCCACGATACGTGGCATTTGCATAAGTACAAAAGCCGGGATCCTAAAAGATATACGGCAGCAACTTAGTCAGCGAGAATCACAACTTATGAAACTAGAGCAGGAATATAACCGCACAAATGATGTAACCATCCTTGCTAAAATTAGGGAAATAATATCGGAATATCAGGACTATGCAGACACCGAGCTAAAATATATAACGAACAGGCACACAGCAAGAACCTATGGCGAAGGGGGCAGAGCAGGGCGTATGTTAGCGCAAAAAATCAATAAAGATCATCAAGCACACACAGTCCCCAAAATAAAAGATAGCCAGGGAATCACGCACTATGATACTACAGGTATATTAAAAGCTTTCATGGACACATATAAGGAAATGTATACATCTAAAGATACAGCTAATGCTGGTGAAATTATGGAATACCTAGAAGACATAGCTATAGCCTGGCTATCAAACAACCAAAGGGAATACTTAGCACAACCAATCACGAAAAAAGAGCTACAAGATGCCATTAAATCTATGCCCAACGGTAAATCCCCAGGACCAGATGGGTTTACGGGAGAATTTTATAAAGAGTATATGGAAATAATATGCCCTTACTTGGCTGCAATGTATAATGATGCATATGACAAATACTTCCCCCTACGTTCGAGAGGCATTATTAATAGCGTTACTAAAACCCGACAAAGAACCAGACCAATGCATATCATATCGACCACTGTCATTGATCAACACAGACACGAAGATTCTAGCGAAAATTATAGCACAGAGGCTACAACCCCTAATGACGTCTATTGTACTACCAGACCAAGCATGGTTCATACCTACAAGAGCCACCTCCCACAATATCCGCACATTATTCGCTTTATCACACCAACTCAACCCGGAACTGGAGGCGACGGCGGTATTACTCGACGCCGCCAAAGCTTTCGACTCTGAGTGGGAATACCTTTTTACTGTCCTGACTAAAATGGGCATGCCTCCTAGTCTCCTACAATGGATCAAAATTCTCTATACCAAACCAATAGCACGCATAAAAGTAAACAAACATATCGGACCCAATACAAATAACTCGAGGTACCAGGCAGGGGTGCCCACTGTCACCATTATTGTTTGCAATCGCCCTGGAACCTCTAGCCTGCAAAATCCGGCAACAACACAAAGCCACAGCCCTACAATTCCCACAGCGTCCTATTAATATTTCACTATATGCGGATGATATGGTGCTCTATGTGCGAGAACCAAAGGTGAACTTATTGCCGTTATTGCGGGAATATATTAAATTTGGTAGGCACTCGGGCCTCCAGATAAACTGGAGTAAATCAAATATCATTCCACTTACGGACATAACCAAACCTCACACTATTGAATACCCACTTGAATGGCAAACCGAACCTATTAAATACCTAGGAATTTGGTTTCACCGAGACCCAAGCACAGTAATAAAGGCGAATTATGGAACAACTATCACTAAACTAGAAGAGCAAGTAGACCGATGGATCCGATTACCACTAACACTGGCGGACAGAATAGCCATAGTGAAAATGGTGATACTCCCAAAATTCCTATACTTATTTAACAATATCCCCATAACACCTCCAGCACCAGTATTTCAGCAACTGAAAACGCTAATAACGAGATTGATATGGGCTGGCAAACAAGCGCGTATCGAACTGAGGACAATGACTCTGCCCTACTCCAAGGGGGGATTTACTGTGCCGGACTTCCGGCTATACTATCTCTGCGCTCAGGCACAATATGCACATTATTGGTTTCACCCAGTACCATATATGACCGATGTGGCAGTGGAGGATGGAGACGCCAACCCTGTACCACTCAGTAGTATACTTACACACCGACGCCCACACATAGACAGAAATGAAATAAATACAATACGTACGACTAGCTCAGCATGGCACCACATGGGTAAACTAACACATAAGCTACCATTATACGCACCGGCGCTACCACTGAGACATCACCCGGCTATTTCAGTGTCACAAGAAGAGATGGGTATGAAACTACTACAAGTGGGAATAGACAAGATGGGAGATTTGTATGACAATGGTGTCTTTATAGAAAGCACTGATCTCATATGTCAGCAACCAATCGCTCCTATTTAAATTTAACCATCATAGAATGAAAGGAGCAATTAAGAAGCTATACCAGGATTTTCCTGCTGAACCACCGACATTACTAGCGCTCCAAATGATTATCACCAACCCGAATGGTGCACACTTAGTCTCCAGACTCTACAAATTACTGCAGGAAGACATGGCAGGGAATACTGAAAAGCTAGGGAAAGATGGAATACACATCTAGAAACACCATTAGATGTGCCTGACTGGAACTCTTGTTGCACACTAACGGAAATGCTGACTCCCAATGGAAACCTGAGAATTATACATTATAAATACCTGCACCAAACATACCATACTCCACTGAAGCTACAGAAATGTGGGTTGAGGGAAGATGCGAGATGTAAACGATGTGGTTCAGACAATGCAGACTTTATCCATCTAGCATGGCACTGCACAAAAATTCGGGAATACTGGACCGAAGTAATGAACATATTAAGTAAAATGATAGCAAATACACTAGATTGCACAATACAGGTCTGCCTTCTAGGCTTGGTGAAACACTTGCGCTCTGTAAAGAAAAAGTTATGTACTATAGCATTGTTATTAGCGAAAAGACGGGTTTCTATATGTTGGGATAGTAAGAATAGTCCAAACAGTAAAATGTGGTTGAAAAACATGGTGTATTGTAAGGACACGTTAAAAACCTATGAAGAAGAGCTTCCTTCTGGCTCAAAACCAAGAGACTATTGGACACTCCTTACAGACTTCTTGCTGCTAAATCCGGACATTTTAAAACCTGCTAATGTGTAAATTGTCAGTATATCACTGAAAAGTTGTGTATTTATCCAAAGTATTGTACGTTATAGACCAGATCACATATAGTCATACTGTAACCTCAAATGTCATTCATGCCTGAAGGTTTTATTGTGTTATATTGTTATGCAATAAAAATCTTTAATAAAAAAAATTACAAAAATTAATACGCCTATGAATGTAAACACAGGAATTAAAATTTTTTATTTACATTTGTTGCATGTGCAAATGCTGTTTATCACAATAAAGTCTGCCCTTTTGGTTTTGTCAATACTGGGGAGGAAAGTAGTGGAAAAGCAGGGTGATTGAATGTACATTTCAGATGTAAAAGAATCTATCCTGCATTTCACTGGAAGCACTTCCTCGAAGGCGGAATGACTATATAGCCAGTAACATGAGGTGAGACAGTGTATTCTTCTGAGTGGCGTCAAGGCCCACTCTGTGTATTTAAAAGGATTGATAATAGGTATACAGCAGGTGTGCTGTCAAGGCAGACCTACAGATTGACCAAATACAAAATGAGTGATCAGAGGTTGGAAATAGGGGCTGTTCATGGATACAGGCCAAATCGGAAACCTAAAGTTGATGGACTTTGTCCAAAGTGTGTTCTGAATGAGGTAGAAGACTGAGAGACAATTTTTACAACACATATCAATACACATCATCAAAAGAGACTGATTAAAATAGCATGGATGTCAACATAAACGTATAACTTAATTGACCACTGCTGGAGAAGCTAGAATATTGTGTGCATCCCGTGTATTCACTTTGACAATACCAGTCCGCTTTGTCATGCCCTTAAAGTACTATATTGTAGAATTTCTCACAATCTTTCTACATACCATCACCAATGTCTACATAGTACCAGCAGTGTCTCGTGGACGCTTCATGGCACATGTATGTCTTCAGGCTGTCCCATGCTAGGTTCCTGGCCAGGCGCTTGTACTTTGTAAGCCTCACAAGGGTTCTAGTGAACACAGCATTGTAGGAAGCTGGGTTTCTGTTGCAGTAACCCCCCCCTCCCCCCAACACTTTTTGCCAGACTTCTGATGCACTTTGTCTTGATGTGCCCTGGGTCCCTGCCAGTCAGATTACCAGGGCCTGTGTTCTTTCCCAAAACTGTAACTTTGTACCCCCAATTTGCACCTCTCTGGCCACATGTAAGTCCCTTGTAAAAGGTACCATGGGTACCAAGGGCACTGTGACCAGGGAAGGCCTCTAAGGGCTGTAGCACATATTGTGCCACCCTTAGAGGTCCTGTACCTTAACACACACTGCCATTGCAGGCTGCGTGTTTTGGTGCAAAGAAAAGTGAAGAGGCGATATGGCGCACACTCCTGTGTGCCATGCCTGCAACCCACTGCCTATGGTATGGATAAGACACCCCTCTAGCTGGGTGCACTATACCACTGGTGAGGGTACAGTTGTATGAGCACTGTACCCCTACAGTGTCTAAGTCCATTCTTCGACATTGTAAGTGCAGAAAAGCCATAAAGAGTATATGGTCTGGGAGTTTGTAATTACGAACTCCACAGCACCATAGTGGCTTTACTGAATTCTGGGAAGTTTGGTAGCAAACCTCTCGGCATAATAAGCCCACACTGATGCCAGTGTGGGATTTATTATACAATGCACTCAGATGGCATCTTAGAGATGCCCCCTGAAAAACGACCAGCCTCTGGTGGGTTCTCTGACTGGTACACACCAGCCTGCCACCACAAGACATGTTTCTGGTCCCCTGGGGTGGGAGCCTTTGCTCCCTGAGCCCAGAAACAAAGCCTTTCCTGGGCGGAGGTGGTCACACCTCCGCCAGGCCAGGAAGAGCCATCTGTGGCTGGGGTGCTTCACAGGCCTTGCCGCCTTTGTATCATGACCCTCGGCCTCTTCTGCCATCAGGAGCAGGCCCCCTTCCTGTCTCCCCTCCTTTTCGGTGGGAAGACAGGCGGGAACAATTAGCACAGCCAAGAAGGTGAGCCCACCTCTGCCAACCCCACCCCTCAGGTGGGGGAGGCGAGGTGAAGCCCACTCTTCAGTGCCCGCCATCTTGTAGATGGCAGGCACTTTTCAATCAGGATTAGGGATTGTGCCCACTCCCCCACGTGGGGTGAGCACACCAAAGGTGTAGTCACCCTAAGGTCAGTAGGACATTGGCTACTGACCTCAAGACCCCTAAAACTCCCCCTAAATACAGTATTTAGAGGGCAGCCCTGAACCAAGAAGACAGATTCCCGCAACCTACGAAGAAGAAGGATGAAAGAAGAGGTCCAGCAGAGGAGACGTCAGAAGAACTGACTTGGCCCCAGCCCTACCGGCCCGTCTGTAGTTTCCAGAGATCCTGTGCCAAAATTCACCTTGTCCTGCAGCCAGCGACATTCAGAACCTTTGGGAGGACTGACTGCCTTCAACAAAGACCGGATCTCCAGTGAACAGCAGCTCTGTTCAAAAGAGACTCCCAAGACAGACTCTGAGCCTGCTGAGGACGAAGAAACCCGACTCCTGGAACCACCACTGCACCCGACACCTACGGCCCAAATCCGGGTGGCCCACCAGTCCCAGTGAGGTCCCCCAGCGCTCCAGAGCCCGAGTCCACCGTGGGTTGACCCCTCCAGGACTCCCTGATGTCGCCTGCAGCCTCTGCACAGAGACCCCCCCCCCCAACCGTGAGTGGCCGGGTAAGGTGAAATCCGACCTCAAAAGACACCCCTGCATCCAGCCGCCTTGCGCCCTGGAGAAAAGAACCCGAGGTACACCTACGTCTCTGAGCCCTCCAACGTACCTGCCCAGCTGTTGGTTCCTCCTGGAAGTTTTCCTGGACTGAGCCTGCAGCCAAAATCCAAAACCGGCAACTCCCATTGAAATGAACAGGGCACCCGATGCCAAAACAGCACCCTGCACCCAGCCGCCCCTGCGCCGCTGGGAGTGCACCGTGTGTGCAAACTTGGATCCCCTTTGCCCTGAACCTAACACCAGGAGCTTGGCTCCCACAACCTTGTGGCCTGCTCGTGAGCAGCCACCAACCGGAGGCCCCCTATCCCCCATTGGATAACATGGGGCCTCAGCACTCTGCACCTGGCTGCCCTAGTGCCCTGAGGGTGTTCTGAGAGTGCATCCTCGACCCTGGGGGAACCCTGGTTCTAACTCCAGAAACTCAACTCCCACAAACAAGTACTTGGAAACTGATTACTTAATTTCCTCCCATAGGATTGCATTGACTGCTTTTCTTTGAAAATTCTTCGAAGTGTGGAGTTGGTTTGTATGAAACCTTGAAAAACTGCATATGTGTAAAAACTGAATTACTTACCTTTTGACTCGGAAATGTTTCAGTGTGATAACTAGGCATATCACGCTGATTAGCAAAAGTAACTTAAAAAGTAATCCAATAAGTAATGTGACCAGTAATTTGTAAAGTAACTAAAAGGTAATTTCGAACTGTTGACTTACCTGTAAATCAACCAACTGCATTTGAACCTGCATTCAACTGTAAATTACTGCATAAGATTTTGCAAATTATTATTTCACTTACCTGCACCAGGCTTGGCTTGATTCTAGAAATAAAATGAGTAAATAATATTTTTGATACAAACAAATTGGTCTGAGTTCAGTCTTTGAGTGTGTAACATCATTTCTTGCGTGAGTGTGTACAGCAAATGTTTAACACTACCCTCTGATAAAGCCTTACTGCTCGCCCACACTACCACAAATAGAGTAAGGCATTATCTACTTTAGCTTCTGCCTACCTTTGGGGATCCACTGGACTCTGTGCACACTATACCATACTTTGGTATAGTATATACTGAGCCAGCTTCCTACAAGCATCCATCACACACAGCCTGGTGTAATGCTACTTATTAAGCCCATAGGCTCTAGTTGCCATCAGAGTCCTTTGCTGCATCAACCAGAGTATAATCTTACAATCCACCCACTCAGCAAGGACTGTATAATACATTGGATTCTGCAATCCCTGTATTAAAAACCTATCCCATTTCTTTATAATCGACAATTTGTGACACACCCATTCACCAATTCTAAAGAAATTACTTTAGGAGTCAACTGTAATAACTTATTACAGTAGAGTTCTGGTGTCCAGTGCCTGCTACCAAAGCCAGCAGCCGAGTGGAAAGGCAGGTCAGGTCACGGAGCAAAATTAAAGCAGCTGTTTAAAGAACGAAAATGAAATGTTGCTTTTTTCTGCTCTGTTCTTCTAGCTGTATAGAAAGGATATATTTATGGCAACGTGTTTATTTTTTGTACTCAGGTAATTATAGAGGGAAAAAAGCTAGAATCTTTCTGCATGTTTCTACACATTCAAAGCTACAGTGCCTTTTTTTTTTAAACTGACTTGTATTGAACGTATTCAAATATCTTTTTGCAACAAATATCTAAAAGCTTTAATTTAACAGCTGTGTTTAATTTTGCACTAGAGATTTCTATTTTTCTGCCTCTTTCCTTTATATGGTGCGGGAACCCCTTGGTGACTTGCAATATCCTTATATTACACAACAAAGGGTACATCAACCCATATGGCAAGAAAGGGGGGAAACAATGTATCATAAGTCCGAACATTAATTTAGATATCCTATTTCTCCAAGCAGAACCCCTATGAATACAGGGGTTTGTATGTTGACCAGGGAATTCTTAGACTGAATAATCTTTGACCTTTTAAAAAGGGACCTTACACAAGGCTCCGGTCGGCTATGCTACCCTCTGTAAAGCAATACAGACCATGTTATATAGCAAACACTGCAAACTGGAAATCGGACCTCCTTTCACAGGCAGTAGCACTGAGCTACCTGGCCAAATTCCTGGAAATTCTTTACAGAGCACACATTTTAGGCAGTTCCTGAACCTGGTGGTGAAGCAGTAAGGCCAGAGAGGGGTGCGCTGTGTCGGAAGCACCTCTCTGATGTGTTCTTAAGGCCCAGTAACCCAACCTTTCCTTGCCCTAACTGGCCTCGGGGCTCCACCAGTGGCGGCTGGTATTTGGCGTGGGGGTGGGAGGGGGGGTTGCACGCAGGGGGGGTGGTTGGTGGGGAGGTGAGGGATTTAATTAAATTAAAAACTCACCTGTCTGCCGCAGCTGCCCGCCGTCGCCTCCTCTGGATCCTCTATGCCCGCTTTCAGGGCAGGAAGCACCCAGCTCCCAGCCTCTCAATAGCCAATCACAATTGCAATGCAGTGTTGTGATTGGTCTGAGCGCCGTGGATCGGCGCTCCGCCAGAGACTGGGAGGCTGGGCATGTTCTCCATGCAGGCTGTAATGCAGCCAACATGGAGAACATGTAAAGTGCATATGAAGGTTTGACCGGTCAAAGCGTCCTATGCACTTGGAGTGAGCAAACTACTCCTCCCCTGCCCTGCTCTCTGAGCAGAGCAGCCTCGCCCCATCCCAGCTGAGCAATGGGGAAAAATAAAATGATAATAACAATGAGTTATCATTTAATTTTTTCCTTTTTCGACCTGCTCAGTGGGGCGGCGCTCTCCCAACTTAGCGGAGGAGCCGCCACTGGGCTCCACTCCCTTCGGTGACCGCTTGGACACCCTTCCCAGTGGCTGCCGTTCAACACAGCCTGTGCGCATCAGCAAAATGTTGTAAGCTTGTTGTTGAAAGAGAATGACGTGGACGTGCCCAGTGAAGTAAGAGGTGGGGTAGATTTCGCTAACTTTCTGGCCCTTTTCCTGGGCCATGGAAGACAATGAAAATGTGTGAGCGAGAAAAGGTCTTAGATAGTAAACGCAAAACTGCACAGTGCGCTGATTGGCCACTGCTGTGCATTTCCTATTGAACAAAGTCTTCCGGACACTATGTGATGCTAATAACTTTCCTATTTTAAAATGTACTATTCAGTGCCTTGTTGTTCTTATGGATAATACTACAATGCACCAAAACTCAAACATGTTGTTTTTGCTGCACTATATTTTGACAATTCGCAGTATGATAAAGTGACAATCATAAAATTAAACTGTTTAAAAAAAAAAAGTTTAGTAGAATTAAAATATGGAGAAAGAAAGAATGAGTCACGGCGGATAGGGAGAAAAATTGTAAAAATTGACTAAAGAGGAAAGGCAAAAAAAGCACAAAGTAAAAAGAGAGAAAGACATTCAATGAGGCAGAGTGGACCGTACTGCCACTGGAAATGTCCCTTGACCAAACCATTTCAGTGTACTGCCGGGATCCTTTTATACACTCACAATTGAAATCCAAAGCAGAATTACCGGATCTCTGGCATGGCGCCCCCACTCTGTATGATGTTTAGATTTGCCCTGTTTACTGAGAATGGCATGTTATTTATGTCATTGGGTCTTTTTACTGCAAGTATTTCATACACTTTTTTTTTTTAATACCAGCTACCCATTACTTAGCTATTAATGAGGGTCTATTACTTAGCTATTCTTGAGGGTCTGAATTCCACCATTTAAAACTGATAGACTGATAAAAGTCCTCATACAGAAGGGCGAAAAACGTGTTGACTGCCCTTCATTGTACCGACAAAATTGTGCTCCCCATAAACTCAAGAATCATAGTTCCCGAAATAAAGTAGAAATCCTGTTCTTTGGAAATCTACAACTTGCATACTTTAATTTTTACTACTTGTTTTTGAATACTATTGTAAAAATATACTGGCGTCTTTATTACTCAATGTTGCATGTGCATCCTTTCTATTTTGTATTTAGTCATATCATCCCACCAAGACCTAGGAAGGGGACGGTGAAGAAACCTAGATGGGAACTGGAGAACTGAATAATGTATTTGCAGACTGAAATAAGTGTTTATATTGAGTTTGGATTTCTCTGGCTGGTAATTTCCACGCATGATGTTAAAAAGTAGGCATTACTGCAGGTGGTAATAATGAAGTGTTGATGTATAATTAGATGAATTTGGTAATAGATACCATGTGAGGATTGGCATGTGGAAACAAAATCACTAATGAGCCCTCACTCACTGTATGCTTCTCCTTCCTGCCACTAAATATAGTGTATGTTTACATTATGAGCAAAGGCAGAGTAGCCTGTGGGAGAATAGTCATTTCACTATATAGAAGTGACAAAATAAATAATGTTTTTAAAGCCAAGCAGGGTCTTAATAAGATAATTTATCCTTCTATTAAATTAACATTTGGATCAAATATCATAACATTCTAAACATAGTTTTAAAAAAGGATATTATTCCCCCAGTTAGAGACTTTCAGGCTTGTCGGAAATGAGGGGGGTTTGAAAGGCCTTCTTTAAGAATCAATAATCTATCTGTGCCAATATGATGAAACTCACTGGAAAAGAGGAATACTCTTTAGTACATCTGAAGACCCATAACTTGGAAATTCCATTGAACTTTGGATAAAAACATTACTTAAGTTGAAGTCTGAGGATGTAATTTATCTTTTGAGGGATGCCCGCTACCCTGCCAATTGGAGGCCCTTGCCACCACATTTAGAAATTCCCACCATGGTGGCTGGGATATCAGTGATGAAAGTAAGTCAGTGTATGCCAGTGTAGCCGATTCGCTTTCATCATACTTGAATAATGGCATGCGAGCCTCCATGTGTGTTCTGCCCGCTTGGCATTCTCTTGATTTTTTTTTAGCAACAAAAACCTAAATAGTTTTTTTTTTTTAAACCCTAAAGTCAAATACCCTGGATGCACCATGGGGCCTGATTTGCAGTTTGCTTGCCTGCTTTGTCTATCAGGCAGGGTGGTAGAGGACATTACTTCTGCCACCCAGACAGACTACTGCCCACCAAATTAAGAGAACACCGCTGGCCAAGTGGTGATCTCTCTGCCTTTAGAAGACCCGCCATCCAAATGGTTCCTATGAAGTTGCAAAAAGAAACTTGGGACTTTGGGAGGTTTAAAAAAAATAAAATAATAATAACTTGAGACCTCCAATGAGGGAGTTTTTTTTTTCCGTGGGCTCCTAGGTCATTATTTTTTTTCCTGTTTGTCATAGCCAGCCTTTCCCTAGCAGTGACGGACAGCAAAAAAAAGGACATCAGACCGTCTGCTCGAAATAGGACAGGTGGTCCGGCTATTGGAGTAAGCTGTCTATCCGTGGAGCCAATGTGGGCACTGTCACTGGAAAGCTGATGGTCTGCTCAACTCTAAACAGGGAGGAAGGACTGAGAGTTTGGCAGATAGGGTAATCTGCAAAGCTTATCAGTGAGTACCCTGTCCACCAAATTTCAAATCGGGCCCAGAGTTTTTCTACTGTGCATCAGGGTCATTCTTGCATTTTCCTTCTTGGTGGTCCTGGAAAGGACAAAGCTAAATTGACGACGGAGATCACTTCTGGTACCCAGTGGTACAGTTGTGGACGGCCCTCTGTTTTAGTGGTTTCCCATGGTAAAGAAAGCAGAGTCTCTGGTGTCAAGAACTCAGCAGTTGCCCTGACTCTAACTCAGATGGTTGGTATCACAAGTGTGCCAGGGCTTGAGCTCTATCAGTTTATGGTGGCGCTCCCACTCTGCCAAACTGTACAGTGAGGCGCTTGGTCTACCTAGTAATCTTCAAGGCAACAATTTCAGAGAAAGGCCTTATTTCACAGATCCAAAGCTCTAACATCAGAGCTATCTTGAAATAATTTCGCTGTACCAAAATAGTTGGCTGCCAAGATAATTTCTTAAATGCCAAATTGATATTGTCAGGCCATTTTACAAATTATCTTAAAACTTTGAAATTGCATTAAAAAGAATACTTACATCCTGAAGGTTTCTTCAGTTTTATACTCTGCATTAAATCTACACACGATTAGCTCGGCTTGTAAATTCAATATTAACAAGAACACAACGTATCTCTTTGGCTGCCTTGTACTCATTAATAGTCCTAGATGCCAAATCTTTCTGGAACAAGTCAAAGAAAATTAATCACTTGAATTAAAGCACCATCCACAGAATCGACAACTCGCATATACCCGTGTGCCCACGGACACCGAGCTGATTTACATTTATTCTTAGTTGTGAGGGCCCACGAGGCACTGAGCCGGCATCAGCTATGTTTAGATGTCCTCCGACTTACTAGGTTCCCCAGATCTCTTCCAAACCTGAAGCAGAACATGACATGAAAGAGTATTATAATACAGTATTCTATTGTATTCATAAAAGACCTTAAAGACTGGAAGTGGCTTCGGGTAAGAGGTGGAAGTCAACGGAACTAGTGATAGAGCTGCTTTTCAGGGTTTGGAAAGCTTTGAGGAGTGCATGGGTTGGCCTCCTCAAACCGAGAGGAGGTGTAAAATGCAACCTAAAAGAAAATGAATATTGCATACAACAATATCCTTTGGAAGTAACCCTTTGTATTTGTAATATTTAGCTAACGATGACGTAAAAAGAATGAATGTTAATTTTTAGGTCTTGCCTAGTAGACCGCTCATGTGTTGTCTGTAGCGAGATGTATTGTTGCTTACATTGGGCTTAGAATCTGCCCATTGCTGACCATTGGTTGGCTTCCTTGTTGCTCTTGTTTGCGTGCTTCTTATTCCTAACTTTTGTGGGCTTTCCCTTCTCTGGAACATAGATGCATGTCCTTTCACTGCTCATGTTTCAGGCACTACTTTTTTATTTTTGTTTAAGCATTTCACAACAGTGTACATGTCTTCCACTTGTATCCCTAATGCGCTTTTGTTTCCTTCTCCCTGCTCTGTCTTGCTTTCAATTGCCCATGTGCTTCTTCTGCACCTGTTGTCTCTCGCACGTTTACTTTTCCTCCCTACTCCAAGTTGCTCTCTCTCCCTGTTAGTTTGCTTCCCCCACCCTTTGTGTTGCTTCCAGCTCCACCCACTCCCTTTGCTTTGCTTCAACTGTGCCCTCCTTTTGCCTCCCACTCGCCCTCCATTATACTTTGTAACCACCCCATCCCCTGCCCCACCATGCCCCACTTAGTTGTCTCTTACTTGTGTTTCTCCCTTTGTGCTTGACTCCCAGAGAAGCTGAGGATATTTGAATCTGCTTCACCAGAGAGCAAATGATTTGAACAACTTTTATATCAACTTTGTCAGGGACCAAATACGGAAAATTCACTTCTAAAGGTGCATGGTTGCATGAAGACCCCTGATGACTACAATTGCAGGCTGGGATGTAACCGTGAAGGAGGTCAGGCCCATGGCTCTCTTTTACTGAAGTGCATGATTACCCCCACTGACGCGTAGCACCAGCTGTGCTCCTGCCCTCCCAGAGATGTTGCAGACTGAGTGCAGCATAGGAGCTCCCTGTTTCTGTTCCACAAGTTTTAAATTTGACTTCAAAGACTCCAAAGTTTCACAACATTGCATTTTTTAGTTCTCGCCTACGAGACACCTTTTAGCTGTCTGTAAGCAAATGCCTATTGTGGAGGTTCCCTAAAAGGGGGCGTGGCCTAAGTAGTTAAGGTCGTGAATAAAAACATAAACTACAATTCTGTGCTTTACACAGCATGCTGCCTGCCCAGTATTTAGGTTGCCTTTTGTGCCTTTTTAGGTCGAGCCTCGAGTAGCGCGCAAGCGCTGCAAGACTTTAAGTAAGGGGCTTTTGAAAGCTGACCAGATGCTCGTGCGTCATGGCCTTTTCCCTGCGGTTACCCGCACGGCAGACATCTGTTTCCAATTATCGTGCCCTGACGTGGGCGCGATAATTGGAAACACATGGCCATTGTGCACGAGCGTGTGGTCAGCTCAGCAGGCTTCCGCGCTCGCCCGCCTCCACTCCTCTCTCACGCTGCCGAAGTCTCTGCTGTCCAGCACTTCACTTGTGCTGACGCTGCCTCTGCCTCCCTCCTCCCTACTCTGTCTTTTTTGTTTATTCCATGCATCCTTTTTTGTTTTCTCTTTCCTGCCTTTGCTTCTTTAATATTTCTGCTTACCTTTCCTCTTCTCTTTCTAGTTATCCTCTTTTTGAATTCTTCTTGGTTTTTCGAAGTGGTGAATATTTCGCGGTCTTTTTTTTGGGAGCTGTCACTTTCGAATTGTTGAATTTGAAAGAGACGATTGCTCAGTTTTTAGGTGATGAGTATGTAAACAGTCTCAGAATTGTGAAATCACAGCTCTTGCCATATCCTCGTACAAATTCCATTATTCTGAGAAACCTTCCTCTAATGCGCTAGAATTAGCCTTGCAGGCTGTTCTTCTTAAAATAGCTTTATTTCGGTCGCTCCATGGCTGCTGGTCCCATTATCACCTCCCCGTGATGCTGACTCCTGGCTCGATGGAGGTGCTCAGCGAGCCTTGAAGCAGTGAGCGGGGACAGAGTGTAAAGGTTAGGTAAATGACTGAGCCGCACGTTGGTTCAAAGGTCACGGGCAGATCGTGCCTGCTTCAATGTCAGGATCCAGAGAGGGAGGGAGGTTGTGATGGAGAGAGACGTCCGATGGACGGGATTAGGATGCAGAACGGGCCTCTGATAGGGAGGTCTGATTTTTTTTACTGTCAGCGCTGGGCTCATAAGTGTTTGTGTTTTGTTTTACTTTAGTCTCCATGTTCTTTAAGACCTGGCGCAGTGCATTTCAAGACTATTTTTATGTTTACTTGAGTGACCCTGCCCCAGGCCTGCCGGCGTCTCAAAGGCTGCTCTATCAGACGGCCGCAACCCCCCAAGCCTGCAGTCTAATTGCCCCCTCGGCCTGACCTGTGGCGTGCGTTGTACTTGTTCATGCTTGTGTTGATTTCCACCAGGATTGCTTCTACTTACCAACAAAAGACTGAAAGCCCTGTGGGGAGGGGGGGGGGGGGTATATTGTTGTTTTGTTCACCTCCCTCACAGCTGATGGTAAATCTTCGACTTGGAGATGTCCGTTTCCTCTTCAGCAGTGTCATGTTCATTAAGAACTGCGGGTGTGCGGGCCTATTTTATTATGTAGTGCTTCAAGGAAACTAGTTTACAGTGTTATTAGCACGTGGGTGATTAAAAAGGGGAGCCGCGAATGGAAGCCAGTGAACACAGCCTGGAGAAAATGGTATATTAGAAGTGTGCTAAGGGTTAATAAAATCAGGTGAATGGTTCACGTTTGTATCATTTGTATGTGCTATATCTTGTGCTTTTATTTTTTTTTACTTTGATTAGCCGAACAGCGCTTTGCGCTGCTTTATATTTAGCTGTTGCTGCAGCACTGCTTTGCACTTTATGAACTATTGCCTTTTACACTGTGTTACACTTTGCTGTATTTGTTAAGTCATTAGGATTTGCATGTTCTCGTTTTCAGACGAGGGCTAGGTTATTGATGTAGTGCCTAAGTTCTTTCATCAGATGAAGGGGGAGGAGGCTTAAGCACAGGGGAGGAAGTGGTCAAATAGAAAGCACACGCCCTGCGAGGTTTCTCAGGTAGAATAGCAATGCTCTGCAGTCACACAGCTGCTCCTTCTGCCTTTTTATTTGCAAACTTTCGAGAACCTTGATTTTTTTAAGTGTTACAGGAGCGTGGCAGTGAAGCAAATTCTGCCTTTCTGAATTTTCCTCAGATTGTGTAGTCTAGCTTTATAATGCAACATAGCTTCAAGACATTGCCAAAGCCAATAGCTCTAGCTAAACACTTATAAAGTCCCAAAGGCGAGACCTATTGGCTATGCAATGCTTGTTTGCTATTGCATCCAGCATCTTACGCAAAAAGCATATGCCAAAACAAACTAGACATATTTGCTTTGTTGCTTGTTAGCAGTTTGATATAAATGAGTTCCAACAATGATTTTGTTGGAAATAATTGGAATTGGTATTTACAAATGGTACCGTTGTGAGCATCGCTGTGTGCGCCCTCCAGAGAGGCCAAGATATACTTGCAATCTGAACACTGTTGTGGACCACTGACTCCCACTGCCTTCCGCCTCCGCACCAGAGCTCTCAATTTTGCCCGCTGTGTATACCCTCCAACAACCAAAACTTACCGGACACATAAATGTGAGGCATCTCCCGCACCATACAAGCATTGGATAACCCAATTGCACAGGTTTTCAAAGCTGAGACTTGTTGGCTTTGCCAGTACTGAGTAATTTCAGTTCCAATTAAAAGACAAAATCGTACTAAAGTAAAGAGAATTTACAAATGTTAATAAATTTAAGGTCTTTAGGTATGTAAAATATGCAGTAGCATATTGATAAAACCATTGACCTAGCCAATTGGTCCCATAGGCAAGACCAAATGGCTTTGTCAGAGCTTGTTAGGTCTTGGCTGCAGACGGCTTTAGCTGTCTGTTGGAGACCTCTATATAACATATCCTAAGAGTGAGCTTTGGGTCAGCCCTTGCTCATTCTTGAAAAGCTTTGTTTCCCATTGCTTTCTCTGCTTCTGATTCGATTGCCTTCCTTTCTATTTTTGTGTTTGTCTTACAAGGAGCATTTCATCGTCACTGAATTGGTTGAGGTATCCTTCCTCAGGTTATGTCAGACCCTACATCGCAATATAGGCGAGAACCTTTTTTTGGCCCTCTTACTCTCTTTCCTACACTTGCAACAGTATCTTTTTCTTCCACCCACAACCCAGCATCTGCTAATCCCCCCTCCCGTGCCCTGGTGCTTTTTGGGTCGAGCCTGGGCATCGCATGCGCTGCTCTGCGAGGCATGCTATATTGAGGTATGATATAGAGGCTCTGCCCATTTCCCGCCCATCTTTTCAATTGGCTCCTGTTACTCTCCTTTCGAAATCGTTGATTTTCATTTGTGAATAGGCTTAGTAGTCCCTCCTTGGTACCGCCTTGTCTGCATTTGTAACATCCCATAACGACTGGACTTTTTACTTGTGTTGTTACATGGTCTGATTTATCTAGTCGGTGAGCACTATTTTCTTTAATGATCTTCCCTTTTCCACCCACGACGTCGCAGCACGTCGCCACATTTTATATGGTTATTGGTCATGTATTTTTTACTTACCAGCACGTTCCACAATAACTTTAGCAGTCTCGCTTATTCAATTATTTAATTTACGATGCAGGGTGCTTTCACTTTAGTGGCGCGCTTATTTATTTAGTTCATTCACAGCACGACTGCTTTCGCTTTAGCGGGCGCGCTTAATTTAATTTACAGCGCGACCGCTTTCACTTCAGCAGCCGGTCTATAAAAGCTTTTTTTCTTTATTTATTTTTACACTTTATGTAAAAGCGCCCCATACGCAATTTCACTGTAATGTTGGCCACACCCCTTTCTTTAGACGCTGCTCACTTTAACCTGAATACGGCGAGCGGAGTCTAAAGAAAGAGTTTGAGCCAATAGCATTAGAAATGACAATGCCTTTTATATATGTGTTGCTTTCAAAAACATAAATAAAAGGCATTATGATTTACAATGCCAATAGCTTCAAATCTCGCAATTGCGAGCCCTATTGCATTGAAAATGCTGTTCTCTCTGTGCTTTGGGCAGCTCGTTATTTTATGGATACGTGTGCATTAGCAGAGGCCATCTTGTACTAAAAAAAAAAGCCCTCTCTAAGTCAGTAGGTTTCACAGATGAGACCTATTGGTGTTGTGTTGTCAAAGCCTGTTAAAAAAAGCAGATGGTTCTCAAGAAGAGAGTTCTTTTATAGCATAAATTAAAGACATTGAAAATAAAGTCTCATATAAAAGGTTTATTAGTTGTGAAACCCAGAGATAAATGTAATTTCAATCCAAAAGTGTGTACATTTCTTTATTGCCAGAGCAACAATAAGAGGGTCGCGTTACGAAATGTTGAATGGTTTTATTCCTAAATATTTGGTACCAACACCAGATTCAGCCCTTGTTTAGAACAGAAGCTTGGTGCTGTTTCCAAGCCACATTATACCACACTGCCCGGTCCCCCGTCCGATTATATCTAAAGTGGTGCATTTAAGTATTGCAATTGTATAGAAATCAATTCTGGTGCAAATGTTACTCCTTTGCACAGGAATTCTTCAGAGCAGCAGTTTACTGTCCTGTTTTTTGGGACGATAAAAGTCTGTTGCTCAGATAGATCACCCCTAATGTGAAAATAATTGAAACCTGTAGAAATGGATAGAACGGTGAAAACACACGCGAGTATGAATCCTCAAGGCAGTACCTGGAAGCAATGTCCTTTCTTTGACCATATTGCAGGAATTGCTCATCTCTCCGTTTTGAGAGTAACCCGCTTCCACTGGGCTCCTGCTGCTCGCCCACGGATTTCCCGCATTCTGGACTACAACTCCCACCACGCATAGCGCGCAGACGCGCTATAAGAAGAGGACGCCGGCCCACGGGACGCGCACGGGGACGTGCCCGGGCAATGCCCGGGCCAAGGGCAGGCCCGTCCACACCCGTCTGAGCCCAAAGGAGGCTGGGCTGGGCCACCCCCCTGATATTGGGACAACGGAACGGGAAAGTGATCTTCTTACTCTTCAGGTACCGTGGCGTTTAATATTCTACTGAGTAGCCCTTTTGACTGTATTCATTTGTGCTTGGTTTGGTGTCCACTTGCTTGATAACTGAACTCCTAATGAGTAAGCGTAAGGGAGTAGCGGGAACTTTGGACGCCTTCATTACTAGGGCTGAATCTATGTTCACACACGAGATTCAGCTGACGGAACGGCGACTTTCATTGGACCCAATCTCTACGCAGAGACGCTCTTCGTTAGGCTTATCTACATCGGATAGTCTCCCGCAACCATCCTTGTCTGTCCCTCTGCTTGATCTGTCTCAGCCCCCCCCTTTACCACCCCTGGACGCAACTCTTTTGGTCACTCAAAATGGGCCCAGCATTTCTACGAGGGCTCGGGCTTCTAAACCTCATTCTGAGGATACCATGAGTGAACCACCGGTTAAGAGAAGGAGGGGAGCGGACACACAGAAACTTAAACAACAACAACAAAAAGGGTCCCGACCTGCTAAATCTAAGGGCAATGGAGAGCCAGAACAGGGGATAAGTCAGCCCCTATTTACCCTTGAGCAGCCCACGCTTCCATCTTCGTCTGGCGAAGAGGAATTCTGGAACAGGATGGAGAACATGGTCACAGTCCTATTAGCCCCTATCTAACTCAAACGCTCAGAAATTGAAGTGAGATTGTCCAAGCTAGAGGGTTTGGGCGTATTGGTTAGGCCACATTTACCACGTGACACGGCGACGGAGAGGGCCTCATCAGCCACATTAATGACTGAAGATTATCCACCTAACCAATCATCTCACCCCCTCCAACCCGAACTTGAACACACTAAGGACACGACCACCCATCCACCTGCTCCTTACCGGCAGGCCCAATTGACTATCTTGCAAAGTACTGTCAATCACCCAAGCCGCAGTGAACTGAGACGTCCTTGTCCTACCTCTTCTACTATCCCTGTGGGCAGGCCCCCTAGTAACTTACACGTAGCTAATTTAGAGGGGGGAAATGCTGGTACTGTACAGGAGAAAACTAACACCACGGGGGAGGTCCATGATCGGTTTCAAACGCTGCATCTACCACCCACAGCGGCTCCTTTAGTATTAGTCCTTGGAAACGTTCCCCCCCTGAGGGTGAATCAAATCGAAAATACTACTCAGCTAATTGATAAAGCTCTCCATTGGCTGACTTTCCATACCTCAGCTTTGATGGGAGAGGGGTCATGGTTAGCCAATCATATCATCATGGCAAGAAGGGTAAGGTGGGTGGGGCCGTCCCCAAAAACATTGGAGGGGGACTGCGTGGTGATTAACTTCAATAATCGATCAATATTGAGATCTCTTTTCTCCCAATTACATAGAGTCCCTCCTAAGGGTACCCAGATCCTCCCCCTGACACTTGGCTACTTCTATTCCCCTCCATCCAGGATGGTCCAATTGGTCCCGAACCCATCGATACTGCATAGGGAGGTCTACGCAAACCCGATCCCAGCAGGAAATCCTGGTTTACTGCTTACAGATTTGCAGCTCTTTCTGGTATGGACTCCTGTGATTGACTGCCTCCCCCCCCCACTAGAGGGTCCTCTTCCATCAGAAATTATATTGACCGAGCTTAGTGAAGTCACTAGGTCTTCTAAACGGGAGATGGGGCAGTCCAACTCATTTCTTTTGACAACCTGGAATGTGGCGGGTATAGCAAACAAAGTGGGCAATGACCAATGGGTAAAAAACTGGCAGGAATGTGACTTAATCTCTCTCCAGGAAACCTGGGCCACGGATCCCATCTTCGTAAATGGCTATCGCTCCTTCCAATCGAAGGCCGTTCAAACGCCATCAGGGAGGGCAAAGGGGGATTGTTAACTCTGATCCCGAATACATCGGATCTGAAAGTAAAAAAGTTTATAGAAAATAATTCCCTCTTTCATATCCTTATCGTTGAGCTGCAAAATCAAGGGTCTTGGCTTTTAATCAACTTTTACAATTATAACTTTGGGCCCAATATTCATTCAGCTGTAGACGAGGTAGATAAGGAACTGGACGCCATTCTTAAAACTCAAAGGCTTAAAGAACCTTTATATATCATCTGGTTGGGGGACTTTAATATCCACCCCTGTAAACACAGCTTAGAGAGGGTATGTGGTATGACCGATCTTATGGATAACCCATTACATCATTTCACTCATAGCGACTATGGTAATAGTCTGAACCGATCACTCTCGGTTAGGGACTTGGTGATCGTGAATAACTATTCTTCTACCACTGAATCCCTACCCAAAACATTTAGACGTTTCGATTACGAAACAACTATAGACTTCTTTCTGATTTCAACCCACCTAAACGAGAGCTGTATCAATGCGGATGCCCTATTTACATCCTTTAGCGACCATGCCATTTTAAAGTGCGAAATCCGCTCTGCCCCTAGAGAACTGCCTAGACAACAGGAAATAGCTCCACCCTTGATTACTAGAAGGAATGGTTATCAACTGAAGTGGGCCCAAACTGATAGTGCCAAAATTCTTCCTGAAACAGTTAGTAATTTGCTAGCTAGCATAGAAACATGTCTGGACCTAAATAGTTCCCCCAGTGCAACATTATTAGGCTTTACTAACCTATTGGACAATATAAAAAGCGCACTAACTCGGTACAAGCCTGATAGACCCAAAAAGGCAAATGGGTGGTTTGACTCTCCCTGCACAAAATCCAGAAAGGCCTTCGTGACAGCACTAAAGATACAACCTAGGGATGCAACATTAATTGCCTTGTTACGCAGGGACTACAAATCAGCAAGAAAATCTAGGGAGAGGGTTAGGAGGGAGGAAATATGGGCCAGTCTAGAGGATGCCTCAGAATCGGGGAACAGCAAAGAGTTTTGGGCAATAATCAATGTGCCCTACTTTAAGACTCAAGGAGATCTTTCCTTAGACTCGCACATAGCTGAAGGTGACTGGGTGGCTCATTATTCAAGCATTTTCTCCACTAACTCTTCCGATCCCAGCTCCCATACTGCAGTAGCCCTAAATCCCCAGGTAAACCTATTATTTACCCTGCTGGAGGTAAAGCGGGGTCTAGAGGCCTGTAGCAAGGGGAAAGCACCGGGCCCGGATGGGGTTCCAATAGACTTCTTCCAGACGGACCTAGATCTCTGGGTCCCTCTGTTGACAAATGTTTTTAACAAGATAGCCTTTCTGGGTCCCCCGCCATCATGGAAAATGAGCCTAATAGTTCCAATTTTTAAAAAAGGAGATGAGGGTAACCCTAAAAATTACAGACCCATCTCTCTTATTGACACAACTGCTAAACTGATGGGTCGCCTCCTTTTGTCTAGGCTCGAATCTTGGGCGTGTGATAGAAATCTTTTAATGCAAACCCAGTATGGTTTCCAACAGGGGAAGGGCACTGTCGATCAGTGCCTGAACCTCTCACTCATCATGGATAAATATGCGAGGGTTAAGGGTGGGAAACTAGATTTAGCTTTTTATGGATTTAACGGCAGCGTTTGACTGCGTTTCCCACCCGAAGCTCTGGGACACTGTTAGAGATGGGAATGGATCAGCCCCTAATTGACTTTATTAGTCAATTGTACTCAGATGCCTCCGTATCTGTTCGATATGGGAGGAATGGGGAGCGGACCCGCCCCTTCAAGATCTCAAGAGGGGTCAGGCAAGGTTGCGTCCTCGCACCATTTTTATTTTCCATTTATACAAATGGTGTGGAGGATGCGCTGGCGGGTGTATCCCTGGATGTCCCCATATGTGACTCCCATCGGCTCCCTATCCTGGCATATGCCAATGATGCCGTACTTCTCTCCAGAACTGGTGTGGGTCTCCAGCACCTGATAACAGCATATGCGGCTTTTATGCGTTCGCTGGACCTAAAAGTCAATCAAACGAAGACATTTATATTAATTGCAGGGGCAGGGAAAAAAGCTAAAGCACCACAATTTTATATGGACTCAAAAAAAATCGAGGTGGTTAACACATTTTCCTATCTAGGAGTCCTTTTCGAGAAAAATCAGTCTTGGAAACAGCTGGTGGAAGGAAGAGCATTGGCGATGGATAGGAGTTTAGCGGCATTAAAAGCATTTACCAGGAGGTTGGACGCCAGACCTCTGGGCCCCATAAAGAAGATTTACCAAGCCAAAACAGTCTCAGCTGCAACGTACGGGGCAGGTGTATGGGGCATGGCTCCAACTGAGTCATTACAACTAGCCGAAAATAAATTTGTGAAATCTTTGATCTCCCTCCCACAATCGCACTCATATTACATCTCTCATATAGAATCGGCCCTCCCTTACATTACTGACTCAATCCGCTTGGCTCCTCTCATGTTGTGGTTGTCGATCTGGCGTAGGGACACAGTCCCCCCTATACCAAGGGATTATTACAGACCTGCTCAGAATGGAGAACCATAGCAGGAGCGGATGGTTAAGCTATGTTGAGCAGGAACTTAGTGCCTTAGGCTTGTTGAATCTCTTTAAGGTACCAATGACATGTCGGAACTTTTCCAAGATGAGGTTGGCCGAGACTTTTAAGCTGAGGGACCAATATGTCCGTAGAGAGAGAGGAATTATGGTGCCCAGATGGTTCGGATGTATCAACTAACACCCCCAATTGAGGAGGGTGAGTTTTCATATTTGGCAGAGGTCCCATTTTCACACCACAAGTTTATTCTAACTGGACTTCGCCTAAATTTGATCCCTTTGATGCTGGGGTATCCAGGCAGAAGATTTAGGCATTCTGATTGACTTGTGTGCCCTTGTGACTCTAAGTCGACACAAAATGACTTGCATTTGGTATTTTTCTGTAGCATGTATGCCCAAGAAAGAAAGTTTTTTTTATTGTACCTATTTTAAAAAGACAAATTTCGCCAATGCCGGGTCGCACTATATTTTAAAAATCTCTTTCGAACCAGCTTGTCTGTTTTGCAGTCGCATCTTTTTTATGGGCATGTATGCGTAAAAGGAAATATACCCTCCATTAATGAACTATGAGGATCTTTTATCTGTTCACTTTTTTATTACTTTTTATGGAAATCTATTGTAATCCTGATTAAGGGGAGTTTGTTTTAAGAAAGAATTGTGATTGGTTGTATTTTTACTGTTTTGCTATCAATTTTATGTACTTTTATGATCTGAACACAAAAAGATCGAATAAAGTTTATAATTGATTGAGAGTAACCCACTCTCTTCAGTTTTAGTTCCTGAAGCTGGGCTGCCTTAATAATCACAAAAAAGAACTTCCCATTTTATTTAATTCACAACTTGGCCAGGCGTGCATTTATACCTGCTAGTGCTCCCTTCACTTCTGACATCCATTTCTCCTTTTTACGTCGAGCCTCAGTTCTGGTGCAGGACAGCTGTCTGGTTGCAAAATACATATTTTGGGCTTACCAACAACATACAGGGGTTTGGAGCAGCCCATTGCCTTCCATTGGTTGGCTCTCTTCTCGCGGTCATTTGCCTGCTTCTTATTCGTGTCCCAGCGTGCCAATCTTTTGTTTTCCCTCCTATGGAGCACTTTTAATCTCTTTAATTGACTGGCTTCTATGCTTCCCCTTTTTCTTTTTGGTTAAGCACGCCACAATAGTGCATGTGTTTTCCAGCTATCTTCTTCTTGTACTTCTCTCTCTCTGCAGTCCGTGTTGCTCCATGTCGCTGGTGTGCATTTCCCTGCTTCCCTTCATGTTGCACTCGCTCTTGTGTTCTGACCACCATTTCTTTCTCACTAGTGTGCTCCTCCATGTTGCTCTTTTGCATGTTGCTTATCCTCCCCACCCTGCTTGTCTTTCCCCCACCAGCACACCACTTCTGTAGTCCCATTGCTTTTCCTTCCCACTACCCACATTGCTTCCCCCCACTCGTGTCCTCAGTTTTGCCCCACCCAAGCGCTCCATGTTTCTCCTTGCACCCATGATCCTCCTTGCACCCATGACACCTGTGTTGCTCTCCCCCCCCCCCCTGAGTTCAAAAAACACTTTTTTTGCATTTTGTCTTTTTATTTTCGGATGCAATTCGGATCAAAAAAGAAAAAAGAAATGGAGGCGGCCATGTCATTTTGTAGGCACATGGTGCAAAGTATGTAAAATGATGCAGCTGGACTCGTCATAGGCTTTTTTTCCTTTTCCTTATTTAGCCATGCTGCCCAGCATCATGTGATCTGTGTAGCATGGCTAAAAACCATTGTCAATGCCAATAGGTCTCAAAGGCAAGACCTATTGGCTTTGCCAATGCTTGTATCCATAGATTTGAAAGAACAGTCACTAACCTTCCATAAAACCTCATCTTGAACGACTGCTGCCTCGAGTAATGGTTCCCTCTATTGCCTGTTTTGTAGAGGGATAAGGACTTCAAGTCCTGGCAGTGGCCTCTCTGGTTGACGTTTGGACATCCCTATCTTCCTAGCAAAAACTTTGCCTTAAAACCTTTCAAATCTCAACTTATTTCCAGCTTGCAACCCCAGAACCCTGGATACGTTAGCTTTTGAAAAGTCTTCCATTTTCTGTCCTTTGTATTCTAACAATGTTGCTTGTGGCACACTGGTGAATGTTATTGCTTTCTACTGAGAACCCCAGACGACCAGAACCAAGATCTCGATTGTTTTGCTCTGTTAACCCATTGATAGATCTCTCTCTAGAAAAATCTTTGTTTCAGTCATTTTGTAATTGTCTCCCTGGCTCTCTATCACTCTATTTCTCTACCACCTAACTACCTGACGGTGATAGTGTTTGTGTAGTTATGGTTGAGTCAGTTTCCATAGCAATGGCATTTTTCTTATTAACTTTGGCGCTGTTTGACGAGTCTGCATGAAATTTTCCCCCAAAAATTAATTCACGTTGGGTTCTTGATAACAAGTTTTGTGCATATCCGTAGAGTGGACCCCAGATAAAGGGGAGTGGGGTCCCAAAAGTGCAATTTTCCCATTTTAATTCCATAGTATTTTTTGCTCTTCGATAGAGAAAAAGCATCTGAATGGAATCACACCAGATTTGGCATGAAGATAAAACATTACTAAAAGAAGTGCATTTGAATTATGTGCTGTAAGCTCGTTCAGGTGTTTTTGAGAAATTAGCGATAATAAAGTTGCTTAGGTTGGCACGAAGAGGTTACATTTTAGAGCTGTCTTGACCTTTAATTTGCAGATCCTTAAAGGATTTGGGAATCCACTGAGGTATCACAAATCCAATTTAAAAAAAAATAGACATACTAGTGGACACAAGATCGTTTTCTCTGGTCTTGCATTGCGGATTCACATATCTGGCAGCGGATTCACAAATCCATCACAGAAAATATTTTTTGCAGCTCCTATTACCCAACACGATGCATTAACCATTGTGTTGGGAAAAAACTAAAGTAAAGGGCATAAGGGGGCAGGGAAAGTACTCTGACTGACATCAGAGGTCAGTATGTGGGGGCACAAAAGGAACCATCTAGGGCACGAAAATATACATCCAAAAATAATTATCACAGGAGTTGCATATCCATTGAGGGATTTGCGAATCCTAGACCTTCATGGATCCCGCACACCCACACGGGTGCTAGATTTTCAAATTCATCATTGGATCTGCAAATCCAGTAGGAAATGGTGGGGGGAGGGGTATTCTGTTCCCTACTGCTTCACTTGGTCAATGGTCTAGCGGCAGTCCTGTCCCTGCAGTCAAACTCGGCTCTTTGCTGCGGGGTTGGTCACACGTGGCAAGTTGGATGCACCCTGATACCAAAGACTGTGCAACATGGCTGATGGACATCTGCCATTATAAACAATGGGGTATTCTCAAATAGTCCCTGGACCTTGGTATCGGTTATTATAAAGAAACAGTGGTCCTGGACCAATTGTTCAAGGAAGAGATAGATTGACAGAATTATCAACTTATTTGAGCTTACATTAATCCGCTCCCAAACGTCTGTAAATCGTAAAAATAAATGTGCAGAAAAACCACTAAGTATTATTACAATATATTTATTTAGTCATTGAAAGGAATAATCATTAGAGGGTCAAGAAAAAAGGGAGAATGTTCTAGGGAACGTGTAAGAAAAGGTGCTCAAGTGTGTGTATATATAGGAGTCAAAAGAGCTCAAAGTGTGTAGAAAAGTAAAGGGCATATATTTAAAAAACTGTACAAAATGGCTATCCAATAAACAGTTAGATGCAACCTGGCCGCATGCAAATTATTCATTTGAATTTGTAAGGAGAATTTCCTTAAGGCTGTAAACGGGGGTAATGGGGAAGGGGAAATTGGTCCAGGTGCGGTAGGGGGTAGCGTCGACGTTTCGATCCGGCTTATCGGCAAACAAGGGACTTTAATACCTCAGCTATGCGGATCTTCCTCAGGACAAGGGGACAGGTGAAATGACCCTACAGAATAAAAACAAGGAACTTAGAACCGGGACCCAATAGGTTACCCAGGCGTGGTGTCTGCACATCAATTGGCGTGATTAATGTATTAAACCCACCTCATTAATCTTGCAATGCTCAATTGGAGTCCAAAACCTGGTTACACCAATGCCTGCAATTCAATAATAACAGTTGTTGTTAAGGGTCCATATGGATTGTACACTAAAAGTACACAAGGACTAGCTATAGCAACTCACCCATGAAGTGGCAAGGGCCAACTAAGGACAATTCCCGTTATTCAGTAGATATAAACCATGGCGGTGGTGCCCAAACCATCCATGGAACATAATATTCTGGCCCGTGTGTGTGGCAAGAGTTTGCGGAATAAATCGGGCAATTCGGGGCACAGCGTAATTTTGCAACTAGTAAAAAGGAAGGGAAATCTAATTAAAGGCTATCTGAGGAGCGCAAGGCGTTCCTAAGTGATAGTCGGTGGTGAAAGAGAATTACCTGGAGACGATCTGATCGACGTCCTTACTCCATCGCGGTAGCAGCCAACAGAGCAGCAACCTGCGGGAGCATTTATACTGAGGAAAAAAGGGGCGGTGGCCTTAAAAAGGGGGCGGTGTCAACCACACGCTAGTAAAAAGGGTTGAAAGACTCAATAGGCTCACAGTTTCTACAGCATTGAAGAGGGCCTCAAAATGCAATGTCACAGTTCTAATATTTGTTGATACATACAAGCATTCAATGTATATTAAGACATGCCAATGTACAATTAAGCAAAAGGCCTGCTCCTCTTTTTGTGGCTTCTTCAATGTAATTACAACACGCCTCGAGGTGCGATGTCACCATTCTAATATTTAAGATAGACTCAATCGTTCAATAAGTATTAAAAACAGACAGTGTACAATTAAACAAAAAGTGTAATCTCACAGTTCAGGTTTAGGAATCTGTGTGTATAGACATATAGCGACCAATGTTAAAGCTTGGATATATTCACAGATGAAGTACCAACCTAGTGGTACGCAGTTATTCACATATGACATCACAATTACACTTCACATTAAACATAAATACAGACACTTAAAAAGGGAAAAAGAAACAATAAATGATCACATCTAAAGGCATAAAACGCCAATTTCCAGTAGGAGCAAACAGGATTGGGTTAAAAAACAACAACATTTACATGTGTTACACAGGAGATCGCCATGAGATTATGCATTTAAGACCTATTGTCAACAAACATTGCTGAGTGTGGACACCTGTCTAGTTATCTCCTCGTATTCATTTAATCCTCTCGCTACAGTATCAAAGCGATGTATCCATCTACACTCGCGTAGGCTCAGAACTCTACCAAAATCCCCTCCCCGGGGGTTTCGGTGTACCTTCTCTATTACACACCAGCGTAGGCTCTCAGGTGTGTGTCCAAATGATGTAAAGTGTTCCACGAGGGGTGCTCCCTGTGTCTGGCACTGTATACGACTGCAATGTTGCAGGATACGGGACTTAACTTTTTGT
Source organism: Calotriton arnoldi (assembly GCA_963921515.1). Classification (NCBI taxonomy): domain Eukaryota; kingdom Metazoa; phylum Chordata; class Amphibia; order Caudata; family Salamandridae; genus Calotriton; species Calotriton arnoldi. The sequence continues at coordinate 464,148 of CAWUFW010004394.1, read as the reverse complement.
ATAGTTTGTCCTATATGGCATGTGGCCAGGTTGCATCTAACTGTTTATTGGAAATCCGTTTTGTACAGTTTTTTAAATATATGCCCTTTACTTTTCTACACACTTTGAGCTCTTTTGACTCCTATATATACACTTGAGCACTTTTTCTTGCACGTTCCCTAGAACATTCTCCCTTTTTTCTTGACACTCTAATGATTATTCCTTTCAATGACTAAATAAATATATTGTAATAATACTTAGTGGTTTTTCTGCACATTTATTTTTACGATTTACAGACGTTTGGGAGCTGATTAATGTAAGCTCAAATAAGTTGATAATTCTGTCAATCTATCTCTTCCTTGAACAATTGGTCCAGGACCACTGTTTCTTTATAATGATGGACATCTGCAGCATATTGGGAAGTCAAGCCCCGTAGGAGATGTCCACTACGCTCAGCCACAGGTTGGGTACAGCGTGGCTTGTCTGCCTGGGATGAGTTAGACACAGGGCCTAGCTCAGAGGCCGGAACCTGTGGCTAACATGCTTTAAAACAAAGGTGAAGTTATGGTTCACTTCATTATAAGACCTTAACATTTTTTTTTGTTTTAAAACCCTCAGAAATTCCCTTAAAAAATCACAGTTAAAGTTCAGTTTTGGTTAAGAAGTAAAACAAAAAAAACATAGAAATTCGCAAGTTATGGTTTAGGACCACAATCTGTAACTCACACAACAGCAATGTAAACCATGACTCACTCATGAAATGCAATGCTTTGTTACATTTCAACCAAACCGAGATCCCACTTGTTGTTCACCCTCTCAGCCACAAACTGCTGGCTGTGTATCGTCCGCATCCATCCGGTAGGGGTATTTGCGTTATATTTCCTGAGTACCCTAGCAGGTATCTGCAGATAGCCATTAAGCAACCGGCAGTGGGAGAGGGTCGAACCCTGAGGCTTTCTCCTTTTTGCATCATTCGGGAACGAGAAATCCCATCAATGATGTGATTGGTGATGCAGTGCCAGAGCAGATCTTCCAAGGCACATCCCAGTATAAAGGTTTTTGCAAAATATTTATTAACCAGTCAGATTTGGAGAACTGTAAAATTAAACTGGAGGATATCTGGCAAAATTACTCGGACGAGGTACAAATTTTGTCTGTTTCATCTTTGTTTCTGACTGTGGGCAAAGGTAAATACGAATGGAAATATGAGAGATCTTTTCTTCCCCCAAATATGTTCCGGTGAACAAATTCTGTGTTGTCGGGTGCAACATTCTGCAACTAGGACTGAAAAATTAAGATGAACCACTGACCCTCCTAGTGGTAAATCCCCATTCCATAGAGGAGATCTCAGAAATCAATGTGAATTCCCATCTCAAAATTACTGATAACTGTCAAAGGTATGAAATACCCACATCAGAATTACCGATGCCTTAGTAATAAGGACCTCTGTATCTGCATCCACCAACCATTGTGAGGGGCAACTAACTGACTGAATCCCAGTACGTACAGGGGCGAGGCAGGAGTGTGTCTTAGCCCCCACCCATTCCTCACTCTTCGTAAATGACGTTATAGGGTTCCTACTCAAAGGCAGCATAGATGCCCCTAAGTTAGATGAGGTCTGTGTGCCAGCTCTCTTGTTTGCAGGTGGCACCTTGCTAATCTTACAAACTCCCATGGGTCTGCAACAATCATTAAACAACTGTCACAAATTCTATTTATCCCATGGGTTAGAGATTAATATATCGCAAACTAAATATATGGTAGTTAAACCCCTCAAGTCCTTTAGAGGTGACATACATTTGGACAAGGAGAAACTGGAATGTGTATCCAGCTTTTGAATATTTGCGAATCATGCCGGATAGTAAGGCTTCTTGGGCACCGCATATCAAAAAGCGGGGCCGTCCCCCAGCACCAAGCAGTGGCTATTCACAAAAGACATCAGGCATCATTCGCATGAGCTACACTCCCTTCTATGGAAGTATATAAACTTAAGGCACAACCTGCGGCACTTTATGGTGCCGGAATTTGGGGCCAGGCCAATTGTGAGATCCTGACCCTAAGTGAGAATAGGTTTGTTCGGTCTTCGCATCTCCTTTGATCCCCATGTTCTTTGATGTAGCCCTTAAACGGGTGGGTTGCATTTCCATGTTAAGCCCTCTGCTATATTGGGAGAGGGTCTGGACAACTGAGGAACTTTCACCTTATAGGAATGCTGTGTAGGAACTTTTAATTCTAGATAAGAACACCATTTTTCCATAGTTCAGGCACATATAACAATAGTTCTCGAGGCTGGGTCTCGAGAGGTTGTGGACTAACACAGAAGATTTAACTATGTCTTCCAAAAAGCAACTAAAACGCATCTGCTGGGAGCATGTCATAGAAAAGTACCATTGCAATCACTCATTGGGGAGATTAACAGAAGAGTTTCTATCAGTCAAGGTCATTCCATGTTAAGGGCCATCTTTCTACATAACAAAACAACAAAAGGCAAAAAGTTTATACCTGAAGTTTCGCTATGGTACATTAGACGTAAGCTCTTTCACTTCTAAGTGATCTGCAGGCAGCCAATGAGAACTCATTGATATGTGCCCAATGTGTTCCTCACCTTCTAAGGAGAATATTGGTCATGTGCTCTTCTTCTGCAAGGCCTCTGTAACTCCAAGAGCAAAGTGGATCCAACATTTATGCACCAGGCTTGGCTTTAGATGCCATAACGAAGCTTTAAGGGTCTTGAAGAGTGACACACTAATTGACATTGTGTCCTCTTTGAGCAGGTACTTGTTTGCGGGGGGTATTGAGGGAAAACAAGGACCTGAAGTTTTAGGCCATATCACACTGGGCTTCTATGTTCTAACTAGCTTTTATCTGCTTTTGAAAGTGTATATTAGTTTTAATTGACGTATAGTTCTTATCCTTCTTTGATAAATAGACCAGTGAAGGGCTCTTGCACTTTACTATGCCCACTATTAGAATGTCGGTACAATACCCTCTACATTTGTCTGAAAAATATTTTTTTCGTTAGAGGGCTAAAGCCCTTTATTATGATTTTAACAGATTAATATCAATTATTAATGGGCCTTGTAAACCACTTGATGGTACTAGTGTCTCCACTTTAGTATTTGTGGAGCTGCAGGTCATATGACCCTCTGCTTTTATGGCGAAAGTGTGTTTATTTTAATGACAGTATTGATCTATGAAGGTCTTAACTATTGTGATATTAGATTGTCTTTTTATGCATTGTTTTATGGATGAAATCCCGAATAAACATTTGACTGACGGTGCTGTCAGGTGCAAAATTCTGCAACTAGGACTGAGAAATTAAGATGAACCACTGACTCTCCTGGTGGTAAATCCCATTCCATAGAGGATATCTCAGAAAACAATGTTCATTCCAATCCCAAAATTACTGATACTCATAAAAGGTATGAAATACCCACATAAGAATTGCCGATGCCTTAGTAATAAGGACCTCTGTAATCCGCTTCCACCAACCATCACACTTTATTGCAATAGAGTACACTTTGGGGTATCCCAGCTGTCCAGCACAGTATTGCACTGTTCTGGAGGCACAATGGAAATGTGGATCAACCTCAGTGAACTTGCAGCTTGTTGATTTCATTGGGGGGTGCAACATGGCGGCCATAGGAAGATGAACAGACGGAAGATACCACAACCTTCCGTCCAGCACAAGGTTTTTCTCTCTGTGCTTAATTTCCGAGTGTGGTTGCCAGTGTGGGACACAGACACTCATTTTTATGGATCCGGACTTACCTCCTGCTTCGACGCAGCGTAAGGGAAAGTAGGAAAAAGAGGAAGATAGGAAAGCAGTGAGAAAGGAAGAACACAAATGAAAAAGACCCTGTCCGTGTGAGATGAAGAGACAGGAAGTGTAAGGCGCCGAAATTAAGAGCAAAGCATTGCTTTCCCCCTACAAGAACACTCATTGATTACCTCAAACTGAAAATACGGATCACAAAACAGGGCAGGTCATTTACCCTATCATAGCCTACCCAACCCTGATGTTCCACTTAACAGGGTCAGACTAGCACATATCACCTTTCACTTATACTCCCATCTCACAGTGGTTGCTAGAACTGAAAGTGTTCGCACAAGCTGGGCAAAACATGTCTACCTGACCAGTTTCGAGTTACCTTCCCGGAGCCTTCAGCTGATTGTACGTTCTCTCAGTAGGGGACACTGTTGCACACATCAGGACCTGTATCCCATACTGCTGAGACAGGCCTCCTCAGCTCTCTACATTGGCACCTTCCTCCCTTGTGGTCAGTAGTAGTCCCTTTTCCAGCATTCTGCTCTTCTTAGAATGGCGCCCAGAATGAAGGCCATCTCATGTCTCAATTAATGGCAGGTATGTCTTTTATTTATCTAGAGCTACACCAGATGAGGTCAGCCATCTTAGTGTTGCGTAAGAAACAAGCAAAGGATAAGGTCAGTTTTGACACTCTGGAACCTTACAAAAGTGTCAGAGTATATGCGCGGGCAAAAAAAAGGTACATTGTATTCTTCCTCTGCAGTCCAAACCCAGAACAGATTTTTCAGTGTTTATTTATTTTATTTATTTGAAGTTTGTAGAGCGCACAGCTACCTCCAACGGAGGTGTCCCGGCGCTGATTGCGGAAGCAAAAGGCAGAAGCAGACTGCCACGAGTTCCAGGTGCTAGGTGTGAAGGCTGTTAGGGAAGGCTGAAAAAACAGGTTTTTAGGAGTTTGCGAAAGACAGATTCTGAGTTGGCCTTCCTTATGAACTCGGGTAGGGAGTTCCAGAGCTGGGCAGTTCTTACCGTGAACGACCGGCCACCTAATCTGGCTTTTTTAAAACGGGGAATGGCAAGAAGTACTTGGTGATTAGATCTCAGAATCCGCGTCTGATGATATTTGCGGAGTCTTTTTCTCAGGTAGTGGGGACCCGTTTCTTTAATTACCCTGTAGGCGAGAGTTAACGCCTTGAATTCTACTCTCCTTTTTACTGGCAGCCAATGTAGGCTCCGTAGATGGGGGGAGATGTGGTGTCGTGTAGGGATATTTCTAATGAGCCTAGCGGCCGCATTTTGTATAGTCTGTAACTTTCTTATCAGGTAGTCAGGCAAACCCAAGTACAGACTGTTGGCATAGTCTAACTGAGACGTGATGAGTGCATGAACTACAGTCTTTCTGCAGTCCATGGGTAATAGATGGAGAAATCTCCGTATGGACTTCATCTTCCAAAAGCATAGAAAGGATACATGACTAATCTGAGTCTTGCAGGATAGGGCGGCGTCAAACTTGAATCCCAGGTTCCTGGCCGAGGGCACAGGGTGAGGTGGGGGATTGAGCTCGGGTGGCCACCATATGTCCGAATGGGGCGGAGAAGGTTGATTGAAAAATAGAACCTCCGTTTTATCGGTATTCAATCTGAGACAGTTCTCAGTCATCCATACTGAGATGTCGACTAAACAATGTCTAAAGTTAAAGGATGCAGCCTCGGATATATCCCTGAAGGAAAACACTAGCTGAGTATCATCAGCATACGAGATGACACTTACCCCATGTTGTTCTATAAGCGGGGCTAACGGGGAAAGGTAAACATTAAAAAGAGTCGGGCTCAAGGCCGAGCCCTGAGGGACTCCACAGACTGTAGGGCGTGATGATGAGATATGAGGATGCAGCAGTATTTTCTGAGTCCGGTCTTCCAGAAAGGAACCAAACCATGATAAAGTGGTCCCCGTCACTCCCAGTTGTCCAAGTCTGTCAAGCAGGATCGTGTGAGACACCGTATCGAACGCTGCCGACAGGTCGAACAGCACAAGCATAGCACAATGGCCATTATCCAAGGTCTCCCGGACACTTTCAGTTATTTCCAACAACGCTGTCTCAGTACTATGTCCTGACCTGAAGCCAGACTGGGAGTCATGGAGGAGTTTATTAGATACTAGGTATTCGGCAAGCTGTTTTTGTACTTCCTGTTCCAAAATTTTGGCCGGTGCTGGCAAGAGAGATGGGCCTATAGTTTTTCAATTCAGCCGGATCTGCATCTACTTTCTTGAGAATAGGTTGAACAAGTGCAGTTTTCCAGACTGAAGGATAGATACCAGTATTCAAAGAGGCATTCCAAAGAAGATTAAGGTGAGGGTTTAGTAGAGGGGCCAGAAGTTTAAAAAACCTGGCTGGACAAGGGTCAAGTGGAGATCCAGATTTCGTTTTTTCCAGCTGACTAAGAGAAGCCTCCAGGCTAAAAGGACTAAATTCGGACCAGGTATACGAAGGGGAAGAGGAAGAGAGAGGTGAGGTAGTTAGTTCCCTTGTGGGAAATGAGGAGTAAATGGCTTGTATTTTGTCTTGAAAGAAGACAGAGATCTTCGCAGAGGGTGGCAGAGGGGACTATTTTGCTATGCGTAGAATCAGGTGTTCCTCAATGCCTTGCAGTAAGACTTCATTGCCACAAAGTGGCCAATGGATGATATAGCCATCATGTCCACACTGTAACAGGCAACGCTCTGAAGAGAATTGTTATTTCCATGTTCAAAACCGACACAATCTCAAGGGGGGATGAAGCAAAAACTAATTACCTTTGCTGGGCTGTAAATTTGCATAAATGCATAATCCTGCAGTGTCTGCACTTCTTCAAACATTGCCCAGGTGAACAGTGGTGCTGGGAGCTCTGGGCACTTGTGGTAACCTCTCCATGCTTCTTGTTTCTGCAGTAGTATATGAGCACCGGTCCAGGCTGGAGCAGTCCCTCCAGAAGGAGCGTGCGGAGCACAAGAAGACCAAGGAAGGTGAGAGCCGTGTGGGACAAGGGGTGGTATTTAATGAATCCATACCATGGTGGGGAAGGCGATACTGCATGTACTTTTAGTTGCCCACAAATCTAGATCTTAGAATTGTTGTTTAGGGCTCTTTAAGAGCCAGCCCTTCCAGAGATTTTCTGGGGTAAATGGGCGCTGTCGATGTATAACTGCCACCCAATGTATTGATTTTCTTCTTCAACAAATGCAGTGGAGACTAGAGCAAACTAATTCATTATGCTTTCATTTCCCACTGTGCTCATTTGAATTTTAACTCGAGTTGATAGATCACGTTCCATATCTACAACACAATTTTTTAAGCTACTGTCAAAATGAATAAATCATATTTTTGTTTACTTAGAAAATCCTTCCAGTGATCATACTTCAATTACACCCAGAAGAACACATATCCACTAAAACAAATTGAGACATGCCATTTACTGTATTAACAATTGACAGGGAATCTTCTCATAGAAGGTAGCTCAACAAGACTTAACTCATACGTTAATCTCTCAGCTAATGCAGAGGTTCCCTGGTGCGCGTCTGTAAATTTCCTGACTGCTTTCCTAAAAACAGTCAGACTACGCACATTTCAGACTTTCGGTTGATCCATGATCCTCCATCAAGGAAAAATTGACCAAAACATTGTTTGTTTTCCATTCTGTTTACTGGCTGTGTATTTTCGAAAAATTGTATTACTGTACTTAATTTGTGAAACAATATGTTCCCGAGGCAAACGTTTTGCCCAGAAGCTTGTTTACGGTGCTATCCAAGGTCAGGTTGCCGAAATATCGAGGCTGTTGAGCCTTGATTGAACCTCATGCCTTGTTAATCCTCCATTTGTCACTTTTTCTGACTCTCTTTCTCTTTCTTTGTGTTTTTCTCTCTCTTGTCCTGGGTTAAAATCTAATGAGGGAAACTATGTGCCGGCCCCCAAAAATGAGTGCCAGTAAGGCCCACCTGCAACCACTGGCTCAAATTAATTACTGCTTATACACCATCATCTGGATATTTTCCTCCCAAACTCCAGTGTGCAATTTAAACCATGTGAGATAGAATTTGTCTCCTACATTATCTATTATCCCTTTTGTTGGTAGAATCTGATATCATTCTATGGTCACTAGACTCTTACATTCGCCTTCGCTCGGCTGCACTGTGGTTGGTAAAGACTCATCTCTTCATAATTCTCAACATGCAGTGTTTTGAGAGCATCTTCTCAGAGTGGTCACGCTTAGAATTGCGACAAGTTCCAGTCCAGCCTTGAGATGTTCTCTATTGTCCGACTCGTCAAACTTCCAGCAAAAACCGAGTGTTCCGGGCAGAATTTTCCATGTCTGTTCTGATCAGTGAATTTTCTTGAGTTTTGTTCCCAGGAGTAAAGCAATACGCCATGAAAAAAATAGAAAATATTGCTAGGAAATAAACTGAAATGCATTGAACTGAAATAGAATAACACCACTCTAACAAATACAAAGTAAATTCCCTGAAGCAAACAAACCAGAATATGGTTACCTAGCGAACAATTACATTTGATCCTATATCTTTGTAGGTATACTCTGCAGATGTCGCAGCGCTCATATATGTCTGTCTGTGCCGAATGACCTTTATTGATGTCGTAAAGAAGAAGGGGAATAATGGTGCTAAAATCTGTCAAACATGGTCACCAAAAATGCCTAAATTGGCATGCAGGAAATGGGCTATATTGATGGACCCGGTGGGCCTCCTCTTCCAATACGTACTGTGCTTCTATCTAAAGGAAAACATAGCAAGTTTAAGGAAGAAACTAGGTTACTTTATAGATCTGGTATTGTGGTACATTAGCACTATAAGGTATACATTATTATGGTGGTATTGCACGTAAAATTAGTCATAGAGCAAGAAGCGAAAACATGCATGATATGTCCTTCTTTGCAAGCGTGCTTCTGCTGCTGAGCATCAGGCCACAAGGCACATTGGTGAAAGTAAGCCCCACTGATCATCTTTGATGCAAATTAGCCTTTAAATAAATTAAAATCTTTCATCTGGCATCCTTCAGCAACTGAGCAAAATGCGTATGTTGATGTGATTGTAAAGTAGGAAAACCAGCTCAAAAAGTAGGAGCATACAGTTGCCTGCCAAAAGAAGAACGTGCATGCTGAATGGCTAGGAACTAAAATACATACACAAAACTAACGTGAAGTCCTAATGTGCATAATCCTCAAGTGGAAAACCCCAAGCACTTTGTGCTCTTGCTTAATTGGTTGCCCACTAATATCCTATTTACAACGTTCCCAAATACACACAGTTCATATGCTTCTCATCATGACATCAAATTATCTCATCTTCTGTACGAGTCACAATGAATTGATCTCTACTACAACATATGTACTATGCCTCCAGCCAGCTGATATGTTTCGTGAGCTACAGCACAATATTAATAATTTTGGACAAATGTAGAATTGCTAATAGGTCCTTCATTGTTTCCTTAGTTAATTGGATCCTATATACCAGGGTATAACAATGTACCACCTGTGATATGGTAGGTAGGTGGATCGATTGCTTTACTGCATCAGCATTATCTTCCAGATTTGGAAGATAACCTCTTTCTTATTTTCCCTTGGGGGTAGGAGGCCTACATCAAAGTGGGCTTGAGCCGAAGCAGCTAAGAGTCTACCAAAGGCTTGCCAAACATTCTAAATATCCACACTTCCACCACCCAAAAGTGAACTGGGATTCTCGTCCACAAAAAATGAATGTTAGGGTGGCAAAGAAGATATCCAAAGTCAAGCTTTTTAAGGTCGTGAGGGATGTGGTGGTTAGTGGCAGTGGCCACCAGACACTCTTCAAAGGGAGACGAGTTACAGTTTCAACTGGTGTCCAAACTCCCAATTCAAACTAGGAGGCTACTGCTGCTGGAAATGGGACAGCATCTTCATTAGGTCCACGGGGTTAAAAACTTAATGATCCTGTTTCTTTTTCATTACTGGTTGTAGTCAGTGTGAACTCAATCAACCCATTGTTTCTCACTTGCAGCGGGGGAAGATGGATTTCGTCTTTTGGTCCAACAACGCATTTGGAGCACAAAACAGGTTTAGAGATATGGGGCAAATGAGATCTAGAATCATGGCAGCCAGGTTTAACCAATGGAATAGGACTCAAAGGTGGAGTGTAAAAGAGAAAATCTCTTGCACACCTCTCTAATTGTGAATGGAAAGACACTGGATCCCACAAAATCTGGGGAATGGGGTCCAGTGAGAGTGAGGAATCATAGCAGGTTCACTCCTTAAATGTCTGCTCTCCGTGAATGCTCTTATGTCTTGTTCCGAAAGTCCAGCTTGGCTGAACATGTTTAAAGCAAATAAAGTTTTTGTTGTGCCCAGAGGATACCTGAGTATTATTAATGTTTTCCCCAATTACTCGAGAAGCCTCAATACTTCAGAATAATAAATTGCCAAAAGACGTGATATTGGTAGCGCAGTATTTACCGATTGGGGGCTTATATTACCCTGATGGTACTTTCAATTAATTTCTGGCACTCAGTTCATACACAAATGATAGAATTATGTTTCATCAGTACGTGTAGATTTCCCCATGCTCCAGCACTCTACCTCTCTTATGCTATGTAGAACAACCACACCATGGACTGTAACATCGTCTATAAAATATTAGTTATTTCATAGCCCACATCACCCACAAAGAAAAGTCAAAACTTAACAGCCACTTGCATCCAATTGATGGACAACCGTACACCCCAGCAGAAAAAGTCAAATGGAGTTGTCCTTTGGCACTCACATCCATGCTTGTAAACTCCACACCCCGAGCCACACTGGGTCCAGCCAGTATTTACCTAAAATATCCCATTGTACAACAATATAGTAGACCATTCCAACCTCGCTGGCCACTGACCAGTATGGGAACACAATCAACTACTCTCTCAACAGATAAGTTTGTCTTCAGTCAACGTGTACCCCAGAGCCATAAAGGGTACCTAGACTGGAAAACCGCTACAGGACACCACAAATGGTAGGAAAGCACTATACAAAAGTGTATAACATAACTTAACAGGGTATGAACTCTTATGAGAGGTCAGACAAACAAGTAGGATGCAACTAGAAACAGATGGGCGCAGGTGAGTTAGCTATTGGTCGCATAATTAACACTGAAACATTAGTATGGTCAAACATGTTACAAAGACAGGGTAGCATAAAAGATATATATTAACTATGATGCATCACACATTACACTCTGCTCCAGATTGCTGTCCCATGTGCAAAGAAGGAACTGCGGACCACATCCTTACATTTTATCACTACCAAATGACATTAAACTCCTGGAATTAATAAGTTGTACAGTGAACAAGGATTCTGCAGGCAGACTTTGCATGTTAAGCTTGTTCTTTTTGGAGAATGTGACATGCCCTTTCAGTGTGTAGATGGGATGTAAGCTATTCTCCGTGCTTCAGCCTGTGTAGCTGGTCTTCAGCTAGCTAGAGGATGGAGGGATATAAATTCCTCTAACCCTTTTTCCACACCCATGGAGATGTGTGACATGGCAACATGGGAAAGAGTGAGTGCATCTGGGGATTGACATCTTGGGCATACAAATCGTGTGCCTGGGTAAAAGCGTTGGAGCCGCGCTGGGGTAAGGTAGGCGCGATGTAGTATGGAGAACTGTATATTTTTAAACCAGGCGTTCGGGGACACCTTCTTTGGGTATTCCAGGGCGCCCTCCCACTCCTTGTCATGCAATGGGCATCCTATCTCCTCCTTCCATTTCTGTAGCAGCGGGGCAAGTGTGGTGGCGGTGAGGTCTCGGATTGCTTTGTAAAGCCATGTAATTAAGTGTCGCCCCAGGCCCATGTGAAGAATTGTGTGGAGTACTGGGTGTGTTGCTGGTTCCCCCTCAGAGAGATTCCAAATGCGGTGGCTGCTGAGGACTGTTTGTCTGTGTAGCAAGAACTGCCCCGGCGGGAGGCCTGTCTTGTCTGAGAACTGATCAAATGGTATCAGTTGACCCTCCGCGAACAGGGATCCCACCTCCAGGATTGAGTGACTCGTCCAAACTTGCATTGCCCGAGTGGAGTAGAATCCTTCGTTTCTGGGCAGGCCGGCCAGCAGGAATAAGGGGGTATGTAGGGACGTCCCACCAGAAATGCGGTGAAGTCATAACATACATGTTCGTGCCACCCTCACCTGTACGGAATGTGTCGACGTAGGGCGAGTGCCTGGGAGGAGCAGGCGGCACAGGGCTTGTACTGGCACAGATCCTCTCTCTGAGGCTGTCTCTGCCAGATGTCACCCCGCGTCCAGCGGGACAGCCATTGGAGTTGTGCAGCAAGAAAATAGGCCTCAAAGGATGGCGCTCCCAGTCCCCCTTGATCTATCGGGAGTTGCAACTTTGTAAGGGCTACTCTCCGGCGTCTGCTGCCCCATATAAGGGAGCTTAATAGGGTGTCTAGTTCTTGAAAGAAGGGGCGTGGAGGAATAACAGGGGTGTTGGCAAAGTAGTAGAGGAATTGTGGCACTAAGATCATTTTGGCCAAGGCTATTCTGCCTATGGGAGCTAAAGGCAGGGTCTTCCAAAAGTTTACTCGAGTTTTGGCTCCCGACAGAGTTCTACGATGATTTCCCTCAAATAGGTCCGCGGGGAGAGTGAGTGCCACTTAATTGTCAAAAGGTCAAACAGAAGTTAGCTGTCTAGTTTAAGAATCTGCTTGTTGATGAGGCGTCGCTGGTGCAACATTGTTGCAGCCGATTTTAGGCCCTTGTTCTCTACTCTCATCATTTGTTTTAATTCTTCTGACACTCACTTGATCCTCCAATGGATCTTGTATTGCGCCACTGAGGGGTTGAATATGAGAGATCTAGCATCCAGATATCCAATGAGGATCAGGAATTGGATAACCGCTTCACAAATTAATAATTAGATTAATGTATATGACTCTCAATGTCAAACTATACAAAGGAAGAATTATCACTGCTAGTCCGAACCTTCTAAAGAAATTTAGCCGGACTATAATCATTCAAACAAATAGTTCTGTTAAAGCTATACAAAACAATAATATTAGTATCCGATTATTAGAGACCTCTCCATACTGAACTTTCCTTGTCATTAAACAATCAATTGGAATGCACAATTGACTTAATGAGACAAGTCATGACAAACCATAGACTCTGTTTAGTTAAAGGTAACATTTATCAAAAATATTCAAAGGGTAGTACATCATTAATAAACATTTAGAATCCAAAGAGTGCTGGTCAATTTAAGTTCAGCAAAGACATGAGCTATGACAGTTTATGGGCAGTATACCATCAAGAAAGACTCCACGAATGGCACACACAGCGTATGCGTCAGTCCGAAAGAAAGCATGTAGTGTCCTCAAGTTCCCAAAGGCAGTCTCTGGGATCAGGTCTGGTTCGGATCGGGAAAATCTGAGTGAACCAGCCAGACATTTCATCACCTACACAATCCAAAAAGCTATGTACCATCACTTCTTCAAATCAATGTATATTAGAATCCTCTAGTTCTGGGGGTGACACCTCCTTGGTCACCTCATCGTGTCAGAGCACTCAGTCCATTGGTCAGTTCGTGTAGGATGGTTGTAATGAGACATAAAGAAGACACATATTATAGAGAGAGGTGGTGTTGGTCACGTAAGTAGTCGGATCATCCGGTAAACGTCCAAACAATGATCCTTTAGCAGTAGGCACATGAATGAGTTCAAGAGGACAGTTTCACATAGCAAAAGGTTCCCAAAGTATCGACTTTGTTGCAAATAGTCCTTGTAAGCGAGTGAGAACTCTTCTAATGCATCACACTTTAGCTTCGCATTGTAAGTTCATTAATCTTTCTCACGAGTGTAAAGCAGCGCAAAAGAGGGAAAAAGACAGGCCTGTTATATTTAAAAGATGTGTAGAAATATAAAGTAATGAAAATATACATTTCTGGTAATAGGAAGAATTCTCTAAGATTCTTTCAATTTATAGGCACTCGGAATACATTATTAGTTGTATTGTAAAGATTACATATAGCTATGGCATATTACTGCATTTCAAAGTATCAACGTGTAAAATAATCTCAAATCATAAAATATTAATATAGTTTCAAATGATTTATATTAGTACATATATGAAGATCATAAGCTGAAGGCTTCAGAACAGTTGCACTAAAGATGGCTATGCAAGACCACTTTTTCTTTTGTCACATTCAGTGCACATTTTCACATATGCAATGATGAAATTCAGAATGAAAACCCCTTCAATATCACACGTGAAATTATCTAAAATCATGTTAGATTTCATTAATTCTTCACACATATTAATTATTTCAATAAGGATGGTTAGAAACCTAATAAGACACGAGTACATCACTTTAACTATTTGATACACATTGAAATGACAATTAAAGCTGGTTAATAACATATGAACCTATATTATTAATGTATATGATTTCATCTATCCTACAATTTAATTGCATGTTTTTATGATTCAGCAAATAAGTTCTCACATTTAATTTTTCATGACTCTTTACCGTGTGATTAGGCACATTTATTCATGTGTTATTCAAGATGTCTCATAATCAGTTTAGATATGTGTCACAGCATCTAGCTGCTTATCAGCTGCATTAATATCAAAACCTTTCACTGTGTGAAAGCGAGAACTGTTGGCTTTCTCAGTGTTTAAATACCTTGCACCACTGTATACTTTATAAGCTGACGATTAAAGGCTCTCTTCACTAAAAAGTTTTCTCCCCTCTTTTGGTCAACAGATTTTGTAGTATATAAATTAGAAGCTCAAGAAGCCCTGAGCAAAGAGAAGGTGAGTGTGTGTGTGTGATCTTGTTTAGCGAGGAACTAAGTTTGGTGGTGGCGGGGCTCTTTTCTGTATTAGGTGCCCTGTTAAGTGTGCTCCATTTACTTTTGCTATTACAGGTTACCCGCCATCACCGGGGAATAGTTCCTTAGCTGCAGGCTGAGATATGGCCTACTTTATGGGGTGGTGAGTGGAATGCCCAACATGACTAGTCTATGGTGATGATGGGCATGTTTGGTGGAGGTAGCCTCATGCCAGGCACTAAATGGGACAAGGCAGCTGATTGGCTGATGGAACATGGCAGCTGATTTTTAGAACCTTTTTCTTTTGGCCATACTTCCACGGCAGATTAAATTTGCTGCAACCAATTGTTAGAGCCGCCTGCTTCTGCCAAACAATTTTTGTGAATTGGGATGGCGATTTCAATCAAGCAGGCACTGTTTGGCCGCCTTGCAGGAAATCTGTAAAGAAGAGCTTTTTCCTTAGTACCTTTGCACCCTCTCAAATGAATGTTACATGCACACCTTGTGAAGGGAAGAGGCAATCTTGAGAAAACTTTAAAGGGTTGTTTTACATGTTTACTGCAAGCTCCTCTGCTACCTATTTTATATTTTACGTGCTGTAGAAACTGAGCATTTCTCAGGGTAATACATGACACAGCCACGATAAGGATTCTAGAAATTGTGTACTTATGTTCCTCAATTTCACAGCAAGACTCACACCTCTTCAGTTTAATTGATTTTAAGAAAAAGCGCAAAATGGAAAGTTCTGAGGCAGCAACATGCGTTTGTGAGCTAAAGGTGGTACTATGTCAAATATGTTTAACAGTCCCAAAGGAATTTTACACTATTTGGCGCTCACCTGTTAAGGGGTGTTGGTGTGCTGTAAGTGAAATTTAGGGTTTGGCTACTATCGGACATTCTCCATGCTATGGTGAGAACCTCTCGCACTAGAAGAGTCTGGGAATCCGTGCCTGAGCCCCTCACATAAGGATGGTCACGGAACTGAAGCCCAGCAGACTGGGAGGCGATCACAGTCCGTATCAGAGTCCACAGACTAGGAGGGTATCCCAGTCGGTATCAGAGCCAACAGACGAGGAAGGTATCGCTGTCAGTATCTGACCCAACAGACGAGGAAGGTATCTCAGTTAATATCAGTGTTCACATACTAGCAGGATATCACAGTCGGTATCAGTGTTCACATACTAGGAGGATATCACAGTTCGTATTAGAGCCAACAGACTAGGAAGGTATTGCAGTTTGTATCAGAGTTCGCATAATAGGAGGGTATCACAGTCCGTATCAGAGTTCGCATATTAGGAGGGTATCAGTCTGTATCAGAGTTCACATATTAGGAGGGTATCACAGTCCGTATCAGAGTTCACAGACTAGGAGTGTATCACCCTCAGTATCACAGTCCACAGACTAGGAGGGTATCACAGTCCGTATCAGTGTTCACATACTAGGAGGAGTGCATAGTCTGTTTCAGAGCCAACAGACGAAGAAGGTATCACAGTCCGTATCAGAGTCCACAGACTAGGAGGGTATCACAGTCCGAGTCTGCACCTCTGAGACTAAGGCCAAGTCCCAGTCAGTCTGAGAGCCCTGCAGACCAGGAGGGTACCACTATCATTATCAAGGGCGCTACACTCCAGGAGGTATCCTAGTCTGTATCAGAGCCTCTAATACTAAGAGGGTGTCCCAGTCCGTATCAGACCTCCTCAGGCTAGGAGGGTACCACCTTCAATATCCGAGTCGCACAACTGATAAAAGTATCGCAGTCCTCGTCTGAGACCCACGGGCTAGGAAGATATCACTTCAGGTTCAGTATCCCACCTTCTAGCAAGGGTTCACCTTAGATACAGTTCCAGAGACTGGGAGGTTCTCACAGTCACTATCAGAGCCCACAGACTAGTAGGGTATCAGTCTGTGTCACAGCCTCAGAGACTAGAAAGGTATCATCATCAATATCAGAGCCTCAGAGACTAGGTAGGTATCATCATCAGTATCAGAGCCTCAGAGACTAGGAAGGTATCATCATCAGTATCAGAGCCTCAGAGACTAGAAAGGTATCATCATCAGTATCAGAGCCTCAGAGACTAGGAAGGTATCATCGTCAGTATCAGTCTCGCAGACTAGAAGGTCTCAAAGTCCGTGACAGAGCCCCGCAGACTAGAGAGCTGCCCCAGTCAGTGAAAGCGCCACAGACTAGGAGGGCTTTATCATCAGAGCCCCACAGTGTAGGAGGGTGTCCGAGTCAGTATCAGAGATGAGAGTATGAGGTTATCACGGTCCACATCAGAGCCTTGCAGAGTAGAAGGGTATCACAGTCTGTGTCAGAGCCCCGAGGACCAGGAGGATGTCAGTCAGCGTTCAGGCCCCACCAGCAGGTGGGTATCCTAGTTGGTGTCAAAGCCCTGAAGCCTAGGAGGGGATCATAGTCGATATCAGAGCCCTGCAGACCAGGAGGATGTCACAGTCTGTTCCAGATACTAGGAGAGTGTGACCATCTGTATCCGAGTCCTGCAGACTTGTAGGGTATCACAATCCATTTTAAAAGTACAGCCCTTCTTCATAGTATCATACTCAGTGTAGGAGACCCCCAGACTCGAAAGGTTATCACAGCCAGCAACAGATCCCGCAGTCTAAGAGCATGTCACAGTCCGTATCAGAGTCCCACAGTCTATGAGCCCCACAGGCTAGGAGGGTATCACAGATACTGTCGGAGCCTCGCGGACTTGGAGAGTATCACAGTCAAAATCAGTGCCCTGCAAACTAGTAAGGTGACAAACCCGGATGTACTCAGACTAGAAGAGTCTCTGAAATAGGGCCCTGCAGTCTAGGAAAGCAGTCATAGACCTTCTGCCTAGGAGGGTCTCAAGGAGGAGGCCTTGGAGCAAGAAGGCTGTCACACCGGGTCCTGAATCCTAGAGAGGTGTAGGAGACAAAGCGCCTTATTCTAGACTGCGCTCATGATCTGAGCTTATTGACCTGATGCAGCATCAGTCTATATCAAAGCGCCTCTAAGAAGGAAGGTCGAACATTTAACCCCCTTTATATTTTCTGGGTATTAATCCGATTCTTTCACGTTATGAGTGTCTCCAGACCTTTTCCTCTGAAATTGAGAGGGTTTCAGAGTGGGATCCGCCAACCAGACAGGAGTGACACAGGCCTGTAAAATAGAAGTGGCTCAGAGCAAAGTCTCTCAGACTGGGGATGCAATGGGGTTTTGGGGCGATAGATTCAGAGTTGCAGATTGGGACAATGTCAATAACCGCCCCTCAGAATCAAAAAGTCTTAGATACACGGCCCCTAAAGGTAGGATTCCGATGTTCCGCTGACAAGAAGGGCCTTGACTCTCGATTGCAAGTGACTGGGTACACTTTATACGGTACGGCACCCTATAATTACTGGGTGCAGTAAGCTCCGTTTCAGGGCATGATCCCCCCCCCCCCGGCCAGAATAGAAGGGTGCTGGGTTCTAAGACTTTAGATTTTGCTTTTGTAGAAAGTTACCTGAAATGATGGTTTGACCCAGTGGCGAAGTTCACCTCTAAGCTTTATCCACATTGTCATCCCATACTTATTAAAATATGCTTGAACGTATACAAATACTTACACAAACCTTCGATCCATTTCTGAGCAAGGCTCATCTGTTTTGCTCTACATACGACACCTCTGCTTTGTCTTGCAGCAAGACGCCATGAACCGCTACGGCGCCCTCACCTCTCAGCACAAGATCCTGAAGGTATGCAACATAAGACAAGTGCTCAGGTGAAGCCTAGGTGATGCTTATACTAAAGCATGTGAATTTGGCACTTGGAGGCAGACCTCCTAATTGAGGCAGCAGAACAGAGGGGATGGTGGATGGGACATCCATTGATTGGTGGCATATATCTTGATATCACTCACATTTTAATGACCCTGTGTATGTGTTAGACCATGGATGGGCTAGTGCAAGGGGGTGGACATGTTATTACCCAAGACCACGAATAACCAGATTAGGTAAGAGGGCACACCACGGCTAGGCTTCTTAGCCCAAGAAGATAGTCAGACATTGACCGCTATTTTGAGAATGCGAAAAGTAAAACTCAGACATATGATCTATTATGCATATATAAGAATTACACATGCACGTTTGATCAGGATATTTTATCTGTCAGAGACTGACAGGGTAAGACCAATAATATTTTATTTATTTTTATATATATAAACAGGGTAAGACCAATAATATTTTTATATATATATATATATATATATATATATATATATATTATTTTTTTTTAGATACCCATGTCTCGGAGTTCTAGGCAATATCTGTAACCTCATGTGATGTATCATAACAAAAGACGTGACCGAAATTATACCCATTAGTGAACAGAATAAAATGAAAAAAATTATGACATATGTCATTAATTAAATTCAAGAACCACTCAATAGTTGGTTTTATCGCAGTACATTCTAACTAGACTCTGTTCTAATTCTTAGTTACGTGTTAGTAATGTTACACAAGGTTTAAAAAAATACATTCTATTCAACACATATACAATCACACCTGCACATACCTTGAAAATTGCAGGTGGACTGGTTTGACATTACAGACAATCATCCCAGGTTTCTAACGTGTAATGAAATTGGCTTGATCGATCCTTGAGATGTCCTCTGTTCTTCCTATTCCTTGACTTGAGATGTTAGACTAACATGAGCTAAAAAGATGGGTATGGACAGATGCTGGCCTTCTAATCCTCTTTTGGCATCAGTCCAGAAGCAGCAGTAGCATCTCATTCAGTCCCCAGATCTCCCGCCTTTAGTTTTAAAAACAAGACCTTATAAAGCGCTTCAAGACCACTCCTTCTGGCAACACCTACCTGCATGTGATTGGCTTTAATGTTACCACAACTGGATTTCAATAAGGCTGATCTTAGTACGCCAATTGGATGTATCTACAAATATATATTTTCATCTCATACCGATGGAGACCTGTTAAATTTGACCTCTGGTCTCAGACCAGTTCACACCAGAAGGAATGACCTATCATTCATCACCTTCCTGTATTGTACCCCACTCCTGAATGACAAACAATTGGACCACATCCAGAATCATACATAGTTCTTTGTACTGGAGAATATTTTTGCACATGTCTTTTGGAAAGATAATTTCCAAAACATTGGCTGATTTCCCAGACTTTCACTACGTGTGGGTGTACTTGGGTGACAGCCAACGCACTAACTTTCCTAAATTACTTTTCATTCTAACACCGAAAACAAATATTCTCACAATGGCGTGTTAGTGTCTGTGGTTGTTTAATGCACTCATCTAAGTAATGCACCAGCACTTGTATTAAATGTTGAAACTATGCATGAAGTGAAATGTTAAATCTGCAATAGCTCCATTCTGCTATTATGAATTGTTGGACTTGGCCCTGCTTGCAGGGTCATCCCTAAACTTTTTGGCCTTCCCCCTAGTCTTTTTCCTGACATAAGGTTGGTGGTTTCAGGACTCTGGGCACTTTAGCGCTGGTTAGCAGTGCAAAGTGCGTGTGCTTTCTGCCTTCCATGAGGCTTACACTAGGAACCCCCCTTATGGGATATCTCCTACATGGAATAAAATAAGTATGTCATGTTTGGTGTGTATGGAATGAATATGACAAATGCTGTGCAATGGTGTGCACAGATTTATTTTCACCATTGTGGAAATGCCACTTTTAAACCTTGGCATTTCTGTGTGCTGTGTGCCTGCCTTGTGTAAGGCTGGCTCCGCCCCCTGGGGTGTGTCTGTCTCCCAGGCCCCAGCTCAGGAAGGCAGGAGGGAAGTCTGGCAGACAGGGTGCTCTACACCTCCCCCAAAACCAGTTGGGACCGGTTTCCCCAGAGACCCTTCCAGAAGCTTCTTGCCCTTTCTAGGAGGTGGGGTGAGGGGTGTATAAATAGAGGAGTTGAGACTCCATGTGGTGTGCTTGGACTCTGATTTGGAGGGG
Organism: Calotriton arnoldi; assembly: GCA_963921515.1. Taxonomy (NCBI): domain Eukaryota; kingdom Metazoa; phylum Chordata; class Amphibia; order Caudata; family Salamandridae; genus Calotriton; species Calotriton arnoldi. The sequence continues at coordinate 443,623 of CAWUFW010004394.1, read as the reverse complement.
ACACTCTGCCAGGAGGTACCGCCGCAAGGGCCTGCGTGCTGGCCCCTGTGCCCATCTGTACCCCTCTGCTGTCCACGGGACCGGTGAGAGACCTTTGCTGGAGTGAAGACTGCTGTGCCAGGAGGACTGCCACATTATGGGGGTTGACTGTTCCAAGGAACTGCTGTCCTGCCTGCTGATCTTGCCCAATATTGCCTGTCTGCTCTCCTGGTCCCTAGCGCCTAGTAAGCGCTACTTTCTTGTGTGGGACCCTGGAGCTGGAAGGAGCCTAGCGCCTCGTGAGCGCTATACCTGAACCTTGCCCGGGGAGGAGGAGTGTGAGTCCTGCAGCGCTGGGCTGTCAAAGTGCTACGAGGGAATCCCGGCGTGTGGGATTCCCCCCTGCCTGCTTGCTGGAAAGCGGGAGCCCACCCCGCGTGAATGCCACACTCTCATCAGCTATTCAATACGCGGGTGCCCACCCCGCATTTTCAACGCCTAAGCGGGTGCCCATCCCGCTGTACACTTTAAATTAAGAGGGAGCCTACCCCTCATTGCCGCCAAGAAGTCACCGCCGCCGCCCGGGGCAGGAGAGCGCTGTGTCTGGAAGGCGCTGGTGGTCCAAGGAATCACCGCCGCGAGCGCCGAGCGAGACAGGAAGTCAGGCATCCTGGAAGCCTGATTGGGGGCGGGCCATTGGCGGGGGCAGAAGCGAAAGAAACCGGAAGAACCGGAGCCTCACGGGCTCCACACTGAAGTCCTGGGTCCCAGGAGGGGGGCCCGGGGGAAGAGAGGAGAGACACCGGGTCATCAACCATCCGGCAGGAGCCCACCCCGCCGTCTGGCGCACAGCAGCAGCTGTCCTGCAGGCGGGAGCCTACCCCGTCGTGAGGAGCCTGCAGTCCGGAGAAGGAGCGGGACGCAGGAGAAGGCTGCCGGCATCCAAGCGGGGCTCCCGTGAGGTGAGGAGAACCCCGCGTGTAGCAGAAGCGGCACCCAGAGGAAGAGAGAGCCCGGTGAGTGGGGCTTATTGGGGAACTGGGTGTGGGGGGGCATCGGGGCACATTGTCGGTGCCCGCCTCCTCTTTGGTCCCTCTGAGAGGACCATAGTGGTTATGCTGGCCTTGTTTTTCCAGCTGCCCCGCCTGGCAGTGGGCAGCTGCAAAGTGCAGCCACCTTTGTTTTGGAACCCCCGTGGGATCCACCACGGATCGGGCCACAGTGCCCCGGGGGCTACACAGCGACGCCGCAGTTGCGGGTCGCTGCAACATTTGAGGCATTTTTGTATTCTAGAGTCCCGGAGGGGGCTCCAACGGGCCAGAACTTTGGGGGGCCACATCATCTCCGATTTTAGAGTCCCAGGGAGGGGCTCCAACTTGGACAGGGACTTGTGTGCCTCCGGTGCCTGTGCCCACAACTGCACCTCGACAGCGCGGGCAGCTTCAACGAGGGCATATTTGTTTTGAATACCAGGTTGGGCCTCCGCCATGTGGGTGTTACCGCGCCCTCAGGGGTGCACCTCTAATGTTACGGGCGGTGTATTTAGCCTGCATGATTGTGGTATAATGTATAATGCCCCCATGCGGGTAGTTAATGCCTAATATATTTCAATGCCTGAGGTCTTCACGCTCCTGATGATGCCTCTAGACTAGTGTATTTAGGCTGATGCTTGCCCAATGTGGGTGATGCCCCACATTTGTGATATAATGTGTTCTCTGCCTGCTGAGGAAGCCTTCATGCATATTTTATGCCCCCTCCTGATATGGCAATGCCCCATGTACTTTCATGCCTAATGAGGGTGCCTTTACGCTCATGATTTATGCCTAATCTAAGGTGGTCTAGGCCTAATGCTAAGGTTGTTTTGTATAGGCCTGATCTAATGGGTTTATGCCTAATGGGCTAATGCTAATGGAATTTACGCCTAATGTTGCCTTCATGCTTCTAATATGGTTATGCAGAATGTATTTTAGGCTCATGGTTATGCCCATTGCTAATGAGGTTTATGCCAATGCTCTGACCCTAATGTTGGGACCTCTATGCTCACATTTTGATGTGTAATGCTAATGTGCTATATGCTAATGGGCTAATGCTATGGGAATGTATGCCTAATGAGATGCCCCGTGCTATGCCTACTATCATTATTTGGTTATGCCTAAGGCAGTGATGGAGGGTACATGGGGTTACCGTGCTTTTCATAAATGTCATGCTATGACGCCTGCATTTCATGCCTAATGCGGTTTATGCTAATGTGTTTAGGCCGTATGCCAAGGTGACTTACGACTATTGTAATGTTGCCAAGTTTATGATCTTGCCAGTAGGTACTGGCTGTTATACCCTTATTGCTGGTGTTTTGCATTTATTACCTGTACTTCTGTGATGGTTCTGGCAGCGACCCGATTGGCGCTGCCCTGTATGTAATCCCCTGTAAATGGTGACCTGGCGCCAGTTGGTGCAGTGTACAGATTTCTGTGATTATACTGTGTTTTACACAATACAAAAGTTATTTTTACATAACCTTGTGTAGAGTTTCTTTGTAGTGTGCCTAGTGTGTCGTCGTGTGTGGATGCTGCGCAGATGCTTTACACATTGCCTCCGGAGTTTAGCCTACCCGCTCCGCGCCAAGCTACCCCGTTTCTAACATGAATATTATAAAGAGTTCAAATCAGCAAGTTAGTAGATTAACACTCTGTATCTGGGCACTTTTTCAAGTCCACAACCTCGAGTACGAGTGCCATTACTGGGGATCTTGGTAGATACGAGGGTAAGAAAATAATGGAGGGTGGAAGTTTTTGGGGCATAACATGAGGGGGGGGTCTGTGTTTCTGGCCGATTTGCGCATGTTTCCCCAGTCCACAGACATTTTGGCTCCTTCCAGCAGCTAAATCTCCTTGTAAAAATACAAAACTTGGAATTTCCTTTCCTGGGCCCATCGGAATTTACGAGCCATTAGTGATGAGTGCTTTAATCGGGTAGGTAAGGTTTCTGAAGCAACCCTGCCTCATCTACAGTAACAAGTCTGAACTCCTGCCTGAGGTGCTGAGAGTGTTACGACGCAGCATACAGCGTGACAAAATAACCCAACACTTGAAGATGAATCCAAGACTGTCCAGCAAAAAGTGTTATGAATTCAATTAATTATTTTTAGGTTGGCTAAAAGAACATATTAATATCAGTTAATGCATTGTATGCCAATCTGCATACTTAGGGTTGCTAGGAAACGCTTGAATATGATGACAGTCTAAATAGAAGAAAGTAAGTCTATGGAGAGATAATTCCTTGACTCTCTTGACTACATGCAGGATAAGGGCCTCGGTTGACCGTGCACTGACCACTGTAGCAGCCCGCCGACTATGTTTAAAGTTCCCCGCTGCACAGATGGAGAATTTTATCTTGATGTGCTTTTGCTAACTCGGTTGGGGCACCTACAGCAAAACTGTCTATTTCAGCCAAGCTACCTTGTCACAGCAGCTTGGTTAACATTTTTTTTGTTTTCCATAAATAAATTCCCAATGGGATAGTTTGTTATCAGAAACAAAATATGAATGTCTCTGAGACGCATGGAGTTTACTCGAAGCGCCTGCATGTCATTGTTGCTTTTTCCTGTGTATGATCCCCATACCTTTGATACTGGTCATGGGCAGGTACCACAGCATCAAAAGGCCGGGCTACACAGGGCCACCCTTCCAAGGTCGTTAAGCCAGCGATTCTGTGGTGGGTTGACTACCGGCTCATGGTTTATGACCGTGCAGCGACCTTGGGTGCTGCTGTTGGGACCAAGAAGTTGTTAAGACTATAAATGAGGTAGAGACGGAATGAGGTAGGTGCAAATATCATTCACCCATTGTTCAAAGATGTCCTGTTGACTACCATTGAGTGGTTGTTCTCCGTATGGCCTAGGAATTTGTCCATTGCTGCCAGAGCTGGGAGTCTTTTGGCCACACTTGCATGCAGTTTTGCTTACCATTCCTCTCACAAACCTTTTGGAACGCAGACAAGTGTCACATAAGCTAAAAGCTACATCTACATAAGTTACACACAGAAGTAAATTAGAGACTCACATATCACAGACTTTTACCCTTAGTGAATCATGGATAATTAGACAGTCGCACACACCTTGCGCTTTTTTTAAAAGCAGAATTTGGAATTTGAATTGTAAAGATCCTCCTTAAATTGGGCCTGGCAAGGGAGTTGTGGACAGTTAGGACATTAAGACTTGCAAGAACCCCACTCATTTACTTACAAACTAGGAGTTTGGGGAGCTGTACGATTTTGGCTGTTTTTACATCAATAAAAACTAAGCAACATGACATGTAATGCATGTCATTTTGCTAAATTATATTAATAACTTCAGACTTTTTTTTTTTTTTTTTAAGAACCAGATTTGTGTGTCTCCCAAGTGGACTTATAAATAATATAATTTTCCATTCTAACTCTAATTCAGTAATGTTTGGTTAACATGCATGCTCCATATGAGCTGCCTGCCCAATAAAGAGGCTGGCCCATTGAATTATCTGAAGCTTCAACATGCTTATCAAAGGAAGGCCACCTACTTGTTTCAGTGTTTTCTTCTTGCTAGGTGGGGGGGTGGGGCTTTACCCGCGCCTTAACCTCCACTTTCTGTCATGTTCAGAACCAGCATGAAGAAGTGAAGAAGCAGCTCCTGGACTTGCAATTGCAGCATAACTCTCTAAAGCTGGAAAACCGGCGAGCATTGGAGAGCCACAACATGAAATATGCACAGCTGCAGCTGCAGACAGAGAACCACGTGCTGATGCTGCAGGGTGAGTACAGGGAGGGAGCCATCTTGGGCAGACTTAGACTTGGGCTAAGGAGCCATGTGCTCCCCTGATCCTAAAACACATATTCACAGATGCCTCACAATTATGAGTGTGTGAGTGTGAGTAAGTAGTGGATCCAAATATTGACATCCTGATAGTGAAAGAGGGAGGCTAGTTTACTGAAATGAATCTCAAATGGAACTCCATATTAAAAGTTTTTTTATTTTTTTTACTTTTGTTTCCCTTTGTAGGTTCACTGTACTTGTTTTTGAGTAGTAATTTGGAACTAGAACATTTTAAATCTCTGATGTTTGTTGTCGCTCTATGTGGGATGTTTATGCATATTGCACCCACCCTAGAGCCTTCCACTCACTCAGGTGTATGTTTGTTTTATTTATATAACACGAACCTAGAGAGAAGGCAGTGGAGTTCTGTACCTCGACAAAGAGAACGATACAGTCAACAAGTGATTGGAGAGGTAGCTGTGTTCTGAGAGAGAGAAGGTGGATTGGTGCTTGTCATAATAGAGTAATTAGCGCTACCTGCACAAGGCGTGAAGTGAGTTACAAGGCCAAGCACTTACACTGGGACAAGTGCACTCAGCATGGCAATTGTACAACCTAAGTCCCAAATGCAGCCCATAGTTTCAATTAAAATGCATTGCTTAAATACATGTTTAAATAGTTCTAATCTGACTACTGGTCATTTTCCTAGAAGAAACCTTTGGTAAAGTGAGGAAAGGGACTTCAAATCCTAGAAGAAACTTTTGGTAATGTAAGGGATCAAACTTCCAAATAAAGACCATTAGAGGTATTTGCCCCTGAATATCTGAATGATGGTGACATTAAAATGATTCTTCCTTTACTGGTAACAAAAGCATCTCCTGAAGTGAGAACAAATATACATTTTGAAACACACAATTGAGGCTGAGAAGAAAGCTCACATCATGCAATCTTCCCTGGTAATCACAAACATACACTAATGCGCTACGTAGGTTTTGAGTGGACATGAAATATTGTCTCCCAACCTTTCACTGATATGTAGAAAGATTGGGACCAAAGTTCATTTGGAGCCCTGTATTAATTCAGTATACTATATCTGTGAACTCCTGAAATCGGGGAGTTCATCTTGGTGGTAATCACCAACCTAGGTGTGGAGAGGGCACCGATGATGAAGCATGGCACGATTTTTAGTAGGTGAGGTGTCCTCTTCCAATATCCCTATATATGCTTGTGATAAGTTAGGAGACAGTTTCTCATGTCCCCTAATTACCTACATACCTCTAGTACATTTTTTAAGCACTCCTTCACTTCCAATTTGGAATACTGCACGTATTCATAAAAAGAAAGGCAAAAGATGTTTTCTGCATTTCCACTTGCCTGACTTCCACCAGCAGGTAGTAGGTGCTGAGGTCTAGGACAGTGCTTAATTTGTTAAGATTTTCTTTGTAGCCCACCATGGGGCAACTGATTACCTCAGCTGCCTAGTTGTGCTGTTACTACCCTACATTTCCTTTCTCTTTAATTTTTGCAGGTTCCTTTTCATCTCATCTTTCTCCCTTTGTTGGCGTTATTCTATCTACCCCCTCATGCGTTTTTCTCCCTGACCCGTAGAAAATTAGTGCTGGTTCCCACCTCTAGCAACCTCTAATTTGGTGCTGGGCTCTGGACACTACACTTTCCTCCCTCTTAACCCATATGAAGGGAAAATCACAATGTTCTCACCCTGGATAAGGTCTGTGCCTCTAACCGGTATCACAAGAGCAGATGAGACCAATTTAAATAGAGGGTGGATGTTAGAAATATTGTGTTCTTTTCTGTTCATGAACAGCACAAATTGGTGAAGGGGTTAATGACCCTTCTTGGAGCACTTTTGATGCTCCCAATAAACGATTGGAGAGGGGTAGGCAGGAAAGAAACTGATATTTCAAAGACCCTTTCCTTAAGCTTTTAATTGTATAAAAATAGTATCTCTTTTCATGCTAAATAACATTTTATGTATGACCCCCTTCTCCCGTTATTCTATTGCCTCATATCCCTATTGGTGTTCAGTTCACGTATGTATGTATGTATGGAAAGCGTGACTTGAGTATGCTTCCAGATTAGTGTCTAGCTCTGTGCTGGTTAAGTCATGCGGAAATGAGCAGTGCCATTTGGTGAAGGAAGATGTTTTGAGCCCCAGTTTCTGTGTATGTATTCATATCCTAATATCTTAATGACTGGGCGTCCATGTCACTTTGCCCCAGTGCCTATGTCTCTTTATCCAGATGTTGATGTTTCTGTGACAGGGCTGCATTAGTCTTCTTGTGTGTGTCTGTGTCTCTGTTTAACTGTGTATCTTTCAGACCCAGTGCTTCTTGATGTCATTGTATGGATGTCTTATTGACATTCTCAGTAGTCTTGTGGTGGAGCATGTAAACATGTGGTAGGGTATGTGGGTGTTTGAGTGGTATTGGTAAGGGTATATTTATCGGTGTATTTTCCGAATGCAGTTGCCTTGTGGGTGCCAGTGAGTAGTTGCACTTGTAGAACTTTTGGCATGTGGATAAGGAGAAATTCAACTGTTTGTAGGCGTTGTTGTAGTGAGGGTCTGCCTGGTTGCTACTGTCTGTAGATGTAGTGTTCATGTTAGTGTGAGATTGTATAGTGCTTGTTCAAGTGGGTGTCTCTGTGGTGCTTTTGGTGGTCTTGGGTGGTGTGTTTCCAGCAGAAACTGGGTGTATGTGATGGTATAGGTTGGCGGTCGGCAGTTATTCTTTGTTTGGTCTAGATATTTGTGTTTGAATAGCAGTGTTGTCAGTAGTTTCCTTATGGTGAGGTAGTCTGACATTTTCTTGATGTTACGGGAAGGAAGTTCCAGAGGGTTGTTGCTGAGACTGAGAATGATGTACCTTCTGTTAATGATTTCCTGAAGTTGGATATTTTGAGGCGTGTGACTTCTGTGCACCTTACTATTCAAACTTGCAGGTATTTAGTTAGTTTGTGTGTATAGGAAATCGTGGCCATTATTGTATCACATGTAAAGCTTTGAATGGGATTCTTTTTTCATATGGTAGCTAATGGTTGGTGCATAGTTTCTGGGCGACATAGTTTCTTTATCTAACATGTAGGAGTAGTGTTGCTGGTGTAGTTTGCTTCTGTTGAAGTGTGAAAATGTGGTATGCAAGTAGTGCCATTTTCATAGCCTATTCATGAATGTAGTGGTGTCTTTTGAGGTGGAGGAAATGCAGCTTATTGGCTTCAGCTATGCAGATGAGTTCGGAAAGTATGTGGACACCTTGGATTTTTACTGTATTTGGAAGCGAGGACAGGGCTTAGTCTGTAAGCAGCCTTATGAAAGGTACCGCTAAGGCGGAGGAGCGTCGCCCCACTGCTTTTTAGCAGTGAAAGAAAGGGAAAATAAACTGATAATAACTTGCATTATATCATTTTATTTTATCCTGCTTCCGGCAGCTTTACGGGGCTGCTCTCCTCACAGAGCAGGGCAGGGGAGGAGTGGTAGCACCCTCCCCTGCATTACAGCCTGCATGCAGAACATGCCCAGGCTCCCAGTCAGCGTTTGAGCACCGTGATTGGCTGACTGGGAGCCTGGGTGTGCTTCCTGTTCAGGCCGGGCGATGGACTACGGAGGAGAGACGCGGAGAGGAAGCGGCGAGAAGGTAATTTTTTTTTTTTTTTTTAATACCCGCCTCCTTCTCCCCCACCCCTCCTGCCCACGCTCCCTACTTCCGATCCGTGCCTGCCGCCACTTTTTGTAAAACTTCATTAGTTTTTGTCTTTGGGGGTTTAGTTTCAAGTGCTGAGGTTGTTGGAGTTTTCTCTGGGATTGCTGTAGATTTTATCATAATGTGAGTGCCTTCTGCATAGTTTCGAAGGTGAGGTTGAGGCATTTGACTAGAGCGGCCAAAGGTATCAGTCTTATGTTGAAAAATAGAAGGGACCCAGTGGAACCTTGCATCTGTACATGAACTCGATTTTACTTTTCAGTAGAAAGGTAGCCCAAAGGCTAGTTATGTTCTGTTGTAAAGGAAGTTGGAGATACATTTTAGAGCTTTATGTTTTGTAGTGTGTTTGTGACTATGTAATGGTTGACTGTTAAATGTCCATAAGCATTAAGCCTCTACCCTTGCCTAGGTGTCTTTAAAGAGGTCTTCTCAGACAGAGACACAGATGCTTTTGGTGACTTGCTCAGGTCTGAATCTTGGTTATGCTTATTCTAAGATGGCTTTTGATTCCAAACGGTGTTGAAGTTGATATTAGTTAATCTTTCTAGTCGTTTTGCTGGGGAGAGAGTGTTTGAGATAAGTCTGATGGGTTTATGGTAGTCCTGTCATATTTGGTAATTCTCCCCCCCTGTCTTAAAGTATATTTTAAGTCTCTTGACCACTTATTGTTATTATTAGTATTGTTGCACTTCTCAGGCTCTTTAATCAAAAAACAATCGCCATTGCTTCACGTCACTGCCTACTGGTCCGTTCTTAGCTCATCAGGAAAATGTAGACATACAGACAGGGGCAGGTTGGTTTTTAACATTATAGGGGTAATGCCTTGTCTGGCAGCTGTATTGAAGATTGTAGGACATGTTCCATACTGCATTTGTTCACATTCCACCTTATTAGCATCACTTGAGATAAAGCTGATTCAGCGGGACATCTTCTGTGCTTTAGCTCTTTCTCTTAGTCTTCATTGTAAACAAACACTGGTCACTTCCACACACTTTTGCAAAATCGCATGTTCACAATGTGCCGGATAAAGTGAGCATCATCCAATCTGGGTCTCTCAAGGCACCCTACCCAGGCTATTTGAAGCATGCGGGTACACTCCTGCATGCAGATAGCCATTTATCAACATCATGGTTGGAAAATAGTCAGATTTTCCAATCCTCATTACCTGATCTTTCTCTTCTGCCTCACCCCTTTCGATTTATAATGGAGAGAGCAACCCATTACAGCAGGCTCCCCACTTGCCTATTATACCGTGCAGCCTTTTTAATATAGTGAATATGCCCTGGTAAGGGACCCCTCTTCTATGGCAGGGGCATTAAAAAGGGATAATCCTGTTTCTTTTGTCTGATCAAACATGTCATTGAACCTCTGAAAATGTACAGAGTTGTTCTTAAAAGAACTACCCGTTATTAATGCTCAAAATTGTAGTTAAGTTATTGCAACAGTGCTTGGTTCAATTGATATTTTAAAGCTGATTTTCCTTCATGTAAGTACATTCATTGCGTGCTCCAAGCGTTTTGCGCCCATGGCTCTTCAACATCGACCATGGCTAGGTATCTTGGAAGTTTAAGTAATGTGATGATAATATGAAGCCCATGGCGCAATGGTGTGCACGGTGGAATCTAGCTAGGAGCACTTCGATCACAATTTGCAGTGTTGTGTTTCATGGCATTCCACTGTGCACTGAAAAGCAATAGAATGCTATTCAACTGAGTTTTCCAGACTTAATTGGACTTACTCGTCAAGTGCTGCCCTGAGATGGCAAAAAGTGTAGAGCACTGGCAATCACTCGCAGTATATTTGGAAGAAGTGTCTCCTGCAGCTGCTTTGGCACGTTTCCAAGATTTTCCCTTCTCTCTCTTGCAAAGGAGACAAAGAGATAATCTGGCCTTGATATCACACTATGCCCTTTCTGCTAGAATGTCTTAAAGTACAGTCACTAACTGGGAAAGAGGTATATTTCTTAATGCATGCTCAAAGTACAACATTAGGACATACTTCTAAATCTAGCTGGACACTAATTGTTGTTTTCTCCTGAACATTTAAAAACCAGCTGTTCTAGGAATCTTCTCTCGGTTTGTGTTTTTTGGAGATGATGGATCATGGAGAGAATTATATCCTTCATAAGATGAGGGAGAGGAGACTGAAACAGCTGTTCTGCATCCATTTGAAAGGAACAGCTTAAAGCCTCTTGAATGATTCCCTTCCTAAATTCTAGGTGGCCAAGAAAACACCAAATTGGAAAGATAGGCATTCACAGATCTTTTCCACTTTTTCCCAATTCCATGGCCTCTTCTCGTTATCCAGATTTTCTCCAGGGTATAACACCCACAAAAGGAGGAGAAAGAATTGGACCCTTGTCCAATGAGGAAATACATCAGGAAGAAAGATATGCCAGTATTGCTGGCTTTACTCATATTATTGTCATGGAAAGATCATCAATTCAGCTCATGAACGTCAACGTAACAGCAGTCATGGCAACTTAAAATATAATTTGAGCCTCCCTTTCAATATTTTTCAAGCATCCTGTCAAAAGAAATAATGTATAAGGGGAGGGATTTGGATAAGATACAGTATTCAAGTTCATGTCCAAACTCAGTCATTTGGAGAAAGCAGATGCTGTCCTTAAAAGTGTATTCTCCATTAGCCTGATTAGACTTGAAGTTGGAGGGCATATAAAAAGCAGATGGAGTCACACCACCTTCCTGGGAAATCATCTTTATGGACCTAGATGTGACCTTTCGATACATTGCTTTTCGAATAGCAGACATTCTCATTCATTTTTATTTTAAAGTAAAAGCTGTTCCCCATCCAAAAAACATATCTTATCTAAATGAAGGAAAACCAATTAGCCACAACATTTCAGATCTGCCCAAGAATCAGTAAAGAAGTAGAAATTTACCATACTGAGTGATGAAATATATTGCTTCGCCTCCTCATAACCCCCCCACTGAGTATGCTTCAGAGAAAATGTTCGTGTAAGTGGAATAATTTGCAGAAAGCGTGGAAAACATAGTTTCAGATATGTCACAAGGACAAAATTGAAAGGGCTGCTCCGTAGTGTACATTGTCAAACAGGTGCAATCCAATAGAGGACCCAGGATCTTCTGAAAATGATTGACATTGCTTTAAACCAGTCGAAATGATGTTTACTCATGAGTGATTCTGGTCCAGGAGGCACTAGGGTGATTCTTTGTGCTCTTCAACCTCAAAAAGGTCGACCTGATTGTGCAGACTGTATTTCAAGATGGAGACTTTACAGCAACTTAAATTGCTGGTTTTTTTGGGGGTTGGGGGGGAATTTTCATTTCCCCTAGACTTGGAGGATGTCTCTGTACATATGCCCACATGAAATGATTACCAAATATTTCTGCGTTTTAGCATCCATGGATATCTAGACATTCGAATCAAACGTTTTTGCAAACATTATGGCACTTCTGATGGGGCTACTGCATGTTAGGGGAATCGAAGCCCAACCACATCTAGACAACTGTATAGCATATTCAGACACCATTGCATGGACGGAAACATTTACAAGTGAGGTCTGCGATGTGTTGGGAATCAATGGGTTTCTGATCACAGAGACAAACCCCACATGAACCCATATAATGATCTATAACTTATTGGGCCCACTTCAGGATGGACATGGAACTAGTTTTCCTTCCAGAGATTTGGCCATACTGATTGATGCCGCAGCAGCTATCGCAACTCCTTCAAAAGCTCTCTGCTGCAGCCAGTGAATGGTGTCTTGTTCAAGAAGACATTGTTAGTGGCCCATTTTGTTCTTTCCACTCGATATTGAATGATTGACAGATGGGATTTTGTGTGGCTCTGATATCTGCTTCAGTAGTTGTCATGCCGTGGGCCAGGCTTCACCTGTTGTCTTTAGTGAGACACAACTCCAACACTGGAGTCCGGACTCTCAGTTCCTTGATGCAGTGATCCTGGGTTCTCTTAAAAGCCAACAGACTTTAAAATGGTGTGTAGCACCAGGACACCTGGCAAAAGGGGTTCCACTGTGTCTTCCAGCTCCATTGATTCTGACAGTGGATGCTGTAGGTCTCAGGTGGTGTGAGGGGAGGCTTGGAGGATGCATCGTGAAGGGAAACACCAAGTCCAGAGCCCTCTGAGACGAAGCAGTCCACATCTGTTCCTGGGCAGAACTGATCAGTCCTTTTCTAGTCCTCTTCTGTTACTCCTTGTCTTTTCCAATATTTGCCAACTAATGCAAAAGTTACGTCCTCTCTTTTCAGAGATGTAGATTTCTGGCGTTACCCTTGATTCCTGGGATTCTATCAGGAGGGAAAAGACCCCACTTATACTGGTAGATTTGTGAGGCAGATGAATGGGGTGATTATAGCCCTGAAAGAGACAGCAATAAGATGTCCAATTTCTCAGGCTAACTGATGCCCAAAACTATAGACCTGGGTCTCCAACATCTATGAGTGTCTAGTAGTTTAACCATATCTGAATGGGCGCCTACATGGTCCTCCACCATCAAAACCTGTAGTCATTGTTGCATGACATGCTAAACTTGGTGCAGGGTTGGTGGGATGCAACCATGTAATTATGACCTGTATCAAATACTCCTATTTCTGTAGAGGGTCTTTGATCTGGGCCAGTCTTCTCTAGGCTGAAGGTGCAGGGTGCTCTATCAAAGACATTAGGGAACCCTAGCATGCACTTAGTGAGAGAGAATCATTTACCACCTGCCTTCTGACGGGTTGTCATTGTCCTGTCTGGTAAAAAAAAAAAAAAATGTGTTCCATACTAGGACCTGACCTGTGTGTTCTCTACATGATGGATACCTCTATTTGAATTTTTGAAGGAGATTTATTTAACGATACTCATTATTAAGGCACTTTATTTAAAAAACACGCAGACAAGATTAGGAAAATTTGGATCTTTATGAGCCAGAGACTCCTAAGTCAGAATATTCCTAGAGAGAGACAACCCCTAAATATTCCCATTGAGATTGGTTTTGAGGCATGGGTTGGGGTTTTCCAAAGGCTGACTTGTGTTTCCATGGGCATTAGGAAATTGTTTTGTCTCCAGAACTGTGCTGTGCAGAGGAGCATTGTCTACACCAGTTGGATCTCCGGAGAGCAGTAGTGATCTATGTTCAGCTCACTCTGGGGATGCAATGTAGTGATGGTCGTCTCTTTGTAAAGTGTGGGCTGGCTTTGTTGAGCCTGAAGCCTGTCATTGTCTTGTAAAGCAGATGGTTTAGGTCCACAATTTCAATAGCTTATGTGCTGGAGGCGACATTTGTCCCGTAACAACCCCTGAATGTTCAACTAAAGGTTGGGCAGCATCCTTAACGTATTTTCATAGAAGCCTTGTTCATGAAATCTTGGGAGCAGCCTCTTGGCCTGTTCATCCACTTCACTGTCTGACTACATAGAGGAGGTCTGTGATTTGTCTGCATTGCACTTTGAATGTAGGACAGTTGCTGCCATAGCAACAGGGAAATCATTGGTCTGCTCTTGAATAAACATGAGTGTTTTTCTTTGTAAAAAATGTTTGTGGTTTATTGGTACAGAGCACGAGCAGTCGAGTAGGGCATATCTTCATTATATGAGGAGTGGGGTGAGGAAGAGGAGGAGGAAATAATGCACTGATTACTTGGCCATAATCTTGTTACTAATAGTCCATCTTCCTCATCTCATTCTTTACAATCTGTCCTCCCACCTGATGGAGTACTATGAATTCCTTTGTAGGGGGTTAGGGAAGGGCAGAGCCCCATCTTTGACACCACTGTTGAATGTAGGGTCCGTTCCCCACAAACAAACCTTTGCGGTGTAGAAGGAAGGCAAGGGGGTGCCGGTCATGATTTTGGACGTCTCATTTTGCAAGTACTGGAACCAGGAACATGGGATCGGGGTAATGATTCTGCAGGTAAAATATGCATTTCCTTCCAGATGTCAGTCCCCCATGACTACCGTTATATTAAACCGCCTCTTTGTCTGGGTGCTATCATCCTTTTGTGATCAGCAAATGCTCTTGCTTCTAGTCGCATTCAAATTATGTTTTGTCCTAATAATCAGATGCTGTTTAGAGGATGCTGGACAGTTCGTAATGGATCCGCTTTCAAACGAGCAAAACCATGTTTAGTTCCCCCGCTTCCTCCTCTTTAACAGATTGTGTGACCCAGGGCCAATCATTTTATCCTTCCGCACCTAGTTTCTCTTATTTGCTCACAATGATAGCGCTTAGAAAGGAGCAGATTGAATATTGAATTCAGTTTTTATTAGAGCGATGTTAACATTTAGAAGAAAGGGTTTGGGCTGATGTGGGAAGTTGTTATGAGGTATCCCGTAACAATCTTTGCTCAGGTGCCAGAATGTTTTGAGATCATGTCGCTCCCAAAGTTGTTGAATTGGACTTTGCTTTTCCCTCCTTTTCTGACAGATACGATATCGAAACTAAGGGAAGAAAGTATGGTTCTTCGCAAGGCACATGAAGAGGTCCGCTCTCAGCTGCTTAGTGCGCAGGTAAGCCATGACCTGCAGGTGAAGGCACATATCTGCACAAGCTGGTGTATCTTTGGGACTTCAGGAACTAGCAGCCCTTTGTTGACTTTGCAATAAAGGTTTCTTATACCAGCCAGATCTGAGATTTGTAGGTCTGACCAAGGGGTTGGGCTAGTTCTATGCATACCTGCTCTGACCGGTCATACCAGGATGCTCCGTCTCTTTAGGGCCAAAATGACCGCCTTCCAACATGGCACCTTCCAGCTGGGAACTTCGGACTATACCTTCTTTGAAGGTATGTTAAAATATGCGTGGAACATTCGATAAAAGAAATTCTGCCTGGCGTCGTCAGAGCTTGAGACTATATTTTGCTGCAAGTACTAGCGAGAGTCTGAGATACGAATGATAAACACTAAAGCTCCTTGTTGCAGATATTGTGACTTGTGTGTTACCACGTTACTGTTTGATCTTAATGTAAGTAATAGAGATATTCATATTTAAAAAGATATAACGTTGACTGAACAGTCCAGTAATTGTACGTTTTGATTGTGTAAACTGTATCTGAGTTTCAAACTCTAAATTACGTTCTAAGGGTGAACTTTGGCTGCTGAGGCTTATCCCAGGAGAAGCTTCTTGACATTTCAACGAGCTGCACCATAGAACCCCACCCTCTAGGCTGGTAGAGGTAACAGGCAATGCTGGTCACAAGTGTTTCCTAGTACGTTGGAGTCCCCTAGGATCCATGGAACAATAACAGGCGCTACACGCTTTGGTAGGGCAGCCTAGTTCTTATTTTAGAAGGGTAGAGAGCGTTTTTCACCTGCCAACAGCAAAAAGAAAGAATAACAAGGATTCAAAAACTGGAAATGTATTCTTACCTTGGCGACCTTCCATGCGCATTGGCGTGAAGAACACAAACCCTTTGCTCTCCACATCACTTCCTAAGGCGCTCTGTGCACTTTGGCTCAGTTTCCTGAAGTTCGGCCTGAAACAATTTCTTCCCAATTCGAATTTTGTTTTGAAGTTCAGTTGGCAAAGCTAGTATGTCTGGCTCAGCCAATGATTGTTTCATTTGGAATAGTTTAGTATTCTATTTATCGTTTCAAGAAAGTAACACGTTGTGCATTTTGGTGTGGTATGCTAGTGGTAAATTGTAACCAAAATCATTTTAAGATGTCTGGGAGGCTCCCGGTTCCCTGTGAAGTAAAGGAAAAAAAAGGAATTAAAACCTAAAAGGGTAAAATATTTTCTTTGACACTTTGGTTCTCCAGTCCATTGCACTGAAGTAGGCTACTTTTGTGGCAGATGTGCACATTGTACACAGGAAAAAATGTTGTCACTCAAAGTGAGGGGAGCCAATGGTTGAAGTGCGCTGACCCATTGGTCTGTTGTAAGCTGTGGTGGGCAGAAGTAAAATGTGATTGATATTAAAACAGACCAATGGATGAAGATGGCTGACTGAAAAATGTGATTGATATTAAAACAGACCAATGGGTGAAGACGGCTGACTGAAAGTCCCTATATGTACGTATGTTTATCTATGTATTTCTTAAGAAATTTTTCATGGAAATACAAAAGGTCTTGGGTGACAACAGACCCAACAAGCATTGGCAAAGCCAATAGGTTGCGGCAATGCCTGAGCTATTAGCCATGTCATTGTGAATGTCTTTTAGCCATGTTGTCTAGCAGCACATCTGCTGTTCAGCCTGGCAGAGCAAATGCATAAAAAAATTCAGTTAAAGGCTTACTCGGGGCAAAAGCTAGAAATGCTCTTTTCAGGTGAGGTTAGCATAACTGTTATTCCTTTAAAATCAAATGTATTTATTTTTGATGAACACTACCAGTCACCTCTGAACTATGGGCCAAGACTTGTCACTTATTAGCCAAATAAATCCACTACAGGATATTTGTTTGATGACCTCGTCAAGAAGAAATCCCTGCCTTTCATCTCAGCCATTCATCCTTCCAAGTTTGATAAAATGAGTACCAGTGAGTTGGGTAACAAATATTCATTTACTCTCAGTAGCACTAGGAGACCTCCTCTGGAGTGAATGAGCGCCCTACAAATACACCTATTTTGTTGTGTCACATCATAGCAGTCGGCCACCAGGGAGATGATGTAAAGCTTAATGTTTTAGTCCCAAGTCATGCAGGCATGGTGACTATCCAGTTGGCCAATAGATATCTTGCCCGATGTTGAAAGGACAGTGACATCTGCAGTGTCCTCCTATTGGGGTACGTCTGGTCCCTCAGCAGTGGCAAGAATTACACACATTCTGAAGTGAGAGCTCTCACAACGTTTATGTGTCAGATCCTTAGATTACGAAAGCTGGAGTCCGTAGAAACATGCAAACAGCACCAGTTAAAAAGAGGATTTTCAAATACTTTTAACTGTTAAAATAGTAGCGTCAAATCTCTCATACATAGTTGTCCTCCCATCTCTTTAGACTTCTGATCGGACTTTATAGTCAAAGAGATTTAAATTACTCTGCTGGACTAATCTATTAACTTTGGGTGTAAAGATGAGTTGCAGTCTGTGCTGTAGCTTTGCTAATGCCTCTGATGGTTTTCTAGGAACCAACTATTCATTACTCGGGCCCTGAAGCCCCCTAATATTCATGGTCTTAGCTTTCTTTGACTAAGGACGCTATAATGGTGTGGGATTTGGTTTTTCCAAGGGCTGCCATGTGTACAGAGAAGTTTAGAAAATGCCTAAAAACTATTCTCTTATAGTTTTGCTTACACGGAGCTGGACTTTGTGCCTGCCCCTGGAAACCTTTGGGTTTAGTCGGTTTTCAAATAGAATTAGCCTCATAGTGGCCAGTAAGCAGGTGCCAGCGCAGTTGCTAGTATCAAGCTAAAAGCCTTGTGGTGGCTGTGACCTTCTGTAGATGAGGCATCCCTCAGACCAGTGTAGGACCTTGCTCGTAATGTATCTGCATTACAATCCCCTTCTACTCCCCCTTCATGTGCATACCTCTAAAAAAATAAAAAGAGGGCAACCGTGTGACCCAAACCAACTAAGGTCGTCAGTCAGCTAATTGAGAGATCTTCTCTTTCCGAGGTCTGCACTGGGCGAATAGCTGCTATGGGGAGGAAGACTCGAGCCACATTTGGGGAAGTGTTTGCCACAAGGCTGGTGTTGTCTAAAAAAGCTTATTTCCGTTCTGTTGTATTTCTACGCAACCGCACAAGTCACAACTTTTTCAGATTATGCTTCTTGTGCAGGCCTTTCCCCTGTTGCAGATGAATAGGGTATCTACTGATTGTTGAAAGAAATTTATGTGAAACCAGTAAGCGTGAAACCAGTAAGTGGGATGCAGTAAACCTTTTTGTGGCTAACTCGGAGTTGTGTAAGTGTGGGCAGTAGTAGGTTCCTCTACAGTTAAAGGCTGATTTCCACATAGGCGAAGCCAGAATTCTTCAAAGGCGGGAACAGATTCCTTCACAACCAGTTCCTCAACAGACCAGGGCAGGTTCCCTTGAGGTTAACATCAGTTTCTTTCGTACTTTTATGGTCTGCGACCGATTTCACCAGTGGCATGACGCAATATGATGGGGCCTTCCTGCAGAATGTGATGAGGGGCCACTGAGTCTCCCATATGTTACAGATATTCGTTGGCCTTGTGATTAGAGCTCCCTGAAGAATTTTGGGGACCCCCTAAGGGTTGGTGCCACCCCAGCGCCACAGGAGCTGCACGGGCCTGCATTGCACACCTGCCCTTCTATATTCTTCAAGAATCCCTAGTAGATTACTCAGTAGCTGGTGCAGACTCTGCTACTGGTGGGGCCAGAGTTATTTGCAGGCAGGAACAGACTCTTCATATCGAGGTGAGACCTCAGGGGGTCAGCAGGAATGGGCAGGGGAGCAGCAGGTGGTCGGCTGGTGAGAGTACAGTCGCCAGGCTGCTGTAACAGAATTGAATGCTTGCTAGGGCCAGTTTTCTCTAAAACAAGAAATATTCCTTTGCAGGCAGGGCCACATTTTACGTTAGATGAAGCCAGATTCTTCACAAGCAAGGGCAAAGTCATCTGTTTGCATGGGCAGACTCCTCCCCTGGTAACTCCCTCTCTAGGAAGTGACCGAATACTCTACAGTAGGGTAGCTTCTTCTGCGTATCGAAGGATATTCCCCTTGAGGCATAGACCAGCTCTGCACAGGTCATGCTGATTCCACGTTGTATATAACCCAGTACAGACCGGTTGACTTTATTGGGCAGTGCCAGATAATGTCAGGGTCGGTACAAACCGGCCGTCATGATTGGCATTGGCCAGGAAGTGTTTCTACCCTGTCCAAAGGGCCAAATCCTTTGTGGGCAGGTTCAGAGTGATTCCATACAAAGGGCAGATATTTTGTGCTGGCAGATTTGATTGGCAGCTGAGGATTGCTCTTCATGGAAGGGCATATTCCTCTTGGGTATAATCAGATGCCTGCTGTAAGCAGATGCAACACTTTGCAAACCTGCTCATTTTTCACCTTATTATAATAATTTTCTTTGTATTTTCAGGAGCAGCTGAATGAGATGCACCAGCTGAAGGAAGCTCTTCAGAGGATGCCAAGCTTCAGGGAGCTGGTCACAGCCCGGGGGCACCAGCAATTCCAGTTACAGCCCCCAGATAAGAAGGTACCACTCTTGGAATTCTGTGTCTAGGTGATCAGGGCTTGCCCTGCAGAAAGGAGGAAACTGAAGGGATGTAACCGTGTCATCTGCAGACCCATGGTGCATGAGAAACCTTCATCTAGTCCTCATTGGAAAAAGGGGGTCCAAGGTGGCAGTCAAAGGGGGAGTGAGAGCACTCTATTGAGACCCTCTGCAGCAGAGTGAGCATAGCAGCTGCCATTAGAAGTATTGCTATCCCATACTGCTGCATATATAGATAGTATATAACTTGCATAAAATGCTGCTACACAGGATGTAAATACTGCTCTATGTGTCACATGCTTCTAGACAAACATCATGTGCTGTAAGACACACTCTCAACACTTTGCTCTTTGCATTGTTTGCAAACCAGTATGTGCAAATTGCAATGTAACCTTTATACATAGAGGTCGCCTCACAAATGATTCAATCATAAAGGGCAGCAGTATGGCCTCCCTAGAGAATATCAATTAGGCTATTCACAATTTGCGATCCCATACAATTGTCTGTAAATGCAGGTTAGAGGCCTGGAAGGGACAGAAGACCTCCGTCTCTGCATGTGCATATACATAGGTACAGCTTGAAAAACAAATTTTGGGGAGAGGAGTTGGCCTAACGGCTAGGGCGGTCGACCTCGCATCTGGGGTATTGGGTTCGAGTCTCGGCAATGATGCTGAGCATCCTGTGATTCTGAGCAAATCACTTAATCTCCCCGTGCCTAACAAAAATGAATGTGTCCTCATGTAACGCAACTGGTGCTATGTAAAGCGCTCTGATACCCGATTCGGGTCAAGTTCGCGCTATATAAAACTCCGTAAAAAAATTGGGAAAAAAATCCCATTTGGGAAGACATCGTTCGAATGCACCCTGGTCCACTAGACCACTGTCTACACGTCTCTTGGGGCTCTTAATACGATTCCTAAAGAGGAAATTGTCCTAAGGGTACAGCTTCCCTTTGCAAATCAAATAGCACCCCAGCTTTTTTGTCAATATCTAGTGAATGATTTGCAACTGCTGTTGCAGTCACAAACTGTTGATGCAGGTCATTGCAAATTGCAGTTAGGACGAGGTGCCCCTTTCACACCCCCTCCTAATTGCGTGTCAGAATGAGTTGGAAAACCCTTTGTGCACGTCTGAAAGGCTTTCCATTATCAAAAAGTCATTTAGTAAATTTCAAAACAATCTTTTGCAGTCCCACACCCTGTGATTTTGCGAAACACAGGTTTTGTGATCAAAAGCGTGTTTTGTACAGTTTGCAAAGAGTTCTGAATCTTTCAGCCTTTCAGGTGCTGAATGTGCTTGGGCGCCCATTCAGGTACACCAAATGTTAGGACTTTAGATGAAGAGTTGCAAAACAGATCTTAAAATGCTGTTTCGATGGTATTGTTGCAGTTTATTCATCAGGCAGGACAATAAATGGATTTGTGAAGAAGGCAAAGGAGTCTAAATCAAGAGAGAACTTTGATAGGGTTTCTGAAGTAGACATGCGCTGACCATAGTGCTGCAAAAACACTTAAATAGGTAAATATGGAGCAAGCGTTGAGACTTGAGACTGCGATAGATGTGCTCTTTTCTGGTGAAGTTAAACATGGGCTAAGCTGCTGGGTTCTGGACCACTTTGATGTGTCGGATAAAGGTTTTGAGAAGATCATCGCAAAGAACTTGCATCATTCAGGTAATTGAGATTTGCCTGGATGGCACCGATGGAAGGTGCAGATGGTAGTAGTCATTTTCTGTAACATTGTAAGGCTGATGATGGAGTCTTTCCGGGCTTTCGGCTTGCAGAGGACACATCCGTCTTAATTTGAGTAGTTACGGTAAAATTACTGTCAAAAGAGTCTCTAAGATGTCTAACTTTAGAGGCTAGAAAGGAGGTTCCCAAACAGCGGCGGCTCCTCCGTTAAGGCGGAGGAGCGTCGCCCACTCCTCTGCAAGCAGTTTAAAGAGGAAAAATAAAATGATGGTAACGCAGTGTTATTTTCATTTTATTTTCCCGTGCTTGCTTGGGTATGGGGAGGGCTGGGCTGGCCAGAGTAGGAGCCAGGGGGAGGAGTGGTGAGCAACACTCGAAGTACGCATGACGGTTTGGCCCGCCGTCTTGGGCCGGCCAAACGGTCATGCACACTTTGCATGTTCTCCACTGCTATATTGAACAGCCTAGGTGGAGAACATGCACAAGCTCATAGTCCCCGTCTAAGTGCCGAACCACGGCGCACAGACCAATCACGACGCTGCTGAAAGCAGCTTCGTGATTGGCTAGTGGAGCCTGTGTGCTTCCTGCGTGTCGACTACCGAAGAGGACTGGGAGGCAATGGCCGGCCCGCAGGTTAGGTTTTTTTTTTTTATTAACCTCCCCATCCCCGTAAAGCAGCCGCCGCCACTGTTCACAAAGTGAATGATGCCAGGAAGATGCAGCCAAAAATGAGTACATCGGAAATTCTTTGCCTCTCCAAATACAGAGTTGAGGAAACATCAAATGTTATATTTGTATGCATTGGTATTTTAGTGACAGCAATAAAAACAGGGTGAGGTTCCCATATATGTGGCCTGGCTGGAAGTAATGTGGGTTGCTTTTTTATTCCAGAATAACATTTTTGGAATGGAGCATGTACTTGTTAAAATTATGTGCTATGGGTATGCAGTAAATATTAAACACTGTAAGGGAAAATGAAGAGCCATGGGGCAACCCAAAAAATCAGATACTCTCTAGAAGAGAAGAAGCCCCACTTGGTGAAGTCAAAATAATTGCACAGAAGGGAACAAAACAAATTCTAGACCAGGTTCGAACTACAGCAATGCATATGAGCCTCTCAAGCATTGTCAAAGGCTGCCCACCGGTCGACTAGAACAATGTGCTGAGAATGAAAAATTTCCTAGTAACCATGACGGAAAGTTTCAATTCTATTAAGGACGCGGAGGCGAGGATTATGCTCATCTTTCTCTTATTTCCATACTCAGCAACTTCAGCTTTAACAACAAAAAACTACAAGTCCCATTGTACGTGTAGTTCACAGGGCAGTCCCAGTCCTCCAATCAGCAGTGCTCATGGTCCACGAGGGCGCGCTGTTGCCAATACCCTTCCTCTTTCTTGACTGCGACCACTGTGACACCAAAGATCTTCATTCTGTTTTGGAACCTTCAGACCCTATGAAAAGCCAAAAGGAGAACCCAATGAAACCATTCTCCGAACTGCATGAAGCCAAACCAATATATCAGAGCATACGGTAACATTAACCAGCCAGAGAAGAACTTCAGTGTGGAACCAAAAGACAATACTCATCCCATACGTCGAGGAGTCCACCATAACAATGCTCAGGTGATCCAATATAAACACCGTGTATGTGGGTGGGAACCGGTCTCTCTGAGCCGCGGGCGGGAATAATCCTCGCCTCCGCATCCTTAATAGAATTGAAACTTTCCGTCATGGTTACTAGGAAATTTTTCATTCTATGTCAGGACCGGAGGCGAGGATTATGCTCATTCAAAGCTTATCCACCACCAACGACGCCATGTTCATGACTGGTTTAAAATGGAATCTTTTAAACATGGAGTCTGAAGACCAGTCTGCAGCATTCAGAATGTCTTCTAATCTGGCGCCCAAAGAAAAAGCCTTAGAGGCCATAGCTCCTCGTACAGAGTGTGCCCCACCACAGCAAGACATTTATGCCCGCTTCCTGCATCACCCATCTGATCCAACGAGCTATTGTTGGTGGCGAAACCGCTTTGAAGGGTTTCCTTAAGGAAATCAGCAGCTGGTGTTCGCCCGGCGGGCGAGTCTCCTCCGTCATGCTCTCGTACTCTTTGAGACATCTGACAACGCACAGCTTAGGGGATTTATCAAAAGCTGGCTAGGACACTATTTTAGAGTCAGATTTAGTTCGACGTGTTATGTGAAAAGTAACCCCCCCCCCCGGGCTAAAAACACGGCCAGTGATGTCTAAAGCTCTGACATCCGACACTCGGCGGCACGACACCAAGCACAAAAGCATAGCCAATTTGGCGGAGAGTTCTTTGCGGGAAAGGTATTTATTAGCTTGCCAAGACTGGAACAAACGTAATACCCTATTAACGTCCCACAGAGAGGAGTAACTGGGTTCTGGGGGGAGCGAAAGGCGGATCCCTCGCATCAACTTGCAGACCAAAGGATGTTCCCCCACCGGGGCTCCCGCGACCGGAAGGTGTCCAGCCGAAATCGCCGATCTGTATGAATTGACAGTACGATATGCCAGGCCTTGGGCTGCCAGCGAGGCAAAGAAATTCATGATGGTTACCGCTTCGCACCCCATTAGATCGTGATCTCCTTGAACACACCAACGGACCCATCTGGCCCATGCCGATTTATACCGTTTGTTAGTGCTGTCCGCCCAAGCCGCTCCCAGTAATGTTTGAGCCGCTGCCGATAGGCCAGAGGTTCTCCAACGATGCCTGAAATCTGCCACGCTACCAATGGCATCCGCCCTTGCTGGACTAGGGGGTGTGGATCGCCCTGGGGATCCGTCAGTAGAACAGATCTTGGGGTAGAAGGATTGGAGAATCCCAAGAAAGTCCCAGAAGAACTGGAAACCACACTTGAGACCTCCAATATGGGGTGACCAAGACCACCTTCGCCTGCTGTCTCCGGACTTGCGTTGTGAGTCTCATTATCATGGCAAACAGAGGAAAGGCATACCCCGTCTCCTTGGACCAATCCTGGAGGAAGGCATCTGTCGCTGATGCTAGGGGATCCAGTTTCCAACTGAAGAAACGCGGGAGCTGGTGGTCCAACAGGGACGCAAAGAGGTCCACTGAAAAAGGACCCCACAGGTTGTGGAGGCGGTGAAAGGTCGGAGGATGTAGCTGCCAGAGACTCATGTCCGACCAACTCCTGGAGCACTAATCTGCTATGACATTGGACGCCCCCGGTAGATACTCCGCCGTTACAGAGACATTGTGGGAAAGACAAAAGGCCCAAAAATCCTTGGCCAGATCCGCTAATGCTTTGGACTTTGCCCCCCCTCCCCCCCAGGTGGTTGATCTACCGGACTGCCGATACATTGTCCATCTTCAGAAGCACGCTGCAGGACGCTCTGTCTTTCGTCCAACACTGGATTGCGAAGGACCCCGCCATCAGCTCGAGGCAGTTGATGTGGAGCTGACCTTCGTCTGCTGACCACTTTCCTCCTGTAAAGGACTCCCCGCAGCGGGTTCCCCAGCCTGACTTGCTGGCGTCAGATTCTATTACTAAATCCGGCTCGCAACCGAAAATGGCCCTTCCATTCCAGACCTCCATGTGGTTGAGCCACCAAGTCATCTCCATGCGAACCTCGTCGGTAAGGGGTACCTGATTCGAGTACTGGAGGCCCCTGCGAAGGTAGGAGGCTTTCAGGCGTTGCAACGCTCTGTAGTGGAGCGGACCCGGAAAGATCGCCTGAATTGAGGAACTCAAAAGACCTACCAGTCGGGCAATCTGCCGGAGCGAGGTCGAAGAACGGGCTAACATTCGCCTCAGTTCTCTGCGAATCTTGGACATCTTCCGAGCCGGAAGACTCAAGGTGCGGGATAACGAGTCCACTACGAATCCCAGGAAAGTCATTTGCTTGGCAGGGGACAGGATTGACTTCTTGGTATTGATTATAAACCCCAAATTCTGAAGAAGGTCTACCGTCTCCTGTAACTGGTGTGAGAGCCTGATGGGGCATTGCTCCAAAAGGAGAATGTCGTCCAGGTAAATGATGAGACGAAAGCCCTTGGCCCTTAGTGTTTCCACCACTGGCTTGAGAACCTTGGTGAAGTACCACGGAGCCGACGACAGGCCGAAAGGAAGTGAGGTGAATTCGAACACATGGTTCTTCCACAGAAATTGCAGGAAACGACGGTGCGGGGAAAAAATAGGCACCACTAAGTAAGCGTCCCTTAAATCCAGTCTGACCATCCAATCGTTCGGTTGGAGAAGGTCTTGCAACAGATGCATACCCTCCATCTTGAAATGGCGGTATACCAACCATTGGTTGAATTCCTTCAGATTGATTACGGGACGCTGTCCCCCTTCTGTCTTGTCGACCAGGAAGACATTGCTGATGAAGCCTCTGGGGTGAAGGCGTGTGGGAACTACCGCTCCTTTTTGCAGCAGATCCGCCACTTCTTGGTCTATGAGGGAAGCCTGATCGTCTGCAAAAACCAACGGCCGAGGGCGAACGTCCTGCACTGGGGAACCGTAGAATTCTATATGGAAGCCCTGCACTGTTTGTAACACCCATGCGTCGAAGGTAATAACCTTCCAATTGTGCACGAAAGCTGCCAACCTGCCGCCCACTGGGAGATGGGAGAGAGAGAAAGTCTCACCTGAGTTAGGCAAGTTGTGGCCTCTGCCTGCTCCTCTGCCACCGCGACCTCTGAAGCCCCGACGAGACTGGAAGAACTCCTGTCTGCCCGTGTCTTGTTGCTGCTTGCCGTTGCCTCTTTGAGAGCTTTGTGTGAAGAAACGGCCGGTCGAGCGCCCTCTGCCACGGCCGGCCCCAACGAAAACCTTAGGGTGAAACACCCTCTTTATGGAAGATTGCGCTTTGTCAAGCAACGTGAAGGTGGTCACGAACTTGGTTAGCTCCTTTATAAACGGCTCTCCGAAGAGACCACTCTGTGCCACCGCTCCCGCTTCCGAAGTGGCAAGGTCGCCCAACTTTGGGTCTACTTTCAACAAAAATGAGCGTCTCCTTTCGGTAGAAAGGGCGCAGTTCGCGTTGCCTAAAAAGACAATAGCACGCTGAGCCCAATTAGAGATTCTTTCTGGGGAAAGCGGGGTGCCAGATGCCTTAGCCTCTTCTGCCAATTCTAGAACCTTGGTGAGGGGACCTGCGATGTCTAAAAGCTTATCCTGACACGACCTCCAGGATCGGTCAATCCCTTTTTTAGGGTCGCGAATATATTTCTGCAGGAAGGTGGCCATCCTAGGGTCCACCTCCGGGTCAAGGCCACTTTGCCCGGTAGGGCAGGGCGGGGGCACTCTGCTTTGAGGCAAGCCCTCACTTCTTTTTCTAGGGGTTTTCATAGGCGCCCCGCCACAAACGCGGAAACCTTAGTGGAGGGAGTCCACTCCGATGAGCGGGGTGGACGAGGTCCTCGGGGACTAGCATATCCAAGTTTTCCTCACCCTCCGGAGCGTTAGTGGCTGAGGGCTCTGGGGGACGCCAAGGCCTGGATGTGCCTGCCTCATCCGCGGACTCATCTACTGAGTCTTCGTCGTCGTCCTGTAAGGGAGGGACCTCTGGGACCTCTAGGGGGCTGGACTGTGACTCTCCGTCAGCTCTTGCCAAAAACGCCTTTTTTAGGCGGTCGAAGGCTCCTAGGTCGACATTGGACGTATTTTTGCGCTTTGGGGGGCGCTGTGCTTGACAGGCAAAGGCAAATTGCATAATGCGCTGTTCGAATGGCCCCATGGCAGCAGAAACTGCCTGGTGGATGGAAGCGTCCACCGCGTCGCAGAAGTCCTCATCTAGGGGAATGACCTGGAGGGACTCCTCCTCAGTATACTCCTCCATAGCCTGACAGATAGAATTAAGGTAGAGGCTATAAGGAGAGCAACAACAATAATCCCCAACGCTCTAAGCGCCAGCAGTAGGACTACCCTGCAGGGGTTGAATTTGGGCGTGACTAGTCGCTAGTTGTAAACACACAAAAGTGTAAGCTGGGTTATAAACCCGCCAGGGGCGACTCACCCTTAATCACAATGGGTATCTCAGAGTCTGGGCCCGCCCCGAGAATCTCCCGACAAGCGCTGAAACTGCTTGCCCAAGAAAAAAATAACTCGCTGTGCGGCATTGGTACGGACCCGCGATGCGGGCATAAGGGAGACTAAATTCTTTATGTACAGACCTGCAATAGCAGGCGTAAGGGCTTCCAGAGCTCGAGGCCGTGCAGCGTGGGCGATCGTCCGGTGCTCTCTGATCCCGCTGCGCCAAGCACGCCACGGATCAGCGAGACGTGGACACGCGCCCCCTGCCTCGAAGGCGCAACACCGCACCTTGGCTCCCAAGGGGGCCGCGAGTGGAGCGGTTTGAAGACTCCCGCGGCCCCGAACCTACAGGGAAGGAAAAACACACAAAACCAACAAGCGCTCGCGCGCAGCATGCCATTGCGCACCAAGAAATACAGATGTAACGGTATGCCTCAAAAGTAGGCGAAGACACCCAGAGTGATTACCTCGGAGGAAAATCACCGTAATAGCAACCAGCGCTCGCGCGCCACATAGAATTAGCATAACTACGACAACTGTAAAGAATATTCAAGAAACAGTGAATTAGACACAGAATACCTCCCGTCCTGAAGAACGAGAGGAAAAACGGCACTTATCTTTGCTGAGAGCAGGAAAGAAAGAGGAAGGGTATGGGCAACAGCGCGCCCTCGTGGACCATGAGCACTGCTGATTGGAGGACTGGGACTGCCCTGTGAACTACACGTACAATGGGACTTGTAGTTTTTTGTTGTTAAAGTTGAAGTTGCTGAGTATGGAAATAAAAGTAAGATGAGCATAATCCTCGCCTCCTGTCCTGACATTCCTGTGTTCAGTGCACTTTGATACACCCACTGCTCCCCATATGACGGCAATTTTGTTGGTGAGAGAGATGTTTTGCCTTGACCTCTGTGATAACATCTGCCTGGATTTCCCATAGAAACCATCTCCAAACTATAACAGGCACTGACTTCAGATCCAAGTGCTCTGTAAGTGGCTTTGTCTTAATGGACAGGGTTTGCATCTTGAATGCTTTCACATTTTATTTTCTAGTTTCCTTGGCAGACTTTTGTGTTTGTTGTTGCAGAAACACTAACTATTTGGATGAGCTTGCTGAGCCAGATGCTTCTCAACTTTTGAAGAGCATGGCAGAGCTGTTGATGACGAGAGAGCTCTATTTAGGGTAGTGTTAGTGTCTAGAACATTTACATTTTCTTTTTGCACTCAATAGCATAGGTAGGGCTCCTGAGAGTCAGATTTTCACATTTCCTTTTGAGTTAGCAACTTTCATGTTTGAGAATTTTAAAGTTCAAATGAGAACCAGGAGGTGTTTAGTTTTTTTATTTTAATTTTTTTATTTTATCTGCTTGAACAAGGAGATTGGGCCAAGCACTGTGGTGAACTGGGCATGCTAATTTGTCAATAAGATGTTAGTCAATTGTTGCACCACAGATTGTTGCGTAAGTTAGGACTTTGGAATCTGCTCCCCAAAGGGAAATGAATGTGTTCATGATCGATATCCATGTTTAGATTCTGTATTTATCTGTTTTTATTGTGTATGTCTTTCTGTCGAAGTTTATGGTTTTAATTGACTAATAAACAAATTGTACCTAGCTATGGCTTTGGCTTAACTCTACAAGGTGCGCCTTCCCACCCACGGGTGAACTCCGTTCAATACACCAGCGATTAATGTGGAAGGCAGGTTATTGTAGCCCTGCAAAACAATAGTCCGTGTAATTGCCATAAAAACATTGCTTTTGGGTTACTAACAATCCCCTAAAGAATGAGGGGCATTGTGGAAACAGCAATGAACCTTTTTTCGTTATTCACCGTATCACACACACTGTACTAAGAATAATGAACACTTTTAAATTAAAAGTATTTATTACTACAGGAACAATCTGTTACTCAGTGTGTCTAAAACAACTACACAGAATCTTATTAAAACAGCAAGAAGGCATGTTATAAATAACAAAAATCGAATGAACATTTCCAGCATTGTTAAAATGCCATTAAAAATGTCATCTAGAACCTGACACCCTAATGTCTACTTCTGTGTGCTATGCTAAGAGAGCATGGAAGGCCAAGCAGCTTGCAGACTAGAGTTTCTTAGGGAGAAGAGACGCACTGCATACCTTTTTGACAGCAAATGCTGTCTTTGTCAGCAGAGGCGCGAAGACAGTGTTCCCTGCGAAGGGCAAACGCACACTGCAGTAGTAGTAGTCAGTCAGTCTTCCTCCGGGACGCAGCGTTATCAGCTTCTGGCTTCAGACGAGATGTAGCAACTGCAAAGTGTGCCGGCAATAGGTGAGACTGTCTCTGGCAGAATCTCAGGCAATACCGTGGGCAGAGGACCTCTCCTGACAAGTGGTTGTCTTTATATACCAAACCTTATCAGAAATTGAAATTTCTGGCATAAGTTTAAGAATCTCCGACATAGTTTATGAGCATCAAGGTATGCATCCTAGACGTTTCCTTATTAACATTTAAGGTAAAAGGACATCAATTCAGACTATACTATTTTGGTTATATGTCGGTATGTGTTCTTAATCAACCTTGGCATGGTGGAAAGTAACATTTGATCCGGACAAATGTTGCATTGATGGTTGTATCTGTGTCATCGATCGAAGGGCTTGACGCTTTCATAGGTCTTAGAAAGATAAGGTCAGGTGACATCTGAGTCTTATAGCAGACATGGCAATGAGTCTGCATAAATTGGGTAAGATGGCGACTTCTTTTGTTTGAAAGTCAAGATGGAGTTTAGGCCTACATAAGATGGAGTCTCACCTTAGGGACTTTACATCATCCCCAGCTTGTACGTCTGAATGACGACATAGGGGCGTATTTAATCAATAGGGCTGTATATAAGGTATTGGAGAATCCATGCTCTCAAACTTACTAACGTCGAGAATACCTAACAAAAAGTATAATTATAATAAAAAGCATTCAATATCAAACATCTAAATAAAACCTAGAACAAAGGCTTCTAATATATCATATATCTTATATGACAGATGTGAGTATTTGCAAGCTGTGCTTTGTTTAAAAAAAATGATACAAATGTTATAGTATATCTAGAATGTTGTATACATGTTGGTGAATAAAACATACCGGTGATGATATGAATAGGCCAAATTAAAAATATGCGGTAAATAATATGACGAAAAATTAAAAAGGACCTTCTAAATATGAATATAGTTCATTCAGACTTTTGGTATATTTGCTGAATTCTTGCCGTAGGTCGACTTACTTGTTGAATTCATTCCTCGTTAGAGGACTTGTCGACCTCGTCGGGTGCACACGCAGCATTCTTGTGATCTTTATGAAAACCATACAGAGAATGTTCATAGTCAGTGGTCCATGCATTTGAGGAAACAGCAATTGGTTGCTCTTCTTGGGCACTTGATAGTGGTTGTGTCTTCTCTCCAGGAGGGTTCGAAAGATAGCAGCGAGTCAAGCCACTCATCAAAAGCTGCGTCAAAGTGCCACCAGTGACATTTCTCTGTCATAGATAGCATCCTGGAGCAGAGACAGATGCATTGCTAGGCATTGTTTCCGGTGCTCATGCAGAAGTTGAAGAACTCCTTACATTGCGAGATAGGCCACTGGGGGCTGCTCCAGATGTAGATCCAGGATGATTTCAGTTGGACAGTTTTTGCACCAGAATACAGGTTTCACTTGGGTAGCATCCATTTTGTGGAATGTGAGCATCCAGTGCTCACTAAGTTCAGATAGCCAAGCATGTCCCAGATAGCATGCAAGAATCTCTCTGCTGCTTTGCTCAGCTGGGTATGTGTACTCTATGTTGCTGATTTCTTAGTTGGAACAGGAGAAAGATGATGATACTGCAGCTGATTAGCAGTATGATTATTGCAAATCTTCCAAAAGGGCTGGAGAACAGAGAATGGAAAAATGACGGAATCAGTCCGAATACTGCTTAAAATCCAGTCACCGGACCAGATCTAATGTTCTGAACAAGATGCACAACACCAGTTGTCACAAACTAATTAAATATTGTTTGCAAGATATCTGCAAAATTTGTCGGATTGTGTGCGTAACAGCCTCTGAATTTCTGAAGCAGTTCTGGCTGTCTGCAGATTATAAACGTCAACCGCTGAAGTCAAAGGGCCTTCTTTGAATCACCAAAACGCATAGATTTATTTCATGCTTCTACTAGGTCAAAGGATTTTCCTAATGATATTTCTAGGCAGCATATGCAAGGTCCTTCCACAACACTGTAGTGTTTCTGAAGAAGTTGTCGGGTACGGCCGGCCGGGTTTCAACACACAGCAAGTAACATTTGTCAAAAATAAATGAGAACCGTTATTCAGAAGTTCATGATGTGTAGGAATGAATGCACAGAGGGAAACAGATAAAACACAGCTTAACCCTGGCACCAAAGCACTACACATTACATGCAATGATATGGTGTCACGCAGAAGGGAGTGGCCAACGGGATTTCTACATTTTGATGTACGGATATACACAGGATCATCTTCATTTTCATCTAAACAGATGTGTGAAAAAGGAAACTTCCATGATTGGAACAATCGTGAATTGTGCATAGTTTCATACCAACCAATAGATAATTATTCCTGACAGTGGTGAAAGCGAAATGTTGAAATGGGCAATGAAATAATTCTAAGTATAAGCCAGGTAATAGTTAGCGTCACTTACTGTAAATGGTGCATCTCCAGCTTGTTCTATACTTACTAAGGTGTATGTAGAATATTTTTTGGCCATTGTTTTTTGCGTGAGCGTCAAATTATATGATTCAAACGGGGCTGTTTCATTGAGAAGTTGCCAAGGTACAAAAGCTGATCTAAGTGTTTGTAATGACCAATTTAGTTGTATCATTGCTCTTAACTGAGCCTGCCTGTGTTGTAAAAAGAAATTTCAGGGCTCCTTCCAGGAGATCCAAGGTTGATGACAAAATGCAATTCAATGAGTACACTCTTAAAAAGTGTGTGCATTCCATTGTTGATAACTTTGAAAAACTGTTTACATGTTTTCTTAATCTAATTGTCTAATTCGTTCTGCAGCTTCTTTCTTTGAATATTTAATTAATTATAAATAGCATATATTACTGTGGCAAGGAGTCTGTTATCTCTTTTAGGGAAAGGTCCTATAAGAAAATCAGAAAAGTCCATGTTTTCATTGATGGCGGTGTTCTTTCACAGTGGAAAGACTAGAGCGTTCTAGCCATCGTTGGCATAGCTCATCTACGCTATATGTGGCAATTACTACAGGTGTTTGTGTATTATGCCGTGGATCAGGACGATTAAGTTTAGGTCCAGGAGTGTTGGAAAGAAAACACTGCTTGCAGGTATCAGAATCATACGTTCATAAGTACAAATCATGAGCAGGGAATTAGGTGGAATTAAATGTTCCATTCTGTATCATATCATTAATGTCCGATTCAGACATATTCATTTAAAATTGCCAATTATTGAACACGCTTAGGTTGACTTTGTGATAGGGTTCTTTAGGTCCTTCATTGTTTTAAATCCCAGGCAGGTAATCTGCTGGATAGTTTTGTTTAGAAAGATCTTTTCTTTCAGTATTATAAAGTCTGGAAATTAGACTTTGTTGCCTTGGATCTGTCAAAATTTGGTTTCCCAAATGCTTTTTACATCAATGTTTGCTTTCCAATACTTGTTTCCCTGATTAACCAGATTTTGACTAAACTCAGTGGAGTAAATCAACTTGTTGGTAGTGATTCGTTTTTTTGGAAGCTGCAGTGGCTTCTATGTGAAATAGAAAGCTGAAGGGTGTGTTCTGTCTACAATCTGAAAGTAAGGGAATTTCTTAAAGAAATGTGGATGACTCTCCGAAGGCGAAGCCTCATAATGTTCCCATTGTGTGTAATTGTGTATTTCTCTAGGATAGCTACTCCTGTGTATGAAATAATGTGCATAATAGTGATAGCAATACATTTCTTTTCATATTCCTGTAAGTCAGACATCATTTTGATAACATTCTCAATGTCCCAATCATCTGAAATTGAACCGGGTATTATAACATCATTCATTGAAACTTTTATCACAAAAGGCAATTGCAATGTTTCAGAAAACCCCATAATCTGATATGGAACCTTTTCCCAGGCTATGCCCTTGGGCACAGGATAAGCTGTAATGCTCACAGCAGAGAGACCTCTTACTACTCTGTGGGATGTGTGGTTGCAGTTCACAAACTACAGGCGAGGCAATTGTTCTTGCAGGGATCTAGTGTCCATTCAGTAGAATGACGAGTATCGTTGACAACGATACGATGAGAACAAAAGTTCCCAAAGTGATCCAGGCATAGAACCACGGAGGAATCAAATGCTTGTCAGGAAACCTCTGACAAGCACGAAGCAGTCTCTTGTGGTGAGTGACTGTAGCAGTGGTGGAAAATCTCCTGTAAAATATCCAGTGTCATTTTCAATTTTGTTGGTCTCCCGGGGCTCTCAAAAGGGTACCAGTTCAAATTTCCATAGTAAAGCATGGAATTGCGTTGGACAGTAGCCACTGTCCTATGGCAGCATCAGATGTGTTTGTTGCAATCAAAGTCCTACATAGTGTTAAGCACAGTTATCCCCGGCTGGGAACTTGAGCTAGAAATGTTACTGCTTTGTTTAGGGGATAGGGTATTCAAAGTAGGGAGAGGCTGGGAGGCACTACTCTGAATCCTTCATGTCTGCAATTTATGCCACTTCACTTAACGCCACTCTACACCACTCCTCTCTACAAAACTCTACTCCTCTCTATGCCATCCACTCTACTGCACAACTCCACTCTATGCCATTCCACTCTGCCACTCCACTTTATGACAATCTGCTCCACTCTATGCAACACTCTCTACAACACCGACTCTATGCCACTCCAGCACACTCTATGCCACTCCACGACACTCTCCTCCACTCTGCACCCTACCAATCTACGACTCTCTACTCCCTCCACAACACTCAGTGCCACTCCAGTTTATGCCAATCCATGACACTCCACTTCACCCCACTCAACTCTACACCACTATGTGCTACCCCACGACTCTCTACGCCACTCCATAACAATCCACTCCACTCTACTCCACGACACGACACTCTCCTATACGCCACTAACCTTTAGCCATGCTGAACAGCAGACATGCTGGTGTACAACTTTGCTAAAACATATTGGCAAAGCCAATAGCTCTTGCATAGGCCAGACATATTGGCTTTGCCAATGCTTGTTCACGAATGTACGCAGCGAATGTCGCACACGCGTACCACAGGCATGAGCCATGTGAAGTATGTTTATTCTTTGTGGTCCTATCCCTGCAGGATCAGAAGCTTGTGGAGGGCACACCTGGGACTAGAAGGAAGGCTCGTGAGTCTCCGGCAATGCTGGTGCTACAGGAGAAGTCAGTGCAGAAGATGGAGCAGGCCTTCGGGCCCCTTGGTGTTCAAGTACAAAGGTGCGTATTTGAAAGCTACTGTTACCATTGGAGGTGGGCGAGCCAACAACTTAACAGGGAGAGCTGAGCCATGGGTTGGCAATGGCTCTTAAAGCCCATGTTCCAGCCTAGCAATACAAATATTTGGCATGCAAGTCATGTTCCAAACATGTAAAAACAGATAACGTCTCAAAATTCTAAAAAAGTGTATTCATTTAACATGTGAAAGAATGCTACCTCTGTAGATCAGATTATGTCACCAAATTGAGAAATATTTATTGGTTTTTTAGTTTTTTAAACACACATTACTGTTTTTACGATAACACAACTGAGACAAAACAGTATTCAGCCCACGTCTCAGAGCAAAACATAATCATGTAATCAACATCTCTTCAGGCCACGATTCCCTCCCAGCCCCATTTCAGGTTACATCCTAGGCACATCATCATGCAACAGAGAAGGTAGAAATATCTAATGATCCCATTCTTTGAGTCACCGAGTCAAGTATGATGCCACTACAATCAAGCCAGTTTCCCCATATCTTTTGATGTTTCTGTGGGCAAAACCCCGCCTCATACACCGGCCTTTTAAGCCCCATACAGTGGTCAAATCCCTTCCACTGTTGAGTATGTCTCTTTTATCGACCAATAAAGCAATCCAAAGGAACGCCATTTTATACCTATTGCTATTCAAATCTACATTAATATGCAGGAAAATCATCTTGGGGACGGAGGAAGTCTCCAACCCAACACCCCTTTGACCATGGAGAGAACCCTTTCCCAAAAAAGGAGCCCGCACTCCACAGCTCCATACTGTACGTAAATAGTCACCAGCATGTACCAAGCAGCGTAGGTACGATTTTGACCTCATAATCCAACTTGACCTTAAGCGATGGTGTGAGAAGTGGGTGCTGTGTATACAGCTTAATAGAATAAGTTGTAAATGGGAGACCACCACGGCCTCCAGCAGAGCAGCAAGCACCTCCATCCAGTCATCATCAGTTAATGAGCTCAAGCCGTCCTCCCAGGCCGCAAAGGGACCTGTGAAGGAGTCTGGTGTGTTATGTTATCTGATATTTATAAAGCACTTGTTCACCCGAAGTCACTGTGGCACTAATCTGAGAGAGATGAATATACTAGAGCATGAGGCCAGCCTTAGAGGTGCAACTCAAATGCCTTCTTAAAGAGCCAGGTTTTTAAAGCAGTTCTGTAGGTTTTCAATGCAGTAAGAGATAAAATGTACAGTGGGAAGGAGGGAGTTCCATGCACTCGAAGCTAGCAGCGAGAACTTGCGACCTCCAAGTCTTGATTTGCAGAATCTCTGCACCACCAGGGGACTAGCTGTAGAAGTGAGGAGTTCCCACTTCAGAGTGTATCTCACCACTTGACTGGTCAAGTAATCTGGGGCCTACCCATGCAAATCCTTAAATACTAAGCAGAAAATTTTAAACTGAATACGTTCCTTTACTGGTAGCCTATGGCAGCGGGGGCTGGCACTGATCGGAGGTAGGGGGCGGGGCAGGAGGGGCTTGAGACGTAGGGGGGCGGGATGGGGGAAGGACGCAGGGGGAAGCGGGAATAAAAAAATGAGAAAAAGTACCTTCTCGCTGTTTCCTCACCTCCATAGTCCTCCCTCGGCCTTACCAGAAGCACACCCAGGCAACCAGTCAGCCAATCACAATGCTGCCTTAGCAGCGTTGTGATTGGTCTGAGCGCCGTGTTGCGGCGCTCAGACGCTCACTGGAAGCCTGGGCATGTTCTCCATGTAGGCTGTAATGCAGCCTGCATGGAGAACATGTGAAGTGCGCAAGACTGTTTTGGGCGGCCCGAGAGGGCTGGCCAAGCAGTCACTGCGCACTTTAGGAGGGTGTTACTACTCCTCCCCTGCCCCTAACTCAAAGCGGGCAGAAGTTGGAGAAAATAAAATGATAACGCAAGTTATCATTTTATTTTCCCTTTGTGTCACTGCAAAAAAGCAGCGGGGCGACGCTCCTCTGCCTTAGCGGAGGAACCGCCACTGGCCTATGGAGCCGTTTCAGAAGAGGTAGGATGTGTGATCTGCGAGGGGCCTTCCATAACTACATCAATGTCATTTTCAGTGCCTGAACTTACATGTTGTGACACTGCTGAAGGACTTATATTAGTGGATACAGCCTCACCCCCCAGGGCAAGCTGTTCCTTTACATCATAAATTTCGTCTGTCAGTGCCCCCACTGCTGTAGCTAGATATGATATAATCGAGGCACAACTACGCGGTACCTTTGCTTTTGCCTTAACCCTGTCAGTGCTGGAAGGCATTTTGCGCTTACCCATTATGTGTTTTGGGCGAAAGAGGGGTGGCCGAGCCCAGCCTCTGTCAGTCGCTGACGGGCGCAGACGGGCCCACCCTTGGCCCGGGTTTCGCCCGGGCTTGGCCCTGGCACGCCCGCGCGCGTCCTGCGCTGCGGGACTGTTGAGCCCTTTTTCAGCGCCTCCGGGCGCAGCTGGAGATAGTTGGCTGCCTCGTGCCACAAAGGATGCTGGGCAGTGTGGTTCTCTGCCCCCCCCGGTTGCCTCGGTTTGCCGACCCGCGCTGCGGGAGTGTTGAGCCCTTTTTCAGCGCCTCCGGGCGCAGCTGGAGATCGTTGGCGGCCTCGCACCGCAGAGGATGCTGGGCAGTGTAGTTCTCTGCCCCCCCCGGTTGCCTCGGTTTGCAGATTTATTTTCTGTAGCACAAACCATGATATACAATGCATGTTTTCATATACAAACCATATGCAGGGATCCAAGATCTTTATGCTCTTGATGTTTTAATTGGTGCCCTGAAGAGGCCTCCTGACTGTTTGAACACTATAAAAAATTACCTAGATATTATACCAAATGGAAACGCGACAAGAATATTTTTTATTTTACGCATGTAAATCAAATGCATATTTTCCACGTTTTGAGTAGGTGAATGAATGGAATGAGTCAAAATATTATTTTAAAACAAGGGGTACACTTGCTTGATGTATTTTTTGCTTGAGGCAGTTTTTCAACACTTAAAGTAATGTTATGCCTTGACAATTATAATGGTTGGGAGCTAAAGGTATGAGATGACTTTGAGTTGCAGTTTTTTATGCCTCTAACACTCCATCTCAGTCCTGTTTAGAAATGCTGATCACTCTTTCACACCTTGTGTCTTGTCTTTCTAAACGCAAGCAACACCTGAGCTTCATACACGTTCAGACATTAAACTTGATGGAAAGTCCTGGCCCAACCCTCTGGCGCTTTTCCTAATTATTGGTGTGGCCCCCGTCTAGCTTCTACACTGTCACCTATGTACCTACCTGCTTTGCAGGTTGGACTTGGAATCAAAAGTAGCCCTGGCAAAAATTTCAACCCAGCTGCTCTTCCATCCTCTCGTCTTTCTCTTTCCTCCTCTCTCTCTCTCTCTCTTTGCTCACTTCCCTCTCTATCTTTCCTCTCTCTCTCTCTCTCTCTCTCTCAGTGGCAGACGGTAATTTGAGAAGTGAGGGGGTGGGTGAGTCACACACGCACACATATACACTCACTCTACTTGCACCCATGCATTCACAAACCCACACACACCCATTCACAACACTCACTCACAACAAATTCTTACATTTATACATACACGCACCCACCAAACATTCAAAAACATAAAACTTACCTGCCCTGCAGCTCCGGGAGATGAAAGCCTAGGAGGTCCCAGGAGGGTTGGGACTGCTGCCTTCCCTCATTGGCTGATCTTACGTCAGCTAATGAGGGAGGGCAGCAGTTCCTCACTCGTCACAGAGTGGGATGGTGGTCAGTGAGACTGATGACCCCAACCGGTGACGAGGTGTCACTGATTGACACTCAACCATGGGCATTTCAGGGCTTAAAACTGAAGTGCCCAGGTCCGAGGCAATCGGTGACCCTCCCCCTCATCTTGAGGGTGGGGCCTCAAGGCACTTCTGCCAGGTTGAGGAGGTCAGCTTAGGCAGCCAGGAACCTGCACGGCTAGCGCATGTCTAGCTCCTGGCTGCCTGACCTGAACAAGAAGAGTGTCTGTCAGGCCGACCTTGCTCTGCATCATACTTGACCACCATTACTCCTCTGGCCTTGCTCGAGGACTGGGGAGTTGTGTAGCTCTTCACTCACACCAACACTTAAACCCCTACATCCTTAGCCAAGGGCTGAAATGGGGCTGGGTGAGGCATGTGCCAGCTGTCTATTTTCATGATAACTCTAGCAATCGTGACACAACCATGCCACAGAAAGAGGACTGGGATAGCCAGCATATAAGCCAGTGTCCTTTTCTCAATTACAAACAGGACACAGGGGCCGCCGCTGTCCTTGACCTGTACAACTTTGTGAGACAGAGGACTGGGATAGCCTTCCATTTGCCCTGGTATCCTACTCGCAATTGTAAACAGTACACCTGGGAAGTCCTTGTCACACATCTTTTTTGTCAAGTAGTCTGACACAGGGAAAAGTAAGCACTGGCAAAGCCAATAGCTCTGGCCTTTCTTTGGTTAACTGACACAACATCGATGTAAAAAATATCGATGTTAAAAATATCGAATAAAAAATATAGACAACAAATATTGACTCCTATACTTAAACGGGTAAGTACAAAAATATCAACTCAAAAATGTCGATGTAAAAATATAGATGTATAAAATATCAACTTTTATATAAATCTAACATAATATATATTAAATATAATAAAATAAATGTAATATACATTTTAATAAAATATAACAAACTTAATTAAAAAAAAGAAACACACAAACATAATAATTTTTACATATATATTTACTTTAAAACAATTAATGAACTATTTTTAATTTATGTTAAAAGTTTAAAATAATATAAAAAATAAAAATATATATTGATTTAAAATATAAATAACTAAAATCTATAATAAATTAAATCATTAAACTATTAGAAAAATATTCAAACTTAAATTTTACGATAAAAGCAGTGCAACAGTAGGGAAACTGTTGGATAGCAAAGGGGTCAAAATAACTATTCCCACTCCAGTGAGTGCAAAAGTAGGGTAAGTGTTGGATAGCGCAGGAATTAAATTTACTATTCCAACTCCAGTAAGTGCAACAGTAGGGAAAGTATTGGATAGCGGAGGGGTAAAAATTACTATTCCCACTCCAAAGAGTGCAATAGTAGGGAAAGTGTTGGGTAGCGGAGGGGTAAAAATTACTATTCCCAATCCACTGAATGCAACAGTAGGATAAGTGTTGGCTAGCGGGGGAGTAAAAAATGTTATTCCCACTCCAGTGAGTGCAACAGTAGGGAAAGTGTTGGATAGCGGAGGGGTAAAAATTACTATTTCCACTCCAGAGAGTGCAACAGTAGGGAAAGTGTTGGATAGCGGGGAGGTAAAAATTACTATTCCCAATCCACTGAATGCAACAGTAGGGAAAGTGTTGGATAGCGGGGAGGTAAAAATTACTATTCCAACTCCAGTGAGTGCAACAGTAGGGAAAATGCTGGATAGCGGAGGGGTCAAAATTACTATTCCCACTCCAGTGAGTGGACCAATAGGGAAAGTGCTGGATAGCGGAGGGGTAAAAATTACTATTTCTACTCCAGTGAATGCAACAGTAGGGAAAGTGCTGGATAGCGGAGAGATAAAAATTACTATTCCCACTCCAGTAATGCAACATTAGGGAAAGTGTTGGATAGCGGAGAAACAAAAATTACTATTCACACTCACAGTTAAAAAAATAAATAAAGATTTAACCAAATCATACAAATAAACAATATTTAAAAAATCAAAAATCAAATATATTAAACTTATAAAAAGAACACATATTATAATATTAATTACTTATAACAAAAACCTACAAATATTATATAAAATAAATACATTGATAAAAAATAATTCTTTTAAACTAGGAAATATTTTCAAACATAAAAATTAATTAAAACATA
This sequence comes from Calotriton arnoldi, assembly GCA_963921515.1. NCBI lineage: Eukaryota > Metazoa > Chordata > Amphibia > Caudata > Salamandridae > Calotriton > Calotriton arnoldi. The sequence goes on along the minus strand of CAWUFW010004394.1, from coordinate 402,993 downwards.
AATGTATTTATTTTATTAACTACCCTATAACACCGCAGCAATAACTAAACACTTCAACATTTGTAATTAAATTTATTTCCACCATTAACATAATTAATAATCAATTAAATACTATTAATTTAATAAACATTAATTGACTACACACACTTTAACACTATAATATCCACAACACCCACCTAAATTAAACTATAAAATAATAAAACACAATTAAAACTTATTTTTACATTAAAAACTATTACTATTAACTAATAATTAAATAATTAAAATGTATTTAATACCCACCCTTTACCCCTTTAAAAGTAAAAACACACAAAAAAGAAACAATTACACAAAATAATTAACATTAATTAACAACTATATATTAATTAATTAAACACCAATTACTTCCCACTTTTTACTCCTATAAACACCACAACACACACCTAAAATTAATTACACAACTACCATAATTAATTACCAATTAATTAATTAAAATTAATTAAGCAATTATTAATTCATAAATTAAAAATAAATTACTTCCCACCATTTACACCTATAAACACCACAACACACCTATAATTAATTACACAATTACCATAATTACCAATTAATTAAAATTAATTAACAACCAATTGTTAATTAATTTACTTTACACATTTAACACTATAACATCTCAATTAAGAAAATATTAATAAATAACAAATATTCAATAAATGTAATATAATTAAATTACTTCCCACCCTATTCCCCTATAAACCCACAACCCGCTACGGAACTAAAAACGCAAAATTCAAATAAAAAAAAAAACTACTAAAAATTTAACACATATATTAAAAATACAAACAATTCTTATACAATAAAACATACATCACATACATATAAAATATATACTAAAATACATAACCTTAATAAAAAAACGATATTTTTAACAACTATATTTTTGCAAACGATATTAAACACTTCGATATTTTTAAAATCGATATTACTTACCTTAAGTAGATATTCTTGACCACGATATTCTTGCTGTCGATATTTCTGAACCACGATATTAATGACTCAATATTTGTGCAACTCGATATTTTTTACGCAATATTCTGTCTCTGCACCCTTTCTTTATGCAAAGTTGCATACTGAAGCAACATCTCGGGCTACAATATAAAAACTGGGAGTATAGCCATTTTGCTGGACAAACTGCATAAGCAGAGATAAGATGGGCCTTCAAAGAAGAGTGTTATTTATATTAGCTAGAAGATCAAGCTTGTTTTTTAAGTCACAAACCTAATAGGTACAGAAAGCAAAATATTACATATTAGACGCTTTTGGCAATCAGCCAGTATTTCTGTTGCATTTTTAAGAAAGCCTATGTACATCAGTGGTCAAAGTGGGCGGTATCGGCAGGGCACCTACTTTTTTAATTTAATAGAATCCGTTCCCCTACTTTTTATTTTAAAAATGCGTCCCAGGATGGCAGAAATAGCCAAGGCCTATAGATAAGGCTCGGCCGTTCGGGGATCGGCGGGGTGGCCAGAGAAGGAAAGGGACTCTGTCTTTTCCTTCTTGCCCAGAGAAGACAAGGACAGTGTACAGTTCTCCTGCTCTGCCGCTGGCAGCTGCCCCCCCTCTTTCTACCTCTTTTTCCCTCTCTCGCTCCTCCTCACTTGCTGAATGAAAACTGTGACGTCAAGAAACCGCTCTTACCCTCTCTTTCCTCTCCTCTCCTTCATCAGTTCCCCAGTGAAATGGATCCAAAAAGGAAAGAAACACTTTTGCTGGAAATGTTGTCTTTTATGACATTTTTCTTTTCCAAAGTGCAGCCTCTGGAGGTGAGGATATAAAAGGTTCAAAATACGAAAAAATAACTAAATAAAGAAAGACAGAGTGGTCGCAAAGTGGCCAGATTGGTTTTATTCACACCCAAACACATTAGCGCCACTTTACAGAGTTTGCCAGTGAAGCGCAGCTTTCGTTTTCTCGTCTTTCTTTGAACAACACTGTTTTCCCTGGGTGGGGAAGTGCACTATTCCAGGAGGTACTGCAATACCTGGTTAATGTGTGGAGTGAAAAACGTTTAATGTTGTTCAGGGATGTGGTCTTTTTAAACCATACTGCTTACATTTTGTAAGGATATAAGTAATGGGCATTCAAATGGGTCCCTTACGGACCCTGTAGGCATGTCCTTAGCTTTTCAGACAAAAACACTCATTGATTTCTGAACAATAAGTGTAAAAGCGTTAAGGTAACCATGTTGTTTCTGCCTACATTTCACATGCTTTACTTAATCTTGCATTCGCTATGGGTGTTTGCTTTTTCCAGGATGTTATTACTTTTTTTTTCAGGTAGCATATTACTCTTGTCTAGTGCATAATTTCAATTGAGTCGCATCCAGGTGTTTATAGCGGGCACAATTGGGTTGTAGCTGAAGACAGTACGGGTTTCTCTCAGATTGGCAGCATGGTGTTCAGTGGGGTAGAGGATGTGGCACTATGTCAGGGCTGCCGAATTTGGAACTGGAGAACCAGGTTCAGCCTTCATGACCAGTCCTTCAGACCACTCTACTCAGGGAACACATTCCCATGTTGGAACTTAGAAGGCCCCGCAAGACCTTAGAAGCCCTGGTGTCTTAGCACCAGCAGGTGGACCCTAGCAGTGGCAAGTGTGGGTTAACCTCAAAGGCCTGTCCACCACAATCCATACTGAAATTTACCTCCAGTCTTGCCTGCAGGCCTACGAAGCAGCACACCCTAGAGCAACAGTGACTTTGTCACTGAGGTCACATGCCCCTTGAGGCCAGTCTGCCTCACCCATTGGTACCTCCATTGGCCTTGTTTCAGCAGTAGTAGTGCAACTCACCAGGGATCAGCAATGCAGGATTGCATGCACACCAAACTAAGTTTGCAAACTTCATGATCTCTCTGCTTCATGCACAAGCACTTTTAACATGTGCTGTCTGCTTTGGGGCCACTGGAATTATGCAGCAATGGAGGACACAATTATGTTGCAGTGTTGACTAAATTATGTAGCATAAAAAAGGCTGCAGTGTAATGTTTTACATTTTCTGATACTTTATTATTTTAACATTTTTACATATAATTGCAGTCTCTGCAAAGAGTTTGCCTTATTAGTACCAGTGAAACATACACATACAGCATATACATAACATACAAATACAGCACGTAGAAAGATGATCAGTCAACCTTTGTAAAGGTGCCTCCACTCCACACAGTCACATTTTTTAGTAACTTTTGATCCATTTGAGCGACATACAATTTTTTTGTTAAAATCATCAGATTATGCAGCAGATGGTGTATTATGTGGCAAATACGGCAGAGCCATAATTTTGTGGAAAACATTTGCAAACAAGGATATTTTGCCTTTCATGTTTGAACTGCTCTTGTGGAAAAAGGGAGGAAAAGTGCTGATGCATGGCTCGGAGACAAATGGCTTGTGATTCCTCTTTTAAGTGTATGTGGGACATTCTATGATTGGAAACGTTTCCCGCTTTGTGAATGTATTAACTCATATTAAACCTTAAATAAACATGTGTATCCATTGGTTGAATTAAGTAACGTAATAAGATCTAACTGGTCAGTGAACTGCCTAACAAATACCAAAAATAGGGATGTTTGCTCTTTCTGGCCATACCTCTGGCTCCGCCCACTTACCCAATCCTCAGGTTATTCTCGCCCTCTGATTCCTTGCCCAGAATTCCCCTGCTTTTTTTCCCACTTCGACCACTGATCTACATGTATGCCTTACTGTATGAGCAACAAAAAGCTGTAAAAACATCAATCACTTTAGAAAAAGCATAAACTAGCCATTAAAATGACATCCTGCCAGTAATGTAAATACCTCAAAGGAATACACACTGCCTCAGTTATACACTACACATCACATTGCATCTGCAGTCTAAGAAGAAGAATACTTGATGTCCCATCACCATAATGTTATGGATTCACGAATGGCACAATTGACCCCCCACAAAATGTCATTGACTTGCTAGACCGCCCTTTCAAGCAATGGCAAAGTATGCAAAATACATAAATGCCAATGAGTTAAATGGGGCTGACTCAAAGGCCACTGTCTTTCTTTGGTTTTTTTTTCAAACATATTTTTATTGTTATTTAGGACAATTCAATGAACACATAATAGCTTATACTTTTGTCTGTAATATATAGTACAGTAGGATTACAATGTGTTCTACACCAGGTCTGCGCAAACAGAAAGGGAAATTCACTGCACATTTCCTCCCTTTACATGCGTAATCTTAACACCTACAAAAACTATTATAGGGAGAGCCACACATAGGTGTAGCCGGTGCGATATATTTTTATAATATTCAGAGCGGTGTGAAGCTCAATTAGATATCCCATTGATAGTTGCAGTCTATCTAGTGGAAGAGCGCTATAGGATGTCTATACCCTAAAATAATACAAGCAATAAAAAAGTGTGAATACAAATGCAAACTATAAACTGTGAACTATGCGGTATGGTGTATTCGGCGTTTCTCCGGCAATGGTGGAGAATGAAATGGTGACGGAAGGGGCTGACCCAGTTTTTTCCACTGCAGGGGGGGGGGGGGGGAGAGAGAGACCCCGCGAGGCGTACAAAGGTGGGGGGAAGGAATCTTAGCCTTTTGGGGACCACCCAGTCAGCTGTTAATTTGGTTTGATCTAGTCACTTTCCAATTCTGAAGTGGTTACTGTTTCCTCCGACTGAGTTTGGTACCTTTCAGGGTGTTCCCAAATTTCCATCACCTCTTTCCAGAGGTCCGCCAGGGTTGTCTGCGAATGCCCCATGCATCCTCTCTGGCTAATGCCCTCCCCTCTGCTCTCGGCCAATGTGTCATGTCGCGTTTCCAGTCTTCTATTGTGGGGCCGCTTGCCATCTTCCAGGCCAAAGCTATTCTTCTTTTGGCCAGGGCGAGGGGCAAGTCCACAAATTTCGTGCCCACTTTTCGTACGGTCAGCCTCGGCAAGAGGCTCAAAAGACAGACTTCAGGTGAGCGAGTAAGTGTACGGCCAACTGCCGCCTGTGTTGATGCCAAAACGTTCTCCCAGAATTTGCTGACAGCCACACACTCCCACGTCATATGTATAAAATCTGCCTCTGCCTGACTGCATCTCTGGAAGCATCGCGCTTGCCCCCGTAAACTACCTTCAACCTGTGAGGTGTCATATATGTTAAATGTGTATAGTTGAATTGGATATATTTCAGCCTGGTATTGCGGGAGACTCTCTTAGGATACACCAGGATTTTGTTCCATTCTGCGTCTGAAAGTTTGTTATTTAGTATAGTGTCCCATTTACATCGCAGCCGCTGGAGGGGAGTGCGGAGCATCTCTGATATTGAGATATAGAACCATTTTATCTGGTGTTTTGCCCTTCTCAGTGTAAGTAAGGATTGGAGCACTCCTTGTGTCTAGGGCTCCTCCCGCCCTCTGTCCCATAATCTCTTGAATGTGCGCGTTAGGGCTTCGTACTGCAGAAATTGCCCTGCGTGCAGTCCTGTATCTTCTACTAATTCTTCTAGTGGCATTAGTGCGGCCTGCTGGTAACAGTCACCCACCGTTTCTAAATCTACCGCGGTCCATTGTGACAGTTGCTCTGCAGTACATTTTTCCTAGGATTGCCGTATGGCAAACCGATTAGGGGCAAGGCTGGGGCATACAACGGTGTCCCCGGTTGTTTCATTACACATCGTCTCCAGCACCGGAAAGCAATTGTCTGCAACAAATATTGGTGCGCAATCACCACTGTAGGGTCAAGCATTTTGGCCAGCAATGGGAGAGTGTGGTCCCCCGGTGTCGTAAAATTCATTCCAAACACATCCATGCACTCCAGTCCCTGTGCAAGCCACTGTAGCTGGGAGGCCAGGTAGCAATATTCAAAATTCGGTACTCCCAAGCCCCCCTCTGCCATAGGGCGCTGTAATGTGCTGAGTGAGACCCTCCGCCGCCCTTTTTCCCAAATCAGGTCTCGGAGCAAAGCATCAAGCTGCCGAAACCAACCCGCTAGGTGAGCAGGATGGGTCTGGAATCTTTGGAGTTTGGTTATTGATTTGTTAGGGAGTCCAGTATGCAGGCCATTATCATAAGGAAGGTGATACAATTATTAATAAATCTGGGGAATCGTTCTCTTCCGCTAAATGCTAGAGAGCATATTTTGCAAAATATTTAAACACTTTTGCTATAGAAGGAAGGAAAACATATCAAATAGCATCTTGCCTGTCTGCCTTGCTCAACAACTCCTCCATCCCTATACAGCAGTGCATGAGAGAACCTTCATACTTCTATATAGTTTGTACCGCACAGGCAAGCAGCCATAGCCCATTTGCCCACTAACCCCCACCATCCAACCAGCGAGCTGCCTCTTCATCTGGGATTGGTCAATGGGCATTCAGCGCCTACGGGTCAATGGGCAGGGAACTTGGGGAAGCAACAATGGTTGTGTGACAGTGGTTTTATTTTCAGATTAGAACTGCACTACCTGCTGCAGCACACCTAATATGACGACATGGTGTCACTCCTTCCATACCATGTAGGACACCCAGCTAGTGCTGCTCTGTGCACCAGTGTGACCTACTATCACCTGCACAGTGCTGCCTGCTGCTGCGACGTGGTGATTATAAAAAGGTGTTATCAACACCGGCCCACACACACATACATAAAAATCAGCCCACACCACAATACTGGCTCACATTCAGCCACAAACCTAGCGCACACACACAAAGCAGGCACTTTCATATGCCGATGACGCCCAAGTAATTGTCTCCAATTCAAAAGACAATAAGGGGCCGATTCCGATCTCGGTCGGAGGCGTACCCAACACCATTCGGTCGGGAAAAAAGCCATGCGAAAGCCTGTTTCCCGACCGATCCGTACAGTACACCGAACGAGCAAGTACGATGCGCACAACAGCAAAAAATCCGGCCGAGCCGTACTCACCCAAACCAGGTCCTGTTCTCCGACCGAGGCGAATCCGGAAACGCCGAATCGAGTCGCACGGAAGGAAAAATGCAGCCCCGTCCGGCTGGACAAGTACGATGCGCTTCCCGTACGCGCCGAACCCGTCGCTACGCACGGCACGTCAAAGCATCCGGGAGAGGCGCACATAAGCTCCGATTCGCGCCACAACACGATCCACGGCTACGAGACGAACACGGCACCGACGAGGACGAGGCGAAGTGACGAGGACGACGCGAAGCAACGAGAAGGACGAACGACACGAACCAACCATGAATCCCTTCGTCCCGATCATACCAATATTCTACATCTACTACCGGAACAGGCACGGACGCGTACGGCGCAGAAGGTAAGCCAGACACCAACCACAAAACACATACAACACGTACACGACACATCACACACACACACGGGGATGCTGAATATACTTACACCAGCAACAGCAGCACCATAGGGGCGGGATGCCCATCACCAATGCCACATATGCACACAGGGGCCTGAATGCGCACCACCACCCCTACCCAGGGGGCTGGATGCCTACCACCACTACCACCCTCACCCAGGGGGGCTGGATGCCTACCACTACTACCACCCTCACCCAGGGGGGCTGGATGCCTACCACTACTACCACCCTTAGCCAGGGGGGCTTGATGCCTACCACAACTACCACCCTTAGCCAGGGGGGGCTGGATGCCTACCACAACTACCACCCTTAGCCAGGGGGGGCTGGATGCCTACCACTACTACCATCCTTAGCCAGGGGGCTGGATGCCTACCACTACTACCACCCTTAGCCAGGGGGGCAGGATGCCTACCACTACTACCACCCTTAGCCAGGGGGGCAGGATGCCTACCACTACTACCACCCTTAGCCTGGGGGGCTTGATGCCTACCACTACTACCACCCTTAGCCAGGGGGGGCTTGTTGCCTACCACTACTACCACCCTTAGCCAGGGGGGCAGGATGCCTACCACTACTACCACCCTTAGCCAGGGGGGCAGGATGCCTACCACTACTATCACCCTTAGCCAGGGGGCAGGATGCCTACCACTACTACCACCCTTAGCCAGGGGGCTTGATGCCCACCACTACTACCACCCTTAGCCAGGGGGGCTGGATGCCTACCACTACTACCACCCTTAGCCAGGGGGCTTGATGCCTACCACTACTACCACCCTTAGCCAGGGGGGCTGGATGCCTACCACTACTACCACCCTTAGCCAGGGGGCTTGATGCCTACCACTACTACCACCCTTAGCCAGGGGGGCTGGATGCCTACCACTACTACCACCCTTAGCCAGGGGGGCTGGATGCCTACCACTACTACCACCCTTAGCCAGGGGGGCAGGATGCCTACCACTACTACCACCCTTAGCCAGGGGGGCAGGATGCCTACCACTACTACCACCCTTAGCCAGGGGGGCTTGATGCCTACCACTACTACCACCCTTAGCCAGGGGGCTTGATGCCTACCACTACTACCACCCTTAGCCAGGGGGGCAGGATGCCTACCACTACTACCACCCTTAGCCAGGGGGGCTTGATGCCTACCACTACTACCACCCTTAGCCAGGGGGGCAGGATGCCTACCACTACTACCACCCTTAGCCAGGGGGGCAGGATGCCTACCACTACTACCACCCTTAGCCAGGGGGGCTTGATGCCTACCACTACTACCACCCTTAGCCAGGGGGGCAGGATGCCTACCACTACTACCACCCTTAGCCAGGGGGGCTTGATGCCTACCACTACTACCACCCTTAGCCAGGGGGGCTGGATGCCTACCACTACTACCACCCTTAGCCAGGGGGGCTGGATGCCTACCACTACTACCACCCTTAGCCAGGGGGGCTGGATGCCTACCACTACTACCACCCTTAGCCAGGGGGGCTGGATGCCTACCACTACTACCACCCTTAGCCAGGGGGGCAGGATGCCTACCACTACTACCACCCTTAGCCAGGGGGGCTTGATGCCTACCACTACTACCACCCCCACTCATAGGATGGACAATGCATGACACAACAAGCACACCACAACCTAGGGAATGCAAGATAAAGACATCCCCCCACCACCATGACAAGCGTGTGTAGGCTGTGTCAAATGCCTACAACACCGAACATGACTTTGAACATACAATGTGACCCCCTAGCACATGTGCCACACATATATGTGTGTGGCACCCACAATGCAAGCAGCCCATGACCATTGTGGCAATGGGGCCTAAACCCCCATCATCACAGTGACCAAAAGGTAAGTGTGGGGTCCATAGCCGAAGCACATTTTGACCATTGTGGCAATGGGGTCTAAACCCCCATCATCACAGTGACCAAAAGGTAAGTGTGGGGTCCATAGCCGAAGCACATTTTGACCATTGTGGCAATGGGGTCTAAACCCCCATCATCACAGTGACCAAAAGGCAAGTGTGGGGTCCACAGCTGAAGCACATTTTGACCATTGTGGCAATGGGGTCTAAACCCCCATCATCACAGTGACCAAAAGGCAAGTGTGGGGTCCATAGCTGAAGCACATTTTGACCATTGTGGCAATGGGGTCTACACCCCCATCATCACAGTGACCAAAAGGTAAGTGTTGACAAAGAAAGAGCTGCAACTGCCAAACTGCATGGATCATTCCTGGTCACAGAACCAAAAACTCATCTGTGGCAAAGTAGTGTATGTGTCCCATTGCAACATAAATTGGGTGAGCCAAATACTGCAGTGCAAATGAGACATTCCTTTGGCCATGTGCAGACAAACAACACCCATGGGGGCTGACACCGTCAACATTCATCAATGACACAATGACAGAAGTGACCATCAGAATGCAGAACCACATATTTGCACCAATGGGCACACAAATGCAGATATCCTGTGGAGACAGCAGATGTGAGGTGAACAGATACCATACCATGGCAGCAATGGGACACACAAACCATGATCACTGTGCTGACCGATGACCTAGGAGTCCCAGGGACAGCAGGGGAAACACACCAAACAACATACAGCCAATGGCACACCCAAGATATGCCAATGCAGTGGTGCAGATGCACAAACACAAACAGGCAGACCAACACTGTCATCATACACAGCAGGTGAGGGGTGGGGGTGCCAGTGTCCCCAGGCAACCACACAACACATGAGGAGAGCTGAATACCAATCATACAGATGTGCATACACTGCCACACTAAGGTAACTCATGGATCCAAATCCCCTATGTGGGCAAGCAGGCATTGTCAGATGAGAGGGAGCACAAAACACACATGTCACACAGGCACGTAGGAACAACAACTGACACAGCAAGACACAGACACACCACAGCACCACCCCCAGGGCCCCCACAATGTGGTGACCCTGGGCTGAATAAAAATCCCACTGTGATGACAAAGCTAAATGTCGTTCACACTGTGAACCACAGTCAGGTGTCCTGAGCAACAAACTACCATCACACCTACACAAGCACAAATCAATCAGCATGGCCAGTAAGCCAAGGCCAACATGGAGGCAGGGGACTAGCTGGGCAACGACTCCCATCTGCACACACTCAAGACCACACCCCTCGACCTCCAACAATGTGCAGCAGTGAAGTACACATGCACTGGTGACATTGCACATGCACCCATGACTATTCCAGGGTGGTGGGTGGGAACCAAGGTGCAGAAACACATCACACATGGCCACTCAACAAGACTCCTGAATGTCTGACACACTGCACACTACGCTGTACATGGACATGACGGCGATACCACACCAACCAATGGGATCCCAGCCACAGTCACACACCAATGAAGAAGCCAAGGTCACCCACAAAGAACACACATAGACAACAACCAACATTGCAGCCCGGACCCTGAGGAGTGCCAGCAGTCACACACACAACGTGTCACAATCACTGAAAGATAACACGAACTGAAAATCACATGACAGGGGCAAACAACAAGTGCCAAGGGGAAACCTGACTGTGACCCATCTGCGTCTGCACACAAACTCAGCCCTGACAGCAAACACACCTATGGGTGACACCCTGATGACCAGTAATGTGCCATGCACCCACATCACAGAGAACACAGGGAGAAGACTTTGGGGGAACATAGCTCAAGTCAGCAAGCATCACAAACAGGTACAACACTAGGGATCACAGCATGCGCAGATAAATGGAAGTGAACACACAGACATGCACATACAACACACACCTTGGGCGCAGGCAATGTCACACGTGTACACACTGCCATGAGGGGACTCCACTCCTGTGTGAGGAAAGCTGTGCCATATGTTGCCTCAGTAGGGCCCCATCATGTCAGCTGAGCACTTGGTCACACAATCAACAATTAGCACCAAATGAGGGCTCCCATCACATCAGCCTGGTCATGGATGTGCCAACGGAATCATCAGCACAGATCCAACACACTTGTATAGCAATGTTGCACTGACTACACGGATGAGTCCTTCCCCATTGATGCCCAAACCTGCATGTCCAGTGGAGATGGCAACACGGTCAGGGAAGTAGACAAATGCAACGATGGCAGGCACAACAGATGTGCAGGGGTGGAAGCCACAGATATGAAATTGCTAATGTAAGTAGGAAATCCCATTGCCAAATACTGAACACATGACACCCTCAGATGCTGCTATGGATGACATGGATACACCACATGATAGGACACATTCCCCCTGGACCACATGGGTTCCTGCACAGTAACACTTCATAATCATGAGACCAGATATCACCATCACTGCAGCAAGGGCATGGTTAGCAGCACCAACAACATGTACATCTGAAGCATGAGCACTAGAGAAAAGAAAGTTGCTTTATTCAGCATATGTGTTGAATGAAAACGACGTCCAGAAAAAATAGAGCAAAGGCCAATGGCCAGTCCATTGTCAAAGTTCAAACAGGGTGACACTGGCAGATGTCACCCTACGCATGCCTGCACAAAACCAGGGACAATCCACTAGGAGGGGCAACCGGGGGGCAGGCCAGGCACCGCAGGGACAGGATCAGGGCTCACCAGGGGGAGTCAGGGAAGGGGTGGTGGGTGCTGGAGAGCCACTGACAACTGCAGTGGAGGTGTCTGACATGGTGTGTGCCGGCACAACTGGGGGGCATGACTCAGATGTCGTGGGTGCCGGCACAACTGCAGTGGACCCTGCAGATGGAGTGGACAGGTCCGCCACTGCAGTGCCCAAGTCAGACAGGGCGGTAGTGGACTCCACTGCAGTGCCTACCTCCAGGGGAGGAGAATGGGGAACAGGCAAGGTGGGTTGGACAGAGGGGGAGGACACCCTCACCACATCAGTGGCACAGACAAGCGCAGCGGGGGTGTGGTGCTGGGAGAGCAAGTGGCAGGGGAGAAGGCCTGATCCTCTTGGGGATGGTATATCTGTGGGTGGGGGAACCTGGGGCAGGGTGTGGTGGGGGCACCTGTGCAGTGGGGGCCTGAGGGATGGAGGACGGAGACCTTGTGCCTGAGCTGCAGAGCGGTGGCGGGGTCTTGCTCTTAGGACTCCGGGGGGACTTGCGGGTGGGGGCCTCAGTCCGTCTGCGCCTGGGGGAGGGTGTCCGGGGGCGAGGGGCACTCTGCTCCGTGTGGGTGGGCTTCCTCTTCCCCGGGATGCTGGAGCAGCTTCATCGGTGGGGAAGAGGCCGAGGTCACAGAGGAAGAGCTGCTGTGACTTTGGGGTTGCAGGTGAGGCAAGGGAGGGTGCTTTGGAGGGAGAGGGAACTGAGGACTGCGCAGTGCATGTGGATGCGTGTGTGTGTTCCAGGGCCCCATCCCCTGTGAGTCTGGCTTCAGTCCCCTGAATGTGCGTGCGTGTGCGTTTTGTCATTGGCGTGTGTGTCAGTGTGCTGGATGTGTGTGTGCTGGTGTGTGCCTGTGCCAGTGTGTGTGTGCTTGGGATGGGTAAGGTGCTGGGGAGTGTGGATGGAGCAGAGGCAGGAGGGGTGAGGGACCGTTTGAGGAGGGACACTGCTGCCGTCAGGGAGGAGTCCATGGACCTATTGCCCCTCTGTAGGTCAGACATGCCCGATGAGATGCCCTCCATGAACGACACCAGCTGAGTCAACAGCGCGGTGTGCGCATGGAGGACACTCAGCATGGCTGTCTGCCCTACATGGAGCTGGCGAAGGAGGTACACAGACTCCTCACTCAGGGCAGCAGGGGACACAGGGGCAGGGGCTGCGGTGCCTGGCCCAAAGGAGACACGCTCCCGGACATGGGAGCCTCCACGGACCTGGGGAATGGGAGCCGATGGGAGGGCGGTGGTGGTGCTGGTGGTGGCGGGGACAGCAACACTAGCTGGGGTGTGGTGGCTGCTGACACCCGCCTCCACAAGGGAGTCATCCTCCGAGTTGCTCTGGTCCTCAGCTGAGGTGGATGCTGCTGAGGACTCCTCGGTGTGGCTCCCCTCGCCCTCCGTGCCACTGGGTCCCTCCGACCACTCCTCGGCTGCTGACCCAGTCTGGCTCTCTGGCTCCTCCTGGTCCGTGGAGCTGTCCCCTTCCGTGGCCGTGGATGTATCTGCAAACAATGGGGAAACAGACAGACATCAGTCACCTGCACATAACGCACACACCACTGTGAGCACAGCACATCACAGAGCAAGCCCTGGCATCATTAGTTGTACATTGCTAAAAGTGCCCTAACTGAACAGGAGAAGCCAATTGTCAGTCTGATGCCAAGCATGGCACTCACATCCCACATGGCCTTGCACCCATCTGTCTGGTGTCTGTTGGATTGCAACACCCCAGTGTTGACACATGCACCAAGTACACAGTAGTTGGACAGTGCAGAGGACACGGTGTGGCATGTGGACATGCACACATCACAGCTCTTGCCACTGAGTCAGTACAGGTTTCCGGATGAAAGGGATGCCCAGAGTCAAATAGGAAATGCATGTGATGCATACCAGCGACAGACACCATGATGCACCCATGTCCTGATAGCCAGCGCCACTATGGTGTGCATGTAGCACATGTCACTCCCCTGCAGGCTCAACAATCAGTAGACACATGCCATGGCGGAGGCATGACTGCAAAGTCATACATCACTGTCTCAGTGATGTATGACTTTGCAGCCAGGCAACAACACTCTGCACTGTGTCACAATAGTAGGTCATGGGGAATGCAAGTCCTGGAGCTGCACAAGTGCACATGTACATCCCCCACAACACATCCTCTTAACCCTCATCTGTCCAGGTCATACCTATTGGACATATGGTAGACCTGTGACACTACCCTCTGAACCTGAGCCCCTCACACTCTGCTGTGCATGGGGAACAGCTGCCTGAACTTCACATTCACATGCCCCAGTCTGCATGGGCAGCTGATCAGACACCTATGTGTCACACAAGTATCGTCTCCTATGGTCACATCTCCAGTGGCATGCTGAGCCCCTACCAAGAAACTCCACAGCAGTCCTGGCGACTAATCCACAGCACACTGACACAGAGGCAGACACCTGAGGGGTCAAATCACTGCGCACAATGTGTCAGCTGATACACGGGAGTGGGAGTACAGAGTGTATTGTATGGCCTGGAGTAGGCATGACTGTCCAGCCCCACATGAATGAGGGATGAGCCCTGGACTGTAGGCAGCTGGCTAAGTATGTGTGACACACGTCATATACATACTCCTGGGGCCCAAACATTGTTCCCACCCGCAGCATGGGTGTGTGCCAGATACCCCAGCCACATGTGGTGGATCAGCTCAGCAATTGGACCACAGATCAAAGTAACACGCTGAATACATGTCAGAATACAGGCATTGTGTAAGCAATGGACCCACCCATGATGCCCACCACAGAGTCAGGGAAACAGATGCTGTCTCCCACCTTGAGTCAAGCAAACTGCAAGGACACAGTCCTAAGTGACAGAATCCCCTGCATGTAAGGGCCACACCTGGGTATCAGATGAGGAGTGGGCAGTGCACAATAGAGGGACATGGCTCCTGGACAACATGACTGCTGTACTGTGGCAGTTTAACCAGGCCCGAGGAGGGCACATAGCATGTTAGACAGAGTTCACAGTGCAGTCTTTGACTCACCCCCTCCTTGCTGCTCTCTGGCCTTCAGCTGCCCATCCAGGTCTGGAAAGACCACCGCCAGGATCCTGAGCATGTGGGGGGTCAGGGTCCGTGTTCCGCCCCTCCTGCGAGGAGGCGACAGCTTCAGCTGGACCCGTGCAATCCTCCGGGTCCAGCCCCGAAGGTCCTGCCACCTCTTTTGGCAGTTGCGGATCCGGCGCTTGTAGACCCCCACGGACCGGACAGCCCGGACGATGTCCTTCCATATCTCCTGCTTCCGATGGGCAGAAGCCTGTCAGGATGACAAAGTGATAAGGCCATTACTACACATGCAACATATCCGTGCATGACACAGTTGCATATACATGTCGCAATCACAGGGGCACATGGTGTACACAGGCAGTGCACGGCTGCCCATGGACAGTTTTCCAGAAGTCACTACATGGTATCATTGCATGGGGAGTAAAACCCTGTTCAGAAGCACTGTCACTGCACCATACCTGTCCAGTGCAAGTCACTACACACTATGGGGGGTGACAACTACTCAGTGAGCCTGCTAGCCAGTGGCGTGCAGACTCTCAGCCTTGCTAGTCTGACAAAATGCACATTCAGAAAGGCAGTGCACAGGACACTCACCTGCTCCCCTGGTGTCCCATACAGCTTGCTGTACTGTGGAAGTAGGCTGTCCAGCAGGGCCTGGTTCTCTTCAAGGCTGAAGGCTGGGGCTCTCTCCACAGTACGTGCCATTGCAGGGTCCAGAGGGGCAGAGACAGCAGCAGTGCAGTGGCAGATGTCGTCTTGGAGCATGTAGTGCAGGCAAGTGGGCTCTCAGGGGAACAGCCAGCAATATATATGTGCTGGAGAGGCAGATACTGTCCCTTGTGTCCAAAGTGATAGGTCCAAGTCGTTTGCATCTTCTGAATCTGGCCAATCCATGGAATAGCAGCACCTAAACACGCCCACAGCATCCTTCAAATCTTCAACTTCATGACATACATGATTTTGCAACATTGTTGTGGGTGACCAACTGAATTTCCAGCAACCGACTCGTTCGAAATTCGAAAACGCGTCCGTTGCCAGGCAAGCCCATTGTCAATGGGTGCGCACCGATCGGTCCATTGCGGTACAACGCGCACAGGGGTACAACGCGTACCCGCACACATTGAAGGCAATGGGCCGGCCGGAGGCACCGATCGGTCCATTGCGGTACAACGCGCACAGGGGTACAACGCGTACCCGCACACATTGAAGGCAATGGGCCGGCCGGAGGCACCGATCGGTCCATTGCGGTTCAACGCGCACAGGGGTACAACGCGTACCCGCACACATTGAAGGCAATGGGCCGGCCGGAGGCACCGATCGGTCCATTGCAGTTCAACGCGCACAGGGGTACAACGCGTACCCGCACACATTGAAGGCAATGGGCCGGCCGGAGGCACCGATCGGTCCATTGCAGTTCAACGCGCACAGGGGTACAACGCGTACCCGCACACATTGAAGGCAATGGGCCGGCCGGAGGCACCGATCGGTCCATTGCAGTTCAACGCGCACAGGGGTACAACGCGTACCCGCACACATTGAAGGCAATGGGCCGGCCGGAGGCACCGATCGGTCCATTGCAGTACAACGCATCACTGTACATGTGACTGGCATAGGTCAGCATGCCTGTCTCAGATGGACATATGCCAGACACAGATAGCTCCCAGGGAGTGAGGGGCACACCTACATCACGACAGCCTGTCCAAACCTTATCATAAGGCATGTAAGGCTGCATTTCCTATTGTGTGTATGTTGGTGTACATGTTGTCCTGTGGGTGTCACCTGTGGGCAGCCACCCCCAGGCTGTGCACGTGTTCATGGGGACAGGATCCTGGGTGTTACGTGTACGTGACCACTGTGATGTGCAACTGTTCATATCTGTGCATGTGTCATGGTCACATTTCACAGTGGTGTTTGTGTATGTCATGTCACATACCCCGTGAGTCCCATGTGGGACGGTATGTTTGAGCCAGGGTGTCCCAGTGGCACAATAGTGATGGACCTCCACAGTCTTTGTGCATGTAGTGTTTACAATGTCTCTGATTTCATGTGCACAATGGGAGACAGTCTCCACATCCACGTTGTGTGTGCATGGACTCTGATGTTGTGCGTGTGTGTCACAGACGTCCATGTCTGTCCTGCCATGGCAAGTGTGGCCACTACCTGTGGGGGTCATGTTTGTTTTGCTGTGGTGTACACATGATACTCCAGGTGATGCCAGTGTCCATGTGGCATTACAGGGTCCCTGGGAATGTACCTGTCGTTGAGCTGTGGTGCCTGGGGCACATCTGTCCTCACATGTCACTGTGGGGGGTGACTGTGACACGGCATCATGATATCCAATGGGCCAACCTGGGACAAATTGATGCCACCTGTAGGACCGTGTTGACAGATGTTGGCCATGTATGTACCATACATGTCCTTCCGGTACTGCACACTTCATGTAGTTGTGCCTCATGATGATGTATGTTGGGATCTTGAGTGTGTTCAATGCCGCATATGTGGGGTGACTTACGATCTTGCTTACTTCTCCTCTGCACTGCAGGGCTCCTGCTGTCCATCGGCCATTCCCAGACCTGGCAACGATGGTGGAACGGGACAGCATCCGACGGTACCGCTTCACCAGGCAGCTGATTGAGGATTTGGCAGTGCAGTTGTCCCCACATTTGCAGCCTGGCCGGCCGTATCCTACAGCGCTGACCCCCAAGGTGAAGGTGATGGCAGCCCTACACTTCTTTGCCACCGGTACCTTCCAACATACTGTGGCGTCTGCTGGTGGGATGTCACAGACCATGTTCAGCCGTGTGCTCCGCGATGTTTTGGCGGCAATGTTGCTCTTCCTGAACCGGTACATCTATTTCCCTAGACTGCGACGACTCACTGATGTGAAGAGTGACTTTTATGCCCTGGGGAGGATGCCGCATGTCATTGGCTCCATTGATGGGACACATGTGGCTTTGGTACCACCACAGGCCCAGGAGCAGGCCTACAGGAACCGCAAGCACTACCACTCGGTCAATGCACTGGTGGTGTGTCTTGCAGACATGACCATCACACACGTGTGTGCCCGTTTCCCTGGTTCAGCACACGATGCCTTTGTGATGAGGAGTAGTCGCATCCCCAGGATGATGGCACAGATGCAGAACCAGCGTGCCTGGCTTGTCGGTGTGTACTGACTTTGTGCCATTGTGTGTGATCTGATCTGTAGTATTCCGCCCACTTTTCCAAGTCAGCTAATGTGCACTTGTCTGGCCGTAGGTGACTCGGGATACCCCAACATGCCGTGGTTGCTGACACCCCTCAGGAACCCTGTGACACCTGCCCAGATGCGCTACAATGAGGCACATGGTCGGACCAGGAGAGTAATTGAGCGGACCTTTGGTCTCCTGAAGAGCCGCTTCCGCTGCCTGGACAAGACCGGAGGGTCCCTCCCATATGCCCCTGCGAAAGTGTGCAAGATTATCATCGTCTGCTGCATGCTCCACAACATGGCAGTGCGGAAGGAGTTGCCTCTCATCCAGGATGACGATGACCAACATCCGCCACCTGTGGAGGATCCTGGCCTGGACCACGATGCCAGTGACGATGATGATGATGATGGTGATGGTGATGTCCGCACACAGCTCATCACCAACTTCTTTAGCTGAATGTGAGTATCCTGAGGTGTCATGTCAATGATGTGAGTTGGCATGATGTGTGGGTGGTGCTCTGGTGCTGTTGGAGTGTGTCCATGGGCTACTTGACTGGATGTGTGTTGCGATGTGTGCTTACAGGTGGGCTGTACTCCCCAACAGTGTTGACATGCTAACTTGGTTCTGGGTGGGTATCTTGTAACATGTATTGTGCATGAGTTTTGCTGTTCTGTCCTGTACTCCATTGCTTTTGACTGTGTGTCATTTCTGTCCTTCACAGGGTACTTTCAGATTCGTTTGGTCAACTGTGTCCACCGACGACGTGATTGCACATCCAGGCTGGTAGCTGTTGTGTCCCTACAGGTGATGTGCGCCACACCCATGGACTTCCTTCCGTCTACAGTTGTTGACTGTGTGCCCGCTACCAGGTGGGGTTACCTTGCATCTGTAGTGGTTACGGCATGTTGCTACTGTGTAATAAACCTGTGCTTCACTTAGTGATGTGCGTTGTCTGTGGTCACACATTTGACTGCCATTTGCTTACTGCACCTGTGGGCTACTTGACTACAACTGGGAATGGGTGTGGTGTCTGTGCATTGCACCGTCTTCCCTGGCAACATCAGTGTAGGCAATGAGTCAGATGGCCTAGGTGTGTATGTGTCGTGTAGCCCTGGTGGTGTGTCTCCCTCATGTGTGTCACGTTGCCTGTACTCACATACCTGTGTTGTCCTTGCTGTTGCAGTTCGCATACACAGTGTAATTTTGCAGTTCATCATCCCCATAACAGCACCCACGTTGGAATCACGACAGAGGCAAGTATGGTGTATTAGTGTGTTTATTGTGATACATTTGTGTTAATAGTGCATAGGATGGGTTGTGCTGTACATGAATCTTGCAATCCCAAGTTCCTAGGTGAATTGAAAGTCCGGGTAGACAGGATCCCCAGTATCGGGGCCACAGTTGTCTGACACATTGGTCCAACTTGTACTCCCCATGCAATGTGTGGGAGTAGTGTTGCCGTCAACAGGGTGAACAGTCTGTGCACAAAGGCGAACATCCAGAACAGGTTCAGGCTTCCTGGGAGTTGCGCTTGGCCATCGGCCTCTCACTTTTCCCTCCTCGGACGACCCCTCTTCTTGGGGGGGGGGCCCTCAAGTGCAGGCTGCTGCGGTGCAGGGGACTCTCCGCCAGAGTCCTCCTCCCTCCCTTGTTCGGCACCAGATGTTGTTGGCACACAGGGAGGTGTGGACTGGTTGCTGTTCATCTGGCGGAGGCATTGTAAAATGTCCCTGTGCACCGCCGTCATCTCATGCAGTGCATCCCACTTGGACTCCACGCGGGACATGTGTGAGTCCACACGGGACATGTGTGACTCCACGTGGGACATGTGGGAGTCCAAGCGGGCATGATGGGCAGCCTGCTGCTGTTTAATGTCTCTGAGGAGCCCCACTACCTGGCTGAGCTCTCCGGTGCTGGACTGGTACGCATCAGCTATGTGTACCAGTTGTGGGTCGTCATGCACACCAGCAACGTCTGCAAGCAGCGACCTCTGTCTCCCACCCCTCCCACCACCCCTGCTGACATGTGCAGTGTGTGCAGTGGCACGCACAGATAACCCTGGTCCACCTTGGGGGTTGGTGGTGGTGGTGGTGTCCATGGCCCCAGGTTGGTCCAGGGTCACTGTGCTGGTGTTGCTCCTTATTCTGTCCATGTCGGCAGGGATGGTATTCGTGGTGACAGTCGTTGTAGGGGTGGGTGCAGGGGTTGCAGCTGGTGGTCCTGCTGGTGCTGCAGCAGGTGGTCCTGCTGGTGCTGCATGTTGACTTGCACCGGATGTGCCAGGTTGTTCTTCATCGTCCGAGGAGGACAGAGGCTGTACGACGCCAGTGAGCTCGGCATCCTCTTGAGCCTGGGACTGGGACTCCTCAGCGTCTGCTGCTGTGTCCCCATCATCACCTGTTTTTGGGAGACACAAACAATGTATGTCATGTTTCTGCAGGCATCAGTGGTTGACACACATGACAGTTGTGACTGTGCCTCTGGGTGCGGGCCTGTACATTGCATTGTCCTAAGTCGTCACAGTCAGGGGTTGATATTGGTGTGGCACATTGTCCTGCATTATTTGGGCATTTCTATGTATTTTCTGGGGTGTGAACATGGTCTGCATTGCTTGTGTTTGGTTGACAGCCAGACCTCCTTCCCACCCAGCCAGCCAGTCAGTTATCCCACCATGGAACGTGCTTGCGTTGCAGGGAGTGTAAGTTGTCTCTCAGGATGTCAGTCAGTGGTGTCCTGCTGTTTGTTGGTGCACAGTTGCCAGCAGGGCCTTGTGCTCCCCACAGCAGTAGCCAGTGTCAGCCATCTTGTGAGTCCTTCTCCACTCCCTGTGATGTGAGCATGGTTCAGGGTGGTGTTGATGGGCCAGTTGTGAGGCTGAGCAATGTCTGTGACTACGACTCCCATCATGCTATTGCCTCCACCCCCTTCCCAGCATGCCCATGCTTCCTTCCTTTTGACTCTGCTTCCCTGTGGGGTGGGCTGGCTGTGCTGACAGGATGGCTGGGAGTGTTGTCCTGGCAGTTGTTTGGCTAAGAGTCCCAAGAGTGTCCCTGTGCTTCACACAACATAACCCAGGGTGGTGGTGCTTTGTGGGATCTTGTGTTAGGATGGAGGGCATTGCATTCTACCAGGTGAGTACTGTGGAGTTTGTGTTGGGGGGTGTGAGGGGAGGTGCTGGTGACTATAGTCAGTGCTGCAAGTCCCCCTTCCCAGCCAGCCAGCCAGCCAGTTATCCCACCATGGAACGTGCTTGCATTGCAGGGAGTGTAAGTTGTCTCTCAGGATGTCAGTCAGTGGTGTCCTGCTGTTTGTTGGTGCACAGTTGCCAGCAGGGCCTTGTGCTCCCCACAGCAGTAGCCAGTGTCAGCCATCTTGTGAGTCCTTCTCCACTCCCTGTGATGTGAGCAT
This sequence comes from Calotriton arnoldi, assembly GCA_963921515.1. Taxonomy (NCBI): domain Eukaryota; kingdom Metazoa; phylum Chordata; class Amphibia; order Caudata; family Salamandridae; genus Calotriton; species Calotriton arnoldi. The sequence goes on along the minus strand of CAWUFW010004394.1, from coordinate 381,392 downwards.
GGTTCAGGGTGGTGTTGATGGGACAGTTGTGGGGGTGAGCTATGTCTGTGACTACGACTCCCATCATGCCATTGCCTCCACCCCACTTGCCAGCATTCCCATACTTACTTGCTTTTGTGTGGAGTTCAGTGGGTGTGGGTGTGAGGGCAATGGCAAGATGGCTGACAGTGGTGTCCTGCTGTTGGTTGGTGTGCAGTACCCAGCATGCCCTTGTGCTCCCCACGACACAGCAACAGTGTCAGACATCTTTGATGGGCCTTTCCACTCTCTGTGGGATGTGCATGCGTGAGTGTGAGCTTGCTGGGCCATGTGGTGGGGGATGTAGGGCTGTGACTACAACTCCCATCATGCTATTGCCTCCACCACCCTTCCCAGCATGCCCATGCTTCCTTCCTTTTGACTCTGCTTCCCTGTGGGGTGGGCTGGCTGTGCTGACAGGATGGCTGGGAGTGTTGTCCTGGCAGTTGTTTGGCTAAGAGTCCCAAGAGTGTCCCTGTGCTTCACACAACATAACCCAGGGTGGTGGTGCTTTGTGGGATCTTGTGTTAGGATGGAGGGCATTGCATTCTATCAGGTGGGTACTGTGGAGTTTGTGTTGGGGGGGTGTGAGGGGAGGTGCTGGTGACTATAGTCAGTGCTGCAAGTCCCCCTTCCCACCCAGCCAGCCAGATATCCCACCATGGAACGTGCTTGCATTGCAGGGAGTGTAAGTTGTCTCTCAGGATGTCAGTCAGTGGTGTCCTGCTGTTTGTTGGTGCACAGTTGCCAGCAGGGCCTTGTGCTCCCCACAGCAGTAGCCAGTGTCAGCCATCTTGTGAGTCCTTCTCCACTCCCTGTGATGTGAGCATGGTTCAGGGTGGTGTTGATGGGCCAGTTGTGAGGCTGAGCAATGTCTGTGACTACGACTCCCATCATGCTATTGCCTCCACCCCCTTCCCAGCATGTCCATGCTTCCTTCCTTTTGACTCTGCTTCCCTGTGGGGTGGGCTGGCTGTGCTGACAGGATGGCTGGGAGTGTTGTCCTGGCAGTTGTTTGGCTAAGAGTCCCAAGAGTGTCCCTGTGCTTCACACAACATAACCCAGGGTGGTGGTGCTTTGTGGGATCTTGTGTTAGGATGGAGGGCATTGCATTCTACCAGGTGGGTACTGTGGAGTTTGTGTTGGGGGGGTGTGAGGGGAGGTGCTGGTGACTATAGTCAGTGCTGCAAGTCCCCCTTCCCAGCCAGCCAGCCAGCCAGTTATCCCACCATGGAACGTGCTTGCATTGCAGGGAGTGTAAGTTGTCTCTCAGGATGTCAGTCAGTGGTGTCCTGCTGTTTGTTGGTGCACAGTTGCCAGCAGGGCCTTGTGCTCCCCACAGCAGTAGCCAGTGTCAGCCATCTTGTGAGTCCTTCTCCACTCCCTGTGATGTGAGCATGGTTCAGGGGGTGTTGATGGGACAGTTGTGGGGGTGAGCTATGTCTGTGACTACGACTCCCATCATGCCATTGCCTCCACCCCACTTGCCAGCATTCCCATACTTACTTGCTTTTGTGTGGAGTTCAGTGGGTGTGGGTGTGAGGGCAATGGCAAGATGGCTGACAGTGGTGTCCTGCTGTTGGTTGGTGTGCAGTACCCAGCATGCCCTTGTGCTCCCCACGACACAGCAACAGTGTCAGACATCTTTGATGGGCCTTTCCACTCTCTGTGGGATGTGCATGCGTGAGTGTGAGCTTGCTGGGCCATGTGGTGGGGGATGTAGGGCTGTGACTACAACTCCCATCATGCTATTGCCTCCACCACCCTTCCCAGCATGCCCATGCTTCCTTCCTTTTGACTCTGCTTCCCTGTGGGGTGGGCTGGCTGTGCTGACAGGATGGCTGGGAGTGTTGTCCTGGCAGTTGTTTGGCTAAGAGTCCCAAGAGTGTCCCTGTGCTTCACACAACATAACCCAGGATGGTGGTGCTTTGTGGGATCTTGTGTTAGGATGGAGGGCATTGCATTCTATCAGGTGGGTACTGTGGAGTTTGTGTTGGGGGGTGTGAGGGGAGGTGCTGGTGACTATAGTCAGTGCTGCAAGTCCCCCTTCCCACCCAGCCAGCCAGATATCCCACCATGGAACGTGCTTGCATTGCAGGGAGTGTAAGTTGTCTCTCAGGATGTCAGTCAGTGGTGTCCTGCTGTTTGTTGGTGCACAGTTGCCAGCAGGGCCTTGTGCTCCCCACAGCAGTAGCCAGTGTCAGCCATCTTGTGAGTCCTTCTCCACTCCCTGTGATGTGAGCATGGTTCAGGGTGGTGTTGATGGGCCAGTTGTGAGGCTGAGCAATGTCTGTGACTACGACTCCCATCATGCTATTGCCTCCACCCCCTTCCCAGCATGCCCATGCTTCCTTCCTTTTGACTCTGCTTCCCTGTGGGGTGGGCTGGCTGTGCTGACAGGATGGCTGGGAGTGTTGTCCTGGCAGTTGTTTGGCTAAGAGTCCCAAGAGTGTCCCTGTGCTTCACACAACATAACCCAGGGTGGTGGTGCTTTGTGGGATCTTGTGTTAGGATGGAGGGCATTGCATTCTACCAGGTGGGTACTGTGGAGTTTGTGTTGGGGGGTGTGAGGGGAGGTGCTGGTGACTATAGTCAGTGCTGCAAGTCCCCCTTCCCACCCAGCCAGCCAGATATCCCACCATGGAACGTGCTTGCATTGCAGGGAGTGTAAGTTGTCTCTCAGGATGTCAGTCAGTGGTGTCCTGCTGTTTGTTGGTGCACAGTTGCCAGCAGGGCCTTGTGCTCCCCACAGCAGTAGCCAGTGTCAGCCATCTTGTGAGTCCTTCTCCACTCCCTGTGATGTGAGCATGGTTCAGGGTGGTGTTGATGGGCCAGTTGTGAGGCTGAGCAATGTCTGTGACTACGACTCCCATCATGCTATTGCCTCCACCCCCTTCCCAGCATGCCCATGCTTCCTTCCTTTTGACTCTGCTTCCCTGTGGGGTGGGCTGGCTGTGCTGACAGGATGGCTGGGAGTGTTGTCCTGGCAGTTGTTTGGCTAAGAGTCCCAAGAGTGTCCCTGTGCTTCACACAACATAACCCAGGGTGGTGGTGCTTTGTGGGATCTTGTGTTAGGATGGAGGGCATTGCATTCTACCAGGTGGGTACTGTGGAGTTTGTGTTGGGGGGTGTGAGGGGAGGTGCTGGTGACTATAGTCAGTGCTGCAAATCCCCCTTCCCACCCAGCCAGCCAGATATCCCACCATGGAACGTGCTTGCATTGCAGGGAGTGTAAGTTGTCTCTCAGGATGTCAGTCAGTGGTGTCCTGCTGTTTGTTGGTGCACAGTTGCCAGCAGGGCCTTGTGCTCCCCACAGCAGTAGCCAGTGTCAGCCATCTTGTGAGTCCTTCTCCACTCCCTGTGATGTGAGCATGGTTCAGGTGGTGTTGATGGGCCAGTTGTGAGGCTGAGCAATGTCTGTGACTATGACTCCCATCATGCTATTGCCTCCACCCCCTTCCCAGCATGCCCATGCTTCCTTCCTTTTGACTCTGCTTCCCTGTGGGGTGGGCTGGCTGTGCTGACAGGATGGCTGGGAGTGTTGTCCTGGCAGTTGTTTGGCTAAGAGTCCCAAGAGTGTCCCTGTGCTTCACACAACATAACCCAGGGTGGTGGTGCTTTGTGGGATCTTGTGTTAGGATGGAGGGCATTGCATTCTACCAGGTGGGTACTGTGGAGTTTGTGTTGGGGGGTGTGAGGGGAGGTGCTGGTGACTATAGTCAGTGCTGCAAGTCCCCCTTCCCACCCAGCCAGCCAGATATCCCACCATGGAACGTGCTTGCATTGCAGGGAGTGTAAGTTGTCTCTCAGGATGTCAGTCAGTGGTGTCCTGCTGTTTGTTGGTGCACAGTTGCCAGCAGGGCCTTGTGCTCCTCACAGCAGTAGCCAGTGTCAGCCATCTTGTGAGTCCTTCTCCACTCCCTGTGATGTGCGCATGGTTCATGGTGGTGTTGATGGGACAGTTTTGGGGCGGGCAATATGTGTGACTGCGACTCCCATGATGCTATTGGCTACACTGACTTGGCCAGCATACACAGAATTCCTTCCTTTGAGTGGTCTTCACTGTGTGTTGGTGTTGTTGTGGTGGCTACATGTGTGGATGTGTTTGTTAGTTCTATTTGTGCCACTGCCTAGCTGTAGTTGTGGTTGTGTTTGTACATGTGTTGGCACGGTTGGATGTGACTTTTTTGATGGCATGTGTTGTGTTTCTCTGACTGACATACACATTTTGGGATGATTCTGTTCTGGTTGCTGTGTGATTGCTATGAGTGCATGGTTTGACTCTCCCCTTGACAGTGATGTGTGTGTGTTTTGTGGCAGTATATTGTGTACATTTGTTGTGTACTCACCAGGCTCTGGGATGTCCTCTAGTCCATATATGCTCACTGGCGGTAGGATGGTCCGCACCTTCTCCTCCCAGGGCCTGAGGTATATTGGCTTGGCAGGAGGGCCACTGCCGGTGTGTTGGCTGTTGATGTAGTCTTGCTTCAGCAGTTTCCGTACCCTCCTGCGCACGTCATACCACCTGTTCTGGATGTCGGTCCTTGTGCGCCGACATGGTGATTGTGCGTTCACCCTGTTGATGATCCTCTCCCACATCTTGGTTTTCTGCGACATGGGGGTCTGTTGGACCAATGTGCCAAACAGCTGTGGCTCTACCCTGAGGATCTCGTCTACCAGGACTTCCAATTCACAATCTAGGAACTTGTGATTCTTCTTGGGGGGCATGGTGATGGGTGGTGATGGTGAGTGATGTGTGTGTTGGTGTGCAGGTGAGGGTGTGTGAGTGTGTGTTTTGCTGGGTGTATGTGAGGTAGGTATTTGTAGGTGTGCTGATGGTGTGTGGCTTGTGTGAGGGATGAGCTGTGGGTGTGTGGTTGCTTCCTCTTGGGTGCTGGCAGTGGAATGGCATTTGCAAAGGCTCATGGTAGTGATTTGTGTCCTTTATATAGGTGGAGTTGTGGGTGTGTCTTTGTTCTCTGTCCCCACCCCCCCAGTATTTATTGGCTTGGTAATTGCTTGTTTGGCCTTTTTTTGGGTGATTTTTCCTTTGTGCTGTTTGTGTATGTTGGAAACGTTCTTGTGACCGAGTCGGACCCTGCATTGGTCTCGTACGGTGTTTTCCGTTTCGTTCACGCTGTGTTTGTGCAGTTTTCTATGCTGCGTACGCGTCGGTCGCGGTGTATTGTGTTGCTTCGGCTCGGTTTTGTATGCGTGTCGGTCGTACGGCTTGTCCTCCGTCCGACTCGCTCGTGGTTTTCGCGCCTTGCATCGTACTTAGCGGTTTGGAGTTAGCGTGTACGTTTCGGTCGGATTTGTTCCGGGTGCGTGTCGGTCGGTTGGATTCGCGTGTTTTTCCGGCCGGATTGCTGTTTTCCGTGCGGCTCGGTCGGTCGGCTTGGTTTCGTTACGTGTCGGTCGGATTTTTCGCGCCTTGCATCGTACTTGGCGTGTCGGGCGCCACGGGTGCGTGTCGGTCGGTATTTTTTCCGGATCCGAGTCGGTTGGTGCTTTTACTGGCCCGAATCGGAATCGACCCCTCAATGCTTGCCAGAAAACTCATTAGCTTTTGCAGATGTCTCCTCCATTGTATGTCGGAGCTGCAGCTTGGTTATTAAGGAGAAGCATTAGTCAATGCTAGCTCTCTGATAAAACATAAATGCAAAGCAGCTGACATCATTGAAACACAAAAGTTAGATCATCATTTTGTCATGGAAACCGGGGATGACCCTACGTCAGGACCAGATATGGTTTGAGCATGTCCACAGGGATATGATATTTACAGGATGAATAGACTAGAGAAAAGAGATGGCGGTCTAGTCATAATTTACTACACTAACATGGTTATTAACTGTCAGCCAGTAGCTCTTTTGAACTGTGAGGTTCTCTCTTTCCCCATTGGAATTTCCAATGCCCAAACCCTAAACGGTGGTCTGATCTATCGCCGCTGGGCCTTAGAAGAACCTTCCTGCCAGACCTGAGCAGCTTACTTGAATCAGGCACATTAGTAAAGGACTTTACTTTGCTTGGAAACCTTAATTATTATTTGGAAGACCTCTCAGACAAAGATACAGAAGCCCTATTAGACTTAACATCTAGCGCTAGACTCAATCGGCTAGTGTCAGGCCCAACTCACTCTGCAGGTCACTGTTTAGACAATGTCTTCTCAAACAATACTGAGCTAAATAACGTTAATACATTGCCATTATCATGGTCAGATCACATGCATTTCTTTTTGACCTACATTGTCCCCCTAAAGAAGAGATAAGTATTCCACCTACTAAGGCGCTTAAATATCGCCGTTGGCATAACATCTCATCTAATCACCTCAAACAGGGCCTTAGAAATGTTATGTCCACAATGAGAGAGGATCTAGACACTGCTATTGATGAATATTCATCTTGGATCAACAGCGCAGTGAATACCCAGGCTCCGGTAAAAAATCTTATTTCCCAAAAGACATAATACCTCTGCACTGTGGTTCAATGAAGAACTCAGAGCCCTAAAACAACGGTGCAGACAGCAAGAATGGAAATGGAGAAAAAATTACCTGCAGGTAGAAAAAGAGATACATAAGCAACGAATGACCGAATATAAAAAAAACTCCTCATTAAAAGTAAACCTACCTATTGCAGCCAAAAACTCAGTCAGAGAACTCTTTCTTATGATCAACCAGCTAACAGCCATTCCCAGCAACAACTCAGCAGCCAATAGTCAACAATTTTGCAATACACTGGCAAGGTTTTTTCAAAGTAAAGTGGATACAATCTTTTCTGGATTTTCCTCCTCCAAGTCATGTCTCCAGACAAAGGTGGCCATCTCTCCCATCAGTCCTGCATCTGAGCCTCTTCTTGATTTCACAAATACCTCCAATGATCAGCTCACTCATCTTATAAACACCACAAAGTCAAGCTCACCTTTGGACCCTTGTCCTCCAATAGTAGCAAAATTAACACAGGAAATCGTAGCTGCCCAACTAACAATCATGTTCAACCAGATGTTTGTTAAAGTATACTTTCCTTAGTAATGGAAGACAGCATTAATACTTCCCTTGATAAAAAAAAACCTTTGCCCCCTACCAATCCCAACAGGTATTGGCCCATCTCTTGGCTACCTTTCCCTGCTCAGATTGTTGAAAAAATTATGAATCAACAATTTACAACCTACATAGCGGAGAATGAACTCTTGGACCCCACTCAATATGGATTCCGTAGTAGCCATAGTACTGAAACTGCCCTGATTAAGACCCCAGAAGAGGTCAGAGAATCCCTTGATCAAGGGGAAGTGCTGCTCTCATCTTATTAGATCTTCCAGCAGCCTGTAATATATGTATATATATATGTATATATATACATATATATATATGTATATATATATATATATACATATATATGTATATATAATATGTAATACTGTCTACCACGATCTCTTGATTGGCGGACTCTGAAACATCGGGGTTAGTGGACCTGCTCTTGCACTATTAAGCTCTTTCCTGCATGATCGGAAGTAGTCAGTGGCACTCAAACAATTTACTGATTCCTTCTCTTTTACCTGTGGGGTTCCCCAGGGATCTTCGTTGAGTCCAACACTATTTGATATTTACATTTCAGGTCTGGCCGAGTTAATTCGATCTTTCAGATTCTCACTTACATTCTATGCCGACGAAACTCAGATCGTGGGTTCTCTGGCCAAGAGTGAGCAGGACACCGGTATGAGTTTCCATAGCTGAATGCGAGTAGTCAATGATGGAATGCCTAGTAACTGCCTGAAACTCAACTCTGCAAAGATCAAGGTAATTATTTTTGGAAACTCAACATCACTCTGGTCTCATTCCTGGTGGCCATCTAAACTAGGATCCCTTCCCACTCCTGTAAGAAAGGTTTGAAACTTATGAATGCTGTTGGGTGAAAAACTCACTTTCGGAACCAAGGTTAATGCAGTTACATTATCTTCCTTCTACACTCTGAGGACTTTGAAGAAAGTTCTGCTTTTATACCATCTGAGCTTTAAAAAACAGTAGTGACATCCATGGTCCTTTCAAAAATTGACTACTGCAATGAGCTTTATATACATATGAAGCAACAACATATGAACCAACTGCAAAGTCTTCAGAACGCTGCTGTACGACTGCTTTGGGCATTCCAAAATTCCAGTCTGTCTCAGCAGCACTTAGATAGCTGCCTGTCAGACAAAAAGTCATCTTTAAAGCTCTCACATTTAAGTCCTTACATGGCATAGGACAGGACTATCTGAAGAAGAAATTCAAGTAGCACTACCCTCAGAAGACCCTAAGATCCTTGACTGCAAAAAATGTCTCTAACTCAAGATTTAAGTTAGCCTCCTGGGGAGGAAGAAGTATTGTCAACAGTACCTCCAAAACATGGAATGCCCTACCTCTCTATCTAAAAGCCATCAACAGTCTACTCCTCTTCAAGAAAACTCTTAAAACTTTTCTCTTTAAACAATGTGTTTATAGGCTGGAAGTTATTAGGTTTCAGTTGAGGTAGCATCAAGATACCTTCGGCTATACGCGCACTCAAGAAATTAATTTAACATAGCAAAACATAACATAAAGCAAAATTCCAATAGCACAATTTTTACTTTTTCACGGGCACCTCTTGATATAGCAGTGGGATGGAGCCAATAATCACTCAAACCTAGCTTTAATAACCAAGTTTTTATGTGCAGTAGCCAGGGAATTGTGCACATTGATTGCCCATCTAATAATTCTCTAAAATAATCCCGATAGGGTCCCAGGTCCTCAGTTGCCCAAAGCCTAATCAAATATTGACTGGGTCTCAAAACAGCAATGACTGATATTGATCTAAGATTTAGATCAAATCTTAGTGGGAGTGTTGGGGCGTTGGTGGGTAGTCACAAAAGAGACTTTATAAAGGCATTTTCAGCCTTTTCAAATGTGTCAAGATTGCAATAACCCCACAAGTCCACCCCATACAAGGCTGCCCCACATGCTTGAACATTATATATCTCTATAGCTGGTGAAATAGCAAAGCCTATTGGCAAATCTTATATTGGACCCAGTTCTGTGTTTTAAAGTCAATACACTCTTCTCTATCTGGGAAACTACCTGTGGGAGTCAATAATTCTCACATCCAGGTAGTCAAATTGTAAACCCTGCCTAGTGCCTCACCCTCTAAGATTACCTTAACCTTGATCTTTTCATGGGCACTAAATATCATGTATTTTGTTTTATTGATATTGATTTTGAATCTGTGGTCTTTGCAGAATAAACTAAATTTCCCTAGGAGGATAGATAAGCCCTGTGCAGTTTTAGAAAGAAGCAAAGTATCATCTGCAAAAAGAAGACCCGGTATTTAATGTCCAGACATTTTGGGGGAGTAATTTTCATAATCTAAAAGGTAGTGAATATATCCATTTATGTATAGCAGAAAAAGAGTAGTGGCCAGGACACATCCTTGACGGACGCCTCTTCTAATGGGGATATTCTCTGTCAATTCTCCACCTGATCCCACCTAACCCTTGCAAAAATGAACAGTATACAAAGCTTCCATTCATAGTTGTTGGCAGCTTTGCTCTTTTTGTAATGCTTCTATAAATTTATAGAGTGTAGCTTGGATTTCTTTCTATTGTGGATTGGAAGGCATTGTGCCATCCTTCTACTGCACTGTTTGTTTTAGCTTCCTGTACCAAGGTGCTATCATAGACATTCTACCATGTTATTTGGAACTAGCATTGACGTCTGTGTCCAGGGCAATGCAGTCTGCCAACCAAAGTGTCTAAAAAATAATCAATTAGGGGCTTAGTTTGTCTTCGTTAAGTTGGTAGGAAGGGCTTTCTATTAGTAAATTGTAGTAGTTTGCTACATCTGTGACAGGGACATAGGCTAGTGCTATCATCTCTTTTTTATTTCAAAGGCAATTGGCTGTTTGTAGTGTATTCTACATTTAGTGCAGATTGTTGGAGGTGTCTCCATATGCTTTGATTAAAATGATAGCAGCCTTGTATGGCTGTGTGGGGGCACATTTTTAAAATGGTCTGAATCATGGCTTAGTCAAAGTCTATGATTAGTTTTTGTGGGTAGTAGTTATTTGTTTGATGTTGAATGTGTTTTAGGAGTTCGTAATAAGTACTGCGTTGTCTCCCTGGACATGGTGGGCAACCTCTTTCATAACACTCAGCTTCTCACATTTGGCCAACTATGCCAAGATCATGGCATTCCCATGGGTCAATTCCTCCTACACGGACACTTACTAGTGTAGCTCTGGGCCGTATGAGGCGCAATAGATGATGAACCACCTACCCACGCGATGATACACACATTATGCATCATGGGGGCAGGGCGTCACTTAATAACATGGATCTACAAAACCATCAGGGAAACATACTGGGACCACATTGACACAACATCGACCCCACTGGGAGGAGGATTTGACAAAACCTCTACATGACACAGAGTGGTCCAAAGCCTTAGAGTCCCCCCAGTCCATTGCTAGAAATGCATGCTTCAAAAACATTCAATACATGATACTACAGAGGGCATATCTTATGCCTTCCCGGCTGAATCGGATGGTTCCGGCGGCCAACCTCACCTGCCCCAGATGCTACGCTCAGGTGGCTGATCTACAATATATGCTCTGGTCATGCGCCCCTATAGCCAGATGCTGACAAACCAGACACACTACACTAGCCACCATCACCGAACTAATGACAGTAAACACCTGGGAGGCTACAGCCCAGTCTATCATCCGCAGAGGGAAAAATAAAAAGGTGCAGGTGTGCTCAGCTAACTTTGGTCATCTATAGTCTAAACGATTATTAACCCTAAACTGGAGATCCCAACACTGCCCGATTCTACTTCAATGGAACAGGGAGTTGCTCCGCTGGGAAGAGGTGAAAATTCTCCACTCTACACTGGGAAAAGTGTCAACAAATTAGCAGGCGCCCCATAGCAGCCGATTGGGACACCATACTCACAATTCAAGGGACTGACTACGAAAGACACCCCCTCCCAGAATGCTTAGCCATCCTGCATCTCCGACTCCTGGAGTCATAGTTGGCATTAGCGAATCGCCAACAGAGACCCTTCAAAACCTCCCAGGCCCCCCGCAGCTATAAAGCACTCTTCCAATACCCCTTTCCCCTACTTCGTAGGCAGCGACGCATGAGATGAAACGCCTTGACAGCCGCCCCCCACCTATCTCCCGCCTCCCTTCATGCCCTCCTGTCCTCATCTCAGTCCCATTATCTTGATACTAGTCCAACGCTCTTGCCTGTGCTCCCCACTTCTGTTACTTCCTTAACCCCATATCTCACCCCAGTCTCCCCTATAAGTTGCAGGAGGTTCCACTCATCCCCCTGTACCAGATTTATTTTGCCTTAGCGCGACCCCCGAGCAATCACATTCGGCTGAGGAATTAGTCAGACACACAGAACAACACTCTCACTACTTATAGGTCGAATTGAGCCATTGCGACTTCCTTTCATAAATGAATACTGCTTTTTTGTCTATGTTTTCCAGTCTACAATTTCACTGTTGCATAATTGATTTTACACATTTCAAGTACATTATGCATTGTAAAACATTTGCATAGAGACTGTTGATTGTTGTTTGCTCCTCATTTTTGTTTTGTACCCACAAGAGATGTAAACCATAAAACCTCAAAACAAATTATTTGGAAACAAAATAAGTGCTGCTTTATTTATTTGGTGGTAGGGCATATATAAAAGGGATATTTGTGTTTTCATATTCACCATGTATAGTGTATATTTGAGTGAATGGTTTGGGACATATTTGGAAGGTTCCATTCACTATCCAGGTTTGACAATAGCTTAGTTTTAGCACGTCATTTGCTATGGAGAATATTAGGATTGGCTTTTCATTGCTTAGGTTGACATATAAAAGGAAAGGTTCCTCATTATATGTCATTGTTAAATGTTCAGATATTTCCAAGTCTTGATATCTTCTGGTGGCTTTTTTAGTTCATGAATTAAACGTTTTAAAGTGGGTATAGGTGGTAGTTGCCCTGTGTTGTGCTTGGAGACTTTAGGCAGTATATTTTTTAGGATTTTGGTTGTGGGTTCCTAGGAGCTAGTGCTTGCCTCCTTATATCCTGCAATACCTCCCTTACTTCTATTTCTATCACATTTGGGGGTGGTTGTGTTCTCCTAAATGATTTCCAACATCATCTTTTGTAGTGGTCCTCTCATAGCATGCATTGGAATAATATCTGGTACATTTCCAATTTACATTTTCTTTCAATGCACTTTCTTGGTCGTAGGTGTGACCCATGTGACTTAGTAATTGCTTTCGCTTCTGCGATGTTATATATTTAGCTTGCTGTGGAACTGCATCTGAAAATAGTGTCAAAGTATAAATAAATACAATTGTTTAAAGATTGTATGTTTGCTATTTACATATAAATTTATGAAACTACTTCTATTTTTTTATACTTGCATGTATGTTCTTATTACATTTTTCACACTGTTTTGCAGCTTTTTTGTTGGGGTATTGTAATGTGGAGCAGGTGATTCCTTTACTGCTGCAAAAGAAAAGCGTCAGTTTTTAAAACAAATGTTTATTTGTTGGTAGTTTATAGAGTTTGAGGTTGTTAGGTTTATTTTTACACGTATTAAACAACAGATACATTACCCAGAACTAGGTGGCTTTTTTGGTATTCAAATTTCCAACAATTGTAGAAATTGAAGCAGACACCAGCCTAATAAGAGAGTGATAGGAATACTGACCTAAAAATATTCATTTTAACTGACAGTGGCTATCTTTGGGTGAAGAGAAATAATGTTAATATTTAATTAACTTATTGAAGTGGAACCTACTGTCAAAATATAATGGTATAGCCATGATTTGCAATAGAGGATAAACTAGTAGAATTAGAATTGTAATTCATGTTATTGTTCAAACTTGTGTCATGAAATTGAGTTGAAACTGTAATCATTTTGGATTGGTGTTAAAAGTAAGCCTACTTATTTCATTTCAGCCCTGAAGAAGTGGTATAGTTCACCGCGAAGCACGTGTTGGCTGAAGGTTGTTTAAACTGGCTGAAGATTGCTAAAGCTGAAGCCAGCTATGGAAGACACCATTTAGTATTTCTCTTCATGTCACAGTAAGCTTCCAATGCTTCTTATGTTCTCTAATTTTGTTACTTTGTACGGATATTGAAAAAAGTGAAAATTAACCGAGATCAAGAGTCAGAATAAAAAACAAATATTAACTTATAAGTATGTTATTGATTACTTTGAGCGCCCGACAAATACTATTACCGTGAACTTTTTCATGTTTATTTTAAATAATTGTTTTACGTAAATAGTGTTTTGTTTAATAGTTATTAATGATATTGTAATTATTTTGGTGATATTATTGTTGTTGATATTGTGTGAATTGATATTTTTGACATATTATATGTTTATTTAAAGGTGACAATATTTTTTTCCCGATGTTTGTGTTTTTGATATAAGTAGAAATCGATATTTTTAACAATGACATTTGTTTTCTCAATATTTGTGGCTTTATTAGTTAATTATTGGAAGGTGTTATTTTTGTAAATGATATTTTTGTGTTTCAATATTATATGCATCAATATTATGTCAGTAATCCAGACTGTGCACTAAAAAGATGTAGCAGACAGTCAGTGTGCCCCCATATAGCAGTTCCTGAAGAGGTCCCATATATTCTCCATATCTTGCCCTTCAAGTACTTGCAGGCTAATGGCACTTGCCTGCAAAAGGATCTCTGCCCCCTCCCACCCCCTTTCAAAAGCAAGCTGGATGCCGCTTGACGTGTGAAAGACAGTGTGGCTGCTTCAAACAGCCAGCCCGGCTTTTACTAATGTGCTACCCTCAGGGCTTGCAGGAGTTCAGTACTCCCGTGAGGCAGCACATTATATGTAATGGGGCACACTGACCAGGTCTGTGCCTGGTGCACCCATTTAAACATACACAGTTATGCAGAGCAGGCCAGTGCACCCTATATAAAATACAGCTCTTGCTGTGTCAATACATGTAGAACAGCTTATGTAGATTATTGATTTTATTTTTAAATGGGGCTCATGGTACTCGTCTGTGATCTTCCTTAACTTAAAGAACATCAAAGTGCGTGCACATAAACAATACAAAGGTTGAATTTAGTGTGATTAAACAAAAATCTTCTGGATCATTTCACCACTTGTCACACAGTTTAATACTACAAACATGCCAAAATCTCACATGCACAATTTCATCTTGTTGCCTGTAACTAACAAGTGTGTGTATGTCGGTGTGTATGTCTATATGTGTCTGTGTTTTAATCTGTGTGTGTTTGTGTGTGTAGCCCCTAGTCACAAAGTAAATCGATACATATTGATTTACTCATATCTAAATCTACTCCTGCACCTAGGTTGTAAGTCTACAGATTTTTGCTATTCACCATTTCCGAAAGTAGAATTTACATGCCTTAAGTTACTACTAATACCTTTTCACACATAGGTAGAGATCTCTGTCACTGTCGCAGAGATCGCCCTATGAGAAAGTATAATGAAAATTTAATAAAGTAAATTAATTTTAAAAATGCAAATATTTTAATCTAAAATATAAATATTAAATAAATAAAAATTATTACTTTTACCCTAGAATGAATCTAATAAAATAATTATTAAATCACTTAAATATATTAATGTATTTTCTAAATATATCAGTTTTTAAACAAAATAAAACTGCCCTCCCTAGCATTTATTTCAAATATTTATTTTAAAGATTTTTCAATTATTGTTGATTTTTAAATATATATATATATATATTTAATTGTCTGTATTATATATGAATGTGTCTGTTTTTGTGTATGTCTGCACACACACCGCTACATTGCTTTTTGCTAAAACTAGTTCCCTACTACTGTTTAAAGTTTATGAATTGTTCTCTTAAAATCTCACATTACTAACGTGAGAGTCACGACCTAAAATTAACCTGCGTCTGTGCTTCTGCTTTTAATAAAATAATAGCCATATTTTCAAATACTAAAGAGAAGTGGGCCTTTCGCTAGAACACAAGGTCAGGCCAGTACTTTCGGAGCTGCTTACACATTCCTGCGGTGTCTGCCCACTGGGCTGTCTGAAGGGGCACAGGCAGCATTCACTGATTTGTATTCCGGTGCAGGGGCGCATATTGGATTGTTCTCACTCATCATCAGTCGTGCCCTTGCGGGGTTTGAGATCATTAAGCGTCAATGGATCAGTTAAAATAAGAATGGTTTTCAAGAAAGGGGAAAGCATCTGAACCCCCTTTGGAGGCAAGGGCGCGAGCGATAAATGCATCGTGTTTTTTACTATACCAGCCAACAATAATCCTCTGAACTCCACTGTTCTTCGCGAGGAAGTCTCACGGTGCCCAATTACACATACCGCTGATACTTTACAGGCTGGGATGTTTTGTCTCTTTAACCTAAAGCCTGCAAAATGATACGGTAATTGGAAAATGGCTTCTTTGGGAAATGCCTAAATCTGATTTTAATGATTATGCGGGGAATAAAATGCGCGCAGTTCAATGGAGGGGCACTCGTGTTAAGCAGAACAAGCATACAAGCAATTATACTGTAGAGGGAGGAGAAATACAGAGGTAGAACTTGGCAAGTTCGTGTGAAGTTAGCAGATAACATGATATCGTTGACCTGCAAACTGTGAATATGTATAAAGTGTCTCAGTGAAATATTAGATTTGTTTGTACTATATGGTCACTCCCATTCCAGATATAGCTGAAGTTGCACAGACGATTCTATATGAATGATTTAAAAAACAACTGGTGCAGGTTGAAGTTGTCATGCCCGAGGTCCAGTTCACAAGATGCCGATTCACAAAGGAATTTGCACATTTGAAGTTATGTGCAAAAATACCTCGTTACAAATGTAAGGTCACGTTTTGTATTAGTAAAATTTCAATTTACACATCGATAAATTCGTCCCCTTTTGTTACAGCGCTGGCATGGTGTAATATTAAACATAAGATAATTTGCTCGAAGGAGAGTTATACAGATTCCAGGTCTGGGACACCTGCCTAGGTGAGTGAACACTTACAAGCTTTTCATTCTGTGTATATTCACAAACATTTGCCAGGTACCCACTGGATATGGTCAGAGATTTCCTCTGAAGAAGGGTAAGAGTAAATCCATATACAAGGAGGGAACCTGTAGAGAACACCTCCAAAATTGCGTGTGGAAAGTGGTTCTCTATGGAGAATAACACTTACTCTGTAGAAAAATTAAATGAGTCAAGTCCAAATGTACTTGGACAGCACACTTACATGAGTAATTAATTGTACACCTGTCAAGGATTTCGGATTCAAGTTACTTGAAATGTCCAAAATAACTACTCCTGTAATACTGTGATTGTCACGGCTTCCCAGGACTACAGCTGAACTGTTCTGTGAATTTCAAAAATGAAATATACTTTACTTCAAGACTAGGCATAAATCTACAGGAGTGAGTACATTGCAGAGTTTTTGGGGAATCAAGCCCAACGTGTTTATTCATGGGCTGGTGTCACTTACTCATTGAAATGTAGGAGTAAGTTAAACTGATGTGAGCAATAAGTCACATCAACTCAAATACGTTTTGTGATTTGGTCCCAGAGTCACTTGTGTCTCCAGAGGCAAGTGGATACACAGTGGGTCAAGTAATAGGAAGAGTAGTTCAAGTTGCAGCTGGCAAGATGCCTCTGAAGACCACACCGAAACACCAGAGTGTGTGGTGAGCTCTTGCTATAGGCAGAGAAAAGAGAGAGAATAAATAAACCTTTGGTGGTGTGGACGTATCCTGTGTATTGTTTTGCAGCATTTATATAGTGTTTACTGCCCCTTAATAGATTGCCTACAAGGGTAGCACGCAACACTGTGTACGGTGCATAGTTGGAATGATGTTGTCTTTCTTTAAATCTTAAGGTGGGAAATGTTTCTATGTTGAGCCTAATGGCCACTGAGGTGTGGTTATCGTGTTATGGGACGTAGTGCATAGCAGTGTGGTGGATGATGAAGTGTGAGTGATAGACGCACAGTTTTATGGTTTTCAGTATGCTGGTAGCTTTGAACAGCGCTGCAGGTCCTTTTATGGCATGTTTTATGATATAATCTGCTTAGCTGGTTACTGCACTGGGTTGCCCAATCTGAGATTTTGTGTATAGGTGTGGTCCTGAGCTGGCATGGCCTAAGGGAGAGAGAAGTGAAGAGACCTGTTGTGCATTTTAATTATCATCCTGCATCTGAGTGTCTTTGTGAGATGTAAAGAAGTGGTGAGATTGTATAAATATTTGGGACCCGTGGTGGGGAACAATATTAAAGTCATTCGAATTGTCCAGCAATGTGTGACAGATCTCTTCATTTATTCCATTCCTGCTCATTTGGTGATATCTGTTTCTTTGGCTGAACAGTGCTGGTGAGGGACAATCCTCATAGCAGACATATCAGAACAGAACTGAACAATAAAACAGAAAACATTTTTTCTTAAAAATATACTGTGGTAATAGCAATATAAATTCAAGATTAATTGCAATAGCATTTGAAATTCATGATTAATCGCTCATCAAATAGTGATTGGGTATAATATACAACTTCCATTGCTACACTGTTAGGAATGCCAGTGCGCGCACTGTTTATGTCTGGTATGGCAGTGGCATAATGTAAAATAATGGGGCCCCGCAACAGACTGTGGCGAGGGGCCCCTCGGACTTCCATATCTGGGTCCAGATTTACTAAGCGCTTGCATTTCCTTTGCATCACCCAATGCGACGCAAGGGCAAGCCCTTACATGAGATTTACTATGCCACACAGATCCACCTTGCATGGGTATGTGAGGCATAGTAAATCTGGAGTAACGCAAGGCATCACAAATTGCTGCCTTGCCTTACTCTGCCCTGGGAAGGCATTCCATGGGTGGAGCATGGGTGATCCCACGCTTTCACCCATGGTTTTTGGTGCACTCCCAGATTTACTAACACTAGTAAACCTGGGAATGCGTCAAAATGGTGCGCTTCCCTGTGGAAGTGTAACAAGGAGAAATATGTTTATTTCTCATCATTTGTTCCTCTTTCTATGTGTGCTGTATTTTGCATATGTACCATAAAAGTTAAATGTCATAAGTGGGCTTCGTTGTGTGTATCCATACCACCCACACATATGACAAACATATATGGGTACTTAGAGGACTATTGTGCTGTGTCTGGGTTGCAGTTTAAAAGCACTTTAGTGGCATATTAAAAAGAAAAGTGTCTTTGGCATGTAGGAAACCCTAATTGATGTACTAATACGTCACCCCTAAAGTGTGCCTTGTCTAATATATAAAAAAATGTCATATTATATATTTGATATACTGTGCCCTCTCAGTGACCAAAGGTACAGAACCTGGGCCTCATTTAGAAGAAGTGTTGCATCGCTGCGTGAAAGCAGCGATGCAACACTTGTTAGTGCGCCCTCCTTGCAACATGAATGATGCGTCATATTTACTGTATGACGCATCATGTCGCAAGGAATGACAGATACGTCAGTATTATTGATGTATCTGTCGGCGCATTGCTGGAGTTGTGTCGGAAGCGTGACGCAACTCCAGCAATGTTGCTTTCACATGGGGAAAGCCCCATGTGAAAGGGCCTGTATCACTCTTACGCCTGCGATGAGGCAGGCGTAAGGTTTTGAAGCATTGGGGTCCTAGAAGTGGCGCAGAGAAATCTCATAGATTTTACTGCGCCACTCCTACGACCCTTTCTTGCGGGGGAACGCCCACCCTGCATACATTATACCTGACGCAGGTATAATGTAGCGCAGGGGTTTACGAAGGGACGCATCTGCCTAGATGCGTCACTTCGAAAATATGGCGCAACATGATGCATTATTTACGCCGCCTCTGCGTCACTAAAAGTGACGCAATGGTGGCACAAAAGTGATGCAGGCCTTCATAAATAAGGCCTTCTGTTTTTACTGGGTAGCTTTATGATACATTCTATCGGCACAGGCCTGGGTATAAATAAAATTCTAAATTTCTATCTTTACTTCAGAGGCAAAATTAATCAAAGTTATTTTTCACTCAGTTTTGAAACTTGATAGCTTTAGTGGAAAAGTAACTTCATTAAAATGTACTTAGTACTGCATGAGCCAAAACTGGCATAGGACGAGGTTTGCCATCTCATCTCCAGAGTCTCAATATACATTCCCGGCTTTAGTTGATGACCTGTCCTCCAAAGGAGAATGGCTTTCCAGGAAGGCAGGGATGCTGTCAACAACTGGCAACTTAGAAATGGTTAACTCTCTGGAAAGGGACAGGAACTGGACAGCCTTAAGATGACCTCTTTTGAGTTGAAGATGCCAAATGGGGCTGACAGGATCTGCCCTATTCATTCCCAGGGCGTTTCCAGGTTTTCAGGCTCCAACCCCAGCAGGAGGAAGAACCCATTTTTACTCTGACAGAGGAATCATTACCTAATAAATAAGGGGGTGTTTTATGAAGAGCAGAAACTCACTGGGAAAGGAAGGGATTAACCATTGTGAGAAATTGGGACACTGGCCGAGGGGAGTGAAGCCCTTCTCAAGCAACAACCACAATTCTTGTCATGGTGAACCACAAAAGTCACCAAGATAACCTGTAATTAACCCTCTGGCAGCTTAGCACAAACGTAGTCAGGCTTAACTTAGAGGCAATGTGCAAAGTATTTATGCAGCTCACAAACAGTAATAAAGTGAACACACAACACAAGAAAAATCCCAAACCAATTTAGAAAAATAGAGCAAAAATGTATCAATAAAATGAGATGAAAACAACAAAAATCTAATCAGTAGAACCGTAGATATGCAGTTTTAAAGGTTTAAGTGAAAACCACACCAAGAAGCAGGAAGAACTAACTGTGGGTATCTGGTCATGCTAGACCAGGACAAAGTCATAAGTTCAGGCTGACCATGAAGAAGTGTGGGACAGATACAGGGACCAGGTTAATCCAGTCGAAAATGTTACCTCCTCAAAGTCTGGTGCGCAGAGTTCACAACTTCAGGATTTCACAGGAGAAGTTCAACTGATGAACTTCTTAGGGGTCAGGAGCTCACTCCAGCAGCGGCCAGCATGGCTCAGGCAGGTCCAGTAGCAGGTCCAGGCACAGCCAGTTGCAGGGCCAGTTGTAGCAGGTCAGCTGGGAGGTTGCAGGAAGGCCTCTGCAGTTGTTATGTTTCTGTAGCTTAGAACAGGAGGTCAGCCTACTTGGAGTCACTCTGGTAGTCCTAGGTTCAAGGAGATGGTCCTCTCTCCTTCAAACAGGAAGACAGTCCCCAAACAGCAGGGCAGTCCTCTGAAGAACAAGGCAGGCCTCAAGCTGCAGGGTAGTCCTCTGAGAAACAAGGCAGGCCTCAGTCAGCATGCAAGTCCTCTGAAGTACAAGGCTGCCCTTCTGTAATCTTCTGCAGGTCCAGGAGAGTACTGAAGAGTGGGTCTGAGAGTCCTATTTGTGTGCCTTGTGCCAGATCTGAAGTGGAAGAAACTTCTGGAGTACCCTCCCCCCCCCCCAGCTGATTCTGGAATTTCTTTCCTCCCTGCCTTGTCCAAGGATGTCTGGGTGACAAAAGGCTAGCTTATAGTCCTTTGGAATGTAAGTGGGACTGTGCATATCTCCGGCCCTCCAATATTGGCAGGATGGCCCATCCTGCCAAACCCCAGTCCCCCTTTGTGTCACTGTTTGGGAGGAATACACAAAGGTGAACTGCCAACTACACCTGGTCATGTGACCCAGGATACAGGCTGCAGACACCAAATGGTAGGACAAGAAAATGCCAACTTTCTAAAGTTGCATTTTCAAAATAGTAACTTAAAATGTAACTTTACCATTGAAGTGGATTCTAGATTACAATTCACTAGATACCAAACATGACAAAACTACTTGTTCCCACGCAAAAGTTATCAATTATTACATGTAATAAGTTAACCTACTGTTATCCCATGGGAGAGGTAGGTCTCACAGTGGTGAAAAACAAATTTAGGAATTTTTTCACTACCAAGACATGTAAAGCATACATATGCATGTCTAACCTTTAAAGTACAGTGCACACTGCTCCAAGGGCTGTCTATGGCCTACCTTAGGGGTGGCTTATATGTATCAAAACGGGAGTATTAGGCTTGACAAAAGGATTAATTAGCCAGGTCGAAATGGCAGTTTAAAAATGCACACAGCTGCAATGGCAGGCCTGAGACATGTTCTAAAAGGCTGCTTAAGTAGGTGGCACAATATGTGCTGCAGGCTCACTCGTAGCATTTAATTTACAAGCCCTGGGCACATATAGTATCACTTTACTGGAGACATAAGTAAATTAAGTGTGCCAATAGAGTGTAAGCCAATTTTACCATGTTTTAAGGAGAGAGCTCAAGCAGTTTAGCACTGGTTAGCATTGGTAAAGAGCACAGAGTTCTAAAATCCAAAACAAGTGGGTTCAGACAACAGGAGGGGTGAAGGTAAAAAGTTTGGGGGTGATCATGCAACCAGGGCAAAGTCTAACAGCCTTCTTGCATTCAGGGCTTCTGGAAATTTGTAAAATAAAACAAAGGGGAAGTGCTGCAAGAAGACGTAGAAGTAGTCAAAAACTGAATTGGGTAGTGAAAATTCTCCAGTCACTAGTTAGCGCACAGGGTAAGGTTTTCACCTCACCACCACCTCGTCATGAAAGCCCTGCTGGAAGAAAGAAAGCTCAAGGACTCCTGACTTTCACTGGCACCCAGAGACTGGAACTGCTATCGAAAGGTTAGGTGTCAGGTGTCACAGACTGGATGTTATGTAGGACTGTCAAGTGTCTTGTGAAAATTCTTGAAGGAAGGATGACTCCTCCCTGTAGCCACTGTGCCACCCTGCACAAATAATATATGCGAAAAGAAGACCAATGTCTCCTTTAGAGGGTCGCATCTAGAAAGAAAACCCCACAAGGGAGAAAATATCCCTTGTTAATCTGTGTAGATCTTGATTGATAATGTAGAATGTTTTGTAGATAATCAGCAAGGTGCCAAACTCCCCTTGACATCAAGGAAAAAAGAGCCAAGCAAGATAATAGGTACAGAGTCAAAGAAATCACAAGGAAAGTGCATCATAGCTGCTCAGAAAAAATAACAAAAATATCAAAACTACATTTAACAACAGAAATTGAAACTTCATACGGAATGATCCAAATCTGCTGGATAAATCAGAGACAAAAATGTATATCTTAGGGGAGAGATTTCATTGCAATGAAAATTCAGGAAATAAAATGCATTGAGACAAATCCATCTTTTCCAAGTCCTGCCATTTATGTGCCAAAAGCAGGACCTGACCTGAGAGGAACAGACAGTGGTACGTCTTGAATTAGTAAGTTCATGTGATTCTCAGTGGAGAGACCGCCATCTTAGGCTGTACACTATATGGTCAAGCTCTATCTTGCACTAGAAACTCATGGCAACCATTAGTTCATGACCCAGATTTGACTTTCTATGCACCATGCAACAATCTGGAAGCCCACAGTCCATGCATGACATTTAGTATGGTAAAAGAATCCATCAGAGCATGGAGGCATTGAAACAACACCATAAAATGGAAGACCCAGCTCTGAACATATCACAATGTATAGTGATGCGCTGAACAGGAGTGCACCCAAGACATTTGCTCCGCAGAAAGCTACACAAACTTGAGTGAGTTTTAGTTCTTTGAGTCTGGCCACAAACTTGACATTAGGTGACTGACATCCTATTTTCCTACTCCAGGGGCACAAAAAGCTGAAGGACACCTGGTGGCCACGGAAGACAAAACCCTCCAGAAGCCCTGGCTAAACAGATACCTTGTGCCTAAAAGCCTGACTTGAGGATCTAATGGCTGCATGAGGAACCAAAGGGAGCTATACCAGCAGTTGTAGAATAGTGAGACAAGGTTTGTTGAAATTGTTACATTAACTGCTTTAGTGCAGTGAATGGCATCTACTGAACTACCTTCACAGTGCTGTGGACGTCAACAAGTCATCCACCATGCTGGAAAAGAAAATGATTCTGTTAAAAACACCAGAAGCATTGTCATTTCTGAAATGAAAGTCAGGTCATGAGGGAAGAGGTTCTCTTGCATCCCAGATTTGATTTGTTTTGTTTTGCTGTGATGACCAGCACGCACAGCAAGCTGGCATCATAGTAAACTCAAAGTGAAAGCATACCGTGTTATTGCACAGTCTAATTTAACTTTTGATCGGTGCTGGGGTCATCAATCAGCATAGTAGAGGCAGATTTCGGAAGAGCGCACCCTTTACAGCTCTCTCACTAGTGAATCCTTGCTTGGGGATCACACGGGACAGACGGGAATGAACTCCACAAGACACCAGGGAGATTTTCTTGCAGAGGTAGAACCTCCCATGGGCATGGGCCTGTACTCCTCCCTGTCCCCATAAAAATCAGTCTTTCTCCCCCGTGGGGGTGCAAAGAGGGAGTTTATCCTAAACTTGCCTCTCCCAGACGGGGGCAGAAAGCCCACTAGGCACCAAGGAATTGTGAGTGTACTATTCAATGCAAAGCACCCCGCGCCTCCTGGGCCTGGGCCTCACCTCCTCTGGGCACAATTGTGTTTCTGCCCCTTGCAAGACTCACATGGGCCCTGATTTGATCCATTCCTGTCACGTGCCCTAATCCCAGACACACAAGTGATGCTTTGTTTTTATTGAGAGAAGTGTGGGAACGTTCGGTGGTGGCAATTGTGTGGATCCACACAGATTTTAAAGGTTTAGGTCACAGAAGTATGAGGAAAATGAGTTATTTAAGTCAAAGTTTGAGGTTTGCAGGGCATTGTGGGTAAGAAAATGTTGTGGGTGCCAAGCGAGGCACACCACCGTGGGCTCCCCTGGGTTTCTTGTTTTAAAAAATATCTGGGTTTGGTAGGTTGTCCTGGATGGTGGCTAACCCTGGGCCCAAATACCACAGCCATCCCATCACCAAAACAGGTAATGTTTTGACAGGAAATGCTGATGTCTTCAGATTGCTTTTGGGGCCTTTTGTGTCACTGGCACTAGACCAGCCACACATGTGGGCTAGTGTTTTTATTGGGAGAAGTGTTGGAACACAGAATAGTATAATATTTGTTGTTATGAATTGAATTGTCTCCATTACTGGCTTCCAAATATGAGCCAGTCTGCAGGGAAGGTCACATTTTGCAGATTGTACTTTGAATCACGAGAGTATGGGTAATTCCAAATTCAGAGATGTACAAATACCCACTATTTCTAAACTCACTATTTTGAGCACACTTAAAAAATAAATAGGTGTTTTACACACCTATTTATCATTCATTAGATTTCACTAGGTGTATTGCTGCATGGTTTGTAGAAAATGAAAAATCATTGCAAATTGCAGATCAGTTCTTAACTCTGTGTACCTTATGTTTTTCAATAACCAACACTTAATATCCCTGCAACCAGAACGGTCTGATGGATGCAACTTAATGGTATGTTACTTTTGTAAAAAATTGTGGGTTGTTACCAATTGATATTTTTTCATACTTATTTTCATTATATTTGTATTTCAATTACCAATTTCATTTGGAAAACCATGATCAATCTACACAAATGAGCCCTTGCTGAATTCAGTATTGTGTTTGGTTTTCAGAAATGTAAAGCTTTCCTGGTTCACTCATGGGTTTCACACCTGTTTCCACCACAAACTGCATGAAAGGTGAAACCATAAAAAACATGAAAAATGGACTGACAGTTGGAAACATGCAAAAACAGTGCTAACTAAATAGTTTATTTTACAATTCTACTTGTTCCTGAATGCTGGAAAAATGGTGATCTTAGCAAACCTTTTGTTGATGCCATTTTTAGGAAAATAACTTACCCTTTCTTGTCCATCACTTTTTTACATTTTTCCAACAAAGAACAAACTTTTTCTATATTTTAGTTATTTTCTTGATTCCCTCTTGGATACCTTTGGCATCCCCAAGATTTGAGAAAAAGGGCGCACATGTGGCCTGGATACCTTTTGTGGAGAAAAAGTTTTCAAGGCCTAAGCGAGAAGTGCTCCAAACATCACAAAAATGGCTCAGCACTGGTTGGAAAATCCTCAGCAGCTAAGGGGTTGAAGCAAAGAAGAACTGTTGCAAAATAAGATGGGAATAGGGCGGGAATTTGGGAAATAGCTTGGATTTGGCATGAAAAAATTGCCAATAACTGGCTTGTGTTAGTATACTACTGACACATCACTACCACCTCCTCAGAAAAGTCCTGGACCTGGTAAGATTACACCTGAAGTAAAATGCCTTCCTGGAAGAATGAAAACTCAAGGACTCTTGACTCCTTTTAGCACCCAGGAACTGGAAGTCGTATTTGCTAAGGCTTTGCGAGGAGGCAAAACCCTAGGCAAGCAAGAAACCCAGCCTCATTTCACTCTGAGCTTTTTTCTGCACCGAAACAGGTTCAGTTGACTTTGCACTGATGATATTTGGCCTCGTTGAGCCTAGCATACTATACCTCCCGTCTTGCCCCACTGGAGGATTTAGATTCTGAGAACCAAATAAGTGTCCTAGTTTGAAGGTAAAACCTTGGATCGGGGTAAAAGGTATATCTATCCCAGCAATGAAGAGACTTTGCCAGCTACTAAACCTAGCTTTGTCCTGCTTGGAACTTATGGTAACAAAAGCAACATGTTCAGTGGGAGCTTAACAACAACTTATTTGACTTCCAGGAACTCTGGCTGGCTTCAGGCTTGGACCTTAACTTTGCCCCGCTGGAAGACCATCCTCCATAACAGAGACTGACTGTGATTGGGATGAACCATTTAGTGTATCTGACCTCTGTTCCATCATAGTCAGCCTGAAATCATGCCTAGCTGCCAGTCAACTTCCAACTGATATTTTTCAATGACAATTTAGATTTCATGAGTGCTTTTTGCCCTAAAATGTAAAAAAAATCATATGTTTGGTAAAGGAGGGTGAATAATTCTGCCCTGCCGGTTAAGTTCACAGAGTTTTACCCACTAAGTGTCCGGCTTGGAACTCGTAGTTCCAGCAAAACTCCGCCAACCACCTCATGGCAGAGTTTTTTCTTGTGCACGTCTCACCAACATTCAATTGGCGAGCACAAGCAAGAATTTGCATCCCCTAGAAAGATTTTCGGGCACTAGAATGCCCCCCAGCGAGATTTATCAACACAGGTTGTGACCATTCTTGCTGAAAAAGCTGCAGCTTCAGTAGAAAATCTTCTTAAGCAGCAGAAATAATCAGCTCCCTCAAGTGTGTCACATGGTGCAGTTAATGCAGATTTTATAGGGCAGAACAAGCTCCTGGTGCTAAAAATCAGAACTACATGCCAAATTCCCCCCACTCGTGGAACTCCACGGAATCTCACAGAGTTTTTGTGTTACTCCGCGGAATCCCACAGAATGAAACGGCGCAAGTTTCATCCACCCCTAATCTCTGGTTCCCTGTATCCAATTTTAACCATTTTGGTGTATTTTTGCCCACTATTTTTTTCTCTCCTTTTTAAAAATTGGTTTGAGAATGTTATTGTGTTTTTTCCTTGGCTTTAAAATTGTAAGTACTGCTTGAATTTAACATGCATTTCTCTGGAGAATTGCCTGCTGCTTGTACCATAGCAACCAGGAGTAGAGCAGAGCTTTTCAGAGACCTAACTAGGGTGTGTTCATGAAGTTATTAAGGGTTCCTCTTTCCCAAAATAACAACTCATTTTCTATCATCCTGCCTCGGCCTACTTCCTTCTACATCTTATCAAAAAAGTAATCTCATCTCAACATCGCCTTCCATCAACCCACTAGCCAGCACCACGCTGACAGAACGGGGGCTGATTTTGGGTAGGGGATATCTCCACTCCATGTTTCAGCTCCTTTCCCTAGGTTTGATCCCTGAGTTTCTCAAACTACTATGTATTCTCCTTACGCCATGCTCTTCATGCTCCCTATTCAGAGACTACACTACGTGGAACAGACTGAAACAGAAAGTGAGGGTTTGTAAGCTTTGCTGTGATAGCAGCAGTTCAATATTTTCACCTGTCCACATTGCAGTATAAAATGTCAGTGACATCCTGGTAACAGCTTGGGATCTTAAACGGTTTTGTACCCTTATTGTGTGCCAGATGGCTTTGTGCCTCGGGGGTACTTGACTTTAAGTTAACAAATCTGTGCAATCAGCAAATTGTAATCTTAGTTCAGTTCAATTAAACCAATATAATTTACACAACTGATAATGATTGATAGACTATCAAAGTGGTTTTCTGGCCACATGATGAAATTTGGTCAACCTAACCCTGGCCCCGGAGAGTGTTGAGGAAAATTTCTATACAACTTTCTGTAGTAGTTTTTAAGGCTTAAAACACACCAGCGCTAAGCAGAAGTGGGCGAAATTCCCGCACAAAAAACTAAAAGTGGGAATTTGAGCAGTTATGTTTTTCCCGCACTCAGAGTAGAATTTGACCTGATTCATTACTCTGTGATGGAAAAACAAACTAAAAAGCACAGTTGCTTTTTAGGCATTGTGAGGGGCTGAGCAATGTATTTATCTTCATGTTCACTGCATTAAAATAAAATAGATTACCCAACTACTAACTGCACTTCAAGGCAACTTTCCCAGCAAGGAGGTTTGTGAGCAGTGCCTACCTGAGGGTCCTCATTAAAGTGAGGTGTCCAATCAAGCTCCCCTACTAGGGATGTTTCTTTGAAGAGCACTGTCAGCGGTCGGTCATTGTAATTACCTTAATGTAGTTACCATTAAGAAAACTTCAATGGTCAGCCACTGGCAGTACCAGAGGCACACAAATTTATTTTTATTACATTCCTCAATTAACAATTCATATTTTGCAGGGCATTTTCCATGCATTTCTGCCTTTTTCCAATCCATCGCAGGCAGATGTGGAAACAGCAATAGTTTCCCCAGCTCGTATCCTCTTACAGTGCTAAGGGCCCTGAATAGTTTTTTTCTAGTGCTATGATTACCCTTGTTGTAGACTCATGCTCTGGAGATATTGACTGTACAACAGCAGCTGTCTTTGTTCTTGAAGGAACAACCTCATGTCAGTGAAGGCATTTGGTGTGCTTCCAGGTGGCATCTTCTCAAATCAAATCTCAAAGACTGCACTCCAATTTCCGTCCTTTTAAAGTGAATGCAACAGATGTTAATGAGTTCTACTCATTAAATCATTGCTACCCTTGCCAAATGTTATAACTGGAACAAAGTGTCTTCACAGATCAACTACTTTAATGCACCTATCTGGGACCATCAGACAAAGCACCTATGAGAACAGAGAGTGCACAAAAACTTCATGTGAAGTTCTTCTGAGGTTATGGTTTTAGACAATGGTTCCTCTGCTCTTAATCTGTGTCCAGATGGAGGCAGAAGAAAGAAACTGACTTAATTGACTCACATGGGAAGCACACAGCACGATGAGGCCCATAAAACACAACCAAGACGATGAGGAAACACCAACCTATTCACCACAACAAACAAATGGATTTGTCTGTTGCAAAAGTATACTGGTAAAAACAAAAAAAGGGGTCAAGCCATTTGGGTGCAGACCTCACATTGTTTCCCCATGTATCTCTTATCATACAATTTAGCACTGAAAGCAGAAACACCTATGAAAAACATAGAACAATGCCATTTCCTATCAGGGGTAGATTCCTCTGCTTGTTCCCATTCCTCCCTGATCTCATAGAACACCAGCGTTGGGAGAGGAGTTGGCCTAACAGCTAGGGCGGTGGACCTCGAGTCTGGGGAACCGGGTTCGAGTCTTGGCAATGACGCTGAACATCCTGTGATTCTGGGCAAATCACTTAATCTCCCCATGCCTAACAAAAATGAATGTGTCCTCATGTAACGCAACTGTTGCTCGTGTAAAGTGCTCCGATACCTTCGGGTCAAGTTCGCGCTATATAAAATTCCATTAAAAAAAAATGAAATCTGGGGTTGCACTTGTCTCATGTTTGGAAATTTGAAAATGTGCTTTAGCCATTCCTCCTCTACACTTCTGTTCCATTGCAGACCTCACACACTTCTGTGGCACCAGTGGGTTGAAACTGTCAAAACAATGTGCCTGTAGACCACAGGGGCCATTTCATTGTTCCTCTGCAATGGATGAAATGTTTAATTAACTTGTTATATTATTATAAGTCACAGTGAATACAGAATACAGACATGTATATTGTTATACAAGATGGCCGTCAAGCACCGTAGGAAAACATTGATAGATAAATTCACCATTTACACTTACATGTTCATATTAATAAGAGATCGGTGCCTCATTTATTTCTACTGAAAGCTAATTCATGTCTACAGAGTAGTGCATTAAGAAACATGTAATTAGAGCAGTGAATTTACCTCACAGATTATCTTTATTACTGATTGGTCAAAGGCATGCTGTGGCATGCTGTGCATTCAGGCAATTTGTGTTGAAATGTACCAGATATAACAAACTCCATGTTGCATAACCTGCAATCATTTTGTATGCCCATGTTAATTCAACTGTTTGAGCTCTCTCGCTTCTGACATACACAGGGCACGTTTTCTTGTTCAGCGTAACTTTTTGGTTTGGGTTTCACAACAGCCCTATTGATTATGTGTTTTTTTCATATGAGGTTTGTTATATTTTCTTATCTAATGTTATTTTTATTCACTGCTTCCTGTTAGTTTGGTTGTCAATTTCGTATGCCTTTTCCTTGTGTTCCTTCTCCCTTTCTCATCCCCCTCCCCCCCTTTACCTCTTTGGTACTGCCCTGCTGTTGGCCGTGATGCTGCCTTAGAATGTTGAGAGGATTCTCTGAGGGGCAAGGAAGATAACGCAGAGGTTGTCTTACTGAAGCTGTTTGTTGGTGGAACTGTGGTGGCCATAAATAATACTGTCACTTACCTGCATCTGGAGACTCCTTCTTCGTAACAAGGGTTTTACATTTTCTGTGATTTTAATGTAAAGCAACATGAAGGTACTGATCATTGGGAACTTCAGAGCACACATTCCTAAAAGAAGAAGCTGCACTTGATACTGCTCTATTAATAGAAATGGACTTTCTAAGAAGATTAAAAATGCGACTTGTTTGAAGGAAGCTCCAGGTTTTGAATGAACTCCAATGAGTCTATGGCCCATGTAACAATGTTTCTACCTACAAAGATAAACTAGCCTGATTTGCCTCACTTACTAATAATGTTCCTTCATATTTGCAAACACGGGCAAGCACTATAAGTAACAGGAGGCGTTTCCAGCCTCAAATTCCATCCCTGGGGTGGTTTGACAAAGATTATAGGAAATGTAAGAAAGTACTCCGAAAAACACAGCTTGCTTACAGGAGACAGTCAAAGGCTATACATTTCGATAAAATATGGGAGCTGAAAAGGCAGTATAGGAAAATCATTAGAACCAATAAAAAGTCCTTTTACAATCAAAAATGGAATGAAATGTTGGAGGTGAGATAGCTGAAGAAGACTGGGCTTTAGATGTAAAAAAAAAATATATGGTTCCCCCTCTTTAATGGCACCTGAAAACAGGTATAAAATCAATAAAGAGATAACTGAGTTATTCTCTTCGAAATATATAAAACATACAATCCCATCACTCAAACTTAGGGGCATATTATCAAGAAACGGCGTTAAAATTATCGCCGCTTTGGCGGCAGTTTTCTGCCGCTAAAGCGGCGATAATTTTATCGCCGTCCTTGATAATATGCCCCTTAGTAGGGTGGCTGTGCCTGACAGTATACCAGCAGTCACAGTAAAAGTTAACACTCAATGGTGGGCAGAAAACCTTACATTTTTATTCTAGCTGATAGCAGAAATGGGAATGATCCCTGAATCCAGGAAGGGGGTCTATTATTAAATCTCTATTGAAGAAGGGGTTGGGAGTGTTTCCACAAACTATAGGACAATCAGCCTTTTAGATGTTTCTGAAAAGATATTTTCTAAAATATTGTTTTCTAAGCTCGAGAAAGGGGTCTCCAAAATAAACTTTAGGTTTTTAAGCGGGCCACTCCACAATCGATCACTGCTTTGCCCTGTGGGCAATTGTGAGTAAGTTAATTGAGATAAATCAGAGGTTATGCTGCTCTTTTTTTGGACTTCTGTACAGCATTTGAGATGGTTGACAGAAGGAGGTTATGGGAAAAATTGCTATCCTGGAACTTTCCGCAGAGCCTATTGACCTTTATACAAGCATTATGTACATTCAATTGGACTTCACTAGAAATTAACTCCTCTGGTCACCTCACTAAAGAGATTTATATATGAATAAGGGTGTGTTTTAGTCCTGATTCTTTTAGTTTATATGTGGCTGATTTATCCAGGACCTTAAATTCTACAAACTCCTTCTCACCAAAAATGGGACTTACCCATATACCCTGTTTAATGTATGCTGATGACCTCGTTATTAGCTTATACCCCAAGGAGTATTCAGAAGAAACTTTATCTTAACAAAATACTCTAAGGGTAATTCTTTAATAAGTGTTTGTTTTTAAGTTAAATTATATAAATATTTAGGATCATTCTTCTCCACAAAATAAAATTGGAATGAACACATAAAAACTATTGGATCTAGAGCACTTTTATGGACAAGTTCTCTTGTGAAGTTCAACTCCACTAATGCTCCTTCAGAAAGCATTGTTGCACAAAATCCCATCACTTTCACTTTATGTATCAGAAATATTCTGTATAGAAAGAAGTCAGATTTTAGACCGAAGGGAGTGAAGATGTTTAAAAAGTATGTTACACCTTACCAAAATGGTCAATGATCCGAAGCATATGCTGTGAAATGAAATTAATATTGTGGTCGCATATTGACGGTATTTGTTTTTAACATTTTTAAGCAAACTCTCACTGGATGGTGGAGTAACTAAATTATCCCATATCTGCTGGCTGGAAGAACAACAGAGTGACCTTAAATGTTCAAGGGCTCTTTTGAAATATACCAATGTCATCAAAGAGTATTTTTTGTTCTCATGGGCATTTGATGGTTGGGACCCATTTCCACATAAAAGGTTGCTAAATGTCAGAGTATTGACTTTGTCTTAACAAAAGAATATGATTAGGTTAACTGTTGCAGGGTAATCCTGATTTGTTTCCATACCTTTTTATCTGCCAGACTCTGCATCTCGCCACAAATTTTAAAGTATATAGTAGGATGTAACCCCATATTGGATATCTCATGTGTAGCTGTAAAAATTAAAGAAAGGGGAGTATTCTGTGTATGCCATTTGAATATGAAATGTACTATTACTCACGTTTCAGAACTGCACCATATATTTTTTAAGCCTCTGTTTTTTAAATATGGGGTTTACACCAGGTATAATCCCATTGGTTTGTAACTGATATGCAATTTTTCGATGTCCCAGTTGGATTGGGACATTTTTAAGACGTGAGAAATTTGGATAAATCTGATATGTTGTGATGAAAAACATTGTTGACTATGTATTAGTTTTATGGGCAATTGTCCTAAGAAACATAGGGGGATATGTACAAGGAAGTGGCGTACATGGCATTTTGCGCCATGCTCGCCATGGCATTTTGCTTTTTGCATGTGTGCTGCACAAGGCAGCACACATGGAAAAAGCAAAAACGAGGAGAAATAATGCATTTCTCCTCGTTTTGCCAACTTATGACCAGGATTTACCTAGTCTTAATTTTAGCACTGCCTCCTATGTTCGCCACCCTTGGGCATAGGGGGCAGCATCAAAATGAATGGGTGTTGCGGTGGAACGCCCACCGCATCACCCACTGCCCATTTTCACGCTAACCATAGTGTGAAAGGGGGCCTTATGTACAAGGCAGCGTTAAGCCACGTTAAGTGGCTTAACGCTGCCTTGTACATAAGGCGCAGCCCCTATTGCCACCACAACGCCGGTAAAAGTGACGCTGTGGTGGCAATAGGGGCTTGTACATATGCCCCATATTTTGGAGAGATTATGATAGGAAGATTTTATGTACCACCAAGGAGAGAGCAAACAAGATCTATAGAGAGGAACTATTGAAAGCAAAGTTCACTACACATAATAAGAACATGGAGTTTGTCAAATGTTTTACTACATTTAGCAGTGGTAACAACAAAATGTTTGAGAGCCTTTTACGACATTGGGAGGTCCTAACTTTAGATCCAGATATTAGTGTGATTCTTCCCAAGGAGCCACTGATCACATGAATTGAACACCTACACTTAAGACTCTTC
Organism: Calotriton arnoldi; assembly: GCA_963921515.1. Classification (NCBI taxonomy): domain Eukaryota; kingdom Metazoa; phylum Chordata; class Amphibia; order Caudata; family Salamandridae; genus Calotriton; species Calotriton arnoldi. The sequence continues at coordinate 348,246 of CAWUFW010004394.1, read as the reverse complement.
TTTGTCCTAATGACACCATTTGGCATAAACATCATATCGAATCTTATGCAGATCATTGTAAATGATTACAAGAAATAACAAAAGGCAGCTATAAGTGTGGGACCTCTATTTGTTGTGAATATGTGTTGGATAACACAAACAATTTTAAGGATTTTGCTAATGAATTTACATTATTATCACATCTTTTATGAATTGTAACACCTTGAATTGTGTGTACATGATATTATGTGTTGAACCTAGCCCTTTCTGCAGGGTTATCCTCAAATATTTTGCCTTACTCCTCCTATTTTTCTGACCCTCTTTTTGCTGGCTGAAGGATTCTGGGCACTTTACCACTGCTAGCCAGTGCTAAAGTGCATATGCTCTGTACTCTAGGTATGGTTACATTGGCTTATCCACAATCAGCATATTTAATTTACTTGTAAGTGCACTATGTGTGCCAGGGCCTGTAAATTAAATGGTTCTAGTGGGCCTGCAGCACAGAATGTGCCACCCACTCAGTAGCCCTTTAAAACCTGGCTGAGCCCTGCCATTGCAGAGCCTGTGCGTGCAGTTTTTAACTGTCATTTCGGCCTAGCAAGTTAACCTACGTGCCAGGCCCAAACCTTCCTTTTTATTACATGTAAGTCACCCCTAAGGTAGGCCCTATGCAGCCCCAAGGGCAGTGCACAGTGTACTTAAGAGGTAGGACATTTACTTTTGAGTTTTACCTGTCCTGGTATTGAGAAACTGCTAAATTTGTTTTTTATTACTGCAAGGTGTATCTCTCCAATAGGTTAACATGGGGATTGTCTTAGAACATCTTTTAAGTGTAACTTCCCATTGGGAGAAGATAGAAACCTGGAGTTTGGCGTTTCTGGACTCGCAATCTGAAAACACATCTTTTAATAAAGTTGGTTTTTAAATTGCAGGTCTAAAAATGCCACTTTTAGAAAGTTGGCATTGTCTTACTTTAACCATTCTGTGCCTCTGTCTGTCTCTGAATACACGTCTGGGTTAGGGTGACAGCTGGGCTTTGTGCGTTCCCTATAGACAGTCACACAAAGGGAGCTGGGGTGTGACATTTGCATCCTGATGGCACATCACCAAGATGATGGGCCTTCCTGCAGTAGATTAGACGGAAGGGGATAGCACCTATGCCTGCCCCCACACAAAGAGCTGCGTACTCCCCTGTAGTGCGTCTCTAGAGCCAGGGAAGGAAGGCCAGGGATCTTGTGAGGATCAAAGGCCTCTTTTGTTGTCTCCCCCTCTTCAAAGACACACTTTGGTATAAGTACTGGACATCTGACACCGCCAAAACAGTTCACTTTGGGGTCCTGAGAAGACTCTGCAACTAAGAGGAGCTGCGCTGCTAAGAGGGACTTCTACTTGCTTTGCTGTGTTGGCCTGCTTCCTGCAGATTGCTGTGCTGCCAGGATGGACTGCCACTTTACCCTGTGCTCTGCTGTGTTGACCTGCTGCCTGCTACTTCTGCAGTGAGGGGGGACTGATCGTGCCCTCTATACCACTGCTTCCCCCAAAAGACTCCAAGGGCTTTCTCCCTGTGGCAGAAGTCTCAGGGCCATAAAAGACTTAGCGGTGCTCAGATCACTCGTTTTGCCTCATGCATCACGTGACCCTGCACAGTGGGCTGACGTCAGGATTCTGCTTTTCCCTGCAAGGCAATGACCAGCCAGGAAGTGAAGACGCTGACTACCAGCCACAGCCCGAGAGGCCAGCAAGTGATGCCAGCAGTCAACTCCGGATTCCAGCCTGTGAGTACTTTGGTCCTGAGTGGACCTGGCGACAGCGTGCCCCCGCACCACATTCATGCCTCATAGTAATCTGTGTTTTCTGGGGATCCGACCTGTGCAGTCCTGTTAGTTATCTGACCCCGTCCCATGGTGGTGTACCTAAGGACTTGGTGCTTACTTGAATCAGACCCGAGCGGTCTTGGGGATCGCGCTGCGCTCCACGCAGCTGATTGTAAGTCATTTGCATTTGCTTTCTTGGATCGGACCTGAGCGGTCCCAACATTGCCGCACTGCGATCCTCGCAGTGGGGGAAATCACTTGTTACATTCTCAATGGAACTTACCACAAGTACTTGAATAGAAGCACAATGGCGCTCCTACTTGCATTGGCTGCGTACAAGTTTTTGAATGCCTATTCCTGAACTAGAATTACAGTAAATACCCTAAAAGAAATGCATCTGTGCTAAAATGCACTACAATTACAAACCTGCTTTGATTAAGGATAACTCGAGAAGTATTGATTGGATTTTTGTTGTTTTGGTCAAATTTAAATAAGATAAAGATTGTCTATTTTTCTAAGACTGGTGTGGAGTCTTTTTGTGGTGTCTTTCACTGTGTTACTGTACTTACACATTGCCTCTTGGATAAGCCTGCCTGCTCTGCGCCAAGCTACCAGATGGCGAGCACAGTTTATCTTACGTGTGTATCTGACTCACCCTGACTAGAGTTGTGGGTTCTCCCTGGCTTAGGTGTATACCCTAGCCAACCAGAACCCCCATTTCTAACAATATGTATTTGTAATAAACAGGATGTTGGGTCTAACACTTGAAAAATAAAAGAATGGTGGATGGAGAACACAAGAGCCATTAAAAATTCAGATATTAAATATCTAGTGGCAGGTCATTTTCGAAAAGAACATGGTTTGAAATCGTTTGACAGGATCAGATTTATGAGCCTAGGACACATTGCTCCCAGATGGAAAGGAGGGAATATTTAAAAGATGGTGAGGCCAGGGAAACATATTGGATAAATAAAGACAGTAAAGTTGGGACTTAATTCTGATAGAGAATTTTATGCGCTATTGTGAATTGAATCACATATATGATTTTTAAACCTTGGCCAATTGTAATGCAGAAGTAGAACAAGGGTTAAAAGGTTGATGGGTATGCATAGAGTATCAGGGTTGAAATCCCATGATATCAATTTAAATGATTCACTAGTTTAAAAATCATGTCTAGTTTAAAAATTATTCTTTTTACTAGCCCTTAATTTGTAAGGAAAATTGTGTGTGATTTGAGGGAGCAATCGTTTTAGAGCAGAGATATTGTAGCGGAATTATGTGCTTCAGATCATGAGTTAACAAGGTTTAGGCCATGTAATGCATGGCAAAGAGTTAATGATTGAGGATCTTAACCACTTGAATTGAAATTTGAATTGTAAATACAGGATGATGAGCATGAGAATTAGGTCAAGTTAAAAGGCTATCATCTTAATTTTGTAAGTAATGGCTAATTTGAGCAAGTTTGTTGTTATGATTTGAATCTATCTGTGCACTTGTCCACAAAGATGGAGTTAGGGTTAAAGAATAGGTCCAGCATAGTGAAAAAATACGGTTCGAATCCAGGAGACATAATGGATTTATTTTAATAAATTATGATTTATTTTTAAGTTCAAGATTTTTATATTTTTAAATAATTTTGGAATTTATAGGGAATTTAGTTTGTTAATATACTTCCCAATTGGGAAAATGAAGAAAGTTGATTCAGGAAGGATTGGTTTGTTAAATAAGAAAGATGTTTTTACGGTTGACTAACCGGAAGTATTTGAAAATTTGTTCTGGGGCCGGACTTCGTGTGTCGGCTTTGGCAGGAAAGCATTTCTGGTGTAAATAGGGAGTTCCAGATGGAAGATGGCTTCGTCAAGTTGGACGGATCAGGACCATGGTGAGTTGCCATCAGGTATGGAAATGGGCTGAGACTAAAAAGGGAAAGTCTTGACTATTAATGTTTAATGGCTGTTGGGTACTTCACAGGGGACATTTAATATATAGATTATCTCTAAGAAGTATTTAAATCATTGTTCTACTCCCATACCAATGGAAAATTGAGATTGAGTCATGCAGCGCTAAGAAGAATTGAAATTGGTAAGATATTGAGGAGAGTGATTCATGGATGCAGTAAATTAATTGATACACCCCTTTTTCCATATTTTTTCAATGATACATTGTCTTATGGAGGAACTTACTTTTTTTTTAGATGACCAGATCAAAGGATAAACATAAAAAGGAAAACCTGAATTAAAACTAAGAAAATTTGTAAAGTAATAATTAATTTTCAAGGTGAGTGTATGATGTTGCGCTATATAAATTATAAACAACTGAAATGTTTGACGAATTAGCTGTGGATGTTTAGTGAGTGGTTCTGGTCTTATATTATCAAAAGATGTTGTGCCTTCAATATCTAAAAGGAAGATGTGAACATTAGGTAATTCATTAACACATTTATTTGCGAGGAGAGTTATAATTGGATAGGGGTTTTGGTTTGACTTTTCCACTTTATATAAGAAACCAGAATGAGCAATGTTACTTGGAACCTGATGAATTAATTTGACCTGTAAATCTTTTTGGGAATTCTATTCCTGTGAAAATCGGGAGGTGAACCCCATTTGATTTGGACTGACGTTCATGCAATATAATAAATATAAATATGAAAGCATGGTGAGATGATTAATGCTCAAAACATAAGTAAGAAGGTAGTATAATCAAAGTTTTTTAGGTGTTGGAAGTGTTGATTATGACATAGATATCAATGCCAAGGGAATTTGTATTTTTATCATTAATATTTCATGCCCGCGGAATGATGTGATTTCTATAATATATTCCAGTGTTATGTAAAAGGCTAAAAACCATTGTTATCAATTGAATGATGAGATTTATATATTATTCTGGAGATGATCTGGGTTACAACAGAATTTGCAGCTAATTTAAGCGATTTTACTTAATTTTACATTTATATTTTGAAAGGGAATTGAATTATAATGTTGAATTGAGAACCATTGAAAAACATTAAAAACAGTAATGTGATGAATGTTTTACAATTTGCATTTGACAGCCCTGAAGAAGTGACGTGATCGTGAAAACACGTGTTGGCTGTTTTGGTGTGAAAATAACATCGGTGTAGTTGAAGTTCAAAGGAATTAATTATCTGGAATAGTACGATAATATTCAATAAAGAATCCTTTGCACTGTAGTTTATTGACTGGTTGCATAGGGATATACTCAGTTTCTCAGATCTTTGGATTTTTTATATGGCCATATTTTTATTACTTACCTGCTTGGCACACTGAAGCAAGAATTTGTAATTAAGCTAGTTCGGCATCTGAGTCTTCGTTGTTGCATATTTTGCACTCTTCTTGTGAGGAAGAAATGCACCTGTTAGTATCATTATCTGAAGATTTGGCTTCTGTCACGTGTGTCCACATTCGATTTCCTAGGTGCAGAAAATGTGTAAATGTTTGGGAAATCTGAGGAGGGGTTAGCATTAAATGCTCAACTGCTTGGGGAGGTGAAGCTCAGTCTCTCAATGCAGTGATACTGCTATCTTTTCATGTTTTGCATAATAAACGTGTTTTAGCCTGAAAGAAAAGGTGTGTCTACTTTTCTTCCATACCAGGGTCGTCCTTGGTTGAATTGGGAGAAACTATTGCTGAGCATATTTGCTAATGAACAAAGGGAACAAGGATTATCACTTCATCGGGCAAAGGAGTCCATTCTGCTCTGAAACTCCATTTTAAATATTAAAATTTATTTTTCATATTCTTCTTTGTGTCAGAAGATCTGTCAAACTCAATCAAGAATGTCTTCCGGAAGTTAGTGGGTGCTCTCATTAAGCATTGCTATTATATAATTGGACCAAACTATGCTTTTGTGTTAGTGATGAAGATACAAAGAAAACACTTTTCATTTTAAAATTGCACCCAGCCCTGCCAACCTCAGCATACTTTGCACCATGTGACCATACAAACAAGTGGGGGTGGCCTTGGCAAGGTTGTAAAGGCCTGGTAAGTCTGCTCTGCCTGAACAGCCCCACAGCTCCCACTCCAAACCCTACCAAAGAAAGAGTTAACTCGTCTGTTCAGGAGAGGTTTTAGATTGAACTCGCAGTGTAAAGCATTCATTGCTGAGCTGGAAACCTATTCCATGAGAGGGTTTCGAGCTCACCATGTGAAAGTGTCTCTTCCACAGGTCGCCGTGTAATAAGGTGAGAAACAGTGTGTCCTACGGAGACACCGTGGGGCATATTTACAAGCCTCTATCGCCACAGGAACTGCACTTTTAGTGACGTTCCTGTGGCGATATGTGCTTCGCCTTATGTACAAGGCAGTGTTAAACCACTTCATGTGGCTTAACGCTGCCTTGTGAATAAGGCACCCTTTCACGCTGTACTGTACGTGAAAGGGGAGGGCAATGAGTGTTGCAGTGGGCGTTCCACCGCAACACCTATTGATTTTGACACTGCCCCCTATTTACAAGGGCAGTGTAAATAGGAGGCAGCACCAAAATTAAGACCAGGGAAAGTCTTAAACAGGCGAAACTAGAAGAAATGCTTTATTTCTCCTCGTTTTTGCTGTTTCCATGTGTGCTGCGTTGTGCAGCACACAGAAACAGCAAAAGGCAATTGATTGTTTATGTGCAGGAAGGTGACCCTTCCTGCATATGTGCAGGAAATGTGCAGGAAGGTGAGCCTTCCTGCACACAAACAATCTTTTGAAAAATGACATTTTGTCACTTCTATGTGTGCTGCATTAAGCAGCACACATAGAAGTGACAAAACGCCATTTAAAGATTGTTTATGTGCAGGAAGGGACCCCTTCCTGCACATAAACAATCTTCCCCGCAACACAGACACCCTTGCACTATGGTGCAAGGGAGCCTGCATTGGTGCTAGGCGGCTAATTTTAGCGCCAGAGCAGGAGGAAATGTTGTAAATATGGTACAGCCCTGCGTTTCTGAAGTGGCGGAGCGCGGCTTAAGCCAGGAAGGCTAACACCACACTACATCACTTCATTGTAAATATGCCCCCGTATGAGTTGGCAGGCCTGTGTATGTACATCTGTAGTACAAGAGGCAGATATCCACAGTAAACGGCTGTAGCATGGAATTACCGTGACAAAAACATGTTTTTATGAAAGAGTACAAGAACATCAGACTTCGCAGGCCGCCAAAGGTCTGGCGGTGAATTCTTCTCGGCTTTTCTTATTGCACAGAAAAGCTCATTAGAGCCGGGTTTCAAAGGTGCAGCTGTACATGCAGGGTCTTAGGTTTGATGTGCTGGCCGAGCAGTGCAAATCTCCTTCCCTTTTCCTGCTCGCGCTGTGTTCCATTAAGCTGCTCTTGCATCTCGACAGGAGGCTGACAAACTGAGCAACATGTCTTCTTCTGATCACACTTCTCATCTCAAAGAAAAGCAGGCGGTCAAAGAGGAGAGCGAAAAAAACACGCCTTGGAACCCCGAGGCCCAAGGCATAATTAATCACCAATGTGATAAGATCTCTACTTCTCATCAGCATTCAAGCGGTCATTTCTAGTAGGTGATTTCCTTGATTTTCCACACATTTTTTGAAAAACTATTTCCATTTCTTGTTTGCAGCACGAGGTTATGGAATGGCTTGATTATTCTCCAAGAGAGGGTTTTTTACAGGCTGATGAGTCACTCTTCTATATCCAATAAAGTACTGACAATGCTTGAAATCAATGCCCGTTGTCGAAATGTGGTTTGAAAAATATGTCCTATAAAATCTAGTAAGGTTTTGATGGCAGGAACATGCATGTGCGCACCCCCTTGAAGGCTATCATTGTGGGCTGTTACATAGCTGCTTACAAAGCCGCCATGTTTTCAATGGACTATGGTGCTGATTTTGATGTGTGTGTTAATGTGGAGTAAAATCCATTTTTGGAGGCTGAAGTATTTCCTCCAGAATCGGTATTTGCATGCTATTTTGTTCCTTAGAAAAGTGTCTTTAACCTGCACATTACTCCAAAAATATTGAAGTTAATTACATTTCCTCCACCAACAGTTTATCTCCAAAAATCTGGAGATCATCCCATGGTTACCACTGCTGTTGGTTTTTACCCCAAAATGAGTTGTTATGCAGCTAATTTTGATCCCTTTTACCTACAGTTTTCTAGTGTTATTTTTGGAGGTTTTTTCCTCCAGGGAGAAGCTGGAGTTAGCAACTTCATTTTACTTCACTGACAAGGATTGTGGTAATTTCATCTCAAGAAACTAGTTATATCTTTGTAATTTGTGTATTTTGTTCATAGAATACACGTTGTCAAAATGGCAGATATAAGTGCAGCTTTGTGGAACAGTGTTTTATATCTTGTGCAGAGGCAAGTACCTGTTCAGTCTGCTGACATTTGGCGCTTTATTATAGCCAGAGCCACTGGAATTAGAAGGCAGGAGAGGGCCAAATTATGTGGCAGGGTTAAGTAAATTATGAGGCCAGAAAAGGCCAATTATGCACGCATAATGCTGCACATTTTGTAATAGTTTTGCTTTATTATTTGGTCATTTTTAAACTTGGTAACACTCTCTGGACATTGGTTGCACCTCATTAATATCAGTTTAACATCCAAATATAGCAATAGGCAACAGAAAGGTGACCAGTCGAGGTTTGCAAAGGGCCTTCAATTGCGCAGTAACACGTGTTGTCGCATTTTTAGTAACTTGTGAGCCGTTTGAGTTAGAATCAATTTGTTTTGTTCAAATCTGCAGACTATGTGGCAGATGATTGATTATGTGGCAAATGCGGCAAATCTACAATCATGCAAAAATCGCATAATTTCAGTGGCCCTGACTATAGCTCAAATTGTGTGCTTGCATCCATTTTTGATGAGAGGATGCATTGCTCGCTAAATACATAGTGCAAAAACAGAAGGACTGCAAACAGTAGCCACTAGAGTTCCGGTCATTCGCATTGTTCTCTGCTACATATTTGCTGCGTATGATGCTTAATTATGCGACATGGGATAATACATTAATTTTGGAAATGTTGCTTAACAATCGTAATGTAAAAATTACCTAAATTATGCGAAGTTATGCTCACGTAATGGACATTTCATTAGGGCCTAAAGTCATTTTAACAAAAGGAGAAGGGAAAAAGCTTACATGGCTATTCATTTTCTGTACATTCCAGGGTGGAATCAATTCCATCTAGCAGAATCCATAACCTCCAACACTTTTAACTCAAAGTAAAATTAAGCTCTAAGGGACACCTGCCACCTGTCCCTTTAGCGTGCTGCTTTGCCTTGCTATAATCTTCACGCACTTTCTTGCGCAGATCATACCACCTCTTTTTAATATCAGTTACAAGGTGTTTGGTAGTGAAGTTAGCATTTATCTTTGCAGAATAAAGTGCCAGACACCATTATAATGTGCAGAGATGTTCAATGGGACTGTGCACCAAATAAAACATCCTAGATTCCAGTCAACAAGCAGTTCCAAAGATTGTTCGAAAAATGTAGTCTTCCTTTTTCTACATAGATTTGCATTGGCCATGTTTGCAAATAGATTAACTTCAGCCCAGTAGCCTTTATTCCAATAACCATCTGCCAAACAATCCTCTGAACAGAAAAATGTTTCTCTTTTCTTCCTGAACCGGGCTTATCCAGCAGCAGCTTTAAGAATGATTAATTGGCAGCAAAGTTCACAGGTCAGATTATCTGTTAGCATACAAAAATGTAAACACCCCTGAAATGCTTTGCTTTCGCTTTTAACTCCACAAATTCAACTCCGACAGACACATTTCCAACAATTTGTAATGGTTGCTAGGCAAGCCCTTCTAGAATATCGACAGAACACCAACTCCTTACCGAGGACTTAACTGGAACCTTTAGAATAGGTTCATAAATAACATGACACTTCATATGCTAAACTGTCGAAAGAGAAATGGAGATAATTAATTGCACTTCTCTTTGAACAAAATCGGCACCTATGTGTCGGTTCTTTACCATAGATCTGCCCTTCATGAAGCCCTGAAGCACAGCCAAGAGTTTGCACAAAAATGGCATCTTTGTGACACAAACGCAAGGGCGTAGGAACTGGGGGACTGGGGAAGGGATCATGAGGGTTTCATCTTCTCCACCATTTTTAGGTTGAGCGTGAGCCAGCGCGCAAGCGCTGCTCTGTGAAGAGCTGTGGTAGTTCAGTATGGAGAGAAGCTGCGCCCACAACCCGCTTTTATTTTTCATTGGCTTGTGTGTTTGTCCTTTGTAAATGCTGTCTTCTGATTCATTATGAGGCTTGTTAGTCCCTCCTTAGTACATCCATTTCATCATTTGTATACCCCCATGGCTACTGGCCCCTTTACTTGGTTGTTACACGTGGCGTGTACTATTTCCTTTATTAAGTTTCTCCATTAGGCGGACGACGTGCTTCGCTTACATTTAGCGGACATGCCCGCTTTCACTTTTGAAACAGCCTGGATAATGCTGCAGCTGGGCCGGTGCGCGGAATGCCAGTGGTGGACAGCTTTCTCTCCTCGGCCGAGCTGGGACGGGATGGGGGTCTGCCGATGAGGAGCCGCCGCTTTATCCAGTGGGCAGCCTGGCCACCTGGTCCTGGGAGCTGCTGGAGATCGTCCAGGTGGTGCGGCTCCACTGGAAGTCCAAGGGTGCGCTGCAGGGCCCGAGGCCCAGGGAGCAGCTGGAGCCAGAGCCCGCCGCAGGAGACGGACCAGGTAAATGTGGAGTGTGTAGAGGGGCACACGTAGCGTCACACAGCTTTCTAACAACATGGGGGATGTGGGGTCTAAAATCGCGCAACACAACATGTTTTGGTGCCTTCTATCCCCCTCCCATTGTCGTGCCTTCTTCCCCACTCCCTCCCGTTGTCCGTGCCTTCTTTTTCCCTCCCTCCCCACCCTCCCTCCTGTTGTCTGTGCTTTCTCCTCTCCTCCCCCAGACCCCCGCCTGCCCACCCGCCCTCCCGTTGTCCGTGCCTTCTCCCCCCCGCCCTCGCTCCCGTTGTCCGTGATGCCAAGTTGCCAACCATTTGCAATGCAATAGGTCTTGCGTAAATTTCAGACCTATTGCATTGCAAATGCTTGTTTTTGTTTACACCTCTTGCAGTTTTCCGAGCGTTACTTGAATTCTCAGTGCCTCGATGATTTGACTAATATTGTACCATCTAAATACATCAGGGATTTATTGAACAAATAATGCCCTCATTCATGCATTTCAGTATTTGCATTTATTATCAGTTATGAAGGCAGTTTGCTTTGGAACATTTGAGATGTGCCAGGTAGTAAAGGTGGAAAAGATGGCAATTATTGTGGGCAGCATGACATTCCCTGTTTTTTTAGCTTTTTTGTGCCATTACATACAGGGATGAATTATTTGCAAATCATTGTTGGTCCACCTAAAAGATAAAGTCCAGACTCAACTGCTAGGCCGCACCCGCTCTTGAATGGGGATTAAAACATACTTATGTGCACTTTTAATTGAGTACTCTCTGGATCTGAATGTTATTACAATGATCACCTACAGGTTGGACAGCCTTCACTGGGTGCATTCCAGATGAACTCTCAGCCTCCACCCTTCTATTCTTTTTTTTTTTTTTTTTTTGTCCTCATACTGCCGGCACTCTTATTGGGATTCCTCCTGTCTCTCCCCATCAACCTGTACCACCCCTTGGAGGAGACAGAGAGAGAACAGAGCTTTCCCGCAAAGATATTACTGTTTCCATTTCCAACTCCTGTTCACTGTGGGGGCTCCGGAATGTTACTAAGGAGGTCAGGACCAACAGTAAGCTTGGCTTAATCATAAGACTCTCTTGCCTTCTCCCTCCATTCTGTCAATGCCGACCAAAACCTGACTTTGCTTCTTTGATCACACGCCATGTCAGATTCACTAGTGCAAATGATGTTCTTTAAGCATTCTGCAAAAGTTGGCGGAAATTCTGACTTCCATTTCCTACATATCTCTCGTCTTGCTAAGATGACCACATAAAACGTAAACTTTGCGCTAAGAGCATTCAAGTGGTAGTCTTTTATAAGGCCGAAAAAAATCAGATTGGTACTTGCTTCTATTGGCATCCCCAGTACTTCTTCCAGAAAGTTACACACCCCCAGCCAGTAGAGCTTGATTTCCGGGCATTCAATAAACATGTGCATATCATCTGCTGCGGGGTGTTTACATCTTGAACAGTTAAACACGTTTCCTGTAACTTTCGATAACTTTTGTGGAGACCAATATACTCTATAGGCAGTATATAGATGGTTCCTCCTGAGTGATGCTGGTTTTACCACAGCCTGTAACATAACAAACGAATCAGACCAGAATTTATTAATGTCTTCACTATTATATTCTTTTCCCCAAAGATTCAAAATTTCACTTTCCGGATTATCCTCTGCATCCACTAGGGCCCAATACCAAAAAGAGATTTCTTTTTTCCACTTGTCCGTTCTAGTTACTTGTTCCCATTTCGGATTTTCTTCTTCCTGGGACCAGCACTGTGATGCCCACCAAGAGGATATCTGATAATATTTAAACCTCGTCAAAGTTTCTCTTGTGAGATTATTAAGCACTTCCCAGCTAACTATATTAGCTTCCTTTTTAAATCTCCGCATTTATTTAGACCTCCTGTTCTTAACGGCTGACTGAGTTGATCCCTCAAACATTCAGGAGTGCCCGGGGAGTCCCAGATTGGGGCTTGTGCTGCGTAGTATGGTATCTTCATTTTCTTCCTCATATAGACCCAAGAATCCAAGGCAGCTCTTAAAATCTTTAGCCTTACTTTCTTGTAGAACTTCGGATCTCCATACTTGTAGAGAAAGTAATTCTGACCTTGCACCACATCTTTTAACATGGCCTCAAATAGTAGACCTAATGATGAATTATCTGTCTTGCTAGCTAGCATTCGAAATTTTTTGAAGTGGAAGGCATAACAGTAGGTTAGTAGGTCAGGTAATGCCAGCCCGCCCCTGGTAAGCCCTTTTCTAAGTTTTTTCCAGGCTATCCTTGAACCTTTCGTCGCCCAAATAAAACTTCCTATTTTGCCTTGTACTTTGGCTATGTCTGCCTTTCTGAAAGAAAGTGGAATAGAGTTATATAGGAAGGTAAATTTTGGTAGGATAATCCTTTTCACGAGGTTAACCCTCCCATAGATATTTAAAGGGAGTTTTGCCCATCGTGATAGCAAACCCATTACCTCCTTGCTTATTCTCTTCCAGTTAACTATAGGGATTTCCTTCAATTTCTTAGTGAGCTGTATCCCTAAATATCTCATTTGATTTTGGACCCCCGGACTTCTCACCTCCTGATTCCATTCCATAATTACTGTTTTTTCCCTGTTAATTTTATACCCCGACACCTCGCCAAATCGCTCCGCCTTCTCCATCAACCTTGGAATTGCTTCTTGGGGATTTGTCATATACAGAAGCAAATCATCTGCATATAATGCAATTTTAATTTCTAACCCACCAAGCCTGAAAGGCAAAATTGTGGTATCTGCTCTAAGCCAACAGGCAAACGGCTCAATATACAGGTTGAACAGGAGTGGGGACATGGGACACCCCTGCCTAGTGCCCCTTGTGATACCAAACCAATCTGTCAATTCCCCATTCACCAGCACTTTTGCTTTTGGGCTAAGGTATAGGTTTTTCACCGTCCTAACTAAATTGTTTGGAAAACCAAACCTTTTCAGTGTCTCCCACAAGTATGCCCAATTTACCTGGTCAAATGCTTTAGCAGCATCTATTGCCACTACAGTTAAAGGAACGTTTCTTTCTTCAGCGGAGTCTATGGTCCCCATTACCTGGAAGGTTAGTTCATTTAACTGCCTCCCTGGTATGAAGCCTCTTTGATCTGGATGGACTACCCCCTTTATTATCTTTGAGACCCGTGATGCAACTATTCCAGAGAAGATCTTATAATCCGTGCTTAATAAGGATATGGGTCTATAGGACTCAATCTTCTGGGGGTCTTTGTTTGGCTTTAAAATCAACGTAACTGTAGCTTCTGCCCATGAACTAGGTGGATTTTCCCCATCGATATAGATTTTGTTAAACAGAGATTTTAAGATTGGCACCACTTTATCCAAGATACTCAAGTATAACTCTACTGGCAGCCCATCTGGGCCTGCGGCTTTTCCTCTTGCCATTTTTTTGCATTGTGTCAGAATTTCATCCTCAGTGATGCTTTGTACCAGAAATGCCTTTTGTTCCTCTATCAATTGGGGAAGTGTTATCTGTTTTAACCACTTCTGAATATTTCCTTGTCCTGGCTTTATGTCCTCTCTATATAATTCACTCATAAAACTTCGGGCTTCATCGCGGATCTCTTGGTCCGCTTGTATAATTACTCCTGACCCTCTTTTACTAAATTCTTAATCGTGTTCCTTGCCCTATCTGATTTGGCCTTCCACGCCAACAAAGAGCTGCACTTCTCCCCATATTCAAAATGTTGGAGCTTGCTTACCTTCCACTTATCTAGGAGCTTCTTATCTATTTTTGCCTGAAACTCGGCATGCAGTCTCTCCAGCTCTTTCACTAAAATTGGGATTGTACTTAAGCCTTCCATTGATGCAGCCTGTAATTCTCTTTCTTTTTCCTTAATCTCATCTATTTTCCTTGCCTCCTCTTGCTTCAAGGCTTTCCTTCTTCCCGCTGTTATAGCCTTCATTATCCCTCTTAAATACGCCTTAAAAGCCTCCCATACTGTCTGGACCTTAGCTGTTCCCATGTTGAATTTGAAATACTCATCCGTCTTTTCCCCTAAATCTCTAATCACTTCTTCGTTTAATAACATCGTCCTGTCTACTGTCTGCCTTCTCTGCACCTCTTTTTGCTGCAGTATCAAATTCATAACAACTGCTGAATGGTCTGATAATCTAGCAGGAATATGTTTTATCATCTCGACCTCCGGAAACAGCTCTTGGTCTATAAGAAAATAATCAATTCGAGAATGATGCCTGTATTTCTTACTGTAAAAAGTAAAATCTCTAGTTTCTCCGTTCAAGCTTCGCCAGATATCCACCAGATTAAACTCTCTCAACATATTTTTTAAACTAGAAAACATTTTTGGGGGACTATTATATTTTGCTTTCGAGATGCGATCTATTTCCTTATTTAAGACCAGGTTGAAGTCACCCCCATTATGATTGGAGCTGTCGTATCTAGCATACTAACTTCAAGTTTGGAGAGCGCACCGGGGTTATCTTCGTTTGGTCCGTAATATACTGCACAGACCAGGGGCCTATCCTGCATCGTTATGGTGGCCACCAACCATCTCCCTGACTGGTCTGTCTCATGCTTGACTATTTTTATACCTGAATTGCATCTTATAAGTAATGCTACTCCCCTTGAACTTCCTCTTTGCTCTGAACAGAGGACCTCCTGCACCCATCTAACTTTGCTAAAGCTCTCTTTGCACTCTTGTACTTCTAAGTGGGTTTCTTGTAAAAAGATAATGTGTGCTTCGGTATTCCTTAAGAATTCTATAACCCTGGACAGCTTACTCTTCTTCCTCAGCCCATTCACGTTCCAAGTTAATAGTTTAAGTTTATTTGATTTGTTCATTTTTAAAATTGTTATCCCTATGACCTCCTAACTTCTTCCAATAAGAATCTGCAGCATGTATGAGGGCTATTTTTTTGTTTTTTTCCCCCTTGCTCCCCACACCCTGTGCTCCCCACCGCCCCCAGGAAACCCTCCCATTTCTCTTTTGGCTGTTCAAAGCTGCCATTCAGGCTCCTCCCATTTCTACGGGAGGCATCAACACCAAAGAAAAGAAAAGTTGAAGAAAAAACCCATTATATCTTTTTTTTTTTTTTTCACATTATATTTCCACCCTATATTCCTACCGACATAAATCTGGCTTTCTGGTCTCTTTTGCCCAGGTCATGCTTATGTCTGCATCTGTGCCAAAAGTGTGTCAACTTCATCTGGACTACTGATATTATGCATCTTATTTTGCCACATAATTTTAAGCATAGCTGGAAATTTCATTTGGACCTGGGCACCCCGCCTTCTTAATTCCCCCATTCTCGTCCCGAGTTCCCACTGCCTCTGAGCCATTCTTTTACCGAGATCTGATCTAATTTGATAACTAAAAGACTCATGCGTTAATAATGATTCTTTCAAGGCTCTCCCCAATACTAGCTCCTTAACTGCGTACGTAAGAAAATTAATTAATATTTTCCTAGGAGCCTTTCTTGCAGGACTTAACTTAAAGGGGTCTCTGTGGACTCTCTGGATCTCTTTCTCCAGCTCCATGTCTGGTCTATCCTTCAGGATACCTTCTTTCAGCATTTTGCAGACAAAAGCCTTAATGTCTCCCCCTTCTGCGCCCTCCGGAACTTTAAGGACTCTTAAGTTATTCCGCCTCGCTTGCATCTCTAGCCTCTCCATATCCTCCTGAAGGATTTTATTTTGAGCTTTTAAATTTTCCAAGTCCTTGGTATTTCCTGATACTGTCTCGGCCAGGATCCTCACCTCGCTCTCCAATGCCCCAGTTCGCGAGGCGATATCATCCAACTTCTCTTCAAGGACGTCACATTTGTCATGTATACCTTTCTGATTACTCTCAGAGATCTCAAATTTAGAAAATATATCTTTTCTTAGGCTCAAAAACATTATTTCAAGCTGGTTTTTACCCCCCTCTGCTCCTTGTGTTGAATCTGTATTTTCCTCCTCCTCCAAGGTACTGCCACTACCTTGTGGTTGACAAGGGGGAAATATCTGTAGTGTGGAGGGAGTTCGAATAGCCATATGCTTCCTGCATCCCCGACTGGACTTTATCTTGGACTTCCCCACCTTCCCCGCTTCTTTCGTCCGCTAATAGTGTAAAGCGATTTTCCAGTTGAACAGGGACAGGGTTTGTCTGGACAGGGTTCATCTGGGCACCTTTTTTCCCTCCTCCTTTGGGGGCTGCAACCTGCTCCATTATTTTAAAATAGGAGGTTAGAGATGGAGCGATTTTTATCAATGTTCGCGCTTTATCACCACTCCGCTTCTGTTTTCCCCCTGATTTCAATTTTGACGCTTTTTTCTTGGGTGTAGTAGGTGCCACCTCTCTAGGCGCCTTTCCCCCCCCCCGTATTGATTTTACACCCTCTGTTTATAACCTCGGGGTGAGATCTCAGCTGGTATCTATTTCTTATCTGAAAGACGGGGGCACATTTATCAGTTGACGTAGTTGTGGAGTCCTTAACTGCCCTCCCTAGTTCCTCCAACCCCGTCTGGACACCATTTGCACTTTCTGTAACTACGGCACACTCCCTCTCCTGCTCAAGTTTCTGAATCGAGAATGGAAAATCCCTTTCCATCGACCAAGCCTTTATTTCTTTATTTTGCAGTCATCCCCAGCTCCTGCGCCTTACCTGCTCTGCCTCTGTCTGTGAGCTCGGGCTCGGGCTAAGGTCTTCACTGCTCCGTCCTTCTCGATTCAAATTCGCCGATTTTACTGTTTCCTCCAATTCTGCCGGCCAGTACACTGTTCTGACGCTGCTCCCCTCGACACGGAAGCCGATCAAAGCAGCAGCTGACCTCGTCTTCCTCCAGAGGTCTGCTAAGTGCTTCCAAGTCCCGCGTTCTGCTGCCACATCCTGACTCGTATACTTCATTAGTCCGACCCAAGGCTCTTCAATATTCACGTTTTAAAAGGTAATCCAGACAACCTTTTATTTATTTTTGCCTCTACACTGCGCCACACATCATTCACGGGTTAATTCTTCCACAGAAGCACCGCTAACTTCATTGATGCCTCACGCTGCACCGGGAGCTCCCGCGACCGGCGTCAGCCAGCCGCCATGTTTCCTAGATCAGATGCTGACAATCCACCCTTCTATTCTTGGGGCATTTCCTAAACATCTTCCAGAGCTGATGCACTGTCATTCTATTGATACCCAGGGCGAGAGCACAAATCATTGTTTACTTGCATGTGGTGGCAAATAGTGCAGTGTTTTGTGCAAACACCTTTACCGGTATATCATGATGTGGGTTTGTGAGTAAGCATTCTTTAACAAAAGCAGCTATGAATGTTCAAGGAGACAAACTGCAGTTAAGTACAAGAACATCGAAAGAAGCATATCACATTACATTAACATAGGATCATGATAATAGAAGCACAAAACGCCACACCAACACATTAACGTAACAGCAAAATAGCCGTACGACATAATCATGATGCACAACAACAGAACAATACAAAACAACAACACAACACAGGAACCCAACAGCCCAACAGTACACTTATGTTTTTTTTTAATATGTCAGGTTGCAGTGTAATTATGTTGCATGCTCTAGTGTTATGGTTATGATGTGATATGATGTTATGTTTTGGTGTTGCATTTTTATGTTATTTGTGTTACTTTATTATGTTATGTTTTTTGTCTTTCTATTGTGTCCTTTTTTGTGTTCCTATTTTGTTAGCATTGCAATTGTATTGTTGTTATGGTGTTGTACTGCTCTGGATAGTTGTTTAGTTTTTCTATGTTATATTTGCATTGAGTTGTAGAACTAGGTTGAGTTGTACATTATGATTTTGCAGTGTGTTTTATGTGTTATGTTGTGGTCTGTTGAGGTTGTTGCGTTAGAGGTGTGTTGGTATGTAGTATTATTGTATTTTATTGAGATTGTGTTGACATTCGGTTGCTTTATATTGCCTTCTGCTGGTCGGTTGTGTTCTTTTGTTATGATTCTGTTATGCTGCTGTATTTTGAGGACTAATTAGTTTGTTATACAGCTTTCTGGTGTTGTGTGTTTTTTTATGATTTTATTACGTTGCTCCATTGCTGCTTTAACAAGCATTTGCAATGCAATAGGTCTCGCATTTACGCGAGTTTAAACTATTGGCATTGTAAATGGCAATGCCTTTTATTTATGTTTTAAAAACCAAATCATTAACAAAAGGCATTGTCATTTGCAATGCCAATAGCTCAAACTTGCGTAAATGAAAGACCTATTGCATTGCAAATGCTTGTTTTTATTGGGAGGAGGTGCAGTAAACAGGGTATTGAGCTCCCAACAATCTTTTATTAGCTTTTCTAATAGTAGTAAAGTTTATTTCAGAAAATATTTCCATAAAACTTGCAATCACAAAATAATCCTTGTAACAAATACATACAATTATATACTCATCAGCAAAATTAATCCATTTGAATTAGTCATTAAACATTTGTTTTAAAAACCTGAATAAAAAGTTATAAAAGTTCATGAACCAGCATGCAATCTATCCATAAAAATCCCATTATAAGGTGATCCTAAAATCAGTTATGCGAAATAGAAACGTATATATGTGCAAAATAGCTTTAAGATGGTACGCCTAATCTAGTTCAACCTTCCTACTAGAGGATGGCCTATAGCATAGTAGTATGCACAAGAAACTTATAGTAATTCATAAACTACTTCAATACAGACACTACCATGTCCAAGCACATTTTTTTCATCCAGTTTGAATAGTGCTAAAAACCAGTTTAGAGCAAGCTAAAGTTTAAGACCATTTGCATTCCTTATAAAGTCTACTGAAAATAGGAAATTGCTTACAGCAAACACTGTATAAGTAGATGTATCACTCTTCAAAATTCTCAATGCCTCCAGGTACCTCCGCATTCCTTTTTTTTTCTTTCTTTTATTTATCTCCAGGAGCAAACATAGAAGTCATTTATCAGAGGAAAAAAACAAAAAAAATTGATAAACAAGCAAACATATGTCAATAAAAATCAGTTAAAAGATTTTGTACATCTCCCAATGATGAAGATAAAATAAATATAGATACATATAATGAAGTACCATAATATTGCCTGACATTTTTGCTATTCTATATTTGCCATAGGCCTCCAAATTCGATTAAATTTCCTCCCAGATCGGATACCCCTCCTCCTAGCTATAGCCATTTCTCTTTCATATATTTCTCTGAGCATTGCCCACCATTCCAACGCACTAGGCAGCGTCTTAGACACCCAAGCCCGGGCGATACATAATCGAGCTGTTACTATAATAACAGAGAAAAGAGATCTTAGTCCAGAATCCGAGGTTGCCTTATATCCAAGCATCCTCTCTGCCTCGGTTAATTGTAGGTCAATCGCTAAACGTTCTCCTGCGATTTGCTCCACATCTTTCCAGAAAAGTGTCAAACCTGGGCAGGTAGCAAACATATGTAAACTGTCAGCAGCAACCAATCCGCATTTGGCGCATTTTCCCTTGTCACTCATGACTGACCCATTATCAGAAGCCCACCTGGCTATTCGATCTGGAGTGTAATATAACATACATATAGTTTTGAACTGTTGTAATTTTAAGTTAGTAGAAAAAACTGCATCATCTAGAGTATCTAATACATCTTTGATATCTACCAAGCTGATATCTTTACCCAAAAGTTCACTCCATTTGGATGCTAGCTTCGAACTATCGTTATCCCAAAATTGGGAGAGTAGCTGATAGACCTTGCTGATAGTCAATTTTGTAGCTGAGTGCAAATAGGTCAGTATATCAGATCCCACAGGTTTTCTTATATCTCTGTGACCCCATAAGCAATCTCTAATCTGTAAGTATTTGTAAAACATATGTTTGGGAATACCAGATACCCTCTGTAGATCTTCAAAAGTTCGAAACCCATTGGTGTTGTATAGATGCCCAAGCTGACTAATCCCGTATCCAGCCCAGAGTTTAGCTTGGGTATCATGAAATATATCAGGGAGCATTGGGTTACCCCACAGTGGAACACTAAGGGGCCGATTCCGATTCGGGCCGGAAAAAGCACCGACCGACTCGGATCCGGTAAAAATACCGACCGACACGTACCAGTGGCGCCCGACACGCCAAGTACGATGCAAGCCGCGATAAATCCGACCGACACGTCAGGAAACCAAGCCGACCGACCGAGCCGCTCGGAAAATAGCAATCCGGCCGGAAAAACACGCGAATCCAACCGACCGACACGCACCCGGAACAAATCCGACCGAATCGTACCCGCCAACTCCAACCCGCAAAGTACGATGCAAGGCGCGAAAAACACGACCGAGTCGGACGGAGGACAAGCCGTACGACCGACACGCATACAAAACCGAGCCGAAGCAACACAATACACCGCGACCGACGCGTACGCAGCATACAAAACTGCACAAACACAGCGTGAACGAAACGGAAAACACCGTACGAGACCAATGCACGGTCCGACTCGGTCACAAGAACGTTTCCAACATACACAAACAGCACAAAGGAAAAATCAACCAAAAAAAGGCCAAACAAGCAATTACCAAGCCAATAAATACTGGGGGGGTGGGGACAGAGAACAAAGACACACCCACAACTCCACCTATATAAAGGACACAAATCACTACCATGAGCCTTTGCAAATGCCATTCCACTACCAGCACCCAAGAGAAAGCAACCACACACCCACAGCTCATCCCTCACACAAGCCACACACCAGCAGCACACCAACAAATACCTACCTCACATACACCCAGCACAACACACACCCACACACCCTCACCTGCACACCAACACACACATCACCCACCATCACCACCCATCACCATGCCCCCCAAGAAGAATCACAAGTTCCTAGATTGTGAATTGGAAGTCCTGGTAGACGAGATCCTCAGGGTAGAGCCACAGCTGTTTGGCACATTGGTCCAACAGACCCCCATGTCGCAGAAAACCAAGATGTGGGAGAGGATCATCAACAGGGTGAACGCCCAATCACCATGTCGGCGCACAAAGACCGACATCCAGAACAGGTGGTATGACGTGCGCAGGAGGGTACGGAAACTGCTGAAGCAAGATTACATCAACAGCCAACACACCGGCAGTGGCCCTCCTGCCAAGCCAATATACCTCAGGCCCTGGGAGGAGAAGGTGCGGGCCATCCTACCGCCAGTGAGCATATATGGACTAGAGGACATCCCAGAGCCTGGTGAGTACACAACAAATGTACACAATATACTGCCACAAAACACACACACATCACTGTCAAGGGGAGAGTCAAACCATGCACTCATAGCAATTACACAGCAACTAGAACAGAATCATCCCAAAATGTGTATGTCAGTCAGATAAACACAACACATGCCATCAAAAAAGTCACATCCAACTGTGCCAACACATGTACAAACACAACCACAACTACAGCTAGGCAGTGGCACAAATAGAACTAACACACACATCCACACATGTAGCCACCACAACAACACCAACACACAGTGAAGACCACTCAAAGGAAGGAATTCTGTGTATGCTGGCCAAGTCAGTGTAGCCAATAGCATCATGGGAGTCGCAGTCACACATATTGCCCCCCACAACTGTCCCATCAACACCACCCTGAACCATGCTCACATCACAGGGAGTGGAGAAGGACTCACAAGATGGCTGACACTGGCTACTGCTGTGGGGAGCACAAGGCCCTGCTGCCAACTGTGCACCAACAAACAGCAGGACACCACTGACTGACATCCTGAGAGACAACTTACACTCCCTGCAATGCAAGCACGTTCCATGGTGGGATATCTGGCTGGCTGGGTGGGAAGGGGGACTTGCAGCACTGACCATAGTCACCAGCACCTCCCCTCACACCCCCCCAACACAAACTCCACAGTACCCACCTGGTAGAATGCAATGCCCTCCATCCTAACACAAGATCCCACAAAGCACCACCACCCTGGGTTATGTTGTGTGAAGCACAGGGACACTCTTGGGACTCTTAGCCAAACAACTGCCAGGACAACACTCCCAGCCATCCTGTCAGCACAGCCAGCCCACCCCACAGGGAAGCAGAGTCAAAAGGAAGGAAGCATGGGCATGCTGTGAAGGGGGTGGAGGCAATAGCATGATGGGAGTCGTAGTCACAGACATTGCTCAGCCTCACAACTGGCCCATCAACACCACCCTGAACCATGCTCACATCACAGGGAGTGGAGAAGGACTCACAAGATGGCTGACACTGGCTACTGCTGTGGGGAGCACAAGGGCATGCTGCCAACTGTGCACCAACAAACAGCAGGACACCACTGACTGACATCCTGAGAGACAACTTACACTCCCTGCAATGCAAGCACGTTCCATGGTGGGATATCTGGCTGGCTGGGTGGGAAGGGGGACTTGCAGCACTGACCATAGTCACCAGCACCTCCCCTCACACCCCCCCAACACAAACTCCACAGTACCCACCTGGTAGAATGCAATGCCCTCCATCCTAACACAAGATCCCACAAAGCACCACCACCCTGGGTTATGTTGTGTGAAGCACAGGGACACTCTTGGGACTCTTAGCCAAACAACTGCCAGGACAACACTCCCAGCCATCCTGTCAGCACAGCCAGCCCACCCCACAGGGAAGCAGAGTCAAAAGGAAGGAAGCATGGGCATGCTGTGAAGGAGGGTGGAGGCAATAGCATGATGGGAGTCGTAGTCACAGACATTGCTCAGCCTCACAACTGGCCCATCAACACCACCCTGAACCATGCTCACATCACAGGGAGTGGAGAAGGACTCACAAGATGGCTGACACTGGCTACTGCTGTGGGGAGCACAAGGGCATGCTGGGAACTGCACACCAACCAACAGCAGGACACCACTGTCAGCCATCTTGCCATTGCCCTCACACCCACACACACTGAACTCCCCACAAAAGCAAGTAAGTATGGGAATGCTGGGAAGTGGGGTGGAGGCAATAGCATGATGGGAGTCACAGTCACAGACATAGCTCACCCCCACAACTGTCCCATCAACACCACCCTGAACCATGCTCACATCACAGGGAGTGGAGAAGGACTCACAAGATGGCTGACACTGGCTACTGCTGTGGGGAGCACAAGGCCCTGCTGCCAACTGTGCACCAACAAACAGCAGGACACCACTGACTGACATCCTGAGAGACAACTTACACTCCCTGCAATGCAAGCACGTTCCATGGTGGGATATCTGGCTGGCTGGGTGGGAAGGGGGACTTGCAGCACTGACCATAGTCACCAGCACCTCCCCTCACCCCCCCAACACAAACTCCACAGTACCCACCTGGTAGAATGCAATGCCCTCCATCCTAACACAAGATCCCACAAAGCACCACCACCCTGGGTTATGTTGTGTGAAGCACAGGGACACTCTTGGGACTCTTAGCCAAACAACTGCCAGGACAACACTCCCAGCCATCCTGTCAGCACAGCCAGCCCACCCCACAGGGAAGCAGAGTCAAAAGGAAGGAAGCATGGGCATGCTGTGAAGGAGGGTGGAGGCAATAGCATGATGGGAGTCGTAGTCACAGACATTGCTCAGCCTCACAACTGGCCCATCAACACCACCCTGAACCATGCTCACATCACAGGGAGTGGAGAAGGACTCACAAGATGGCTGACACTGGCTACTGCTGTGGGGAGCACAAGGGCATGCTGCCAACTGTGCACCAACAAACAGCAGGACACCACTGACTGACATCCTGAGAGACAACTTACACTCCCTGCAATGCAAGCACGTTCCATGGTGGGATATCTGGCTGGCTGGGTGGGAAGGGGACTTGCAGCACTGACCATAGTCACCAGCACCTCCCCTCACACCCCCCCCAACACAAACTCCACAGTACCCACCTGGTAGAATGCAATGCCCTCCATCCTAACACAAGATCCCACAAAGCACCACCACCCTGGGTTATGTTGTGTGAAGCACAGGGACACTCTTGGGACTCTTAGCCAAACAACTGCCAGGACAACACTCCCAGCCATCCTGTCAGCACAGCCAGCCCACCCCACAGGGAAGCAGAGTCAAAAGGAAGGAAGCATGGGCATGCTGTGAAGGAGGGTGGAGGCAATAGCATGATGGGAGTCGTAGTCACAGACATTGCTCAGCCTCACAACTGGCCCATCAACACCACCCTGAACCATGCTCACATCACAGGGAGTGGAGAAGGACTCACAAGATGGCTGACACTGGCTACTGCTGTGGGGAGCACAAGGGCATGCTGGGAACTGCACACCAACCAACAGCAGGACACCACTGTCAGCCATCTTGCCATTGCCCTCACACCCACACACACTGAACTCCCCACAAAAGCAAGTAAGTATGGGAATGCTGGGAAGTGGGGTGGAGGCAATAGCATGATGGGAGTCACAGTCACAGACATAGCTCACCCCCACAACTGTCCCATCAACACCACCCTGAACCATGCTCACATCACAGGGAGTGGAGAAGGACTCACAAGATGGCTGACACTGGCTACTGCTGTGGGGAGCACAAGGCCCTGCTGCCAACTGTGCACCAACAAACAGCAGGACACCACTGACTGACATCCTGAGAGACAACTTACACTCCCTGCAATGCAAGCACGTTCCATGGTGGGATAACTGACTGGGTGGGTGGGTGGGTGGGTGGGTGGGAAGGAGGTCTGGCTGTCAACCAAACACAATCAATGCAGACCATGTTCACACCCCAGAGAATACATAGAAATGCCCAAATAATGCAGGACAATGTGCCACACCAATATCAACCCCTGACTGTGACGACTTAGGACAATACAATGTACAGGCCCGCACCCCGAGGCACAGTCACAACTGTCAGGTGTGTCAACCACTGATGCCTGCAGAAACATGACATACATTGTTTGTGTCTCCCAAAAACAGGTGATGATAGGGACACAGCAGCAGACGCTGAGGAGTCCCAGTCCCAGGCTCAAGAGGATGCCGAGCTCACTGGCGTCGTACAGCCTCTGTCCTCCTCGGACGATGAAGAACAACCTGGCACATCCGGTGCAAGTCAACATGCTGCACCAGCAGGACCACCAGCTGCAGCACCAGCAGGTCCACCAGCTGCACCCCCTGCACCCACCCCTCCAACGACTGTCACCACGAATACCATCCCTGCCGACATGGACAGAATAAGGAACAACACCAGCGCAGTGACCCTGGACCAACCTGGGGCCATGGACACCACCACCACCACCAACCCCCAAGGTGGACCAGGGTTATCTGTGCGTGCAACTGCACACACTGCACATGTCAGCAGGGGTGGTGGGAGGGGTGGGAGACAGAGGTCGCTGCTTGCAGACGTTGCTGGTGTGCATGAAGACCCACAACTGGTACGCATAGCTGATGCGTACCAGTCCAGCACCGGAGAGCTCAGCCAGGTAGTGGGGCTCCTCAGAGACATCAAACAGCAGCAGGCTGCCCATCATGCCCGCTTGGACTCCCACATGTCCCACGTGGAGTCACACATGTCACGTGTGGACTCCCACATGTCACGTGTGGACTCCCACATGACCCGCGTGGAGTCCAAGTGGGATGTACTACATGAGATGACGGCGGTGCACAGGGACATTTTACAATGCCTCCGCCAGATGAACAGCAACCAGTCCACACCTCCCTGTGTGCCAACAACAACTGGTACCGAACAAACTGCAACTGCCACAGGGAGGGAGGAGGACTCTGGCGGAGAGTCCCCTGCACCGCAGCAGCCTGCACTAGAGGGCCCCCCCCAAGAAGAGGGGTCGTCCGAGGAGGGGAAAGTGAGAGGCTGATGGCCAAGCGCAACTCCCAGGAAGCCTGAACCTGTTCTGGATTTTCGCCTTTGTGCACAGACTGTTCACCCTGTTGATGGCAACACTACTCCCACACATTGCATGGGGAGTACAAGTTGGAACAATGTGTCAGACAACTGTGGCCCCGATACTGGGGATCCTGTCTACCTGGACTTTCTATTCATCTAGGAACTTGGGATTGCAAGATTCATGTACAGCACAATCCATCCTATGCACTATTATCACAATAAACACACTAATACACCATACTTGCCTCTGTCGTGATTCCAACGTGGGTGCTGTTATGGGGATGATGAACTGCAAAATTACACAGTGTATGCGAACTGCAACAGCAAGGACAACACAGGCATGTGAGTACAGGCAACGTGACACATATGAGGGAGACACACCACCAGGGCTACACAACACATACACACCTAGGCCATCTGACTCATTGCCTACACTGATGTTGCCAGGGAAGACGGTGCAATGCACAGACACCACACCCATTCCCAGTTGTAGTCAAGTAGCCCACAGGTGCAGTAAGCAAATGGCAGTCAAATGTGTGACCACAGACAACGCACATCACTAAGTGAAGCACAGGTTTATTACACAGTAGCAACATGCCGTAACCACTACAGATGCAAGGTAACCCCACCTGGTAGCGGGCACACAGTCAACAACTGTAGACAGAAGGAAGTCCATGGGTGTGGCGCACATCACCTGTAGGGACACAACAGCTACCAGCCTGGATGTGCAATCACGTCGTCGGTGGACACAGTTGACCAAACGAATCTGAAAGTACCCTGTGAAGGACAGAAATGACACACAGTCAAAAGCAATGCAGTACAGGACAGAACAGCAAAACTCATGCACAATACATATTACAAGATACCCACCCAGAACCAAGTTAGCATGTCAACACTGTTGGGGAGTACAGCCCACCTGTCACCACACATCGCAACACACATCCTGTCAAGTAGCCCATGGACACACTCCAACAGCACCAGAGCACCACCCACACATCATGCCAACTCACATCATTGACATGACACCTCAGGATACTCACATTCAGCTAAAGAAGTTGGTGATGAGCTGTGTGCGGACATCACCATCACCATCATCATCATCATCGTCACTGGCATCGTGGTCCAGGCCAGGATCCTCCACAGGTGGCGGATGTTGGTCATCGTCATCCTGGATGAGAGGCAACTCCTTCCGCACTGCCAGGTTGTGGAGCATGCAGCAGACGATGATAATCTTGCACACTTTCGCAGGGGCATATGGGAGGGACCCTCCGGTCTTGTCCAGGCAGCGGAAGCGGCTCTTCAGGAGACCAAAGGTCCGCTCAATCACTCTCCTGGTCCGACCATGTGCCTCATTGTAGCGCATCTGGGCAGGTGTCACAGGGTTCCTGAGGGGTGTCAGCAACCACGGCATGTTGGGGTATCCCGAGTCACCTACGGACAGACAAGTGCACATCAGCTGACTTGGAAAAGTGGGCGGAATACTACAGATCAGATCACACACAATGGCACAAAGTCAGTACACACCGACAAGCCAGGCACGCTGGTTCTGCATCTGTGCCATCAACCTGGGGATGCGACTACTCCTCATCACAAAGGCATCGTGTGCTGAACCAGGGAAACGGGCACACACGTGTGTGATGGTCATGTCTGCAAGACACACCACCAGTGCATTGACCGAGTGGTAGTGCTTGCGGTTCCTGTAGGCCTGCTCCTGGGCCTGTGGTGGTACCAAAGCCACATGTGTCCCATCAATGGAGCCAATGACATGCGGCATCCTCCCCAGGGCATAAAAGTCACTCTTCACGTCAGTGAGTCGTCGCAGTCTAGGGAAATAGATGTACCGGTTCAGGAAGAGCAACATTGCCGCCAAGAAATCGCGGAGCACACGGCTGAACATGGTCTGTGACATCCCACCAGCAGACGCCACAGTATGTTGGAAGGTACCGGTGGCAAAGAAGTGTAGGGCTGCCATCACCTTCACCTTGGGGGTCAGCGCTGTAGGATACGGCCGGCCAGGCTGCAAATGTGGGGACAACTGCACTGCAAAATCCTCAATCAGCTGCCTGGTGAAGCGGTACCGTCGGATGCTGTCCCGTTCCACCATCGTTGCCAGGTCTGGGAATGGCCGATGGACAGCAGGAGCCCTGCAGTGCAGAGGAGAAGTAAGCAAGATCGTCAGTCACCCCACATATGCGGCATTGAACACACTCAAGATCCCAACATACATCATCATGAGGCACAACTACATGAAGTGTGCAGTACCGGAACGACATGTATGGTACATACATGGCCAACAGCTGTCAACACGGTCCTACAGGTGGCATCAATTTGGCCCAGGTTGGCCCATTGGATATCATGATGCTGTGTCACAGTCACCCCCAGTGACATGTGAGGACAGATGTGCCCCAGGCACCACAGCTCAACGACAGGCACATTCCCAGGGACCCTGTAATGCCACATGGACACTGGCATCACCTGGAGTATCATGTGTACACCACAACAAAACAAACATGACCCCCACAGGTAGTGGCCACACTTGCCATGGCAGGAGAGCCATGGACGTCTGTGACACACACGCACAACATCAGAGTCCATGCACACACAACGTGGATGTGGAGACTGTCTCCCATTGTGCACATGAAATCAGAGACATTGTAAACACTACATGCACAAAGACTGTGGAGGGCCATCACTATTGTGCCACTGGGACACCCTGGCTCAAACATACCGTCCCACATGGGACTCACGGGGTATGTGACATGACATACACAAACACCACTGTGAAATGTGACCATGGCACATGCACAGATATGAACAGTTGCACATCACAGTGGTCACGTACACGTAACACCCAGGATCCTGTCCCCATGAACACGTGCACAGCCTGGGGGTGGCTGCCCACAGGTGACACCCACAGGACAACATGTACACCAACATACACACAATAGGAAATGCAGCCTTACATGCCTTCATGATAAGGTGTGGACAGGCTGTCGTGATGTAGGTGTGCCCCTCACTCCCTGGGAGCTATCTGTGGCTGGCATATGTCCATCTGAGACAGGCATGCTGACATATGCCAGTCACATGTACAGTGATGCGTTGAACAGCAATGGACCGATCGGTGCCTCCGGCCGGCCCATTGCATTCAATGTGTGCGGGTACGCGTTGTACCCCTGTGCGCGTTGAACAGCAATGGACCGATCGGTGCCTCCGGCCGGCCCATTGCTTTCAATGTGTGCGGGTACGCGTGGTACCCCTGTGCGCGTTGTACTGCAATGGACCGATCGGTGCCTCCGGCCGGCCCATTGCATTCAATGTGTGCGGGTACGCGTTGTACCCCTGTGCGCGTTGAACAGCAATGGACCGATCGGTGCCTCCGGCCGGCCCATTGCTTTCAATGTGTGCGGGTACGCGTGGTACCCCTGTGCGCGTTGTACTGCAATGGACCGATCGGTGCCTCCGGCCGGCCCATTGCATTCAATGTGTGCGGGTACGCGTTGTACCCCTGTGCGCGTTGTACTGCAATGGACCGATCGGTGCCTCCGGCCGGCCCATTGCATTCAATGTGTGCGGGTACGCGTTGTACCCCTGTGCGCGTTGAACAGCAATGGACCGATCGGTGCCTCCGGCCGGCCCATTGCTTTCAATGTGTGCGGGTACGCGTTGTACCCCTGTGTGCGTTGTACTGCAATGGACCGATCGGTGCCTCCGGCCGGCCCATTGCTTTCAATGTGTGCGGGTACGCGTGGTACCCCTGTGCGCGTTGTACTGCAATGGACCGATCGGTGCCTCCGGCCGGCCCATTGCATTCAATGTGTGCGGGTGCGCGTTGTACCCCTGTGCGCGTTGTACTGCAATGGACCGATCGGTGCCTCCGGCCGGCCCATTGCTTTCAATGTGTGCGGGTACGCGTTGTACCCCTGTGCGCGTTGTACTGCAATGGACCGATCGGTGCCTCCGGCCGGCCCATTGCTTTCAATGTGTGCGGGTACGCGTGGTACCCCTGTGCGCGTTGTACTGCAATGGACCGATCGGTGCCTCCGGCCGGCCCATTGCTTTCAATGTGTGCGGGTACGCGTGGTACCCCTGTGCGCGTTGTACTGCAATGGACCGATCGGTGCCTCCGGCCGGCCCATTGCATTCAATGTGTGCGGGTACGCGTTGTACCCCTGTGCGCGTTGTACTGCAATGGACCGATCGGTGCCTCCGGCCGGCCCATTGCATTCAATGTGTGCGGGTACGCGTTGTACCCCTGTGCGCGTTGTACCTCAATGGACCGATCGGTGCGCACCCATTGACAATGGGCTTGCCTGGCAACGGACGCGTTTTCGAATATTCGAACGAGTCGGTTGCTGGAAAATCAGTTGGTCACCCACAACAATGTTGCAAAATCATGTATGTCATGAAGTTGAAATTTTGAAGGATGCTGTGGGCGTGTTTTGGTGCTGCTATTCCATGGATTGGCCATATTCAGAAGATGCAAACGACTTGGACCTATCACTTTGGACACAAGGGACAGTATCTGCCTCTCCAGCACATATATATTGCTGCATGTTCCCCTGAGAGCCCACTTGCCTGCACTACATGCTCCAGGACGACATCTGCCACTGCACTGCTGCTGTCTCTGCCCCTCTGGACCCTGCAATGGCACGTACTGTGGAGAGAGCCCCAGCCTTCAGCCTTGAAGAGAACCAGGCCCTGCTGGACAGCCTACTTCCACAGTACAGCAAGCTGTATGGGACACCAGGGGAGCAGGTGAGTGTTCTGTGCACTGCCTTTCTGAATGTGCATTTTGTCTGACTAGCAAGGCTGAGAGTCAGCACACCACTGGCTAGCAGGCTCACTGAGTAGTTGTCACCCCCCATAGTGTGTAGTGACTTGCACTGGACAGGTATGGTGCAGTGACAGTGCTTCTGAACAGGGTTTTACTCCCCATGCTATGATACCATGTAGTGACTTCTGGAAAACTGTCCATGGGCAGCCGTGCACTGCCTGGGTACACCATGTGCCCCTGTGATTGCGACATGTATATGCAACTGTGTCATGCACGGATATGTTGCATGTGTAGTAATGTCCTTATCACTTTGTCATCCTGACAGGCTTCTGCCCATCGGAAGCATGAGATCTGGAAGGACATCGTCCGGGCTGTCCGGTCCGTGGGGGTCTACAAGCGCCGGATCCGCAACTGCCAAAAGAGGTGGCAGGACCTTCGGGGCTGGACCCGGAGGATTGCACGGGTCCAGCTGAAGCTGTCGCCTCCTCGCAGGAGGGGCGGAACACGGACCCTGACCCCCACATGCTCAGGATCCTGGCGGTGGTCTTTCCAGACCTGGATGGGCAGCTGAAGGCCAGAGAGCAGCAAGGAGGGGGTGAGTCAAAGACTGCACTGTGTACTCTGTCTAACATGTTATGTGCCCTCCTCGGGCCAGGTTGAACTGCCACAGTACAGCAGTCATGTTGTCCAGGAGCCATGTCCCTCTATTGTGCACTGCCCACTCCTCATCTGATACCCAGGTGTGGCCCTTACATGCAGGGAATCCTGTCACTTAGGACTGTGTCCTTGCAGTTTGCTTGACTCAAGGTGGGAGACAGCATCTGTTTCCCTGACTCTGTGGTGGGCATCATGGGTGGGTCCATTGCTTACACAATGCCTGTATTCTGACATGTATTCAGCGTGTTACTTTGATCTGTGGTCCAATTGCTGAGCTGATCCACAACATGTGGCTGGGGTACCTGGCACACACCCATGCTGCGGGTGGGAACAATGTTTGGGCCCCAGGAGTATGTATATGACGTGTGTCACACATACTTAGCCAGCTGCCTACAGTCCAGGGCTCATCCCTCATTAATGTGGGGCTGGACAGTCATGCCTACTCCAGGCCATACAATACACTCTGTACTCCCACTCCCGTGTATCAGTGGACACATTGTGCACAGTGATTTGCCCCTCAGGTGTCTGCCTCTGTGTCAGTGTGCTGTGGATTAGTCGCCAGGACTGCTGTGGAGTTTCTTGGTAGGGGCTCAGCATGCCACTGGAGATGTGACCATAGGAGACGATACTTGTGTGACACATAGGTGTCTGATCAGCTGCCCATGCAGACTGGGGCATGTAAATGTGAAGTTCAGGTAGCTGTTCCCCATGCACAGCAGAGTGTGAGGGGCTCAGGTTCAGAGGGTAGTGTCACAGGTCTCCCATATGTCCAATAGGTATGACCTGGACAGATGAGGGTTAAGAGGATGTGTTGTGGGGGGATGTACATGTGCACTTGTGCAGCTCCAGGACTTGCATTCCCCATGACCTACTATTGTGACACAGTGCAGAGTGTTGTTGTCTGGCTGCAAAGTCATACATCACTGAGACAGTGATGTATGACTTTGCAGTCATGCCTCCGCCATGGCATGTGTCTACTGATTGGTGATCCTGCAGGGGAGTGACATGTGCTACATGCACACCATAGTGGCGCTGGCTATCAGGACATGGGTACATCATGGTGTCTGTCGCTGGTATGCATCACATGCATTTCCTATTTGACTCTGGGCATCCCTTACATCCGTAAACCTGTACTGACTCAGTGGCAAGAGCTGTGATGTGTCCACACCGTGTCCTCTGCACTGTCCAACTACTGTGTACTTGGTGCATGTGTCAACACTGGGGTGTTGCAATCCAACAGACACCAGACAGATGGGTGCAAGGCCATGTGGGATGTGAGTGCCATGCTTGGCATCAGACTGACAATTGACTTCTCCTGTTCAATTACTGCACTTTTAGCATTGTACAACTAATGATGCCAGGGCTTGCTCTGTGATGTGCTGTGCTCACAGTGGTGTGTGCGTTATGTGCAGGTGACTGATGTCTGTCTGTTTCCCCATTGTTTGCAGATACATCCACGGCCACGGAAGGGGACAGCTCCACGGACCAGGAGGAGCCGGAGAGCCAGACTGGGTCAGCAGCCGAGGAGTGGTCGGAGGGACCCAGTGGCACGGAGGGCGAGGGGAGCCACACCGAGGAGTCCTCAGCAGCATCCACCTCAGCTGAGGACCAGAGCAACTCGGAGGATGACTCCCTTGTGGAGGCGGGTGTCAGCAGCCACCACACCCCAGCTAGTGTTGCTGTCCCCGCCACCACCAGCACCACCATCGCCCTCCCATCGGCTCCCATTCCCCAGGTCCGTGGAGGCTCCCATGTCCGGGAGCGTGTCTCCTTTGGGCCAGGCACCGCACCCCCTGCCCCTGTGTCCCCTGCTGCCCTGAGTGAGGAGTCTGTGTACCTCCTTCGCCAGCTCCATGTAGGGCAGACAGCCATGCTGAGTGTCCTCCATGCGCACACCGCGCTGTTGACTCAGCTGGTGTCGTTCATGGAGGGCATCTCATCGGGCATGTCTGACCTACAGAGGGGCAATAGGTCCATGGACTCCTCCCTGACGGCAGCAGTGTCCCTCCTCAAACGGTCCCTCACCCCTCCTGCCTCTGCTCCATCCACACTCCCCAGCACCTTACCCATCCCAGGCACACACACACTGGCACACACCAGCACACACACATCCAGCACACTGACACACACGCCAATGACAAAACGCACACGCACGCACATTCAGGGGACTGAAGCCAGACTCACAGGGGATGGGGCCCTGGAACACACACACGCATCCACATGCACTGCGCAGTCCTCAGTTCCCTCTCCCTCCAAAGCACCCTCCCTTGCCTCACCTGCAACCCCAAAGTCACAGCAGCTCTTCCTCTGTGACCTCGGCCTCTTCCCCACCGATGAAGCTGCTCCAGCATCCCGGGGGAAGAGGAAGCCCACCCACACGGAGCAGAGTGCCCCTCGCCCCCGGACACCCTCCCCCAGGCGCAGACGGACTGAGGCCCCCACCCGCAAGTCCCCCGGAGTGCTAAGAGCAAGACCCCGCCACCGCCCTGCAGCTCAGGCACAAGGTCTCCGTCCTCCATCCCTCAGGCCCCCACTGCACAGGTGCCCCCACCACACCCTGCCCCAGGTTCCCCCACCCACAGATATACCATCCCCAAGATGCTCCGGCCTTCTCCCCCTGCCACTTGCTCTCCCAGCACCACACCCCCGCTGCGCTTGTCTGTGCCACTGATGTGGTGAGGGTGTCCCCCCTCTGTCCAACCCACCTTGCCTGTTCCCCATTCTCCTCCCCTGGAGGTAGGCACTGCAGTGGAGTCCACTACCGCCCTGTCTGACTTGGGCACTGCAGTGGCGGACCTGTCCACCCCATCTGCAGGGTCCACTGCAGTTGTGCCGGCACCCACGACATCTGTGTCATGCCCCCAGTTGTGCCGGCACACACCATGTCAGACACCTCCACTGCAGTTGTCAGTGGCTCTCCAGCACCCACCACCCCTTCCCTGACTCCCCCTGGTGAGCCCTGATCCTGTCCCTGCGGTGCCTGGCCTGCCCCCCGGTTGCCCCTCCTAGTGGATTGTCCCTGGTATTGTGCAGGCATGCGTAAGGTGACATCTGCCAGTGTCACCCTGTTTGAACTTTGACAATGGACTGGCCATTGGCCTTTGCTCTTTTTTCAGGACTTCGTTTGGCCTCAACACATATGCTGAATAAAGCAACTTTCTTTTCTCTAGTGCTCATGCTTCAGATGTACATGTTGTTGGTGCAGCTAACCATGCCCTTGCTGCAGTGATGGTGATATCTGGTCTCATGATTATGAAGTGTTACTGTGCAGGAACCCATGTGGTCCAGGGGGAATGTGTCCTATCATGTGGTGTATCCATGTCATCAATAGCAGCATCTGAGGGTGTCATGTGTTCAGTATTTGGCAATGGGTTTCCTACTTACATTGGCAATTTCATATCTGTGGCTTCCACCCCTGCACATCTGTTGTGCCTGCCATCGTTGCATTTGTCTACTTCCCTGACCGTGTTGCCATCTCCAGTGGACATGCAGGTTTGGGCATCAATGGGGAGGGACTCATCCGTGTAGTCAGTGCAACATTGCTATACAAGTGTGTTGGATCTGTGCTGATGATTCCGTTGGCACATCCATGACCAGGCTGATGTGATGGGAGCCCTCATTTGGTGCTAATTGTTGATTGTGTGACCAAGTGCTCAGCTGACATGATGGGGCCCTACTGAGGCAACATATGGCACAGCTTTCCTCACACAGGAGTGGAGTCCCCTCATGGCAGTGTGTACACGTGTGACATTGCCTGCGCCCAAGGTGTGTGTTGTATGTGCATGTCTGTGTGTTCACTTCCATTCATCTGCGCATGCTGTGATCCCTAGTGTTGTACCTGTTTGTGATGCTTGCTGACTTGAGCTATGTTCCCCCAAAGTCTTCTCCCTGTGTTCTCTGTGATGTGGGTGCATGGCACATTACTGGTCATCAGGGTGTCACCCATAGGTGTGTTTGCTGTCAGGGCAGAGTTTGTGTGCTGACGCAGATGGGTCACAGTCAGGTTTCCCTTTGGCACTTGTTGTTTGCCCCTGTCATGTGATTTCCAGTTTGTGTTATCTTTCAGTGATTGTGACACGTTGTGTGTGTGACTGCTGGCACTCCTTAGGGTCCGGGCTGCAATGTTGGTTGTTGTCTATGTGTGTTCTTTGTGGGTGACCTTGGCTTCTTCATTGGTGTGTGACTGTGGCTGGGATCCCATTGGTCGGTGTGGTATTGCCGTCATGTCCATGTACAGCGTAGTGTGCAGTGTGTCAGACATTC
The DNA here is from genome assembly GCA_963921515.1 of Calotriton arnoldi. NCBI lineage: Eukaryota > Metazoa > Chordata > Amphibia > Caudata > Salamandridae > Calotriton > Calotriton arnoldi. The sequence continues at coordinate 312,289 of CAWUFW010004394.1, read as the reverse complement.
AGGAGTCTTGTTGAGTGTCCATGTGTGATGTGTTTCTACACCTTGGTTCCCACCCACCACCCTGGAATAGTAATGGGTGCATGTGCAATGTCACCAGTGCATGTGTACTTCACTGCTGCACATTGTTGGAGGTCGAGGGGTGTGGTGTTGAGTGTGTGCAGATGAGAGTTGTTGCCCGGCTAGTCCCCTGCCTCCATGTTGGCCTTGGCTTACTGGCCATGCTGATTGATTTGTGCTTGTGTAGGTGTGATGGTAGTTAGTTGCTCAGGACACCTGACTGTGGTTCACAGTGTGAACGACATTTAGCTTTGTCATCACAGTGGTATTTTTCTTCAGCCCAGGGTCACCACATTGTGGGGGCCCTGGGGGTGGTGCTGTGGTGTGTCTGTGACTTGCTGTGTCAGTTGTTGTTCCTACGTGCCTGTGTGACATGTGTGTTTTGTGCTCCCTCTCACCTGTCAATGCCTGCTTGCCCACATAGGGGATTTGGATCCATGAGTTACCTTAGTGTGGCAGTGTATGCACATCTGTATGATTGGTATTCAGCTCTCCTCATGTGTTGTGTTGTTGCCTGGGGACACTGGCACCCCCACCCCTCACCTGCTGTGTATGATGACAGTGTTGGTCTGCCTGTTTGTGTTTGTGCATCTGCACCACTGCATTGGCATATCTTGGGTGTGCCATTGGCTGTATGTTGTTTGGTGTGTTTCCCCTGCTGTCCCTGGGACTCCTAGGTCATCGGTCAGCACAGTGATCATGGTTTGTGTGTCCCATTGCTGCCATGGTATGGTATCTGTTCACCTCACATCTGCTGTCTCCACAGGGTATCTGCATTTGTGTGCCCATTGGTGCAAATATGTGGGTCTGCATTCTGATGGTCACTTCTGTCATTGTGTTATTGATGACTGTTGACGGTCTCAGCCCCCATGGGTGTTGTTTGTCTGCACATGGCCAAGGGAATGTTTCATTTGCACTGCAGTATTTGGCTCCCCCAATTTATGTTGCAATGGGACACATACACTACTTTGCCACAGATGAGTTTTTGGTTCTGTGACCAGGAATGATCCATGCAGTTTGGCAGTTGCAGCTCTTTCTTTGTCAACAATTACCTTTTGGTCACTGTGATGATGAGGGTGTAGACCCCATTGCCACAATGGTCAAAATGTGCTTCAGCTATGGACCCCACACTTGCCTTTTGGTCACTGTGATGATGGGGGTTTAGGCCCCATTGCCACAATGGTCATGGGCTGCTTGCATTGTGGGTGCCACACACATATATGTGTGGCACATGTGCTAGGGGGTCACATTGTATGTTCAATGTCATGTTCGGTGTTGTAGGCATATGACACAGCCTGCTCACACGCTTGTCATGGTGGTGGGGGGATGTCTTAATCTTGCATTCCCTAGGTTGTGGTGTGCTTGTTGTGTCATGCATTGTCCATCCTATGAGTGGGGGTGGTAGTAGTGGTAGGCATCCAGCCCCCCTGGCTAAGGGTGGTAGTAGTGGTAGGCTTCCTGCCCCCTGGCTAAGGGTGGTAGTAGTGGTGGGCATCCTGCCCCCCTGGGTGAGGGTGGTAGTAGTGGTGGGCATCCTGCCCCCTGGCTAAGGGTGGTAGTAGTGGTAGGCATCCTGCCCCCCTGGGTGAGGGTGGTAGTAGTGGTGGGCATCCTGCCCCCTGGCTAAGGGTGGTAGTAGTGGTAGGCATCCAGCCCCCTGGCTAAGGGTGGTAGTAGTGGTGGGCATCCTGCCCCCTGGGTGAGGGTGGTAGTAGTGGTGGGCATCCTGCCCCCCTGGGTGAGGGTGGTAGTAGTGGTGGGCATCCTGCCCCCCTGGGTGAGGGTGGTAGTAGTGGTAGGCATCCTGCCCCCTGGCTAAGGGTGGTAGTAGTGGTGGGCATCCTGCCCCCCTGGGTGAGGGTGGTAGTAGTGGTGGGCATCCTGCCCCCCTGGGTGAGGGTGGTAGTAGTGGTAGGCATCCTGCCCCCTGGCTAAGGGTGGTAGTAGTGGTGGGCATCCTGCCCCCCTGGCTAAGGGTGGTAGTAGTGGTAGGCATCCTGCCCCCTGGGTGAGGGTGGTAGTAGTGGTAGGCATCCTGCCCCCCTGGGTGAGGGTGGTAGTAGTGGTAGGCATCCTGCCCCCCTGGCTAAGGGTGGTAGTAGTGGTAGGCTTCCTGCCCCCTGGGTGAGGGTGGTAGTAGTGGTGGGCATCCTGCCCCCCTGGCTAAGGGTGGTAGTAGTGGTAGGCTTCCTGCCCCCCTGGGTGAGGGTGGTAGTAGTGGTAGGCATCCTGCCCCCCTGGGTGAGGGTGGTAGTAGTGGTAGGCATCCTGCCCCCCTGGGTGAGGGTGGTAGTAGTGGTAGGCATCCAGCCCCCCTGGCTAAGGGTGGTGGTAGGCATCCAGCCCGCCCTGGGTGAGGGTGGTAGTAGTGGTAGGCATCCAGCCCCCCCTGGGTGAGGGTGGTAGTAGTGGTAGGCATCCAGCCCCCCCTGGTTGAGGGTGGTAGTAGTGGTAGGCATCCAGCCCCCCTGGCTAAGGGTGGTAGTAGTGGTAGGCATCCTGCCCCCCTGGCTAAGGGTGGTAGTAGTGGTAGGCATCCTGCCCCCCTGGGTGAGGGTGGTAGTAGTGGTGGGCATCCTGCCCCCTGGCTAAGGGTGGTAGTAGTGGTAGGCATCCAGCCCCCCTGGCTAAGGGTGGTAGTAGTGGTAGGCATCCAGCCCCCTGGCTAAGGGTGGTAGTAGTGGTAGGCATCCTGCCCCCCTGGGTGAGGGTGGTAGTAGTGGTGGGCATCCTGCCCCCTGGCTAAGGGTGGTAGTAGTGGTAGGCATCCAGCCCCCTGGCTAAGGGTGGTAGTAGTGGTGGGCATCCTGCCCCCCTGGCTAAGGGTGGTAGTAGTGGTAGGCATCCTGCCCCCCTGGGTGAGGGTGGTAGTAGTGGTGGGCATCCTGCCCCCTGGCTAAGGGTGGTAGTAGTGGTAGGCATCCAGCCCCCTGGCTAAGGGTGGTAGTAGTGGTGGGCATCCTGCCCCCCCTGGGTGAGGGTGGTAGTAGTGGTGGGCATCCTGCCCCCCTGGGTGAGGGTGGTAGTAGTGGTGGGCATCCTGCCCCCCGTGGGTGAGGGTGGTAGTAGTGGTAGGCATCCTGCCCCCTGGCTAAGGGTGGTAGTAGTGGTGGGCATCCTGCCCCCTCTGGGTGAGGGTGGTAGTAGTGGTAGGCTTCCTGCCCCCCTGGGTGAGGGTGGTAGTAGTGGTAGGCATCCTGCCCCCTGGGTGAGGGTGGTAGTAGTGGTAGGCATCCTGCCCCCCTGGGTGAGGGTGGTAGTAGTGGTAGGCATCCTGCCCCCCGTGGGTGAGGGTGGTAGTAGTGGTAGGCATCCTGCCCCCTGGCTAAGGGTGGTAGTAGTGGTGGGCATCCTGCCCCCTCTGGGTGAGGGTGGTAGTAGTGGTAGGCATCCTGCCCCCCGTGGGTGAGGGTGGTAGTAGTGGTAGGCATCCTGCCCCCTGGCTAAGGGTGGTAGTAGTGGTGGGCATCCTGCCCCCCTGGGTGAGGGTGGTAGTGGTGGTGGGCATCCAGCCCCCCTGGGTTGGGGTGGTGGCGCGCATTCAGGCCCCTGTGTGCATATGTGGCATTGGTGATGGGCATCCCGCCCCTATGGTGCTGCTGTTGCAAGTATATTCAGATTCCCAGTGTATGTGTGTGATGTGTCGTGTACGTGTTGTATGTGTTTTGTGGTTGGTGTCTGACTTACCTTCTGCGCCGTACGCGTCCGTGCCTGTTCCGGTAGTAGATGTAGAATATTGGTATGATCGGGACGAAGGGATTCATGGTTGGTTCGTGTCGTTCGTCCTTCTCGTTGCTTCGCGTCGTCCTCGTCGCTTGGCTTCGTCCTCGTCGCTTCGCTTCGTCCTCGTCGCTTCGCGTCGTCCTCGTCTGTGCTGTGTTCGTCTCGTAGCCGTGGATCGTGTTGTGGCGCGATTCGGAGCTTATGTGCGCCTCTCCCGGATGCTTTGACGTGCCGTGCGTAGCGACGGGTTCGGCGCGTACGGAAAGCGCATCGTACTTGTCCGGCCGGACGGGGCTGCATTTTCCCTTCCGTGCGACTCGATTCGGCGTTCCGGATTCGCCTCGGTCGGAGAACAGGACCTGGTTTGGGTGAGTACGGCTCGGCCGGAATTTTTGCTGTTGTGCGCATCGTACTTGCTCGTTCGGTGTGCTGTACGGATCGGTCGGGAAACTGGCTTTCGCATGGCTTTTTTCCCGACCGAATGGTATTGGGTGCGCCTCCGACCGAGATCGGAATCGACCCCTAAGATGTATTAAAGGCAGGGAGCATTTAAGTGAATCCCAGACAGCAAAAAGGGAAGTAGAGCCTTCATTATCTGAGATAAAATTCCTAATGTTATTCCTTATTGATGTTGTGTATTCGATATCTGTTAGCAGATATCGAGGAAAAGAGAATTGGCGTGTTTGTTTATTATCTGGGCCTATAGAGAATGACAGTAATATGGGGTTGTGATCAGATACTATCTTTGGACATACTTCACACTTAGCTGTGCTCAAGATCGTACTGCTGACTAAAAACATATCAATCCTCGAATAATGCCTATGCGGTGCGCTATAGTAGGTATATCCAGGTTGTAAAGGGAATAAAGACCGCCAGACATCTCTAAGACAGTGCAATCGAGCCATTTCCATAATTGCAGCTCTTACTTTCCTCATTCTAACCAAAGCACTTCGATTAGTTGAGTCCAGATTTGAGTTAAAGATGCAATTAAAGTCACCCATAAAAATTATTTCTCCCTGCCATTCTAATAATTCTAATGATAGCATGTCAAACATTTGCGGCTCATCTGAGTTTGGCCCATACACAGTACATAATACATATTTGTGATCATGAATCAATAGCTGTACGATTATCCATCTTCCTCGAGAATCATGGGAGGCTCTAAGTAAAGTGTAGCCAAACGCTTTTCCGACTAAAATAGCAACCCCTCTAATAGAGACCGTCTGGGATGTACACTCAATTATCGTATAACCTAATTGTCTGAGTAACTGTCTATCTTTATATGCCAACTGTGTTTTGACGAGAGCAACAATATGAGGCTTATAAGCATGAAACTCTTCTCGTACCATTTGACGTTTGTTAGCAGAGTTTAGCCCAGACACGTTCCAGCATAGGCACTTAGTTATCCCCATTTATATTATAAATAGTGTCGCAGAGGTCAGATCTCTGTCTAGCTCTTTTGTTTTCAATAGTATCTAAACAAAGAAACAGCAGTGTAGAGAGCATGTACATTCTTGATCTACATCTCTTTCTGAAATTAATACAACACTTGTAAGAGATGACCCTTCTGTTTGCTCCTTTTGATATTTTTTTTAGTTAAACCCTCCACCATAGCAACCATAGCCCAAACCCAGCTAACCCCCACCCCCCAAAGGACCCACCCGCCCACCCAAGTTTCTAAGAGAAGAAATCACCCCAGACAAGCTGTCGATGATGCTGACAGCCAGAAGAGAGCTTATGCACCCCTAGGGTGCTACCCGCTAAGCTTTTAATCCCCATCATAAGCTTAATCGTATACAAAGAAGACCCCAGGATGATGAAGAACAAGTTTACATTTATATGTGATCATACATAAGTGTATGACTATCTCTTTATCCTTATCTTTATCTCTTTAGCTCTTATCACTAAGAAAAGGAAAGAGAAGAAAGGAGTTTTAGAATAGATTTTAGCAGAAGCCAGTTAGCTGCAATGAGTGAAGTCAAATATGTTAAATGTCCTCAGAAAATATGATTCTCATGGAGCCTTCCTCTCCGATGACCTCCAGGAGTTAAGAATTTGTTGAGCTTCGCTTGTGGTTTGGAATATCCAAGTATTACCACCACGTATGACTTTCAAACGTGCCGGCTCCTGAAGAAACACTTGTGCGCCCTCTGCTTTCATAGGATCAATCATTTGACGTAGCTTCCAGCGCCTCTCCATCGTTTCTTTACAGAGATCTGACTTGACAGAAAATGATACTGAACTAGACGTACCTGGGCGAGCCCGAAAAAAAACGGCTTGCCTTAGTAAAAAATTACCAAAGTATATAATCATGGGTCGAGGGTGTTGCCGGTTAGCGCGAGATTCTTGGTTTAAGAATAGTGGAAGTCTATGAGCCCGCTGTATCTGAGAGTCCCAGTCCCAATCGGATAGGTCTGAGAATGTCTTCTGAAACAGCTGGACTATATAAGCTCGAGGATCACCACCCTCTTCCTTTTCAGGAATACCAAAAAGTCTTAGGTTGTTCCTTCGCTGTCTATTCTCAAGGTCTTCAATTTTATTTTTAAGAAACAGGAGTTGCTCATCATGAATTTTAGTTCTCTTAGCTGTGGTTGCTGCGATATCCTCTGTGTCTGCCACGCGTTGTTGCAGCTCTGTTATCTCCTGTGTTAAGCCAGCTACCTTATCCGAAACTTCAGATAGGCCTTGTTGTATCAGATTACTGTCTATTTTAGCTTGGCAAAAATATCTTTGCGTTTCTGTTCTCTGTTCATGAAGAGCTTGAGGGCTAGTAGATAATGAAGGCTCCTCATCAGTACTTGTCGTAGCCCTTGCGCCCTTTGTAGAAGTAGGAGTGACTATACTAGTAGAGGAGAGGTCTGCCACACTTGCCCCCTCTCTGCCCCTCAATTTGGAACCAGTAGCGGCCTCTCGCGATTGAGCCTCGCATTCCGGACTCACTGCTGCCGGTGTTTGAATATCGCAGCTAGATAGTGAGCCAGATAGTCTTGAAATTATTGTTTTAACTTCTCCTTTAGCTGTGACCCATTTTCGAAGAGGGCTCACTTTGCTAGACGTTCTGCCCTTGTCCTGTAGTTTTAAAGCGTTACGCTGTGCTATAGAATTTTCCTTGACATTGTGCTTCTTTTTCATTTTTATTTTTTTGACGAGGTTGTTTAATACAGCTGCCTGCTCGTCCTTTTGAGTAACACCTCCCAAGCTTTCCATAATGGCAGAAGAAGCAGAAGGAGAGGAAACCAGCAAGAAGGCCAGGGGGGGAGTTGAAATTGTCTCCTCGTCTATAGAATTATGTTCCGTTGAGTTAGTGCTTCGATCGCATGCCCAATCGCCTGATGCCGTTGCTACGGCACCACCATTCCCGTCTATGCCAACATCGTCATTTGCCAGATTGGTTCCCTTCTGCCCGCTAGCGCCATTATTCAGATGTCCCAGTAGGTCCTCCCCTGGAGCTGCTAGATCAGAGCCTTTCGTCTCGCTTACGGGGCTCGTTTTATTTCCAGCATTAGAAGCTTTAACTGAGTCTTCTCTGGCAACACCGATATTTCCTGATTGGGGCATAGTTAAATGATAGCTAGCAGTGGCAGTATGCAGCTGAGTGTCTTTAAGAGTTACATTAATCATACAATTTAAGCCTTCTGAGAGTGAGACAGATTGTACATCTTTCAAGTTACCTTGTAACGATGTGGCGTTCATCTCGACTTCACTTTGGTAGTCAGAGGGAGCAGGAACTGCAACATTGTTTCGATCTGGCTGTACTGCTTCAAGGAGAGCTGCCGCCATAGTCTGCTTCAACGGGGGGGCAGCGCACGTCTGAATAATGCCTGCCGCCTTTCCTGTCTGAAAGAGCTTAAGCATAGGTTTCCCGAGCTGTGAGCTTTCCCTCAAGCTTTCTCTCAGGCTGTTTGCTGTGCGACGCCCTGTCTTCTCCGTGAGGGCTGCCAAATTAATTCCTTGTTTCTCCGTGAGAGTAGTCAGGGTGGTGGCAGGCGCTGCTGCGGGCGTACGTTGATTACGAACCCGTTGTGGAGCCATACTCGCCCGTGGTCTCTGCAGTCTCTGCATGTCAAAGAGCAGACAATCGCAATGGAGTGCTGAGCTAGTCGCCCCCGCGAGCCACCTCGCGCATCTAAGAAGCCGGATAAAGCGTTGAGCCGGTTGTGCTTGTATTGACAGCATTAGAAGTGTTTTTTTCCTGGGATTTCCTATTCACCTCACCGGTTACAGAAGCACAATAGCAGCATCGGCAGGAGCACCCGAGGTTGCGTTCTCTCTACGGCGGATTCAATCCGCCATCTTCCTTCTCCCCCTCCCCCGGTACCTCCGCATTCCAAGATAATTACACACTGGATGTATCCACTTCCCTCTAGGTTTTTTATATGCTTGGAAAAAGAATATCACATGGTGAATTGTTTCGATCACTGCCTGGGAGCACAGAGTACATGTAGGCATGTGACCGGCACACCCACTAGTGTCCCACGATGCCTTAAGTGACCCTAGTTCAAACGTGTCCTAGCGAAATTTTAGATAGAGCTATTTCACCAGTTGCTTAAGTGGTAGATCAAGGAAGTTTTCATAACAGGCTGTGACCTTAATGGACAAAAATTGTGCTGTAAACCTACCATAAGTAGAAGAACAAATAAAATTACCCTCAGTAAACCACCAGTAAAAGACCTTTAATTGCAGTTTGGATGCGGACACCAATGAGCCAGGATCCGTCCAGAAGTAATCAAGGTCCATTCTATTGAACCAATCGCCGACATGCATGAAACAGGGAAAGGTGAGGCCTGTATCGAGGGCTAGCAATTCCTCTACTGCCCTCCTATACGACCACAGCTCCTCGTTAGTCCAGAGCCTTACCCAATGTAATAGGGGCCTAAGTCTAGCAAGAACTCCCACTCTTTTTAGAGCAACATCCAAGAACATGGGACTTAAGGGAGTACTCAGGGTTGTAGCTACAGGGGATGGGGCATCTGAGGGCCGGGCCAGCCCATGTTCATCATTGCCCCCCAGATGACAGAGGCAGCTGGCATAATATTTATGAAAACTCCGTTTAAATTCAGTTTATCCAAAGAAACTTGATTCACATTTGAATGTTTACAGTCTTATCGGAAAGAAACATGCTGAAGTTCAGAAGGTGAATGAGCAACAGAAATGCCTTTTTTATCTTGTTACTTTTTCTGCACATTCAAGGACCGACTTTAAATGTCAGGCTGTTTGTTCTGAAAAATTGTTGCTTATTCTTTTAAGTGGAGATGCTGTTTACTTTACTTTCTCTGACTGCAAAGTGAGAGGATTTTGCAAAGTTAACTATGTTACTAAGGTAAAAAAGCAGGGCCACTTGAATTCTGCAGCAGGGAGGCCCAAATTGTGTGGCAAGGTTGACTAAATTGTGCGTCAAAAAACATAAATGCTGAAACTTAATGCAGCACAATTTGTGATGGTATTACTTCATTATTTTTACATATTACCACTGGGCAATGGTTCACTTTATTACTGGCAGTTCCACACTCTAATACAACTATAAGTAACTGAAGGATGAGCAATCAACCTTTGCGAAGGACCTTCCACTGTGCAACAGCACATGTTGCAACTTTTTTAGTAACTTTTGATCCATTTGAGCAAGAAACCTTTTATTTGTTATAACCTGCATATTATGCTCAGATTATGGATTATGTGGCAAATGCAGCAAAAAGCATTTGTATTATAGTTGACCCCTCTAGGCCTCTTCGCTGAACAACAACTAAAATGTTCTGATTTTTATGTATTGTGATTTAAGATCTGCTTAGTATGAATCTGCTTTTGAAATGAATTGTCTCCTTTGAAATTCTGCTTTATATAATTTATGGTCATAGCAAATACATTGCTGTAATGAGGTCCTATGTAGTTAATATACTAAATGCATAATAGTTGGTGAACATGTGTAGTGTTTTTTTATTGGGAGAAGTGTGGGAATACTGGGTGGTAGGAATGTTATGGATCCTCACAGATTCTGCAATTTTCCCCACATAAATATGGTTGCTGTTTGCAGGGCATTCTGGGTAATAAAATATATTATGATCCACTTAGGCCACACCACCCCAGACTACTCTAGGTGCTTTCTCTTCAGAAATGTCTGAGCCTGGCAGGTTTTCTTGGATGCGATTGAGCCCTGGCCTAACTACAGCAGCTACCCACATTGCCAGAATGGGCCAATTTGCAAGGCAAAATCTTGATGTTTCCTTGTGTCTTAGAGGGTTTAGGGAGGCCTTCCTTTCACGGGCAAGAGCCCAGTCACACAAGTGAGGTAGTATTGTTATGTAGGGATGCTTTGTCGTAGGACATTTGTGCATCCCTGCCAATTCCATTAGTGTGGTCTACCTTCACTTTGTTTTGCTATGCAATGTCAGTGCAGACAGCCTGTTGCACCATACAGCAAAACTAAAAATCCCTCTTGGGACTCATGGGAAGCATTTCCCTAGCGTCCCAACCTTAATTTTCAAAAAGAAAATGCTTCTGGTGTTTTTACCAGAAACATTTTCTTTTCCAGTACTGTGGATGACCTGTTGAAGCCCACCGCACTGTGAAGCTAATGTGGTGGACGTCAACGGGCAGGCTACCCTAAAGCAGTTAAAATCCACCAGATTTATGCAGCCTGATGTCCTGTCTAACTAGAATTAAAAACAAGCTGCAGGGATATGATAACCACATTACACTAACTTCTTTGTTCCAGGATCGTAGGGGACTTCTCCAGTTCCAAGAGGTCTCCAGGATGGTAGGCTTATGGGACTGGAAAATAGCAAAAAGCACAGTGGTTAGCAAAATGTGGAAGGTGTTGCTAAAGGCCACGCACAGTCAAGAGAAAGTTTAAGTTGCCACAATTAGTCCGTGGAGAAGAGGGCTAGGGAGAGAATAAAAATATTGAGAAGTACAGAGCAGATAGCAGAGAAGATAGAGAGAAGAAGTTCTAGAAAAGGAAAGAAGACTGAGAGAAAGAAAGGAGAGTAAATAGAAAAAGCAAGAGAGAGAGTAGAAGATGCAGGAATGAGAAGATAGATGGAGCAGCAAACAGAAAGGATTGAGAGAGGCAGTGAGGGCAGAGATTAGGAGAAGGGGGGGCAATAGAAAAAGTAAGAGAAAGCCTAAAGAAGCAAAATGAGAGCTAGATACACGTGGAGAAAAGGTGATTGGAGATTTTACGTTGTATTTATAACTTATCATGTTTTGGCCAGTGCACCTGGACCAATGTGATTTCAATGCACAATGCTGCATGTTATTTGCATGTTATTTTCTAAAAGAGCTCTTAATGTAAGAACCAAAAATCACATAGCACAGTGGTCTTTAAAGTGCTAATAAGGTCTAATCATTACTATTTGATCAACACTGCATTTTACACATTGCCCAACAATGGCACCGCCTTGTTATTTGTTACTATATATTCTTGATGAGAGGGAAGCACTGACATATTCTCTTTTAATGCCTATCAGCCATGTCTACATTTATTTCCTAGTAGATTTACTGGAAAGTACAACCTACTTGCTGAGAAGTCTAAGTTCTATTAAGGAGGTGATTTGGCTTTTTAGTGTATATTGAAATAAGGCAGCATATTAACCAGTTCGGAACATGCAGCTTAACTTTTATCTGCACCTGTAGCGAAGCCAAAGAATCCTTCTGGAAGTAAATATTTTCGATTTCTTGTACACAAGGCAGGACTCCATGCTTTGTACATTCACCACTCAGATAAGTGCATGCTTGTCCAAGCAATGTTAGCCACATACAGGATACCACCTTGAGGATTCTATACAAGGAGTCTACTGAATATCAAAGAGTGGAGCATGTCCATAATTCCAGAAGTGGAGGACTCTGTAGCTTCCAATGGGAGGTACCATGTAAGCAGCATCAATGAGAGATGTTATCACAGAGCAGGATTCTAGATGCAAACCATGAAACCACCACTCAGACCCTTGGAGGCAGTGCTGCTGCCTGTCTTTCTACAGCTTCTCAAACTGGAGATGGAACTAGTTTCTTCAGCAAGGCTAGACGCCTCCCATAGACCCATACCGGGCTCACACAGTCACCTATCCTTTATCATGCCTACCTGTGTTGCTGGTCGATGTCTAACAAAAGTCTCCTTTTGTACAGCACTTTTTGCACAACCTGCCTGTAACTATGAGGGTTGTGTGCCAATGTCGGAGTCTGCTTCAAGTCTATGCAGTTCTGACTGGTGCTTTTGATCAAATGTAATTGAATGATCCATCTTTGGCACAACCTTATAGTGAAATTCATTGTGGGACTATCCCAAATTCCCTTGTAAACTGACATCTAAATTTGATTTAGTTTTCACCATTGTTGCAGTCCTAAAAGATTTAAAACACACAAATAATTTCCCAAAATGTTCGTCATGGATATATTTCAAGCTCTCTGGTAGTTATTTCAAATTAGTGATGAGTTAAATTAAAACCTCACTTACAAATGTGGACGGAATTTGGAAACTCCACACTTTATGAAGCAGATAAAGTTTCCTAACTTTACGTGAGGTAAGGTTTTTCTTTCGGACCTTCCAGATGTCATGATTTCCTGATGCAGAATGCCACTGGTAGGACATCCTCCAATAAAAAAATGTTGAGTGAGGAGGCTGGACATCCACCACCTGAGATAAAAAGTGTGGGACGGAGGGCTCTGAAATGAGGCCAACTTATATATATTTTTAAAGAAAAGAACCCCACAAACTTTGCATTTCACAAAGCTTGAAAAGTTTAGAAAATACACAAAGTTGCGAGCCAGCCTACCTTACAACTGTAGTCCCCTCTAATTTAAATCCATCTAGTTGATGGGATTCAAAGTTGGATTGCGGAAATTTGATTGACATGCACTCTGAATATTGAAACCTGAATATCGGTGGTACAGAATATCAAATGGAAAATATCAACAGCTAAGTAAGTATAGATTTTTATACCTTACTCCATATATATGTATCTACGCAATATATATATATATATATATATATATATATATATATATATATATATATATATATATTATCTACTGGCGGTCGCCAGTAGATAGTTATAGTTAGGACCTTTATCCATAGGAAATCCGCAACATTCTATTTGAAATAACTCTTGCGCCAGGTTGACGAATCTTCGCGAAAGCTTCCAACTTGTTGGGGCGCTCCGCTCCGCTCCTACCCTGAAAGTCTCGGGTTGATTTGTCAAGCGGGGGCCGAGAAAAAAGGGGGGTCCCAAAACGCGTTTTCTCCATGTTAATTCCCATAGGAAATTTTAGCCACGGCTACAGCCCGAACTGCTGAACGGAATTACACCAAATTTTGCAAAAGGTAGCGCTTGGTTCAGAAAGCGACCTTTTTTTTAAATGGTGTAAATACGTTCAGTAGTTGCGGAGAAATTCAAAAAATAATAGTGAAAAAATCGATTTCCGATAGGAAACTTTATGCAAGGCTACAGCAAAAACTGCTGAACGGAATTACACCAAATTTGGCAAAAAGGTAGTGCTTGGTTCAGAAAGCACCCTTTTTAAATATGGTGTAAATCCGTTCAGTAGTTACTGAGAAAATTCAAAATAAATGTTTCGATATTTAGAGGCACGGAGGATCCGCGCACCCTCCCGACCACGAGTTGCATGCTAATTGGCTGTCAACACTCCAAACCAGGAAGTGTTGGCAGCCATCTTGTTCCTCGGTATAACCGAGGGACAAGAAAAGACAAAAACAAGGGCGCAAAACGCAAAAAGGGGGCAGGGTAGAAACACCCTGACCCTCTAGCCCTGCTGGGTGCGCGGATCCTGCCGATAAAAAAAAAAAACGAAGCGTGGGCTCCCGCGCTTTGTGGTTAATTGGCCCCGGGTGGGCCAAGTCCCGAGGGCATGCGGGGCTTTATTATTAATTATATGGGGGCCTCTAAGGCCCCCGACCCCGGGGACCGCCACCCCCGGGGCTTTAAACAAAATGGTGTGGGAGGGCTCTGAGCCCTCCCGCAGCCCCGTGGACCGCCACCCCCGGGGCTTCTTTTTTTAAATTAATTAAATCACCTGTGTGGGGGCTCAGCCCCCACACGCCCCGAGACCGCCACCTCCCGGGGCACTAACAAATTTAAAATGGGGGTCCGTTTTGGACCCCGAAGCCCCGGGGACCACCACCTCCCGGGGCTTTGCAGATGTGGGGAGGGGGCCGCGCGGCCCCCTCTTGGAGCCATTGATGGCCCTGGGGACCGCCACCCCCAGGGCTGGCTCCTGCAGTGTCCCGGGGTGCTCACCCCTGGGACACTGTAGTTTGCAATGACAGGACGGGAGCCTCGCGGCTCCGTCCTGTCATTGCAAACTGCTTTGCTTCATTGAGCGAGAGCAGGGAAACCTGCTCTCGCTTCAATGAAGCAAAGCAGATTGCTTTTCCACATGGGGAGCTGCATGTCAGCAGCTCCCCATGTGGAAAAGCAATGCTGGCTGGGACCGTGGGGGGATTGGGGACCCCCCCACGGTCCCCAACGGAGAGGGCCAGCCCCGGGGGATGGGTTCCCCGGGGCAAGTAGTGGCCCGGGAGGGGGGCCACGCGGCCCCCTCCCCCCCAAAAATAAAAGAAAAATAAATAAAGGCCTGACCCGGGGGATGGGGTCCCCGGGGCAAAAGGAGGCCTGAGGAGGGGGGCCATGCAGCCCCCTCCTTTAAAAAAATAATAAAAGAGTGGCCATGCCCCGGGGATGGGGTCCCCGGGGCCGGAATCGGCCACGGGAGGGGGGCCACGCGGCCCCCTTCCCGTTTTTAAAAGAAAAAAAAAAGGGGTAAGGCCCTGGGGGATGGGGTCCCCAGGGCCCAAAAAAAGGAAAAAGGAACCATAGGTTTCAGGCACGTTATAGTTAGAAATTAGCATTTAAAAAACCTTACAAATTCACTGAAAAAACCATAGGTTTCAGACACGTTATAGTTAGAAATTAGCATTTAAAAAACCTTTGAAATTCACTGAAAAAACCATAGGTTTCAGACACGTTATAGTTAGAAATTTGCATTTAAAAAACCTTACAAATTCACTGAAAAAACCATAGGTTTTAGGGACAGTTATAGTTAGTTGGACATTGCACTCATACAAAACCCGTGAAATTCCCCCGTTATAGTTAGTTCAGCTAACTATAACTCGCGCCCCCGCAATGCACTGCTGATGACGTCACATATTACATCACTCATGACATGGTCAGTGACATCACTGATGACATCACTGATGACATCTCAAATGACATCACTGATGACATCACTGATGACATCATCCACGTGATCATCTGATGCACCTCCTCACACCCTAATATAACCTTTCATACACCCACTCTAAATTACAGACTGCCATTCGCAAAACCATAGACACTCCAACACCAATAACTACATACCCACTCATTGATTCTTAGGTCTACACACACATCCACTCACTCACCTGTACAGTCACTCATACTTACGGTCACTCAGTACAGGACTATCATATGCACTCATACTCCTATATAGACACTCAAACACCGCCACTCATCCATAGAGGTACTCACACACCTAGTCAGTCATGCAAATAATTAAACACACTGCCATTTACTCACCTATACAGTTATACACACACCAGCTCACTTACTCATACAAATACTACCACATTCTTACGCTCTTATACAATCACTGATGCAAGCATACACTCATCCATACAGTCACTCTCACAATCACACACTCTCGCTTATAGCTATTTATATACTCCAACACACATATATACTGCCTTTCACATATGTAGTTACTCACACATGTACCACTGGGACATACATTCACTCACTAATACACTCTTACACACACTTACCCACCCATACAGTCTATCACAGATGCACTCTTGAAACCATCCACCCAGTGAATCACCCACTCACACATCTGTGCACAGAGTCGTACCCACCCCACCCACACAAACACTCAGGCACCCATACAGATACTCAGACAACCAATCAATAACTCATATAGACACTCATGTAGCTATTCACAAACCCATGCAGCCACTTACACAGCAACAGACAGACGGATACAGACATTCACCCAGTTTAGTCACTAACCCATGCATTCAGTAAGATACGTTTAATCACTCACTTATAGAGTTAGTCACACACCTACTAAATCATCCATACAGACACTTATACACCCACTCATTCTTCAATACGCCTTTCCCTATATATATTAAAAATATTTAAACTTTACAGAAACACACAGTCACTGGATGATGTCATCAGTGATGTCATTTGAGATGTCATCAGTGATGTCATCAGTGATGTCACTGACCATGTCATGAGTGATGTAATATGTGACGTCATCAGCAGTGCATTGCGGGGCGCGAGTTATAGTTAGCTGAACTAACTATAACGGGGGAATTTCACGGGTTTTGTACGAGTGCAATGTCCAACTAACTATAACTGTCCCTAAAACCTATGGTTTTTTCAGTGAATTTGTAAGGTTTTTTAAATGCAAATTTCTAACTATAACGTGTCTGAAACCTATGGTTTTTTCAGTGAATTTCAAAGGTTTTTTAAATGCTAATTTCTAACTATAACGTGTCTGAAACCTATGGTTTTTTCAGTGAATTTGTAAGGTTTTTAAATGCTAATTTCTAACTATAACGTGCTTGAAACCTATGGTTTTTTCAGTGAATATATATATATATATATCTGCATATATATATATATATATATATATTACTCCACTCTTCGCGGTTACTGCGGCTGGCTTCCAGAATGCTGGTGGTGTATGTTAAAGGCGCTACCGCAGCGCTTTTTAAAATCACGACACTTCGTCCCAGATAAGGAAGACACGGCACTCCAGGGTGGAAGAGATTCAATTTAATTCAACAAGTCACACCGGACAGGACGCGTTTCGGCTGTAACAAACAGCCTTTGTCACCTAATGAGCGCCATGTTGAAAAGCCCTTTATATAGTACAATTATGTATAGACATAAACAAAATACTGTTAATTTTTGTTAATTTTTCAGTTCTCACTTCTCAAACTGATACGAGGTGAAATACAAAACAATATTATTGTCCCAACAGGTTTGAACTTATAATTTACATTCAAAAATCGAAAAGGTAAAAACACCTTTGCTTAATTATTTTATCTCGCTCAAATAGCAAGTTCAAACCCTGGATTCAAATTATTGGCCCCGTATTAGCTTTCACATTTTAAGCGCACTAATTTCTAAGGGTTTTGCTACTCCCCAGCACTAGCCCAAGTTTAATGTAAACATTTGTAGCAGCGCATGCTCAAAAGGCGCAATATATATAGCATCTTGCAGATTTATAATAATCTTTTGGAATTTCAGGGCTCATGCTGTCGGATTAATTTAGAAGAAATCACTTAGTGCACGTTATTCAAAAAATTGTATACCACGAGAGATAAGAACAAATTCTAAAGTAATACATAGTTGTTCAAGAAACATCAATAAAGTTTTGTTGTTACACAATGGGCCAAGTCAATCTATTTTTTCAACCATTCACAGAAGAAAAATGTCAATTTCCTTAATATAGTTATCTCTTCCTCCACAGCCATGTTATTAAAGAAGTCATTTGATTTTACCTCTCTAAGTGCAAGAATGTCAATGTATTCCTTTTGTTGTTCTCCGACAAGATATGTACAAGGTATGTAGATGTGGAGTTAGGAATAGTAAATCTATACTTCCCTATATGCACTTACCTTTCGATACTCTGTCTGTGATATTCTGGGTGTTGATATTCAGTAGTACAGCCAGCATTTCACAAAAGAATGCACTTATAGAGCACAGCTTTAATGTTTGGTCATAGCTGAGGGCCATGCCCCCATAAAAATATACCTCTGGCTACGAGCCTGGGAGTACTAGTGGGGAGGTGGTGAAGCCAGCAAACAAACTTGTTTTGGCTTATAGTAAGAGGTTCTGACTTTGCGTAGCCCCATATTTTAGCCCCATATAGAGCGGCGGATTAGGCCTTTATCTTATAGAGTTCTTCAGCAGGGATCACTGAGGCCTGGGATGGATCACTGCCCTTCTCTTCTCAATGTGAGGTAGCCACGATAGCTTACTATCGAGCATTATTCCCAGATACTCGAATCTGTGTATTTGCTTAAGGTTTTCGTTGGCCAGAGTCAGGGCTTGCTTAAATGACTTATGGGTCTAACCGCCATAAATTTTGTTTTGGAGATATTGATCTCAAGGCCCTTGGTTGAGCAATAAGCGTTAAAGTGCACCAGGAGCTGTCAGAGACCCATATTAGTCAGAGAAATTAGGAGGGTGACATCGGAAAAGAGTAATGTAGGGACCCCTGCCCCATCCAATCAAGGTGCAGCTATATTCCCCGTTGAAACTACACCCACTACATCGTTCATGTGCAGGGAAAATAGGATTGGGGCTAAGATACACCCTTGCCTGACTAATCTACAAATTGGGATCTTGTCGGTTAATTGCCCCCCAATCCCTCACTGGACTTGGGCGTAGTTGTTCTGATGGAGATTTATTATTTGCGCAAGTAGGGCTTCGGGATGCCAAGTTCCTTTAAAGATACCCACAACAGCCCCCTGGGAACAAGGTCAAAGGGAGGTCTATGATCGACATATGCGATATAGATATGCCCTTCTCTAAGTTTGGTTTATTTCCAAAGGATGAGCAGCAGCCTTAGCACTTGATCAATGGCGCTAACTTTAGGTATAAATCCTGCTTGGTATGGGGTCTTTATTTCTGTTCCCTCAATCCAATCATTAAGTTATTCTAACAATTGCCTGGCATACACCTTCTGGAGAGTATCCCGAAGGCTGATAGACCTATATTTTGCAGAAAGCCCCTGAATCCCCTTTTTAAATATGGAGATAATTTCCGCCCCTTTCCATGTGTCGAGAATGGGGGCGCTCTCCACCATGGCGTTAGTCAGACTGTTAATATACAAAGCCCATACAGACAGGTTGTGACGAAAAAGGTTGCCATGAATTTTGTCTGGATCTGGGGCTTTGCCCTGTTTGATTGAGGTGATCACTGTTCAAGTATCCTCAATGGAGAAGTAGGGTTCAGAGGAGATATTCGGTGGTGGTGCGAAAATGTGTGGTGTTATATCAGTGGGGTGGAGTTCATCCAAACAGGTAAAATGATCTACCCAGATACCTGGGTTCAGATGGCACTCTAGCTGATGGTTTGAAGACCTACTTCCATTGGCAGTTATTTTCCAAAACAGTGCGTTGTCCCTCATTTCAGCAGCCATAACAAAGTCACCCCAACATGTTTCTTCCCAAACTCTCCTAGCCGTTCTGATTGTTTTCTTGTATAAGCCCCTTAATGCATGGCCGTCCTGCAAGTTTTTTTTTTTTAATACTTTTTTTGCATCACGGCAACCATTTGTATACCAGAGATTGCTTTCATCCCTGTGGAACCTGGATGAAGTTTTTATTGAAAAGGGTTTAGTCAAAATCAATTAAAAAAGTGGTTACCAACTTGGCATGTATATCTACTATAGAAGTTTTGGCAGACGCAAGAGTGATTGAATCTGATAAGACTTCCACAAAGATGTAACAAACCTTAGGGTGCCTTGGCTTTCTACTACTGCAGGCCACTTAATAAACCTGCAATTATTCGCCATTATAGGAGTTATGGACATAAGTGCTAAAGTGCAGGGGGATTAGGAAGTTGACACAAGAGCTTGGCATGTAGGAGGTAGTAATCGCTCTCCCCCCTGTGCTCAATACCGAAGCCTACCAAAATATCCCACATTGAGGCCTTAATTATGACGAGGTGGGGGTGCTAGAGAGCCTGGCAGCAATATGGCCACCTTTTGGTGAGGCTCTGCAGGCAGGACAAGAAATCTGTCATTTATCCGACGTCTACTGGCGGCATCGACACCTGGAATATAGCGGTGGACACCAAGATGCTCACTGAGATCCGAATGGTGCCTCCTGAATGCTAAACTGCACTGCATAGCGGCTTGATGGCTGGGAGTGGACTGGGGCGGTGACGTGACCCAGACCGGGGACGCGGTGGCGTGAACAATCAGCCTGGGGACCGGCGGTGTGCACATGCTGCTGGTGGGGACTGAGGCGCTCCGCTCCACAGAGGATCTAATCATTGTAACCGGATCGCTGTGCTGCAGCCCGGCTGGAGGCCATGCCTGGACGAGGTGGAGCAAGAGCAGCCGAGCCCGTATGAGAGCCGTGACCCGAGTGAGCACAGCCTGCAAGGACCGCCCGACTGCTGCCATGGGCCACGGCAGGATGGAGGGGATCAGCAAGCGATTGCTGCAGAGTTGGCGTCATTGTCACTGGGTGGCCCGGAGTGACTGCGAGGATTGCGGGCCTGCGGCGGTGCGTGGCTGATTTGAAGAGGTGGCTGAAGGCCGACCAGACAGGGCCTCTGGTGCGGATGTGAGCAGAGACATGCAGCGGGGTGGGCTGGCTGCCGTGTGTTTGAGCTGGCTGGACTGCTGAGACTGAAGAGGGAAGCTCTTCCCAGTTGCAGACGTTTAAGCGGGCTGAGACATCGAGATGGCCCCAGGCTGCGGTGAAAGCTCCGGCCCACTGATTCTGCAATGTGGGGCCATGTGACCATACCAAGAACTGAAAATTTAACAACAAAAAAAGTGGCAATTAAGTGTGAACCGGACTTATGAACAGTGCACGTGCCATGGCCTTAGTAGGTCCCCATTGGAAAACGCCTAAGGACTGAACCCCTCTGTGGCGGGTGGCGACTGGTTGCCCTCCCTGGGGGCGCGTGGAGGCCTTGTGAACCCTGCCACTTGAGACAGACCAGAAGCTCAGAAGGGCCTAAATTCAACCAATAAAAAGCTTCCTGGGCCAAGGCACCCACGCGGCTGTCTGGCAGACTCCCCCGTGCTCCGAATCCTCAGAAGAGCTGGCAGCACACGATCCCACAGACGTTAGGAATAACCCAGCTGCACGGGGAAAGCTGACACCAGGCAGTCAAAACTAGTTTTTGAGCAAGGCAGGCCCCCTAAGAGCCCCACTGTCATGGAGAACAGCCAGCAGGAAACAGAACTGGGGGGCACTGCCCCCCTGAGCAGGACATTCAAGAAATTGTCAAGGATCTGAAACAGCCTCTCAGGGCCATCGACAACAAAATCAACTCTCTCACGGACAGATTTGATTGCCTGAAAGAGAAGGTCACTAACCATCAGGAACGCATTGGGCAAGTTGAACAGCGCACTTCCACGTTGGAAGACGAGAGTGGAGCAACCTGGGAAAAACTCCTCAATATGGAGAAGGTACTCAAGGTGATCAGAAACAAGAATGAAGACCTGAAGGCAAGGTCATGCCGCAACAACCTGCGGATCATGGGAATACTAGAGTCAGCCGCAATGGCTTGAGTGGAAGACTACGTGGAAGAAATGCTTCGGGCTCTTTTTGGAGACTCACTGTCACCCGTGTGCATCATAGAAAGAGCACACAGGTCGCCGGGCTCCAGACTACCGCCTGGCCCACCTGACAGACCAATTAACGCACGTCTTTTAAACTATAGAGACAGAGACACAGTGCTAAGGCTGGTAAGAGACCAGCAGAACGTTGTCTATCAAGGGAACTCGGTATAATCTATCTCGACTTTACCCTAGTGGTACAAGCAGCCAGAAGAGAATTCCTGATGGTTAAACAATCTCTACAGAAACCTGACCTCAAATATTCCCTACTGCACTCTGTGAAATTTCGAATATTCTATGCTGGGAAAACCTCATACTTCACGGACCCGAAGAGTGCAGCCAAGTATGTAAGAGACCTTCATCCAGCCAGGTAGACACCTCGACCTGATAGAGATAGGGAGGAAGGAGGGCACACCAGTGACAATGATTGACTTGGAGTAGTATCGCTGGCCTTAGGGGTGCTGCTATTTCTGGCCTATTCCATGATAACAGTAGGTGACCTACAGAACAGTGACTACCCCCTCATTTTCTATGATCATTAAGTTAACATGTTGATGCCGCTTTACTGGCAAGGAGACGTTCCCGCTTCCTCGCACAAGCTTGTCCAGCCACCCAGCAACTACAAGCTGGGACACACTTAGCACCCAGCAAACCCCCCCAGGGGATGATTCCCAATTTCTACATGACCATAAATCTTAGTTGGTATGGAGGGGCATTGGGAGATACCATTCAGCCGGTTTGGGGGGCTGGGGTGGGTGGTGGGTTGATTCCAGGGTGGGGGGTTTTTGAGGTTGAATGTTACACGAGTTATCTATTTTTCTCTTCCTTTCCCACCTTCCTTCGCAGCCTATGCCTTACCCACTACTCTGCATGAAGCATTCGTGATAGCGGGGAAGTATATGATGCTGAATGTCCAAATGCAAGTAAGAATGTGATGACGAGATTGAAATGCAATACAAGGAATGTCTGTGGCTTGACTGACAAGTGCAAAGTGAGAATGGTTGCTCCACCGCTAGACCGCCATGAGGCAGACATCTGCTTTCTGCAGGAACTTCACCCTACAGAACACACGCGTGAACACCTGTGGGCAGGGTGGATAGGTGAAAGGCATGTAGCGTGCTACTCAAATTATGCACCAGGGGTGGCCATACTCATTAGGAAGGGACTACACTGGCGAATGCATACAGCTATTTGCGATCAACAAGGAAGATATATGATGATTGCGGGCTCACTAGTGGGGAAGCCCAACCAACCTGATCTCAATATCTGGTCCTAATTTAGATGACCCGAATTATTTTGCAGAGATTTGGAGACTGGTGGACTCCCTTTGTCTGGGCGCGATACTATGGGGAGGTGACTACAATGTAGTGCTTGACCCTGACAAGGATAGATCGGCCGACTCCCGCCAGCCCCACCCTAGAGTGGGGGCCCAATTGCAGTCCATCATGGCTGATG
Organism: Calotriton arnoldi; assembly: GCA_963921515.1. Taxonomy (NCBI): domain Eukaryota; kingdom Metazoa; phylum Chordata; class Amphibia; order Caudata; family Salamandridae; genus Calotriton; species Calotriton arnoldi. The sequence continues at coordinate 289,687 of CAWUFW010004394.1, read as the reverse complement.
GTGGCCTGGTGGACATCTGGTAATGCAGGAACCCAGGCGATATGCAGGGCGCCTGTGTGTACTCTGCTGGGCCCTCTTGGTTGCGGATTAATTACTGGCTGACTTCCCGGGATGCTACCGCCTGGGTGGTTGCAGTGTCGCATTTGCCCTGGACTCTGTCCGATCACTCCCCAGTGCTGATCACACTGGACTTACCTGAGTAGTCATTGAGGGCGTTCAGCTGGAGGCTTCCGCCTAGTGCCCTGCGCAACCAGGTGTTCAGGGAAAACATCAGACAGGCAATAACAGAGTATTTTGCACTTAACGAGGGCACAGTCGACTCCCCCTCGACTTTATGGGAAGCGTTTAAAATCGTCATAAGGGGAGAATGGATTGCCAAGCAGGCCGGCGTACTGCGCTTGATCCGGGGGGACCTTAAGCGTCTAGAATGTGAGATACAAGCCCTGGAACTAGATGTTTTTAACACGAAAAGTGAGATCTCTCTGCATCAGAGTTCGTGGAGGCAGCCACTCGTGAAAGTCACTACCTCAGCCAGGAGACTAGAGCCTGGAAGTATGGAGAGGGAGACCGTGTGGGTAGGACATTGGCAGGCCTCCTCAGGAAGCCGTGGGCTAGCGACTATATCGTAGAGCTACGCACCTCCGGAGATGCTCTGGTGGCAGGGCAAGCAGCTGTCCAGGCCAAAATGGTCTTTTTCTACACATCCTTGTACAGCACTCAACAAAGGACGTCCTACCCTGAACTAGAGGATTTTTCTTATTCTATACTGTTGCAATGGCTGGAGGGTGGACATAGAGCCTACCTGGATGAGCCGTTCACGGAGGAGGAGGTGGTCAAAACCATTCAGGCTCTGCCAGGCAACCAAACCCCGGGCCTCGACAGTCTATCGGCCACTTTCTACAAGGAATATGTGACAATACTAGGCCCACACCTCATAAATATGTATGAGGAATCCCTGGAACGTGGGTTGCTCTCCCCGTCACTCTGAGAGGCCCTCATAATCAAAATCCTGAAACCAGATAAAGACTCTCAGAGGTGTAACTCATACAGGCCGCTATCCATGATTAATCTTGACAGTAAGATACTAGCTAAGCTCTTAGCAGCTCGGCTTCTCCCACTGCTGCCTCAGGTGCTGCGGCCAGATTAATGTGGCTTCGTTCCGGGCTGGGCCACAGCGCACAATCTGCGTATGCTCTTCGCCACAATGCAGGAGGTGGGCCCGATGTTGCAAGCTGTGGCAATTTTCCTAAATGCTACCAAAGCATTCGATTAGCTAGAGTGGCCATATTTGTTTTCCCTCCTCATCTGCATAGGGCTAAGTGCCAAATTCATCAAACTCATTGCTTTACTGATTCCCTCCCATCCGCATGGATAAGGGTGAATGGCGTGATATCCTCCCAGTTTCTCTGGGCATGCATCAGGGGTGCACTCTGTTGCCCCTACTTTTTGCCATAGCTATGAAACCCCTGGCGGCCCACCTGCAACAGCACCATGCACATCAGGGATTGGCATTCACTCCGTGGGTGATACTTGTCTCTTTATAAGCAGACGATGTCACATTATACGTACAACGCTCTGAGGAGAATTTGGGCCCCCGATCAAGGAGTTCCTTAGATTTGTTGGGCTTTCTGGTATACTCATAAACTGGGCTAAGTCAGTGATTTTCCCGTTGACAGAGGTTACAGTGCAGTTCCAAACAGAATTCCCGCTGCAGTGGACCAAGGGCCCAGTGCCATATTTGGGTGAGTCGCAATATCGAAGGACTCTGGTGCACCAACTACGGTCGTTTAATGGACTTGCTCGAGAATCGGATTAGGGGCTGGACAAGACTTCCATTATCTTTGACGGGGTGGTTAGCTATTGCGAAAATGGTAGTCTTATCCAAATTCCATTATCTCTTTACCTATTCCACTCAACTCCAGTTTCAGGCAAAGATTATGGTCCAACATGATCTCATTGACATAGGCTGGGAGACAGCCCAGAGTCTCCTGGGAAACCCTAGCACTTCCCTTTCAACAGGGAGGCCTAGCCGCACCAGACTTCGACGTATACTACTGCTGCGCACAGGCGCAGTTTGGATTTCACTGGGTGTTTCCGACACAATTCATGACACACACTGCACCCGAACATGATCAGGCAACACCACACCCGCTACACATGGTCCTATACAGGCCACAGACCCGGCCAGGCAAGGAGATAGACACAGTGGGATGTACAGTGTGGGCATGGCACGAGCTGCGCCACCGAGCACGGCTAGAGGGACTATATGCCCCCTCTGTTCCTCTGCCCAGACATCCCGCGCTGCCCTTCCTATCAGAAGTGGGCCCTTGCGTGCAGTTGAGGAAACTCTGGCTCAATACAATGGGCGATGTGTTTCCGTAAGGGACCTTCATAGAGCTTCATCAGGTGCGGGAGGGAGAAGATCTGATGGTCCTAGATAAAATGACCTACTACCAACTGCGAGCGGCACTTTGAGCACACTTAGACCCCTTCCCAGCCGTGCCACCCACCTTCCATGCGCTTGAGCAATTTCTAATGGACCCTTCCCCACGCAAGCTGATTATACTCCGACCTGCAGCGCACAGCGCCCTATGCAGACTCCCAGAATCACAAATAAAACGTATGTCTGGGTATATGGACACCCATACCATTTCACAGAGAGCCCACCAATAAACCTGCCTTTTGCTTGTGTTGAAGATACCTGTGGGATATTTACAGGACTGAGGGGCTGAAGTTAGAGACATCTTGACCCCTTAACAAGGTTTATGGTATCATCATGGAGTCCTTAACAATTCAGAGCAGAAGTAAGCTTAGTCGGAGCATTACATACACTGTTGAATCTCCACCTTATTTCTAGGCCTAGAACTGATTGTACACTCACAAGCAGTCCCAGAACAGTCAAAAACGGCTCCACAGTACAATAGTCAGATTCTCGCTTTACACCAGTTTGGTGTAATCAAAGGTGCCTAGGACGAAGATGGTGCAGATAATGGCAGGGCACGGATAATTATCGACATTAAAGTGCTTAGAGGCTCTGCTTTCCAGGCACAGGGTACATTTTGTTGCCGCTAGTCATCCAGTGTATAGAGAGAGATCATACTTGGCATCATGAGACTGCAGGATACTGTAAAGCACCTTCATAGAAGCTGTGATGAAGGCCAATTCTCATTACAATGTGGAAACGTTTATTTCCTATTGCACTACAGTGAACAGAAGTAATACTTTAGGACTTTCATCGACGGAGCGTCTTGGAGTAAAATTGTTGGCAGCTGCTAGCTGGGCAAAAATGCAGAGTCCTGCTGCATACCTGAAGAAAGATGAAAATTACAAATTAATAAGAACAGAGAAATAGGACAAACAATGGTAACCCTAAGTAAATGTCTAGAATCCTGCACCCAAAGGCAAGCAAATCATGGTACAGGAAAAACTTTTGTGAAAAATATTTCTTCTTCTCTCTGATGACAAAGAGGGCAGGCATTCAGGGTTGTTTTATTTAGGATAGGAAGAAAAGACTAAATACATTGGGGCTTATTTACAAGCCAATTGCACCACCAGTGCGTCACTTTTTTTGATGCACTGGCAGCGCAATGGGCTTGGCCATATTTACAAGGCCACGTAAAGTCACCCTGCACGACTTTCATGGCCTTGTAAATATAGGCCCCTTTCACGCATTACTCTGCGTTAAAGGGGCGTTCCATGGGTTTTGCTGTGGGTGTTCCAATGCAACATCCATGGAACTTGATGCATTCCCAGATTTACAACATTTTGCAAAATTGGGAATGCGTTAGAATCCTACGCCTGCCCAGGGGAAGCTGCCATTAATGATTCTTTTTGTGCAGAAAGGTGTCTCTTCCTGCACAAAAGCAATCATCCCTGCAGTGCAGGCAACCTTGCAAATGACGCAAGGGTGCCTGCGCTGGCACATGGCAGCCAATTGTGCGCCAACACAGGGAAAAGTACAGGGATGGTTGTATTGTTGTTAATACGACGCATCCCTGAGCTTTGAAAATGACGCAGCACGGCGCAACTAAATGGCTTGCCGCTCCACGCTGTGTTATTTTCTTGTAGATTAGGCCCAATGGATGTCTGCCTCCCCTATCTCTCTCAGAGCAGGGATATTAACCCTATGTTAACTTCTAGAGAATCTAGAGCTACAGAAGACTCCTGTCCAAATAAATAACTGTCAGGAAAGAGATCTCACTGTTGCAGTCTGCTCCTTGGCTTAAATGAGTGGAGTTAGGTAACTTTGCAAGAAACCCAATTGAGTCTTAACCTCACTGCGCTATTCATATAAATTACACCAATTACAGATTTTAATTGTCCCAACACATTGTGCACCAGTGCCATCCCATCATCTTTTCCCTGAAGTTTCTCGTATGCGTTTTATTTTTTGCAACAGGTGAAGAGTCCCTATTCCTAAGGCACGATTTTAACTGTAGATCAGTGCTCCTCCCTGTCACCTTTTTGGTGTCCTCTATGATGACAGGGGAGACCACCAACTGTTCTCCTCATCCTTATTCTGAATGGGGTCAAGGCCTCTTTGAGCTACTCTGCGCAAGCACTGGCTGATTCCAGCATAATACATTATTTTCCTAAATCAAATATTCGCTGGATTGATTGGTAACTCTCAAAACAGGTGTACCAGTAATGTCCGTGAAGCATACAATGTAGTGTACTCTTGCTGATGTTGACAAACGTTTACCTCAATGAGGACTTCAAATGATATTTACAAATATTAGATTTATTAAAACTATGAATACACGTCTCTGGGCACAGTTTACATGAGTTACCTTATTCAGAGCATTCAGGTGGACCAGCATCCTCTGCCAAAGATTAACGAGATGCTTGCACACACTAAAAACATGAGGTGGTTTTCACCCATTGATCTCACGGTGGCCTGCCATCAGGTATCTCTGCATCCGGACAGCAGAAACCTTCATATCACCATTTGGTTGTTTTAGATTTAAAGGAGTTCCCTTTGGTTTAGCGTCCGCTGCCGCAATTTTCCAAAGACTAATGCATGTGTTATTCAAGGGTTTTGAGAAACTGCTCATCTTTCAGGATGACATTTTGGTAATGAGTAGAAGCAAAGAAGAGCACAACCAAAATTAGTTTAAAGTATTATTTAGGATACAAGATAAAGGCATGACTGCTGAATACAATACATGTAAATTTGTCATGAAACAAGTGACATATTTAGGTAATGAAATCACACAGCATGGTATTAAACCAAAAAAAGAATTGTTGGAGGCCATAAGACCTACACCTGTGCCTAAAAATAGAGATGAAGTGCGAGCGTTCTTGGGGTTGGTGGAATTCTATTCCAAGTTTGTGAAGAATTTCTCCACCATACTTATGATATCAGACAACAGTTAAGACGTAAGAACAAATTTGAATGGACCCCAAACTGTCAAAAAACCTTTGTCTCTCTTAAAGAGGATATTTATAATACTTCCCCCTTACAAGGTTTTGATCCTAATTTAGCTAGTATTGTCACTACTGATTCTAGTGGAAGGGGCATAGGTGCTGTGCTCACCCAAAAGAACAAGTTGGGTACCAAGGACACGATTGCTTTTGCCTCGCGCTCCTTAACGCCTACAGAAGAGAAATATTCTGTAATTGAGTGTGTGTGGGGTCTGGAGCACTTCCACCAATTTGTTTGGGGTAAGAAAGTGTTACTACGTAGTGATCATAAACCACTTACAAAAGTATTAACCACTAAGGGGTTGTGCGATGCTTCACCCAGACTGGCTCGCATGTTGGTGAGACTGTTGGATTTTGACTATGATGTACAGTACGCACCTGGTGCGAAGAATGTTGTTGCTGACTTCCTCAGTCGATTGCCCCTTCCCATGAGTGAAAATGTAGAAGACATGGGAGAGGAGTTCTGCGTTGCTAATATCACTGAGGAATTCCCGTGCATTTCCAAGGATGAGTGGATGAAGGCACAAGAAGAGGACGTATTGCTGCAAGAAATGGGCAAGATGATACTTGGTGTGTGGCCTGGGAAGAAAAACATACGTAAGGAACTAAGAACATTTTGGGAGCTTAGACATGAGTTGTCGTTAGAAGGAGGTCTAGTGTTAAGACAAGGGAAAGTGGTACCCCCTGAAGTTTTAAGAGATAAAATCTTAGAGATTTGCCATGAGGAACACTTAGGAATCAATAAAACTAAGTGTAGGGTCAAGTTTTGGTATTGGTGGCCCGGATGTGACATTGCGATCGAAAGGAAGGTGAGGAATTTTGTGCAATGTGAAAACTCTGGCAAGTCCCAGGTTACTTTCAGGCCCACGTTACACCCTTTGTCCAGCCCAAGTATGCCCTGGGAGAGAATAGGTATTGATATAATGGGACCTATACGAGAACATGGTGAACAGGTGTACATCGTTGTAGTTGTGGATCACTTCTCTAAGTGGCCTGAAGTTGACATAATCCACGAGACGGATTCAGGCAATATTAGCAACTTCCATGACAAGTTTTCACTAGAGAGGGTTTACCTAAGTACATTCTGAGTGACAACGGACCACAGTTCGTCTCTGAAAACTTTAAAAAGTACCTTGAAAGGAATGGTATTGTACACAAAACGACCTCTGTGTACCATCCTGCTGGCAACGGAGCAGTAGAACGGTTTAACCGGGTGGTTAAGGGCATTGTGCAGTTAGCCAAGAATAACGGGTTGGCCTGGAGAAACGAATTGTATAAAATGGTATGGGCATATAGAGTAACTCCCAATGAGAGCACAGCTTCCAGTCCTTTTGAATTGATGAGAGTAAGAACTCCCATGTCAAAAGACAATGTTGGATGGCTAGAAACATCAAAGACAGCCTTATGGTCTCCAGAAACAGTGAAGGAGAATTTGTCATGTGCCCAGAGTGTTAGCAAAGAACGTCACGACTTGAAAAACAAGTGTAAGCCAGGTACCCTCGTTGATGGTGATTTTGTTAGAATCAAACGGAGTGGGTTCATTGAGAAAGGTCAGAGTCGTTATACCCAGCCTCTTGTTGTGAAGAAAGTACTTTGCAATTCTGCTTTACTTAGTGATGGTAAGGTCTGGCATCTCTCTGCACTCTCTGTGTGTAAGAGAAAGAATTATGAGGGGTTAGACAAGAGTGATTTACGCATTCCTCCAGAACAAGATCAGCGTGTGCAAGATGATGTTGTACATGGTAAACAGCGTATGGAATAGATGTATGAAGATGATTCTGACAAAGAGAATGGTTTTGGGGACGAACAGCCACTGGATTGTGAGGTCGCATCCGCTCAAGGTCAAGAGGTCGATCAACAAGAGAGTTCTGCCAACTATGCAGTTGATCTGGGGGTGGTACAGGGTCATGTTCCCTCGAGTTAAACTGGAATATGTGACAGATCCAGTTATGATGATGTGTCTGAGGAAAACGGTATGAGCAGGTGTGGGCGTGTGATAGTTAAACCCAGTTGGTTTAAGGATTTTGAATGCTACTAGCGGTTTGGTTCTATGGTCACTATTTTTTCTCCAATATTATCCATCTCATTGTTACCTGGGTAAAGCTTATATGCATTTTGCATTTTGTTGTTAAGCATATTTCTTCTTCTTCTTTTTTCTTTTCCTCTTTCTTCCCCAGCCCACTTTCTTTCCTGTTATCCACCTTCCTCTTCTTGTATTTCTGTCCTCCACCTTTCCCTCTCCTTCCTCTTCCCTGTCAGGAAGAAGATGTGTTGTATTGGATGTCTCTTTCCAGAAGCTTCCAACCCTTTCCTTCCAGGCATCTGTACCTCCCTTGCGCACTTACCTGTATTATGATGCAATCAGCTGACATTCTAGAATGCCAGCTGATTGAGTGTCAGTTGAGAAGATCCGTTGGGTAGTTGACACATTGTTTGCTACTGCGTTGTCCTCCCGCTCTGATGTGCTGTTAGTTTACAGAGAATAAACTTCGCTTCAAGGACATTGGTGTACTTCGTTCTTTACAATACTAGGCACCTACAAAAACAGTACATTTCACAAGACGGTGGTGAATGTTGCTCTCAGAGGACAATTTTTCACCCAAGTCTTCCCTTCTGCTGCTGGAGCATGAAGGATTCCAAAAGCATGTTATTCCAGAGGCCTTCCCGTGGACAGAAACTCTGCTTCAGTCTGATTGATTGCCTCTATAATAATAGTGGGAAGCAGTTGATGACACTTGGCGATCGGCTTCTGCCAAACTACCCAGCTTTGGAAATATAGGCTGGAACTACCCTGAAGCTAAGTGATCATCTTTTTATAACTCAGTCTTGGAAAGTTTATGTGGTTATAATGAATTTTGTCAGTTCCAGTGACCTGGCCCCTTCACACCACTAACTGCTATTTTTGCCACCTTATACAATATGAATATTATTTTCTTGTTGTCATTTCACAAGACCAATGTTCTAATACCACGGTTACTTGTACCTCGCATTCTATGTTGTATGTATACATCCTTGTGTAGCATTCAACCTACCTCTGTAAATAATGTATACTCAAATGTGTCAGTTACACTACCACATTTAGTACATGGTTGATCGTTTTGATCCATGTTCACATGTTGGAGGGAGTTGGCACCGAATAAGACAACAGATAAACAAATAAATACCTGTGTGGCTCATGCTGATGTTCGTTGTGTCCCGATCGTGGAGCTTGCAAGCTGGCAATTCCCTGCTAGCTTGGACTGAGCCTGAATGCCCTGCTGTGGCTCTTCTGGCCTATCCTGCTGCTGACCTTGCCCAGCATGGAGTACTCAGCCAGCCGTAGTGGACCTGAGACACCCAAGAGAGCTTTGAATTCTGCTCAGCCCTTCACCTCGACAGAGGAGTCAGGCTGCTAAAAAATTAACCCTAATGACTGCTGATTTACACAAACATCCTCTGTGCACCTCAAACCTCTCACCAGAGTGTGAGGCGTGCTCTCTTGAAGATCACCTGCTGTGATGTGCAGGTGAGATGGTTGTGACTCTACCTAGCAAATACATCCCTCCCTTCTCTTTTATTTTTTTTACTACTTATATCCATCTAACTGTTGCTCCTTTTCCGAGTTCAGTGGCACAGCACCCAGTTGGCACTAGGACACATTGATCTTTGTGGTCTATTGTGAGCTATGTGTTCTCCTGGGCTTGTAGCCATGTATCCTCCTTCTCATCACGCCAAGCTCAGCTATCTCCCCGGTGTCTTTAAACTCCATTTTCCTTGCACTTGCCTTTGACACTGCAGTCGCGTATTTGTTTGCCTGATTTGCACTTTTTAGATCTATACATTTATGTGTGTGTGAGGGGGACTTTGATCAATTGGAGAGATGCAAAATAACCAATGTTGGCAGAAATGTTTGTGAATATTAGCCGTTTGCAAACCCCATGTTTCTGTATCCTGCGCCTTGAACTTGTGCTCTGTGCCTTATTTCTGCCTTTCCATTCCAGGCATGTTCTGAGCTTTGCCATCTCAGCTTATCGTTGACAAAATATTATAGTACCATACATTGAGAACATTAGAGGTTCACAAATATTATTTAGAGCATTTAGCCAGATACCCTGCTTCAGTTGCTCTATGATGTGTTTCCAGTCTTATTTATTTGATTGCTACTTTGCCCATTGTTATTAATGGGGTTTCTGGTTGGCTACGGTATGCACCTAAGCCAGGCAGAACCCACCACTCTGGTCATGGTGAGGGAGTTACACATCCAAGATACCCCCAGCTCACCCTCTTGGTAGCTTGCCAGAGCAGTCAAGCTTATCCCAGAGGCAGTGTGTAAAGTGCTTGCGCAACACATACACACACACCAGTGACATACTAGGAACACCACAAAAGGACACTCTACACAAGGTTGTATAAAAATATCACTTGTATTATATATAAAACACATAGACCACAATCACAAAATTCACTTTGCCACTAGGCAATTGTCATAACAATAAATATATTATAAATCACTTTGCCAACCAAGCAATTGTCATAATATCACAGGTAGGGCAATAAAATAAAGACATATATATTGCACGTCATAAGAACATCATTACTTTGCATCTAAATGTATTCCTGATATAGTATTCCTTACCCTGACAGGGCAAATGCAAAACGATGTATACCAATACATTCAGGTCAGGAAAGACAGCAGTTAGGTGATGCACACATTCATAGGAATCACCATATCACCGTAACACATGACATGCAGCCTGTACTGAAAAGAAAGTCACATGTAGCAATACCCACAGGGGTTATGACATCTCCCCACAAGAGTATGGGACTCAGGGGCATATTAGCAACGTTTTGCGATAAATATCGCAAAGCGCGATTAGCGCTTATTTTATTATCGCCGGCTATCGCTGGATTTGATCACCGAGATAGCGCGTTATTAGCAACGCGTATCTCCAAGGCGATGAGAAATCCAGCAATAGCGGCAAAATGCCTGTCTATCGCATGGAATCCAGTGATAATAGGCCAGCGATAGGGGAATGCTTGTCGATAAGCCATGGTGGACTCAGCCCCACAATCCACCTACCATTGTGAAGATGGGTAAGTCATGTCTGGAGCAGGTGTTAAAATTCCAGCGATGTCCACGGTTAGCGCGACTTTTGCCATCACTGCCCGGGTCCGGGGCCGCATTGCTAATAGGGGGTAGTTGTGTTTGCGGCTGTTTCTGTTAACTTTTAGTTGGGAACGCCTACTTTGCATGTCATTAGCGATAAATATCGCTGACATGCAAAGCGGCACCCAAAACGGCCGCTTTCGCCATTAAGCTGTCGCTAACAGCTGTTAGCGACAGCTTGCTAATAGGGCGATTACAATATCGCCACTTTAGCGGCAAAAAGTGCCGCTAAAGCGGCGATACCGCCCTTGCTAATATGCCCCCCAGTTCATATGCACTCCTTTCAATTCTTAGACTGTACTGTCTGGTCACCACGCAGGGAGCAGAAGCAGCTGCGTGCCTGCTATGGTGACTACGGTAAATCCAGCGAAATTCTTCCTCCTTACGGGGACCTCCTGGAGGTTTACCCCATGTTGCCTCTACCACAGAAGCCAGGTGCCCCCACAGGGATGCACTAGCATGAAGGGGGAGAGCACACATAGTAAAGGAGGGCGGGAGACCTCTCTTGGTCCTCCGTATGGGAGAACTGCAAAGCGCAGCTGCAACAATGTCTGGCAGCCCGGTCCCTGGGACATGGGTGTTCACTGGCCCTGAGCCCTCGCAGGGCTCCCGGTAGCACCACACTACCGGCAGGCCTCCCTCCATGGCCTCGCCCACAGCAGGACAGCAGCCAAGCTCTTCTGCTTTCTCCTCGCCCGCCGACGGCTGAGGCGGCCCGCAGTGCAGTCTCTCCTCAGGGCAGGACCCTGCCCACTGCTAATGTCAGAGGAGGTCCGTCTGCCCTTTTCTCGCCGCTCCCTGGGGTTTCCTCCTCACCGCTGCGGCGTTGATGATCTTGTGTATGGGGATGTGCCTCAACACGGCTGCTCCCTCTGAGAGGCTGCACGACGTGGGAACTCACACACTGGCTGACAGTGAGAGCACGTCCTTCCCACAAGCCCTGCCCTCCCCTCCCATGAAACGTGACATACAGTGCAGCGCTGCACACGCTGGGGGGAGCCAGCACTGAGCTTCTAAAACAGCGCTCAACATGCGCTGATCAGGGGGGCTAAACATAAAGCGCACACATTTTGGACTAAAGCGCTCAACACACGCTTACTTCTGTGCAAAAATAAGAAGGTGCAAGGACAGTCCAGTCCTTCTTCTGCCCCCGACAGGAGCAGCAAGTGCAGGCCGGCCCACCCCATGTACATCAGGGCCAGCGCTCCTCGCGCAGTTCTGCAGCTTTCCTTCCAGACAGGTTTCGTTTGAGATCCATGGATGGATCTTTTCATGAAGTCTTTCATTTCCATGAGACTTCCAACAGGAGTCAAGCACACACAAGCCCTTGGAGATTTCTTCACAAGCAGGATACCACAGCAGGGCAAAAAGAGTCAGTCCTTTTCCTCCACCACAGACAGAAGCAGAAACTGCAGGCCAGCCCACCCCTCACCCAGAAAAGGTAGCGCTCCTCACACAGCTCTTCAGCTGTTCTTCTTGGCAGGGTCCTCTTTTTTCTTGAAGTAATCTAAACTCCTGGGGATTTAGGTTTATACTTATACCCCATTTTGTCATTGTTCTCTTTGTGGTAAGGGTCTCTGAACTCAGTCCAAACCAGTCCTGTCCCCTCTGGTGCAGCATGACCACAGGGGGTGGAGACAGCATTGTGCAAAGGAGACACAGCCTATTCAGGTGCAAGCGAAACTTCTCCCACCACTCAAAATGCAGACCAAGTCTAATCAGCCCAGTGATGAGTCACCCAGGCAAGGTAGGGCACACCTCAACCCCCCTTGTGACTGTCTAGAGTGAATACACATCCCCAGCTCCTGTCCAACATCAGACGCTGAATACGCAAACAGTCAGAGTCACACAGGATGGTAAAGTAAGAAAATGCCCACTTTCTAAAAGTGGCATTTTCAAACACACAATTTAAAAACCACCTTTACCAAAAGGTGCGCTAATAAATTCTGAGTTCAGAGAGCCTGAACTCAATTTTTCTATCTTGTCCCTATTGAAAGTTACACATGTAAAATGTTACAGTGGAGCTCCAATGATGTTCGCTATCAGGACATGTAACACACACCAGTACATGTCCTACCTTCCACCTACACTGTACCCTGCCCATGGAGGTACCTTGGTCCTACTTTAGGGGTGCCTTACATGTAAGAAAAGTGGATGCACTTGCCAGGTCAACATGGCAGTTTAAAACTGGCATGCAGACACTACAGTGGTAGGTCTGAGACACATTTACAGGGCTACTCATGTGGGTGGCACTACCAGTGCTGCAAGCCCACTAGTAGCATTTGATTTACAGGCCCTGGCACACACTGTGCACTTTATTAGTGACTTGCCAGTAAATCAAATATGCCAATCATGGATTACCATTCATATTCACAATTTACACAGAGAGCATATGCACGTAAGCACTATTCAGCAGTGGTAAAGTGCCCGGAGTCCTATAGCCAACAAATGCAGTATCAGTAAAAATAGGAGGCAAAAGGTCTGGGGATAAACCTGCAAAAAGGGCCAGGTCTAACACCCATGAAATTACCATATTTATTATGCGATTACTACTCATTGTATTGTTGCTGTATTATTTTATGTACTGTGTTTGTGCATTTCTATTTTCTTGTTGCTGTTTATAATGTAATGGTATGGTATTAATAAATTAAAAAATTGTGTAACACACAATCTTGAGCGACATTCATGCTTTATATAACTGTGGTATCCTTGCTGTATTGCTTAGAATCGCCAAACACCAGGGGCGTAACAAACACCCCCGCAGCCCCCGCGGTGCGGGGGGGCCCCAGTCTTCAGTATGTAAAGGGGGCCCCCTCAGCTCATCTGTGAAGAGCTGTGAGAGGTTTGCTCTAAGGCAGCTGCAGTCTGCAGCCTGCTCTGAACTCCTCACGGTGACCCAGGACTGAAGAGAAACAAAGTAACAAGTTACATTGTTTCTCTTCAGTCAGAGCCAGGCCCGGAACAAGGATGCCGGGCCTTCTGCTGAAGTATTATTTTGCAATTTTAACGCAGAGTGCTTTAACAAATGTGGTGCTTTTTTGTAACTTTTGACTTACACGAGATATCTTGAAGAGCTAACGATCGTTGATAAAGCCAATAGTCCTGGCTGATTTTAGGTTGTCAGTTGTGTTATATATCTGGATACAAGTACAGAAAGCTCAGAGAGGAACCAAAATACCAATTGGTTGGCACACTATCAGAATCACAGAAATCTAGTTTACTTCTTTAAGTCACACCCTTAATTACATAGACCACCCCCGTTTCAGAGACCCCCGCTTTTTTGCATCCCAAGTAAAACCCTTGTCAGTGGCGTCAAGAAGGCTCCGCATGGGACTGGCTGCAACATTCTGTATTAGGCCGGTCCCTACACATTCTTCTGCCGTATCTCGATTCTTGTACGTGAAGTCTTTTATAGCGCTTCGCAACCCACTTAATCGGCTCTAGTTGAGTCAAGCGGATCACGTTTCTCTGAAAGAAGTATATGCATTCTCTTTTTTACAGAGCACAAAACGCGAAGCCAACCTGTTAAATGTATAGATTTAGTCATTTTTTTGTAATACGCAAGCACACAGCCGGTCTGTTTTTAGTTATTTAGGCTCTCTCAATACAAAGAAGGGTGTTTGATGTATTTCTTCACTAGCTCTGATATATTGTGCCGTTTTTATTATATTCCTAATTGTAACTGCACTAAATTGTACCGACTCTGTTTTCGTTTAATTTAGTACAGGATCAGTTGTGGCGACATTACAGATGCTGTCATTTTTCCCTTTGACAAAAGGCGTGGAAATATGCGTTTGGTCAGCACTTTGAATATGACGGAATTTAATCATTTATACTTAGGTGACGGAGTGGCTGCCTTGGAGTTCTTTTTTACACAGGTGAAGGGGTGGTTGCATTGGAGTTAGTTTTTTACACAGGTGAAGTGGTGGTTGCTTTGGAGTTATTTTTACATAGATGCCTTGGAATTATTTTTACGCACGTGAAGCGGTGGCTGCTTTGGAGTTATTTTTACGCAGGTGAAGGGATGGCTGCTTAGTGCTTTGGAGTCATTTTTACGCAGGTGAAGGGGTGGCGTCTTTTTATAACGCAAGGTACACTCCAGTGAATTCACTAGGACCGGACTGGACATTGTGCCACTCTGGCATTTCCTCAGTGGGCTGCAGACTCATGGGGTCTTCTTTGCTTTCAGAGCAGGATAGGCTGCTGTGGGCCTACCATGAAAGGCCTATTACTCCCTCCTACTGCCGCAGCCTCCTGCAGTGTGAGGCTGGTTTGAACATTTTATTCTAGGCTGACTTTGGCTTCCAGCTCTTCCCTCCTATCCACAACTTTTCACTTTTTACCAGCAAGTCACTGCGTGGATTTTCACACTCAGTTTGGGTGTGAAAATGTGGGAACAACATCGAGTTGCGTTTCTTCTGCCCCTGAACCGATTTGGTGATTGGATGTTGTACAGGTAGTGCTCGGGCCCTGTATTGAAAATATTAAAAGTGCCTATACGTTCAGAGGATGACCCCAAGAGCCATCAACAGGTAATGGACAGCACCATGTACATACAGCACTGGATAGGAAGAAAATGGCTGCTCGAGTTCGTCCTGTTCGGCAGGCTCAATGTGCCCATCACACTGCCCTTCCACTTGCCCAGCCCAGGGGTTCGCCACACAGACGAGAGACCCCTCAAACAAGGACCTCTTGTCCCACAGATGGTGCATCCATGGACGTTGATTCACCAAAATGCTAGGGGTAGTGAAAGTGACATCACATCCCCTTTGACCCTGTCATGTGCATTCATAGGAAGTGACATCACTTAACCTTTACCCTTGACATTACAGAAAGTGACATCATGTGTCATTTGGAACTGATAGCACTACAGGATGTCACTATAATACAAAGAGATATGTAAAGATAATCAGATGCAGACAGATAGTGAATGGAGCATAAAATATTCCCAAAAAGTATACAGTTTTCCCTTCTTTCAGGAAGCTCCACCTTCTCTCACTGTCACTAAAATCACCCAAATCATTCTATGGCCAGTTATGTTAACTGAAAAACATAATGCTTTGTTTCCATGACATATATCTTTTTATACCTCCCTACTCTACACAGATTTATATATTTATTCAGGGTTCTTGTAAAGCCTGAAGGCCACCAATGTAGCCTCAGATAGCTCTTGGTTTGTGTCCTAAGGATGGAGGCGAATGCATGCATATGGTATTTCGCAAACCTAGCCAAAAGGCAGCGAGGCACTGGACAGGGTCAACACATGTGTAAGGTGGCAGTAATCCTAAGCCACGTGATCTCTGACAATTGGTAAGAAGCTGAAAAAGCCATAGAAGGGCAAAAGTGAAAAGGTGACCCCTTAATGTGGCAAATCTAGATTTAGGTGTCTAATCAGTCCTTGTTAGAAACAGGTAGAGAGAACACAGGAGTTTAAACTGGTATGATGTGATGAAAATGGCATACATTGTTTCCAACTACATCCTTTCCCATGAAAGTAAAGGTTGAGATTAAATTTGAATTACATTGATTACATCAAATTGAGAAATGGTGCGATCACCTGGCTCAGGAAGCTGATCCGTTGACATCACATTACAACCAAATAAAGTCAGCTGTCAGCCTGGCTGCCTGGCTGCCTTTAAGGCGTATGCATGCTATCTACACCAACTCTGTAACATATGGTTACATAAAGGCAGACTCATTTATAGCCTTAAACATTCACTCTTTCAATTCATATACAAACACAGGGACCTGTTTACATGTGCTTTTTCGATCTGAATACATACATTACACATACATTTACTGCTATCTAGGATAAGGAGAATATCAAAATGCAGAAAAGAATAATATCATGCCTCCTGCCTGGCCCTCTGGACTCCCCCTCCAGTACGAGTCTCACCTTGCAGCTCACAACTGTCCAGTGGAGGGAGTGCTAACCAATGAACCTGCTACAGGTCTGTCACACAGATATGCTAAAGCACAGGGACAAACCTGCAGCATCAGCAGTGGACACCGTTAGGGCCCTCGTGCACAACAATGAACTTGTCCATTACAAGCAGACTATGAATACATGCTCTAATAGCCATGTACTCGGGCATGGCATGCAACAGAGTGGACAAGAGTGGACACTTTGGCCTACACTCGTTGCATGAAATCAGTACAACATAACACAATGTGAATATTTGTATAAATCTGTTTCTATAACAGTTGTGACTGTACAAATAGGCTTTTTCTCATAAGAATGAGGGGTAAACTTGAGACGTCTCTTTCTTGTCTAATCACTTCTAAGGAAGGTGCAGATACATGGCAGATTTCAGCAACAGAATAGCTCCCACATACAATGTGCTCTATTGGCTTTTCCTTTACTAATGTCTTGGTACTGAAAGCTCTAATTCAGACTTATCAGAGTGTCCAGTTCTTTTAATTCAACTTGTTCAGCCTGAAAGCAGCACATGGGCACTTAGTTTAAGTGTTATCAGGTGCACAGCAGGAGACAGCTGAGGGTCTCAATGACCATAAAACAAGGAAGGGATTGCAGTCATGTACAAAACACGTAGGTCCTCATTGCCCAGAATGAAAACACACCCACTAATGTGTATCAGTGTGCTTGTTCTTGTTGCTCATCTAAAGGTTATGCACTTAGTTCACCTCGAAATGCCAGCACTGTAACAAAAGAGTTAAAAAAACTGAAAATCAATAATACTGGCATTGACTTGGAACCTTAATAACAGCGCTTAGAAACTGTATGCGTGTACCCCTCTCTCTCATGCTTGTGTTCTTTTTCTATCTTTTCCACTTTCTTGTTCTTTAACCCAGGCTCACTTTCTTGCCCTGCTTTGCCCTCTCTGTCTTTCCATATATATTCCACTGTCTCTCTCATACACTCTCTGGCTCTCTGTTTAGTCGTCTGACTCACTTTCTCTTTCTCTTTCACTGTTCTCCTCAATATCCCTCTATAAGTCTATTTTTTTCTCTTTGCCTGTCTATTCCATTCTTTGTCCTTATGTCTCTGTCTCACTCAGCTTCTCCTTTATGCTCTTTATTTGCCGCACGTGTTTGCCCTCTCCCTTGCCTCACTGTCTCCTCATTGTCTTTTCCTACCTGTGAAGCATAGTAGCCTAGTCTCAAGCCCGGGTAGGCATCCCTTGACTCCACACAATCAGAATCATAAAGTTCCAAATGGCCAGGCTGTGCTTGTGCATACTCTAGAGAGAGGCAGGGAGTGAATATGTGCATCTATGTGAAATTGATATATAGCAAGTGTGATACCCTCAGCCATTTCCAGCTCTTCAGCTAAGCACACTGAATGCTGGGATTTCCAACCTCATACATGAGGGAAATGAATAACATCTCCAAAAATGCAACATGCTATTGGCTCGAAGATCAGGACTGTCTGGAGTTTGTCAAACCTGGCATAGCTGACTTGGTGGGGTATCACATAATTCATTTTTAAAAAGTTTTTATAATTGCAAAGTTTGGCTCTGTTCTCAATATCTATCAGATATACAATCTCCTCTTCATCAGGCCCTTAGGCTGTTATTATTGTATAGTAAGTTTACCAGATAGGCCATGTCACCAGGGGCACCCTATTCAGGGCCATCTATTCCTTTTACAAAGCATTGTAATTTGGAATCTATCTATCTGGCCAGAACAGAGAAATAAGGCTTTACATTTTAAGGATCGTATATTGTATTAATCTTTGCAATCAAGACAACAGAGGAAAGTTTTTCAGAACGTACATTGCCAGGATGAATATATTTATTTCACAAAACAGAAAGCGGCTGACACAAGAAGTTTCTGTAAGTAAGCAGTTCTTATCGGCATCCTGTTTGCCTTCTGCTCTTCATTTTGATCTACCTGCCATGGGTCGAAAGGGGAGTGCCATGGGTCGCAAGGGGAGTGCCATTGGTAGCAAGGTGTCGCAGGTGCGATCCCTGGCGACTTCTAAATGATAGTCCATGGCTGCATCCTTCCTCTTGGTACTTTTCATTGGCTCCTGCCTCTGTTGCAGTGCCTCGCTAGGAGCCTCTGCCTCGCAGCTAGCACTGACTACTAGAGAAGAGCACAAGCCACCAACCTCTGGAGGGCCTAGGATGACTAGGTGTCCTGGATTCGCCAGCACAGTCCAGGTTTTTCACCAGTTGTCCCATTAGATTTCAACAATTTTAGCACATGTCCTGGTTTACAGAGAGGGTCGACTAAAGACATAGGGAGGCACGTTTTTATGTGTTTCATGGGCAGTACGGCGGGTTGCTGGCCTGAGAGCTCTTGACTGGCACGGAGAATGGGGGGCCCCCTCCATGTACTTTGCAGGGGGGCCCCCTCAAGTTTCGTTACGCCACTGCCAAACACTCCTCCCTGGAGTTAAACATTGGCTACTCACCCACATCTATTCAGAGAGACCAGCAGGCTGAAGAGAGGCCCACTTTCTTTTACACCTTGGTATCGTGATTGGTGGTTGCTAGGGTTTGTTTAAGAAAGTGGAACTTTCTATAACTTTTTAAAGAGGTTGGATACATGCTTATTGAATGTCTATTCAGAAACATTCATGTCGTCTTATTTGACGCCATTTACCTATATAATGTAATTTTCAGAAATGTCGAGTCATATATGTCCAGGCTTATATTGGCCTCTTAATCGTGCAGACTCTCTTAAAAGACATCTCTGAAAAAGACGAGAGGTTGGGCACTACCTGACATGAAATATTATTTCAAGGCCACAAAAATTAAAGCTATTGGAAATATTTGAGGGGTGGAATATTAACTTCTGACATGCATTACATAATTAAAAGATAATTACACTATTCCATATAAAAGCCTATCTCTTCGGTGGTTGTGAGGTACTGCATTAAATATGTCAGGGAATTTACCAATGGTGTAATTTCAAAACATGTTTTAATTTACCCCTCCTTGCGACATGCTGAATCTAGAGGGTGGGGGGGTTGAGAATAGACTTATATAGAGAGAAAATCAAGTACCGGGACAATTTTATGCACTTTGGTGTTTGAGGGCTGTAAAGGTTTAAAATGCTTACAATCAAAAGCAGTTCAAATAAGTTTACAACAGTTCAACTGGATAGGGAGTGGATGACTTCGAAAAAAGAACTGAAATGGGAGGAAGGGAACGTGAAAGTGCTGTCCAGATACCAATAAGCTTAAGCAGAAGAGGTGGCCAAAGGTAACATCCCATGCAAAACTAAGTGTGAGGATAACTAATGCTTCCATAAGAATATTCGTTTTGGTTACACTCTTGCATTATTTATGTAAGATCTTAAATCCAGTGGTGTGGTCTCCCCCAAACCATTTGCCTTCACCCCTCCTGTTTTCTGGATTTCGTTTTTCTTGCCATTAGGACTCTTTGCACTTTACCACTGCTAACCATGCTATAGTGCTAGTGCTCTCTTTAATATACGGTACAATTGGCTGACACCTGTATGACATATTTTATTTACTTATAAGTCCCTAGTATATGGAACTACATGTACCCAGGTCCTTCAAATTAAATGCTATTAGTGGGCTTGTAGCACTCACTACGTCACCCACTTAAGTAGCACTTTTAAACATGTCTCAGGCCTGCCACTGCATCCTGTACTGCAGTTTCAAAACTGCCAAATAGACCTGGTAAAAGAAACCTTTTGTCAGGCCTAAACCTTCTTTTTTAAAACATATGTCTCCCCTAAGGTAGGCCATAATCAGCCTATAGGCAGGGTCCACTGTATTTAAGAAGTAAGACGTGTTTTTAAGTTTTACATGTCCTGGTAAATTCATTTTTCACTACTGCAAGGCCTATCCCTCCCATTGGATAACATTGGGTTACTGTGACCTGTCAGACTTAGGGAGATCTACCCCAAACGTTTTACCTACTTACCTCCACTTTTGTTGCTGAAATTCGTTTCTGTTGGCCTTAGGACTTTACCACTGCTGACCAGCACTACAGTGCTTGTGCTCACTCCCTAAACCATGTTTAATTGGCTTATATTTGATTGGCATATTTAATTTACGTATACGTCCTTTGTAGAGTGGTATGCCATATGTATTCAGTGTATACAGAACGCGGCAGCCCGCCTTGTTCTGATGCTCCCTAGGAGAGCCTCTTCCAGAAATGCTCTGGATATTCTACACTGGCTCCCGGTGAGAAAAAGAATCCTCTTTAAGGCCATGTGTGTAAGTCAGCGGATCCTGCTGGGTAAAGGTCCCAGCTACTTACATAAGTTAATGTTACCCTATACTCCGGCTAGGGCCCTGCGGTCCCTGGGGACGGGGAGGGTTAAAATCCCAGTAATTAAAAGAGTAAGAATGGGTGGCAGGTCTTTTTGCTATCTAGCTGCTAAGAACTGGAATTCCCTTCCCCTAATTATTCGTATGGATCCATCAGAATTCTCCTTCCGAAAAACTTAAAAACTTGGCTCTTCCAACTGTAGATTCTCCACCTTACTTCTCGCACAGAGCGGTCCGAGTAGCCGGCAGCGCGGGGACACACTAGTGAGTGTAACCAGGCGCTATACAAGCTCATTTATTATTATTATTATTATATACTCAGGGCCTATAAATTAAATGGTATTAGCTGGCTCTAGTACTTATTGTGTCATCCACTTAAGTTGCACCTTAAAACATGCCCCAGGTCTGCCATTGAAGACTGAATGCAGTTTTAAACTGCTAATTCGACTTGGCAATAAAACCCATTTGCCAAGCCTTAATCTCCTTTTTATTGCGTATATAAGTCACCCCTAAGTTAGACCCTAGGTAGCCCACAGAACAGGGTGCATTGTAATCAAAAGGTTAGGCATGTACTTTTAAATTTTACATGTCCTGGTAGAGCAAAATGCCTAAAGTAGTTTTTCCCTACTGTGAGGCCTACCTGTCCCATAGGATAACATTGGGTTGCCTTAGTACGTTTAAAAAGTGCTAACGTTTGATGGGGACCAGGTAACACAGTTCATGTTTGGTATAAATAAAATTGTAATGAAACATCCTCTTTAATAGTAAAGTTGGATTTGTAATTATAATTCTGAAAATATCACTTTCAGAAAGTTGGCATGTTCCTGCCCTTAGCCATTTGGTGCCTGCAGCCTCTCCTGGGTCACATGGCTGGGTGTAACTGATAGATTTTGTGAATTCCTCCCAGACAGTCACACAATAGAGGGACTAGGTGTGCCTGAAGGGGCCATCTGCTGCCAGTATGGGGGGTGGGCGGAATTGAGCATAGCCTGACATGCACCTGAATAGCCTGTGCTCTGCCGTAACACAAAGGGCTTATCATCTCCACATTGTCACTGCAGCCAGTTTAGATCCAGGGCAGGGGAGTCAGGAAATTCCATGCACTTCAAAGCAGAAACGACTAGAAACTTCTCCCAACTTCGAAGGCAGAACTAGGTATAAAAATAGGACCATCAGACCCAATCTTCAGTTCAAGCCTAGACCTGCAGAAAGAAGTCTCAGAGGACTGCCTGCTGCTGTGACCTACTGAGCACTTTGCAAGACTGCTTTGCTGCTCTACCTGGAAAGGCCTCTTTGCTGCATGGCACTTCACTGAACCCTCATGGGCCAGCCCTGCTGTTTGAGCTCTGCATCTTCACCTGAACCCAGGACTACCAGAGTGACTTCAAGTGCTAGTTTCCTGGCCTACTGTTCAGAGCCACAGTGACATAAAAGGCTCCCATTATCTTGAATCCGCACCTGGACCCAGCCTGAGAAAGTCCTGAACCTACAAGTGGTGGTCCACCAGTCCTAGACCCTTTGGTTGTTGTGCTAAGGGTTACCCGGTAGCCAAATCCAGATTTGAGGACTGAAAAACTTTTTGGCAAAAACTGCCCTGAGAACCAGTAGTAGACTGGGACCAACCTGCTTGTCTATTCGTCAAAGGTGCATCGCCGCTCGGCCTGACTTCGCAGCTGCTCCCACTACTTTCTTCTCCCCAGCAGCAAATCCTGTTAAGCAGTCCTTTTCCAATGGGGTATCCGAGCCCCTGGAACTGTCTTTGGTTACAGTCTCCTGCCTCGTCCAGCTGATGATTTTCAATTTCCAAAAAAGAGACTGAGTCCGAAAGTAGAAATCTTCACCGTGGCTTAGGCCCAAAGTTACCCGACTATGACGCTCCCTCCTCGGACACTGCCTGCATCCTTTTCTCAAAATTTCTTCCAAGTCTGAATGTAAGTGCTGACCGGACCCAATCCACTTCTTGTAACCGAAACGTGCCCCATCGTGGTCAGCCATATTTTTTGCCTTTGACCCGGTCTCACGCGACTAGATGTCCACGGTTGGCGCTTTGATTTTTAGGCGCTAGTTTTTACTAAAAGCTTTAAAAATTCATAACTCTGGTTCTACTTATTGGATTTTTGTTGTTTTGGTGTCAAATCATTCATTAAAATGTACTCATTGTTTCTAAATAGTTGTGAGATTTTTTGTGTGCTGTGGTTTCACTTTATTACTGTTTGTGTGTTGCATAAATAGTTTACACATTGCCTCTAGGTTAAGCCTGACTGCTTTTTGTGCCAAGCTACCCAGAGCTAAGCACAGGTTAATTTAGTGTCTTTGTGGTTCACCCTGACTAGGATTTGGGTTGTTGTTTGAGAAGGGTTTACTCCCCCCAGTCAATAACCCATTTTCTTACATCCAGCATATAATAAGAAGTATCACTTTTCTGGGGGGTTTTTCACTTCCATATTAAACCAGTAAAGATATCCAGAATATTTGGAAGAATCCTGGTCTCTCCCAAAAGTTTTACTGAGACACATTTATATTTACACATGGACTTGGGAGCGCTAGTGAGCCCACAGCAAGATGGCTGCACTTTAGTGCAGCTCTGCCGGCACGGGTGATAAAACCGCACAAAATCCTACCATCTGGCCGGAGCAAAGCTCTGCGCTTCAGGGCTTTGTTTGTGAAAGGTGTTGGTAATCAGCAGAGTCCAATAAGTTATTGACAGACATGCTACAACTGGTGATACCGACCACGAGGCGGAGGAAGCATGGTGGGGCCTGCAGTGGTCATGTGTGGCCTACCTTGAAACGTGACCCGGAGGAGAGACAGGTAACTGACAGAGCACGGAGATATGAGACTTCAGACTGAGGTCCTGTACCTGGAGAAATTAATCAGAGGACAATAGTGGTGAGTGGGAGATATTGACGTGAAGAGCTGCCGTAGCAAGGGCTGAGCTGAGTGGTTCGGGTTCCAGGGCGCTCACAGCTGGGAGTGCAGGGTGACTGCAATCGCCCGCTGGCCTGCAGAGTGGGGTGCGGGTGTTACAGTACTGGCGGCTCATTCCCCGTGACAGCAGCTGCATTGGCGCATGTGCTGCTGGTGCCCTGGGTGGTGAAGACCCCTGAGGGATAAACTGAGGAATAACCTGAATATGACAACCTGAGCTAGCTGCCGGCAGAATGCTGCGCACAGGGTAGCAGCCTTGGCTACTGGCTCAGTGCCCACGACAACGGAGCTCCGGCCAACGGCTCCTGATTTAAATGCTGTTGAAGAAGGGCCTTGGAAGACACAAGCACTGGGAGATAACTGTGAGCAGGCCCACCCTTAATAGCACTAAGCGCAACGGAGAAATCAGGGGTGAACCCGCCGAGGGACTTGAGTGCCTGGGGTCACAGACGAGGGTGCAAAAAGGCTAGCTAAGTAAGGCAGTCAGTGTCTATCTACCTGCGCAGCGGTAACTACACTGAGAAGCTGACCTGGGCCAGGTTGGGGAACACCAGTCACCATGGAAAAAGGCAAATTGTACACAAATGTGCTTGACCTTCGACACCAGTCATGTCGCCAAGCCCCCGCCAGAGACAACACAGGAGCAGGAGGTGCAATTGCAGGGTGCAACGGCCCTAAAGGCTATGATGGTGGCCAAGCAACAAAGCCTGCAGTCTTTAGACGGCAAGATAGACTCACTAAACGTGCGCTTAGACCATCTGTCTACAAAACTAGACAAGCAAACTGCGGCAGCGGAGCAGCGCCTTTCCACAATAGAAGATGATCTACAGCCAATGATCATGAAATGCCTCAATATGGAGAAGGTACTGGTGGTCATACATGCCAAAAATGAAGATCTAGAAGCGCGCTCCGACAGAAACAATTTACGCATCACTGGGATCCTGGAATCTACAATCACTGGGAAAATGGGGACTTATGTAGGAACACTTCTTACAACGATCTTTGATCTTGAGCAGCTATCCCAACTATTGGTGGTAGAAAGAGTACACATATTTCTTGTGGCACGACCGCCCCGTGGGTGCCCCCACAACCCATAATCGTAAAACTGTTAAATTACAGAGACCAAGCTACTGTGCATCGACTAGCAAGGGAGATTAAAGATATTACTCAAGTCCATCACCCAGAAGCGCCAAGACCACTCCACAGAGGATTTTCCTGAAGGTGGCATTTTATTCTGCACTTATCTACTGGCACTCTTGTCTCCCACAGTCCACGGCTGCAAGAGACGTGATGCGACTACCAGATTAGTGACAGATATAGCCCTCCCTGAGAGGCTCTCAACCTCATGCCTATGACGCAATAAAGAAGGCTGGATGACTGCTCGTACTGCACGCCCTGGCCACCTCTGGTCATCTTGAGGAGTGCAGGGACACTGGAGGCCCCACAGAGGGAGCACCCTGGACAATACTTATTTGGGGTAACTGGTTGAATGAGATGTCATGTATTGCTTTGTTTTCGTATATGATTTGTTTTTTACGTGTTTGTGGGACAGGCTTTGGCATGGTTGGGATGCTGAAGTGGGTGGGGGGGTGGGATATTTGTTGATTGTTTATGTGACCACACTGGAAAGGATCTGCAGTTTAATGAGCCTGTACATGACACACGATATACACTAAAAGGCAACATGAAATGGACCCAAGAATTCGCCTAATGGAAATGCCGCAACTAGACAGGTTCTCTCTTACCTAAACAGGCACCACATACAACTTGCATTCCTGCAAGAAGCACCTCATGTTACACACAGCAATAGAAGTAGGGTCCACATGGACGACTTATAAACTGGCATCATCCTTATCTTCTAATTCAGGGGTGTCATGATCTTGATAATAAAATGGGGTCCCCTTCATGGAAACTCACTCTGCTGTAGATGAACAGGGCCGATATGTAATAGCGCAGGGTACACTCTTAGCACTTTGGTCACACTGGTAAACACATATAGCCCTAATGTAGATGACCCTGGTTTCTATATGTCAATCTGGTGACATTTTCATGCCCTTCCCCTGACGACAGTCACATAGGGGAGATCTCAATATATACTTGGACCCTGCCTAGGTTCGGTCAGTGGTGACTGACTGCCATGGTAACCAGTCCACTGCGGTTGTCAGGGATTGCATGGCGGAGTATGGTATGGTGAACATTTGGAGGCTCTGACACCGACTCAACGAGAGTGCACATTTGTATCCTCCGTACATGGCTCTTGATCTTGACTGGACTACTGGTTGGTCACACACGAGGTCATTACCTGGGCAACAGCAGTCCTTCCTCTTCCTAAGACCCTATCAGATCACGCACCTGTGAAACTTGAACTTTCAATACCCACACCCCAATTCATGTGGCGGTTCCAGGCGACAGCTCTTCTGGACCCCGTATTCCGCAACAGGCTACGATTCTCAATTGTTGAGTACTTTGTTAAGAATGAAGGCTTGGTGGTGAGGTGCATACACTGTGGGAATCTTTCAAAGTCATGATCAGGGGGGTGTGCATAAGTGTGCAGGCCGGGGTGTTGCGGGCAGTCCGTGACCAAATACAGAACACGGAGAGGAAGCTACAGACCTTAGAAAGGGAAAATGACAGTAATCCTAACCCAACCATTGTAGCTGTTATTCGGAAACACATAACCACCTTCAATGAACTTGCTGGTAGGAGCTACACTTCTTGACAGAGCGGCATAGAGCTAGAAAATATGGGGAGGGCAGTCGGCCGGGCAGGAGTCTGTCTATAAAGTTTAAATCGCCAAAAGGCACACGCATGTTATGCGAATCACTGCCCCAAAATGCATGGATCATTATGACACTCCCTCCATACTCACTGAAGTTACAAATTTCTATTCCAGTCTGTACGAAACTCGCAACCCCGCCACGGTGGCTGAACTGGGGAGCTATCTTGATGACATAGCGCTGTCGTGGCTGTCACTTGGCCAGCGGGAATTTCTGGCCCAACCTATTACACCAGAGGAGAATAAAACAGCCATACGCTCACTCCCAAACAGCAAGGCGCCAGACCTGGATGGCCTAACAGGCAAATTCTATATAGAGTTTGCTGACCTGTTGGCACCGCATCTACACGTCATATACGAAGATGCGTATTGCAAACAAATACTGCCCCCTCCCTACATGAGGCTGTTGTTGGCGCACCGATGTAGCCAGACAAGCCAAGCCTCCGGAGCACTGTGAGTCGTACCATCCACTATCACTAATAAAAATCGATGCCAAGATACTGGCCAAGGTGCTGGCATCCTGGCTGCAGCCATTACTCCCCAAACTGGTATTGCTATACCAGGAGGGCTTTGTACCGGCTCGCTTCACCGTACATAATTTGAGGACATTATTTGCATTATTACACCAACTCAATCCAGCACTGCATGCAACAGTGGTCCTACTGGACGCAGCCAAAGCCTTTGATACTATCAAATGGGACTACATTTTCGGGATTATGATCCGGATGGGAATACCCACAGCATTCTTGCAATGGATTTGATTACTATATACTGATCCAGCAGCTCGCATCTGTATCAATGGCAACACATCAGAGAGGTTTCCAGTACACAAAGGCATGATTCAAGGGTGCCAATTATCACCATTATTGTTTGCTTTAGCTTTGGATCCCCTGGCATGCGTGGTCTGTCCATTTTCAGCTTCTGCCACTGGGTATCTCCTTATATGCGGACGACATGTTGCTGTATATTGCGGACCCTGTCACACATCTAGTGCTAGAAATCCGTGAATATATAGGATTTGAATGCTACTGGGGCCTGAGCATTAATTGGTCAAAATCGGGAATGTTCCCCCTGACATCGAGTACTCAGGTGCACCCGCTAGATTTCCCCTTACATTGGAATATGGACCCTGCAAAATAATTGGGTATCTGGATCCATAGCGATCCTGAATTGGTACAATGATACAATTATGGAAGGGCCATTTCACATTTGGAGGACCAGATACAGAGGTGATCCAGGCTGCCGCTCTCCTTAGCTGACAGAATAGCTATTATGAAAATGATAGTCCTGCCTAAATTCTTATACCTCTTTATAAATATTCCAATTGTGCTGCCACAACATTTTCAACACACTCTGAGTGCACATGATTACATTGGCATGGGCAGGGAAGAAACCACGAAGACACTGGGACGTCCTCACATTACCATATGAGCTGCATGGATTTAATTCCCCAGACCTTCACTTATGTTACCTATGTGCACAGGCACACTTCACACATTAATGGTATGCTCCCCACGACTATGCACCACACCTGGCGGTAGAACATGCTGATGCGTTACCTGGCCCACTGCAAGCTATACTACCACATAAGCGAGAGGGGCTGATGTGCACTGAAATCAATACGATACATACCGCAACATGCGCCTGGAGAGCACTGGGGGAGCAGGTGGGTAAAACCCCTCTATATGCCCCTGAACTGCAGCTGCAATTCCATCCCGCCTTGTTAGGTGCTATTGTTGGTTGGGTGGGCTCAGCTGTGCTGTACTGTGGACAGCAGGGGACGCATTTCGGAGTGACACATTTATAGCCTTGACCGATGTCACACAAATAGAGCGACATACTCCATTATTAACTTTCACATATTATCAACTCAGTGCAGCCATGCATGAATACTAACCTCAATTTACCGATGCGCCCCCGGTGCTCAGAGCCTTGCAGGCGCTGCTGACTAGCGACACTCGTAGACACTTGATCACTAAGATATGTAATGCAGCTCAGGCGGATAGGCCGATGACCCCAGACCCGGGAATGGTCAAGTAGAACATGGTACTAGACAGCCCACTGGAGCCGGTGGATTGGGCTTTCTGCTGTTTACAGCATGCTCACCTCTAACTGCAATTTATGCATAATTCACTTTAAATACTTACACCAGATGTACTATACACCTTGACAACTGTGTAGATATGGTTTGAGAGGGGATGCGAGGTGTGGACGCTGTGGTGCGTTGGAGGCAGACTTACTGCATCTAGCCTGACTGTGCCCGTTGGTCTGGTGATATTGGACTCAAGTTATGAAGGCACTAACAACAAAGGTACTGGTAAAAGTGGAGTGCACTCCCCGGATGTGCTTGCTAGGTTTTGTAAAAGTCCTACAGCCAGTCAATAGGCGCTTCGTGGTGGTGGCCCTACGGTTGGCAAAGTGAGGGGTTGTTATGCGTTCGAACTCACGAACCACACCCACAAAACAGCTGTGGATCTCGGATCTTGCACACTGTAAGGAACAATTGGAACTGTATGCAGAAGAACTGCCAAGAACTTCGAGACCAAAAAACATTTGGGGCCCTTTCACAATTTATCTGCTCTCTGCTTCTGATGAAGAGCGGGGGTGATACTATCAAGAAAGTGATCATAATGTGCTAGCTGTGTATTGCTGTAGTTCTTTGTTTTACTTGGTACCTACCTCTGAATGGCTATGCAGTTGCAGGATTTACACTGTACGGGGAAAACATCTCTACTATATGCTTGATGGCAGTGATGGTCACCATGTTGTTGTCAGTTCTGTATGTTTTTAAAATAGCAAATAACAATTAAAAAAAGTACATGGACTTGATAACAAAGAATATCCAGTCCCTTTGTCTTTGCTTTTACAGGGAAATATTATTGCTAATTTATGGTTCCATCCGGTATCCAACACAAAGTATGTTCTATTGCAACTATGACATAATCAATAGAGAGTCTTGGAATACTGTTAAGATATGGGTATCTAGCAGGCTGATCCTGCCTAAACTGTCCACATATCCTGACAGAATGTGATAACACAGAACTGTATGTCCCCAAGGCACCATTATTCCACTTCTGGGCTTTCCTTTTATACACCATTGTATTCAGGTAACCATAGTCTACTCGACTGAGTTGTGATCTAAAAGTACATTTTCCAAAATGCATTAGATTGCTACGTCAAAAACCCAGACTGGAGCCATTGGGGCCTTATTTACGGTGAACGACCTTTAAAACGCGGTCAAAACCCCGCAATACATTTACTTTGCGGTCATTACAACGCAAGTTGTTACAACGACTTGCGCTGGATGAGCGCTCTAGACTAAGGAATAGTGTGATTTACTATTCCAACACCTTCCCTACTGTTACGTAGGCTGGAGTTGGAATAGTAAATCATACTATTCCTAAGTCCAACGCCCTCCAGCGCAAGTCGTTGTAACGACTTGCGTTGTAAAAACTGCGATGTAATGTACCGCGATCTAAATGATCGCGTTGTATCGTCATACATCCCTAATTTACAAATGCAATTGTAAATTTACTCCTAAATGCTTACTCCTGAACTTATATTACATACAGCATGTTTGGAATTGTAAAAGAAGTGGAGGGAGTACTCATAGGCGGCTAGAAGAGTTGTAGCTTTTCAGAGGTACTCATGTGTAAGCTTTTCAACATGTGTGAATGTACATGGTATAAATGCTTAGCCAAAGTACATTCGCAAATGTTAAATAATTTTTTCTAACAGGACAATATTTTCTTATGTATATTTGTATGCATGTATAAAGTATTTCTATAGGGCAAACCTAAGGCAGAAGGCAGTGGAGCATAAAGACAAGCATAAAGTAATCACGTAATAGGAAAGAAAGTTGGGTTGTGTGTGGTTAATGCATTGTGATGTAGTGTTCTCTAAAGAGGTGAGTCTTCAGCTCTTTGCTAAACTGAAGCAGGGTCGGGCTGTGTAGAAATGTCTTCCCCCTACCCCACCAAATTGCTAGTGTTCCTTCCTCATTTCGACCTTAGATGGGGATTTACCACTGCTCTTCACAGTTGTAAATATCTGATAGTATGCAAGGTGGCAATGAGACATGAAAAGGTTTGTGAATACCACATATTTGTGAGTTTGTGGGTGTTAACCAACATTGCATGGAAATCCATCCCTGGAATACCCACCCCGACTGCTAGGAGCTGATTTAGTCCTATTAAGCCTTGAACCAACCATGTTATCGGTACCACTTGGGGGATGGGTTCTAATATGATTCATTGGCAAGGTATGAATGCCTAGAGATGGAAAATATGTGATAGCAAGTCACAACTCCTTGCCTTCTGTGTGTTACCACTCCACTACCAAGA
This sequence comes from Calotriton arnoldi, assembly GCA_963921515.1. Classification (NCBI taxonomy): domain Eukaryota; kingdom Metazoa; phylum Chordata; class Amphibia; order Caudata; family Salamandridae; genus Calotriton; species Calotriton arnoldi. Next base: position 258,857 of record CAWUFW010004394.1, on the reverse strand, counting down.
TACATTGATGTAAATGGAATTTTATTCATAATTTTCATTATTGTGAATTTTATTATAGAAAATTACAGTAAATGTGATTATATAAATTTATAATAATTATAATAGTACTTGTGATTTTATTATGTTTTAATTAATTTCTTTTCCAGAGCTGGTGGTGAATGACCAGGCAGCATCATGAAGAAGACTGAAACAAGCACATCCTGTCCCTCCGATCCCCAGTTATAATTAATTTATGGTCAAATGTCCAACATGGAGTTACGCTGCCAAGCTGGCAGGAATACTCATTGTGGAAAACTTTGTTAGAGGCAGCACAAGTAAGGAATCACATTTCACTGTTAGACGTTGCGAGAAATGTGGAAAGCAACACGGTTTTCCAAGTATTTTACCACAGGACGTGCAGGAGCCTGTTTACTATGAAGAGAGATTTACAGACTATTAAGCAAAAAGTTGAAGCAAGTGTCAGTGATGATGCTGGAATAAGTGAGTGCACGAGTAAACGCTTAAACAGAAGAACATCACTAAAGTCAAACATGTATGCTTAAGAATGTATATTTTGTGGAAAGATAAAATGCTACAAGAGAACATCAACGCGTGAGAAATTAATCAAGACCACAGAGCTTAGAGCTGACAAAAGGCTTTGAGAGTGTGCAACCTTTCATTGTGATTCAAAGATCTTAGCAGTTTGTAGTAGGGACATCGTGGCTGCAGAAGCCCATTATCATGCATCTTGTTATAGAAACTATACAAGGGTTAAAGCAAAGGAGGAAGATCAGGCATCTAGCATTCAAACCGATGATCACTACAAAAATATGAGAGATGAAGCATATGATGAACTATTAAGAAACATCATTAGAACTGTGATTATTCCTAACAAACAGGTAATACTTGTGAGGACTCTCACTGAAAGGCTTGAAACCCTCATGACACGAAGAGGAATGCAGGGAATAGACAAATCTACCAAGAAGCATACTAAAAGAAAATTGGACTCCGAGTTTGGTGACAGCCTCCACATATTCCCAGACAACCAAGGAAAATTATTGGCCCAACCTGATATAGTCATGCTACAGGATGTTGTAAGATATAACCAGAGTCTGAAAATAGAATTATCAGTTTTAAAGGTTAAGGTAACAGAAATGAACAAGATAATTGATCAAACATCATTACACATAAGAACAATGATTAAAACAAACTTGACATCAACACCATGGCCATATGGCCCATCAGATATTGATAAAGATTAATTTACAGTGTCTGATTACCTTAAATGGTTCCTATTAGGACTTCTGACTGGAGATCCAGAAAACATAAAGCTGTCCAACAGGGTCGCCTTACTTATGCAATCATTCAGTTAGGACATTATATATGCAGTCACAAATAGTAAGCAGAAACCCCCCAAGCAATTGTTGCTCTCATATGCCGTAAAACCGCTGATAGGCAATGTTGAGATTATTTGCACTCTAAACAGACTTGGTCATGGGATTTCATACTCACAACTAAAAGAAACATTTACCGCCTTGTGTCTTCAGAAACTTGCTGTTACCTTAAATGAACAATTTTTTCTTCCAGCCAACATTCAGCCTCATGTCTTCACTAACTTAGTATGGGATAACATTGATAGGCTGGAAGAGACTCTTACTGGTAAAAGGATAACTCATCGAGTCAACAGTATAGCTGTGCAGCCCAAGTTGTTTGGACCACAACCTTTTAAAGCTCCTCTCCCAAGCATTGAGAAACAAAAGCAAAGAACATTGACCACCACAAATACTGAAGAATCGTTCATGTATGTTTCTGGTGAACAAGTTGGGCCTCACCCATTGATGGCAAGTACTGAAGTTATGCCAGTATGTGTTGCCCAATTTAAGCTTGCACAAAATAAGCACATAATCTCAGTTGTTACAAGACAAGAAGCGAGCCTAGCACAGATAATACCAAGTTGGACAGTTTTTAACATCAGTACTAGAGACCTAGTTAGTGTATCAAAGCATTCCATTGGCTACTTTCCTACCATTAATGCCCATGCAACTGAGTTGACAACTGTTTCTGAAATTTTGAAACAGTCAGAGCTGGTGAGGGAAACGCTGCATTTTGTGAAAATTATAGTGCAATAATGATAAACTCAGATGACACTGATGTGTATATTATGTGTTTAGGATTCCATGACAGAATCATGGCTAAATTGTTTCTGAAATGTGGGACTAAAATATGCATACGAATCCTTGACATTGGGAAAATAGCTTCAACTCTTGGTGAAAATGTTTGTCGAGCTAAGATAGGTCTCTATACGTTTACGGCATGCGACACAGTAAGCGCGTTTGCAGGAAAAAGAAAAGACATGCATTCAAAATCCTGTCTGCCAACAGGCATACACAGGACACATTTTCGCAGCTTGAAGACAAATGGGATCGCTCTGAAGAACTAATGGACAAATTGGAGTAATTCTCTGTTGTAAATGGAAGTCCATTAGCCGAGGTGTATAATATAAGGTTGGTTTATTGAAGCTTAGTTACAGGGTAAGTTTCAGGTAAGTAAGTAGAAGATGGTAAATAGAAGATAGCCCCACCAGAAGCAGCCTTCCTGCTGCTCAGCCTGCAAGCTCCAACTGACACTCAGCACATCCAGAGGCACCCAAGCATTCTGTGACATCACCAAACATTCAGCATTCCAATAATCACCAAGCACTCCAGCACTCATCCTGGCTGAGCAGTAGGGAAGGCGTAGCTAAGGAAAAGGAATGGTAAAACTCAAGTTATAACATTCTCGTGTTTGCTGTATGCACCAAAAGCTTCAGTTCATCAAATGAATGACTTGAGATATCACCTATTCAAGTTATAACACATCCCCCTTCCTTAGGGAAACTACAAACAGAAATAATGCAAATGAACGAAAACATCATTAAATACATTAAAATCACAAAAGATATAAGGAACATTCCCAATGTATACATGCATTAAAATCATGGAAACGAATTGACAGAATATACATGAAGCAAACGTTAACTCCTACAGCAATCAACACTTCATGAATCAATTAAATACATTGAGATTAACCCCATCCCCCTCCCTTAGGGAAAATAAATATACAAGCATTCTAAGACGAAAGAGGACATGGCGTAAAACACAACAAACATGAAAAGATCAAGCACTTCAATTGCTTGAAACACTGCGTGCACTGCAAAATAATGTTCGTGAATAATTTAACACTTTTACACTGAATGTACTCAATCGAAATCTTGATATGTTCCAAGAAACATTCAAACTCGAATTGATTCAAAACAATATAATCTTTGTTGTATGATATCAAATACAATGAAAAAACATATCCATGGTTTGCAATGATATTATGTTATACGCAATACGAAATACACGTTTTGTTGTGCAACATTCATATCCATCAAAACTGGTACAATAAATTGCAACATGCAGATCAGAAATGTGCAGCCCAATGCATTTGGGGACCATTTGTCCCTTCTTCGGGGGCCACTGTAATGTAAACAAAAATGATGACCAACAGTCATTATGTTGCGAAAAACATTGAAAGTACATAAACTACCAAAATAAAATGGCACCCATAACTGTAAGATTGGAGTTATTGGAGCTTTCATGCCCTTAAATTGTGTGGTGAAAAACATGCGTGTATAAGTGTCCACGCTACATGCTGAGAACGAACGACATAATTAGTTACTGCCACCGGTGCTTGTTAAAAAGGCTGAGTTGAACAGGGTACTCATGGTGTTACGAGACCGAAAAGAAAAACATAGAGAAGCTGTGTGAAAAACACCATAAGTCTGAAAAAGTGCATATCCAAATAAACCGTGTACTAAAAGTGCAGCTACTACAAACGCTTACTGTAACGCACAACCGAGATCTGGCTGCCGAGTACACTGGATGAATAAAATGTAGCCTGTGAAATATAAAACAAATGAACGGTACGTGAATCGAGGAAGAGAAATGAGATCAACACCAACGATCCAAGTGAAATGTGTAAATGTTACCTCGCTGTATGAGGAATGCAGAGCGTAACCTGAAACCGAAAAAATACACTTGATGCTCCTGCATTACGAGAGGCGTAGATAATGGCGTCAGCAGGAAAGCTGGCGCACGAAATATGAAAAGTTGCACAACAAAACGTGTATTTCGTATTGTGTATAACGTAATATCATTGCAAACCATGGATATGTTTTTTCATTGCATTTGATATCATACAACAAAGATTATATTGTTTTGAATCAATTCGAGTTTGAATGTTTCTTGGAACATATCAAGATTTCGATTGAGTGCATTCAGTGTAAAAGTGTTAAATTATTCACGAACATTATTTTGTAGTGCACGCAGTGTTTCAAGCAATTGAAGTGCTTGATCTTTTCATGTTCATTTTTCATGTGGGACAGGCAGCCCACAAATCCTGCGGAGCACACTGCATCTCATAAGTTTTGATGACCCTCAGGACCAGTATGTAGAAATTGTTTATCCACTATCAAGTAGTGCACCGCCATTCTATATTTTGCATGTAAATCACAACAAAGCCAGTGCCTCTAAGCCAATAAAACTCTCAGGCAAACAAACTTCACCAGAGGTACTAACCACCCTAGAACTCTGTAGCAGGGTACTAACCACCCTACGACTCTGTATTAGGGTACACACCACCCTAAAGGCTGTACTGGGGCACTCACCACCCCACAACACTGTTATAGGGTACACACCACCCTACAAGACTGTACTGGGGCACTCACCACCCCACAACACTGTAATAGGGTACACACCACCCTACAAGACTGCACTACGGCACTCACCACCCCACAACACTGTAATAGGGTACACACCACCCTACAAGACTGTACTGGGGCACTCACCACCCCACAACACTGTAATAGGGTACACACCACCCTACAAGACTGTACTGGGGCACTCACCACCCCACAACTCTGTACTGAAGCAAACAATCACACAAAAATTAAGCACTCGAGACATGCGCAGCATAAAAACTAAACGAGCCCAATATAGAGTAAAAGACTCAAGAACCATTCAGCAACATATTCCACACACCATCACAAGACAAGTAACGTCAAAGGGGCCCATAAGAGTAAAATACATGTAGGCAGGAAACCCAAAATAGCAACAAGAAAAACCACTCTGCATGCAGCACACAAGTATTACAAACATTAGCAGAAAGAAAGTCATTTACTCCGGTGAGCGATCTCTCACCCAAAGTCCTCACCCATGCTGTATACTAGTTGACAAACTCCAAGTTGCTACAATAAATATGAAACTGGCTGGACTGGAACTTTCTTTGAGGTTTACAGGGTGCACTCCGACTTTGAAGGCTTCACGCTATAATGGTCTCCTACACAGTGTCAGTAAACTGTAGTTACACGCGCTATCCAATATGAAGGTGTCCATAGGTTTCCACATCGTCAGGTTGCCGAATAGAAGAACAAACTCTACAGTGGAGCTTTGACGCAGAACGAGTTCCCTTCAGATGCGGGGTAACAACAGGCCGTTAACAACAAGCCGGCTCCATCCCAAGATGGTTGCATGTAGTTCACGCCGTGCAGGATGGCTCACGGCGCGTTAATGCAGCAGAGCGTCCCTCAGCAGCCAGACAACAATGACATCGTCACAGAGGCTACCTCGCTACTCCACGTGACTCCACGAAGGAGGTGAGATGCACACGCACTATTGAAAATTCAAACTGCAGGGTGGCGGTTTTACAAGCTCCATTGTACAAATACGACAAGAACAGGGCAATTAAAAAAAACAGAAATAGCCTCACCCTACATGGGCTCTTCATGCAGGCTGCAGCGAGACGAATGCTCACAGTAGTAGAATCGTTTCTGCAGACGAAACAGGGAAACATGCCAAAGAAAAGTTGTGAAGCAAACCAAACCGTAGCTTGCTGACATAATCAAATGTAAACGTCAGGTTGGCAAAGTGTCGAGCAAGTTCCCTTCCAGTGCAGAATCACCCAAAACACCTCAATAAAAACTCACACAGTTGCTGGTTCCATCAAAACACTGCTTCCAAGAACACGTAGTTGGCACACCCAAGTTTAAAGTAGAAAGCTTAAATCAGAGCTTATATCAGAACTCAGTAACTCCTTGCGCCTCAAGCACACTTAAATCCGCAGCAGCACAGCAAGCTCCATAAAATCCCTTGATGTAAGGGAGGTGAAACGCCTCAAACAGGCTGTCCAGTTGGTAAAGGACACTAGTGGGGCTAGTAAGGGCATTCTTTTCCTCCAAGTTTCAAGCTTCTTTAGCACATATCTCTTTAGTAGTTTCCAGTAGTACAGTTCATCATCAGTTTTCTTTGTTAGAAGATCCAGGTTTCCACAGCAGTTTCAAATGTATTTGATATTCCAATGCACGCAGGTTCTTGTTTCAAATCGTCGCCAAAAATGTTGTAAATGGAAGTCCATTAGCCGAGGTGTATAATATAAGATTGGTTTATTGAAGCTTAGTTACAGGGTAAGTTTCATGTAAGTAAGTAGAAGATGGTAAATAGAAGATAGCCCCACCAGGAGCAGCCTCCCTGCTGCTCAGCCTGCAAGCTCCAACTGACACTCAGCACATCCAGAGGCACCCAAGCATTCTGTGACATCACCAAACATTCAGCATTCCAATAATCACCAAGCACTCCAGCACTCATCCTGGCTGAGCAGTAGGGAAGGCGTAGCTAAGGAAAGGAATGGTAAAACTCAAGTTATAACATTCTCGTGTTTGCTGTATGCACCAAAAGCTTCAGTTCATCACATGAATGACTTGAGATATCACCTATTCTGCGCAAAGAAGGGTGGGATAGACAGTCATCAACTTCTACCTTGCAGGGACTGTCTGAAGAAACATGCTGAATATTCAAATTATCTAGCTGCTTTAAGCAAGAGATGCCTTCTGAATGATCCACAGACACCTAGTCCAATTGGGAGAGGGTGGAAGTTGAAAAAACACGAGGGAGCAGAGCAACTGGTAGTAGACTGGATGGAGGGACAGGCAGCACCTCAGGCTGTGTTAGAGCTACTAGCTTGCAACTGCATTAGGAACTGCAAACTGCCAACATGTGTCTGCTGTCTAAATGACCTCAAGTGCACTTCCCGCCTGTGAAAATCAAACAGACGCACAGAATAATGACACCTATTAAGAAGATGAAGATGATGAAGACGAATGTGAATGTGAATGTGAATGAAACAATTGTGTTTATGTTCACTCATGACATACATTGCCTATGTAAGATGTAACAACTATTATTTGAAATTGTAAATGAAAATTATGCATATAATCTATATCAATATATGAAGAATACAATGAAGTTTCATTGTCATTATTTTAAGGACTATATTGTTATTATTACAATTAATAATCATAGTTATTTTTTTAAATAATATTGAATTTAACCAATCTGGTGGAATTAGATTGATTTTTCCATGTATTATGATGAATTTGTATGCTATTTATCAAAAATATTAATATATTTTTCAGCTATGGTTGCTAATCCAATAATATCAGACAAAAGACAAAGAGTGATGGCTTGCTATCACATATTTTTCATCTCTAGGCATCCATGCCTTGCAAAAAAATCATGTTAGAACCCATCGCCCGCGTGTGGTACCAATGGCCTAAATTTGGGGTCCTGGCTGATGGCCAGGGATATTACATCAAATAAATGTACGAGATTCACATTTTGCAAATACAAAACTTGATTTGTGATCCTAAATCACGGCATTTAAGTGGCTGGGTTTAGCTTGGGTGCGCAAATCACTTTGTGACTGGGGCCCAGTGTGTTCCAGCGACATGGAGCTGTAAGGTTAGCCTATTCATGAATTTTACTGACAACCACTTAATGCTTTATTGGATAAAACGTTTAGAAGCACTGGCCAGTCGAGGTTTTGGCTCTGTCATAGATCCTATTTATGTGAATACTGCTGATGTGCAAGATATAAGGACTAACATAGTTTATCCAACAGGATTGATCATGCCAGGTACTAAGAGCTAAAAGATCAGACTACGTCAGTCCCTCATCCCTTTTAGCGAGAAACTCAATTGAAACTTTCATCCAAGCCAAGACAGATTTTGTTCTGCATAGCAGGAGCATTGCCAATCTCTTTTTCACAATGTTATTTCTCTTAGCCAGTACAAAATATCAAATTCTTATTGATAGTTATGGGTCTGGTATACTGTTCAAATTAGAAAGCAGGGATGTGAAATTTGCACATGGACTGGTCTGTAAGTGTGAATACAAATCACGATGAAATGTATGTAATAATAGCTCACAACACAAATTTTACATTCTCAGGGTTTTGCAAAATGACCTGTCTAATGACTATTAATCAGGCAGCTCCCAATTTTCACCACCTTGTGATTAGCTGCAAATGCAGGGATGGAGATTTGCAAGGGACATCAGACATCCTTCCCTTCAGCTTCATGCCCAAATGGGAAACATTTTTTTCTAAAACCAGCCCTTGTCCATTAAGGGGAATAGAGCTGCTTTAAAAAAACAAGCATTTGCAATGCAATAGGTCTTACATTCGCAAGCATTTAAGCTATTGCCATTGTAAATGACAATGCCTTTTATTTATCTGTTTTGATAATTATCACATAAATAAAAGGCATTGTCATTTGCAATGCCAATAGCTCAAACTCTTGTAAATGCGAGACCTATTTCACTTCAAAAAAGCGGCCACCAGTGTCCCCGGCTGCTTGGAAAGTGAAAGCGGGCATGGTAAGCTGAAAGTTGCAGGAAAGCATGTCGTGCCTGCAGTAGGAGAAACTCGTTAAAGAAAATGTGCTGCCCAGGCTCGACCTAAAAACATAAAGTTTCCCATTAGGAAGACACTTGGGAGATAAAGCAGTGGCCCTCTGGATCACTGCAGTCTCCCCTCTCCCCTCCAAAGATGCCATCAAGATTCCCGGAGGGAAGATGCTCCATAAGGAAATCAGTCACCTCTCCCTTTCGGGGCTTGGAATCTGATCAAACCATTGATAGATTCCTCCTCAGCAGCCCCCTCTCCCCCTCTCCCCCCCCCCCCAGGGTCTCCAAAGCAGCATTTGTAATTAGCAAAAAATATTTTGCAGGCACATTCTATATGATTTCGTGAATCATAGGCTTTCAGACTAAAAATACTTTTGAACATCAGACCATATATTACCTATATTTAACCCAAAACCACTACGTTGTCCAAAAATACGCATTTGGCTTAAGAGACAAAACTGTGAAAGTGAAACAGAGAAATAAAACAATGAATGAAATACATGTATCCAAACTTCCACATGCTCTTGGTGTGTTCGAGGCCGAGCACTAAAGGTAAAGGACAGATCTCGGCACCTACATAGCTGGCGGGAGGTCACTTCTTCCCCCAAATGGAATACATGGAGTAAAGGCCGGACGATTCTATGGGTTTTTGGCATTATCTGAGCACAACAAATTAAACAGTATCTCTTTCTTCGATCAAGGGTTAAAGAATGATTACAAATAGCATTGCCCAGATCTGAGATCATCATCATTCGCTGCACTCAGCTGCTAAAAGTGGTAAAATTCTGACATTTTCTAAACCTTCACCTCGCTTCTGTGTATCTAAGTCAGGCCACTGACTTGCGCCTTTTCATTGTCAAGATCAGGGGACCCAAAATGTCTTTCTCCTGTCAGAGGAGACAGGGAGACCCCTGAACCAGCGCGCATTATTTATTCACAGCAAAACAAATGGAAATGGCCACAACAGATTTGTTTCGAGGCTTTTCCGGCTTGGCCTACTGGCTAGGGTGTGGGCGAGCAGCGAGGGGAGCTTTAAAAAAACAGAGATTGGATTAAAAGAAAGAAGATGTTTCCTTATCACTTGTGACACGCTGATGCAGCTGTGCAACCGAGTGATGTTTTACAGATATTGCCTTCGAGATTTGTGTCGGAATAGTAATGCAATTGGAGTCCTGCTTGTGAGTCATAAGGTGCTTAATTTCCTTTACAGTCTATAAATCACCCTGGAGCCTGACTTTACACCTAGAATATTAAAAACATGTTTACGTGTATTCTGATAAGGGAGAATCATTCACCCTTCTCTTCGCTGCTGCAGCACTGCAGTGTGTTTTATGGTTGAGCAAAAAGAGATATATTTTCAAGCCTTCGTTCAGTCGTAGCATTGTGTCTTACTTTATCGACAATGCTCTTACCTACATATTTTCAAGTACACGTTATTGCCTTAGTTTCCGGTTTGGCAGAGAGGGAGATTTGCTGTAAATTGGTGAGCAACTCACCTTTACAGGGGCAGCTCCTCCATGTGGGCGGAGGAGCATCGCCCCACTGCAGAAACATAAAATGGTATTATTAAGCAAAAGCGTTTGGTTGGGGGCGGACGGGTGGGCTGTCCCTGCTCCAGGGCAGGGGAGGAGTGGCTTGCCCACTGTTGTGGGCGCTGACTGTTTGGTCGGCCCCAGGGCCGACCAAACCAGTCATGCACACTCTGCCCTTTTCTCTATGTAGGCATGGAGAAAATGGCCTCCCCTGTGCGGTCGGTGTCCCAGCCAATCACAACAGTGCCATTGCAGCGTTGTGATTGGCTTACGGGAGGGGAGGGAGGCTGCCTGCTTCCTGTGTGGAGGAGAGGACGTAGGACGACGCGGGACAGGACCGGACTGGGCCGCGAAGGTAAGTTAGCATTTTTTTAAATTTATTTAACGCCCCCGCCCGACTCCCTCCCCATGCGAACCCCTAGTCCCCCACCCGCGAGTCATGCCGGCCGCAACTGTCCATGCCCCCGCCCCCACCCGATCAGAGATGCGAGAGCAACCAGGATCCTGGCGACAGAGCATCAGCTGGACCTATCACTGGAAACCTTTGTAATGAATGTGCTCTCAACATGTAGACAGAAGCACTTTTGTCCAGTTTTCCAATTTAAAACTAGCTTGCTAAAACATTGCATCCACATAAACATTTAATTGAAAATAATAATTTACATAAATCCAGAGAATCATTTGTATTTAATAACATGCATCTCTAAAACGAATAATAAAATCACATTCATGTTACCACAGCTGTTTTAAAAGTTTTCCTTTACAAATTTTGCAACTGACACTTACTGAGTTTTCACATTAACCCCTTAACTGCTAAGGCTTTTACACCCCCAGTGCTGAGGCCTTTCTTGGCTATTTGGGGCAGTTCACGTTTAGGCATCCATACATTTTTTCCACATAATATATCCACGCCACAGTTGCGTGCTCTTATCCTAACATCATGGGAACTCCAGTAGCACCCAGAGTTTGTGGATTCCCCTAGGAGGGAACCGAGAAAATAGCCAAATTATAGCTACATTTCGGCATTTTTTTTGTAAAGAAATAGGGAAAAAGTGCTCTGCAAAAAAGTGTTGTTTTTTCCTAGAAAGGGCATCAACAAAAGATTTGCTGTGGTAAAATCACCATCTTCTCAGACCAGAGGAACATGCACAGCTGTATAAATAAAAAAACATTTTGCCACAGTTATTTTACATTTTTCTAAGAGGTAGCCCATTTTTCCCAATTTTTGTGCTTTCAGCCTACTTTCTGTTTGTGGTGGAAACAGGTGTGAAAAACATGCGGATCCGGAAGCAGTTGGGCATGGCCCTTGGCAATCGATCGAGCGAGGAGCAGGCTGCGGTCATGGCAGTGAGGTCCTGGACAGCCATATGGGATAGCAGCGCCAGCACAGATACAGCCAATGATAGCCGTCCTGAGTGGCAGCTTCGAGGTAACCTCTACGGGGTGCCAGCTCCCAACCTCGCAGCTGCACTGTGCTTTGTGGGCTGCATACCATCCCCACCACCCCATTGCTGCTCCTTCCTCCACCCTCCTCCACTGTCCTCACTCTCTTTCAAATTGTAACGTGGGACCTTACAGTCGCACCAAAAACGGAAGATCTCGAAAAAGATCAAGGTAATGCGCCAGCTGATAAAGAGGGGGACCCTCAAGATCCTCAGGTCATTTTAGCTACAATGCCAACGGTGGATGTTGGTACAAGTGCCTCTTTTCAGCCAGCCAAAATTATAACAGTGCTGCCACTCAGTACTCGCAGTCCTATATAAAGGATTATTTTAAACGATCGGATGAAGTTTATTGTGAGGAAGATCTGTCTACAGCTGTATCACCTTCAGTAGCTTTGTGCCCATTATCAGCCGATTGTGAAGGCTCGTCCCTCCATGGTGCTACATTAGGTGACTGTCTGACACAGTCTGTCAATAGAAAATGCTCAAATATCCCTCCAATGGTTGTTACAAATAAGGATGTGGGAGCACCCGTAATGACATTAAAAGTCCAAATCCATGTGGGATTCTAAATGTTGTGTTTTGCTTTCCTCTTATACAGCTTCAGTACCAACAGTGGCACCCATTCAACAAACTTGTTCAAGTATGGTAGTTTGTGCTGTCCAGGACAGATTGAAACTCCATCTCAGTCTCAATAATAGTGACAATTCAGTAAAATGTCAGGATGATATTCAAGCAATTCAAACGTCTCATAAGAATCTGATGATACCAAAACATCATCTCAGTATTTGTGAAAATAATAGCCCAGTTATATGTTTGGATGATAGTCAACAAAACCAAAAGGCCTCAAAGAAGCTGAAGCTTAAGATATCACCACCAAAGTTAACAAGCAATGTTAAGCAACATCGAGCCTAGACGAGCCTATTGATTATACAAATAAGAAAAACAAAATGGACCCCTTGAGTCCAGGACCTATAATAAGTTGCAAACACTTTGATTTGAAACCAACATTAATAACACAAAAAGTAATTTTAATAACGTTATAGCAACAGACCGATGCCCCACAAAGGCAGATCAAATGGATAATTCACTAAATTTTGCTGAACTTTCCTTTTCGGATAAATATGATGTACCTAACCCTGAAGAAATTAGATCCCCCATTGACCAATGCTCTTCTGATGCATTAGTTTGGGGGAATTCATTAGGTACAATGAATGCTGTATCATCTGCTTTAAACTTCCACTCTGAGTAATTAAACATCCAGGTGGAGTTATTAAATCCACTTGCCTTATATGTTGCTGGGATAGATACAAAACTTCACAATCTAACTAGTTTGGTTGTAAGAGCTCAGTCTGATGTAAACAATCAACAAATACATTTCACTTGTGCACGTATACTAGAGAATGTCTCAGAACTTCCAACAATTGTAGGTTCCTTAGTTGATGAGGTAAAAAAACTGGCTCCACAACCAAGGTCTGAGTTACCCACACCATCCCTACTAAACTCCAGTCTGGGAATTGTCGAGGGCTGTGCCAATGGAAACCCAGTGCCCCAAAAACTTTAACCTGATGCTTTTGAACATGCTCAAAATAAACTATCAGTTGATGTACCAGCACATTGTAGACAAAAATCAACTGAGAAGCCCGAACAAACCATGGGGTCAGATTTTTTTGACAGTGATAGTATCCAAGTTTTAAATACTTCAGATCCCCACAATGGTTCCGACCCACAGCTAACTCTAACAAAAAGGGCTAGCAGTAGGTTAGGCAAGGCCTGGAATAAAAACCAAGAAGGCACCAGAAAATTTGAAGAAGCCTAATTTAAACAACAGTGGGAGCCACCATCCATGGGTACAGGTGGGCCCCACCCTCGAGCATAGCATTTAAACCAGCTAAAATCACAACCAGGTGCTCTGTTAATGGAACTCCGAAATAGTGATGTACAGGTAACATCAAGTAATAGAGAGGTCTGCCAATTACAAATCGTTAATGTATAAAGCTGAGAATATTGAGATGGTGAATGCACCGCACATTGATCCTAATGCTATTAACTATTCTACCTCTGGGTGCAGGTTGGATAATGGAATTAATCCTGCAGTTAATTCGATAAATGTTTCAACCAAAGGACCCCAGGATAGTCTAGTACCGAGTGGGCTTCACCCGAGTAGGGAACCTTGTTTTGTGACCTCTGCTGAGCCTATGCGGAAAAACCCAACCTCTTATGATAAGCAAATTATACTTCACCCCTTGTATGATCCCAGAGGCATGCATGACATTTTGAACCTGGTAACACTATTAAAGCTTACATCTTCTATCCCTGAACTGTCCTTTATCACGTCAGTTGATCTTCCATCTGTACAATTTAAATATGTCTCACCAAACTATGTTCGTGAATCTACTATTACTATTTGGTCCAACAACAAAATTTTAAACAAAATATTTGTCTGCAGCTCATATTTTGAAGAATGGGGCATAGAGGTTAAGAAATCTTCCCCCTCAAAATAAACTTCTGTGCTGGAATTGGTTACTCCAAAACCAAAGGATGTTTCGCATAATCAGGGGCGGCTCCTCCGTTTGAGTGGCGAGCGTCGCCCCACTTAAAAATCCCCCCAAAGCCCTGGAGACCCCCGTCCCCTGCATCAGGACGGGGACGGGGACGCTGCTAAGTGACAGCAGCCGGGAGGAGGGTGGGCTGGTATTGCACTGTTTAAAGTGTGTATGTCTTTTTGGCCGGCTGTCTTGTGATGGGCAGCCATACATGCACACTTTAAACAGCTGGGTTAGAGCAAGCCAAAGCCTCCAGAGTGCTGTGGAGCACCTAGTGAGGCCGCTCCTAACAATCCTAGTGCTGCTGATGGAGCAAGGTTTCATAACCGAAACTTGCTTGTATACAATCCTCCTCATAGTATTAATTTATTAAACTTGTATTGTTTATACTAACCTTTGCATACACTACACGAAAGAGAAGGATGCTTGCCTATGTGTTTTACTAATGAATAACGCTTGTCTGTAATCCAAAATGGCCGCTAAAACGCGGGAATATCACTGCGCATGTCGCAACCATATCACATGGTGTGACGTCTTTCTTTGCTTGGTGGGAAATTTCTGCTTCTGCGTAGTGTGCTTTAAAATGGCTGCTTGATGTTTTCACATGCTTCAGCTTGCTCTCATGTCATTATTAAATTGTCGTTTTCTTAACGCTACTAATGCGGGACAGTATTATAATTAAATGGGAATAGAGTAGAAAAGGTGGGTATACAGTGAAACATTTTATTTGTGATTTTAATATTTTCTTCTTTGACTTTTATCAGTTCGTAAACTTGGGCCTGGGTTTGGTGCAATGAAAGCTTGTGTGACAAAGATTCTGCACATGCGCCCTGGAGTGGCAGACCAGATAGAAAAAGATGAAGTCAACTTGAACATCACCCAAGGCCATGACCTGCTGGCCGACACCACTACATACCAAGATGTTCTTGCCGAAGAGAAACATTTTATATGAATAAATTGTAAATTTTGTCATGAGACGGGTGGGAAATAAAGCAAATGTATTAAATTGAAGGGGCGGTAGTTTAAAACAATAGGCTTCAGAAATACAAGGCAAATCAATATGGTGTGAGAATCCACCCCCTGTCCCTGTCCAATCAGAAGTAGTGGTCCCATATTTTTAGCAACATTAAGGGGAGGTACATGGGTGTAGAAGGGTATAATAGAATATAGCATTAGTTAATTAGTTAGAACAGGCGTCCATGCTGTCAGGAAGAAGAGCTTCAGACTGCCAAGCTGATCGATTGCAGACTGAACCGCTGTCCAGAGAGGTCCTGAGGAGGGGGCGGCGGAGTCCATTAGAAGGAAGGCACGGGAGAATCGAGGAGAAGCTGAGTATCAGAGAGGGGAATGACGCAGGCGTCGTTGTAGAGAGGTCACCGGTCCTGTCCTGATCCGGGAGGAGGTCTTTGCTCTTCATCCTTCCTGGGTCCTATTCTTTCCAACTCCTTGGCCAAGGGGTTTGGTTCTCGCACTTAGGTAAATATAATGCAACCTTTAGTTGCGCTGCTGTCTCTATCCTCTCCTTTCCTGAGGGACCGTCATTGATTAGCAATAATTATTCTATGCTTCATCTTGGGTATTGCGATTAAGTACCGTGTGGTTTCTGTAATTTACTCTGCTAAATCTTTAGATAAACATTTTAAAACTTCCTGACTCAGTGGTTATTTCAGGATGATGTACTATAATGAATGTCACTCATTTTAAATTTCCCAATTAGCAAAGGATTCATTGGTAAGTCATTACTCTTCATTCGGAAGGTAATTGGTAGCAGGGATTTTGATAAAGAGTAACAACTGATAAAACCCAGCGTAAGTATTAGCGTAGTATGAATGTATGGGCCCAAGTGAGTATCTGGTGTATGAATGCTGTTTGCTAATATCGCGCTGGATCAGTTTTCTGGTAATCAGAGGATGGTTACTCTTTGTTAATTGGGTAATGAGAATTTTATTTTTATGAACTAACATCCGTATATTCGAAGTTTGTTTTATGTTGTCCAGAATCCCCGGGGTAAAAAGAATAGCGGATGGTAAGTGGAAGCCATACTGCAGTGAGGTTATCTGCCAGGCAGAAATAGTACTGAAAAGTTAAGCAGGACTATCAGAACTCGTTAGGGACTCTATGCGTGTGAGTAATAGCAAAAGAATACGCTGGTGAAAATTTGATGTTATATCACCTAGAAAGGGTAACATTGAAGAAGTAACAGGTATTTCTGGAGCTTGTGTGAAGAGTAAACGGAAGGGTTTTACTCGTAGTATATGTTAGTAAACGGAAAGGGTTTTACTAAGTGTGAGAGAAACTATCTTTTTCGAATTTAGAAGAAACTGGCACGATAGCGAATGTTTTATGTTGTTACTGAAATTTAATTAAGATTTATAGAGAAAATAAGTTTGCGTAAGATTTTGTAAAGGGAGGGTCAGCTGCCGGAGAGGGAGCTGACGTCACAAACGCCGCGCTGGGATTGGTTGATACAGCGGGTGTGGAAAGACCCTTGTAAAGGAGGGGTCAGTAGTCAGGAGTAGTACTGACGTCAAAGGTACCGCGCTGGGATTGGTTGAAACAGCGAGGGACAGAAAAGCGCAGATTGTAAAGGAGGGGTTGACAGACTAACATCACAGAAAGGCCGCGCTAGGATTGGTTCAGAAATAGAAGAAAGCAGACACTTGATTGGTTGATATTCTAGAAGCTAAAATCTTAAGTGGGTAGAGATTGCATGTTAAAATGCGATCCAACTTTAACAGGAACTCGTCCGGATAGGAGATTCCTAGGTTTTGCAGAGTATAATTTTATACACCGAAGATTAGATAGAATGTACGGAGAGAAGAGAAAATGTCCTTTCTGCAAAAGATTAAGAACTATTTTAAAAAGGATAAACCAATCAAAACTAGGGAAGGAATTATCATTCCACCAGCTAAAACGCCCGCTTCATTCATGATGATGGAGAGAGGTTATCATACTTGTGTATGGATGGAGAATTGGATAGAATATACCAAAAATGATGGAATACTAGCATTTCCCGAGAATGGCACGTTCAATGGGCGAATTCTGCAAAATTTGAGATTGAGGATGAATGACTTAGAACCCAGACCTAGATTAACTCAGTACGAAGCTCTAGAGGAATGGGAAACCGAGGCATTTGAGCGTGACCGATCTAGGAGTAATAGGGTTATCGAGGATTTTTTCCCAGATATCTACATGAGTCTAGGGACGGTCAGATGAAACAATGGAGAAGGGCAATGATTACAGAAGGATTATATCCATTGTTAACAGCAGAGGAGAAATTAGGAAGTAAATGCACAGAAAAGACAAAACATTTAATGAGAAATGACGACTCTGAAGACGAATTTATGGAAGAAATGTTAAGAAACCCCCCACCATATCAGGAAGGGGCAAGTGGATGCACCCCAAGTGCACCACCGATAAAAACTCCATTAGTGCCACAGGTAATGCATGAATTCACCCCTAGTAGAATACTTCATGACAAAGAAAGGGAAGCCCTAGAGAAGACCAGAGCAGAATTAATACAGAAAATAACACAGATAAAAGTACATCCTGATTCATTGACCATACCTGTAACAATTGGTCCAGTAGTTCCATTATATGGTACTCAGGGAAACTGTCCTCCACCGATACTTGCACCTACTCCTGTAAACGCTACAAACCCTGAAGCAGTAGTAATGGTTGAAGATCACTTTAGTGACAGCGAATCCACAATATCATTGATGGATTTACCCATTCGAGATTCTGTCAATATTACTCCCAAGAGAACTACACCTGGGTGTTCAAAAGATATAAGTCTAGTAACTTCATCAGGAGCAAAAAGTGCCACAATAGTCACCCCTGAAGATTTAGAAAGGTGGGCACAAGAATCAGTTAAACAGTGCACACCTCCGAAAATAATGGACATTCATAAATTGAAAGTCGAATTAGAAGAAATAATAGCAGGAAATGTAGGACTAGATCGCTTAAATACCTATGATGATGAAGAATTATTGTTCATGTGCAGGAGTATCACAAGAAATGTAAGGTTATTCCATGAAAAATTATCTAATTTAGCACTACAGATGGGAATAGAAATAGGGAGATCAAAAGTACTACAGAAACCCTATAGAGCAGAATTCTCAGACAAAGATTTAGAAAACATGAATGCCTCTGGAAGAAAATTACAAGTAAGAGAATTAATGATAGTTTTGCAAAAATGGGGAGACCTAGATAAATGGAGAACTAGGTGGGCCAAGAAAAAGGAAGAAGCACGAACAAGTAGAACAGCATCTGAATATGTGATGAAAGAGACAGGGAAAGCAGACCAAATGTATCCAATGCGAGAAGTTGCGGGAGGAGGATATGTACATGTCCCATGGAGCAGACAGGATATTTTGTCATTTACGAATGATTTTCCAAAGTTGAGAGAAAAACCAATTGAATGGTACAAGCAGGTTGACAGGTTTGTGAAGGTGTCAAAGGTATTGTTAAAGGACTTAGATGGTTTGTTTGACATAGTGGTACCTGCCGATTTATGGACAGATTGCAAAATCACAGTGGATTGGCCAAGTGACGAGTATCCTAGAGATCCGAAAACAGGTGCCCCGTCAAATGATGTGATGAAAAAGTATCAGCAGGTGATAACTTACCTGAAAGGGAAAATACCACCGAAAGAAACAGATTGGGTGAAAATAGATCGAACTACCCAAGAAGCTAATGAATCGGTACATTCATACTATGAGCGTCTATTGCAGGTATTTAAACAGTATAGTGGATTTGAGGACATTGGAGACAAGAACATGAGTCAGTTTGTGTATCGATTTGTTTACGGTTTGAAGCCAGAAATTTGTCAGATGATTAAACAGCATATGCTGTGTTGGCAAGGGAAGCCGATTGATGAAATTTTGAAGTATGCAAAATATTGTGGAGACGATATTGAGGATAGACACAAGAAATTGCAGGAAAAAGTGATGTGGGCTCAGGTGAAAATGGCTGAGAAACAGGGAATTAATTTGGAAAATCCGAGTGAAAATCAAGGAAAAGATTCTGGAACGAATGGAGATACTGGGAATGGTGGAAAATTTAGAGGACGAATGAGTAGAGAAGAAGCTAAAAAGAAATTTCCTTGTCATGGATGCGGAAAATTGGGGCATTGGAAGGATGAATGTAAAAAGATCCGGAATAATAATGGCCCAAATCAAAATTTAAATCCACAGACGCAGAATGACTCACCGCAGGGTGTAAACCCTCAGAGTCAGTTGCCACCTGCACCTATTCAGGGTAATGTAAGCAGAGCAAAGCACGGTACAGACATCGGATATCAAGGAGGAAGTGGTAAGAATGATTATATAACATCACAGTTTCTTTTGCAGGACGATTTCTGTCAATACAGTTCATGACGGTGCCTAGGAGAGGGGGAGAAGGAGTGCGTACTTGGCGCATCCCTACCGGTAGACCAGTCAGGTCCATATGTTGAAGGAAATGTGAAAGGTAATGATATTACTTTTCTTTTGGACACTGGTGCTACCCGGTCTACTGTAAGAACAGCAGACATTCCAGACCTTCCTCTCTCTGGTGAAAATATCCAAGTAGTGGGGGTAGCTAATCAAAGGATTAGGACACCTCTTACCGAACCAATGGAAGTTAAAATCGGAAACTTCAGAGAAATGCATCAATTTGTAGTGTGTGATTCTAGTCCAGTAAACTTATTAGGTAGGGATTTGTTGTGCAAGATGAATTGTACAATTTTCTGCACACCGGATGGTGTGGCAGTTCAGACACCAGATGAAGACCATGTATATAAAATTATGATTGCAAAACAGGGTACAGAAGTAGATGAGATGTTTTCGTTAATAACAAAAGACGAGTTGCCAGAAGAATTAAAAGGTACAGTAAACCCCATAGTTTAGGAGTTCACAGGAAAAGAAGTAGGACTTATGACTAAAATAGACCCAGTTAAAATTACTGTAAAGGAAGGTGCAATTTTCCCAAATACCAGACAGTACAAAATGAGTGCAGAAGTAAAAGCAGGAGTCATTGAAGAAATCGATCGAATGGTTGAACAAAACATACTAAAAGAAGTAATGAGTAGCCCATGTAATTCACCAATAATGGGATTAAAGAAACCTAGTGGAAAATATAGGATTGTTCAGGACCTGAGGAAAATAAATAAGATTGTAGAACCATGTTGTCCCATAGTGCCAAATCCTGCAGTAATTCTATACCAGATTCCGTGGAGTGCAGGATGGTTCACAGTAATTGATTTGTGTCAAGCGTTCTTTTCAATACCATTGCATCCAGACAGCCAATATCTTTTCTCATTTAAATTTGAGAACAAAGTCTATGTATGGAATCGTGTCCCTCAGGGGTACACGGAAAGTCCTTCCATTTTCAATCAGATATTGAAAAAGTGCCTTGAGAAATTAGTGATGCCAGGAAGCTCAGTCCTAGTGCAATATATCGACGACTTATTGGTGGCATAAAACACCAGAAAGGACTGTGTTGTTGATTCCATAGCATTATTAAATCTTTTGGCAGAAGAAGGGCATAAAGTCTCACCTGAAAAGTTGCAGTTTTGTACAACAGCTGTTAAGTATCTGGGACACCAAATTGAGAGGGGAAAAAGAAGAGTAACCTCTGAAAGAGTAAAATTAATAAAGAAAATGCAAATGCCTGTAACCCAAAGACAAGTAAGAATGTTCCTAGGAATAGTAGGTTACTGTCGGCAATGGATACCAGGATTTTCCCTACTAGCTAAATCTTTAATTAACATGACGAAAAAGAAAGCAAAGGATCCTGTTGAGTGGGATGATGAAAGTGTAGGAGCTTTTGTAAAATTGAGAAATGCCCTATGTTCAGCACCTGCCTTAGGCATGCCTGATTATAAAAGAGAATTTGCATTATTCTGTCATGAAAGAGAAAATTGTGCACTTTCTGTCCTAACTCAAAGACACGGATTAGACAGACGTCCTATAGCATATTTTTCTGCTACATTGGACCCAGTAGCAGCCGCGTTGCCAGGATGCTTAAAAGCAGTGGCGGCTACTTGTTTGAGCATTGAACAAAGTGAGTCAATTGTGATGGGACATCCTGTAAAAGTGTATGTTCCACATGCGGTTGTAATTCTGTTGACAAGAACTCGAACTCAGCATCTTACTCCTAGTCGGCTGACTAAATACGAAAGAATAATAATGGGTGCTGAAAATGTGACCATGGTAAGGTGTACTATAATAAATCCAGCAACCTTACTACCAGACCCATATCATGAGAGAATTAAAGATGACGAAGAAGATGAACATGATTGTTTACAGATTACAGAATTATGCACAAAACCACGCCCAGATATTGAGGAACAGCCTCTTAAAAACCCAGACAGGGAGCTATTTGTTGATGGTTCATGTCAAAGACATGAAGACGGTAAACTAACTGCTGCCTATGCGGTATGTGAATTAACTGGAATAGTTGAAGCATCCTATTTACCAGGAGTAAAATCTGCACAAGTAGCTGAATTGATTGCGTTGATAAAAGCCTGCAAAATTGGGAGGAATCAAAAAGTAACTATATTTACCGATAGTCAATATGGTTACGGGGTTGTGCATGATTTTGGCCAATTATGGATGCAGAGGAATTTCTTGACTTCTTCAGGATCCCCCATTAAAAATGGACAGTTTGTAAAGGAATTGCTGGAAGCAATACAATCACCAAAAGAATTGGCTGTGGTGAAATGTGCTGCACATCAGTCAGGAGATGACTGGGTGGTAGTCGGCAACAGATACGCAGATCTGGTGGCTCAACATTGTCCCAAAAATAGATTGTCAGTCAATAAGAGGGTGGAAAGAATGGGAATCAGCTGCCAACTTATGCTGTATATGCCGCCTGAAACATGGAATGATGTTAAAAGACTGCAAGATGAAGTGGATGAAAGTGAAAAGAATTTGTGGATCAAAGTAGGTTGTTCCCAGAGACGAGATGATGAAGTGTGGATCAGTGCTGATGGCAGACCAGTCATGCCAGATTGTCTACTCTCACAAATGGCCAGAATGTATCATGGAGACACACACATAGGGAGAGATGCAATGATTAGGCTCTTCAGACAAAACTGGTATAATCCTAAGTTCAGGGCTGTTGCAGAGAGTCTTTGCCAAAGGTGTTTAACTTGCCAGATGCACAATCCAGGGAGGAAGACAATAATTGGGTTTGGAAAAATTGGAAAGGCAGAAGGACCATTTATAAGACTTCAATTCGACTTTCATACAGTTACCACCATGCAGAGGGCTGAAATATGTACTGGTCATAGTATGTCTGTTTTCAAAGTGGGTGGAGGCTTACCCTACCAGGAGAAATGATAGCATTACAGTGGCAAAACTGTTGCTACGAGAGCTCATTCCTAGGTTTGGTTTCCCAGTAACTTTGGAATCAGATAGAGGAAAACATTTTAACAGTGAAGTGATCAAACTAATCTGTGAAGCATTCCAAATCCAACAGAAACTGCACTGTGCATATCGTCCAGAGGCTTCTGGAGTGGTTGAACAATTGAATGGCACTATAAAGTCAAGATTGGGAAAAATGTGTGCGTCAACATCATTAGAATGGCCAGATGCATTGCCACTTGTTTTAATGGGACTCAGAAGCATACCTGACAGAAATACAGGATTGAGCCCCCACGAAATAATGATGGGAAGAGCAATGAGACAAACACATGTTCCCACAAACAAACTGCTGAATATATCTGATGATATGGTACTGGACTATTGTAAAGGACTGGCTGACCTAGTGCGTTCTGTCTCTCACCAGGTTGGAGAAGACGCAGTTTCCAGGCAGCCTGAACAGGAACATGATCTGAATCCTGGTGACTGGGTGGTAGTGAAGAATCACACCAGAGAAACGTGTCTATCACCCAGATGGAGCAGTCCTTGTCAGGTCATACTAACCACAAACACAGCAGTGAAGTGTGCAGGATTTCCTAATTGGATTCACGTAAGCCACACCAAAAGAGTACCAGATCCTGAAGAAGAAAATCCTCAGACAGCATCAATCACTGAGGAAGCTGAAGGTTGCCCAGCTGAGGAATCTCAGGCTCGAGATTCAAGAGAAGCTGAAGAAGAACAACCGAGCACAAGTCAGGACTGGATACCGGTGGTAGAAGTTTCTGAAGTTTACTACAGAACAAGAAGTCAAACAAAATTGGAAGAAATTGAAGAAAATCAGATAGGTGAAGAAGAAGCAGCTCAGGCACAAGAAGAAGAGACAATAAGAGAACCTGAGCAAGATCAGATAGGGAAAGGAAACTGGGCTCAAAGCAACGAAGATCTGATAAACTTTGAGCAGGGACAGACAGGTTTAGAAGAATCCGGTCAGGCTGCAGAAGTACAAAGTGCAATAAGCCCTGATCAGAACCAGTTAGATCAAGAAAAATACACAGAAGAAAAAGATCATGAAAATCAAGAACATGAAGAAATAAATCAAGAACAAGATCCCTTATTGGAAACTCACAGTGGAGCTGTTGCAGAGAAACCAATCAGACCTGAAAAAGAGCAAACAAGAAACACAGTAATTGCAGAACACGAAACAGTACTAAGCAGTGAAAATAAAAAGATTTCTGAAGACAAAGATAAAGAAACAGTGCAAACAAAGAAAACAAGAAAAGGAGATCATTGGCCGAGTGTCATTAAAAGAGTAAAATACCACATAACAACCAGAAGTGAAGATCCAGATCAAGTGAATGAAGTAACAAGTCAAACTGAACAAGAAAATAAAACTGAGAAAAGAAGAAGTAAAAGACTGAAACTTGTGAATAACAAATTCAAGGGTCCTGATTGGACTTACATCATTCTTGAAGATTACGAAAGCTCAGAGTCAAGTGAAAGTGGTGACGAAGGAACAAGTGCAGAACTAACGTACGAGAAAGAAACAAGACCACCTTGACTAAGCAAAAGAGTCATATTTAAAGAAAAGAGGAAATAGATAAGAAGAGCGATCTTCCTTGTCGAAAATGCCTGACGATAGAGTTGCTGGGAGACCAAAACAGAGATGTTGTAGAAGATGCTGTGCAATATGCATATGTAGTCTAGTAATGGTGCTTATAGTATGGTTAGTCCTGATTGTAGCAGTTCCTTACCTTATGATAATGGATAAAAAGATTAATAATGAAACTAAGGAGAGGACAGCAAACATGAAGGGCAATAGAGTAGAACTAATGGCAGAGAATGAACCAGAAATTCATCATGAAGTAGCTGACAACGACACTAGTTTAAACGTTTTCACAAAGTTATTGTTTCAATATGTAGATACCATGGAAGTTAGTAATTGTTATGTCTGTATGAAGTTACCTGAATCAGTAGCAGAAGGATTAACATACCATCACTTACCACTGACATATGGCATATCATGTAGTGTTTTGTCTAGTTTATTTTATAGAACAGGGAGACTTCAGTATTATTATTCAAACCTAGATGTGATATTTTCTGAGGTTCCGATTCGCAAGAGTATGAACCCAGTGCTTAGTAGTCAAGACGCACAGTTTATGGGAGAATTTTTCTTAACAATGAAATCAATAGACATAACACATGCACATAGACACAATCTAACATGTTCTTTACATGAAGAAGAAAAGATATTTTTGAACTTAGTGGAAGATAGAAGACAAGATTTTCAAAAGAAAGCTTCTGAGCATAAGGCTCATTTACCACCTTGGGCAGAAAAAGAAGGGAGTTACACACCTGGCAAGGCTCAAGCTGCTATGGCTCTGGATTTCGTAAAGACAGGAAAAATTTGTCTTCATAGGTTAAAGACTGATTATAACAATGTTTTCATCGGTACCAGTGAATGTGAACACAATTTCTTAATTCTTGGAGGTTGGGGAATCAAAGGAGGAACAGATTCAGTTTTTCCTGGAATTTATTATGTGTGTGGGAATAAGGCTTACTTTAGGCTTCCTGCACGGTGGTATGGAAGTTGTTATTTTGGAATAGTATTTCCAAAGATATACCACGTAAAAAGAAACACTGGGAGCAATGAAAACAATAGCGAATTAATACGTAGTAAAAGAGCTAGTTTTTCAGAAATTGTAGGTGATATATTTGGTGCATTGATACCTTCAGTGGGAATAATTCTGAACTCAAGGAAAATATGTAAATTGTCTACAGTGGTTGATCGTTTATCAACGGATACTGCTGGAGGTTTTCTAATGATTAATGCGGAGATGGTTGCGATTAGATCTATGGTGATGCAAAATCGACTTGCTCTTGATATTATATTGGCAAAAGAGGGCGGAGTCTGTAAATTATTGAAGACGAAACATTGTTGCACTTATATTCCTGATAAGAGTGCAGAAATTGGAACGTATATACAGAATATAACTAAACTTGAGAAGGAACTTAAACCACTGGAAGTTGATAGTGTATGGGAAAGATTGACAAATAGTATCTCGTCAATTGGTACCTGGTTTACTAATATAGGAAAAGGACTTATAGGTCAAATATTAGTACCCTTAGCAGGGATAGCAATAATAATATTGGCAATAACAATATGGTGCAAATGTTGTAGAAAGAGTGGAACATACAAAGTGACAGGTAGAGGAAAGAAGCGAAAAATTGATGAAATAGAACTTGAAGAGTGGAGAAGTGAATTATACAAGAAATTGAAAGGGGATGGCAAAAATGGAAAGTGTAAGAATGAGAATAAAGTAATTTGCTAGAAGTTGGCATCTGATTGTTGGTAGTATTTTGATGGCTCAGAAACGCCATCAGAGAGGGGATTGATGGAGCAAGGTTTCATAACCGAAACTTGCTTGTATACAATCCTCCTCATAGTATTAATTTATTAAACTTGTATTGTTTATACTAACCTTTGCATACACTACACGAAAGAGAAGGATTCTTGCCTATGTGTTTTACTAATGAATAACGCTTGTCTGTAATCCAAAATGGCCGCTAAAACGCGGGAATATCACTGCGCATGTCGCAACCATATCACATGGTGTGACGTCTTTCTTTGCTTGGTGGGAAATTTCTGCTTCTGCGCAGTGTGCTTTAAAATGGCTGCTTGATGTTTTCACATGCTTCAGCTTGCTCTCATGTCATTATTAAATTGTCGTTTTCTTAACGCTACTAATGCGGGACAGTATTATAATTAAATGGGAATAGAGTAGAAAAGGTGGGTATACAGTGAAACATTTTATTTGTGATTTTAATATTTTCTTCTTTGACTTTTATCAGTTCGTAAACTTGGGCCTGGGTTTGGTGCAATGAAAGCTCGTGTGACAAAGATTCCGCACATGCGCCCTGCAGTGGCAGACCAAATAGAAAAAGATGAAGTCAACTTGGACATGACCCAAGGTCATGACCTGCTGGCCGACACCACTACATACCAAGATGTTCTTGCCGAAGAGAAACATTTTATATGAATAAATTGTAAATTTTGTCATGAGACGGGTGGGAAATAAAGCAAATGTATTAAATTGAAGGGGCGGTAGTTTAAAACAATAGGCTTCAGAAATACAAGGCAAATCAATATGGTGTGAGAATCCACCCACTGTCCCTGTCCAATCAGAAGTAGTGGTCCCATATTTTTAGCAACATTAAGGGGAGGTACATGGGTGTAGAAGGGTATAATAGAATATAGCATTAGTTAATTAGTTAGAACAGGCGTCCATGCTGTCAGGAAGAAGAGCTTCAGACTGCCAAGCTGATCGATTGCAGACTGAACCGCTGTCCAGAGAGGTCCTGAGGAGGGGGCGGCGGAGTCCATTAGAAGGAAGGCACGGGAGAATCGAGGAGAAGCCGAGTATCAGAGAGGGGAACGACGCAGGCGTCGTTGTAGAGAGGTCACCGGTCCTGTCCTGATCCGGGAGGAGGTCTTTGCTTTTCATCCTTCCTGGGTCCTATTCTTTCCAACTCCTTGGCCAAGGGGTTTGGTTCTCGCACTTAGGTAAATATAATGCAACCTTTAGTTGCGCTGCTGTCTCTATCCTCTTCTTTCCTGAGGGACCGTCATTGATTAGCAATAATTATTCTATGCTTCATCTTGGGTATTGCGATTAAGTACCGTGTGGTTTCTGTAATTTACTCTGCTAAATCTTTAGATAAACATTTTAAAACTTCCTGACTCAGTGGTTATTTCAGGATGATGTACTATAATGAATGTCACTCATTTAAAATTTCCCAATTAGCAAAGGATTCATTGGTAAGTCATTACTCTTCATTCGGAAGGTAATTGGTAGCAGGGATTTTGATAAAGAGTAACAACTGATAAAACCCAGCGTAAGTATTAGCGTAGTATGAATGTATGGGCCCAAGTGAGTAAATGGTGTATGAATGCTGTTTGCTAATATCGCGCTGGATCACTGCTTTCATGCTGGTGAGAGCAGCACCAAGATTGTCCAAGGGAGTTCCAGCATCTGGTTCCTGTGTCAGCGAATGAAAAGGTCTGGAGCGAGGACATCACTGTGTTCCGTATGTTTTATTTTATTTTGTTTATATTATTTTACACACACACGACCACGTAGATGCCAGGCACCACTGCGCATAATAGATGATTTGCAACCACCAAGAAATTAACTCCCCTTCTTCGAAGAGCAATTCGTCCTCTTAACAATCCAATAAATACCATAGGCCTCTCAATCACAAATTCTTCATTATGAGCTCGCACCTGCAAATTACTCACTAAAAATAAAGTGACCTTGGAAGATTGGGCTTGGCTCCCGGCTACTCTCACTAATACAGCATCTGTCCGTGGGGACTGAAGTCTGAATAATATCAACAAGGAAAATAAGCAAATTAGACTCTGTTCTTGGAATGTTCATGGTTCTGCTTGATTTTTGGCTGATCCAGATACGATATCCTTTTTACAAACCTTTGAAACCTTAATGTTTCAGGAAACATGGAAAGAGCAAGATACTTCATTGATCGGTTGGTTACAAGGAATTCAACCTCATAGCCACAAATTCAATTAATCAAGGTCGTGCCACAAGCAGGGGCTCATTTTACATTGCAACAGAATTGAGTGTTAATGTAGAAGCTATTGACTTGTAGCTATGGTGATAACAAGGTGTGCTTTTACAGTTTGAGTCCCAATTGATAATAACATCTATTTAATTGTAAGAAGAAGGAACAAAATGACCCAACTGTTTACTTTGTGGGACACTGTAAGAACTTTGGCACTTTGTTATCCGACTGCCAGTTTTATCATCTCCAGTGATTTTAATATTCATCTTGTATCTCCCAGATCATCAGATAGGTCAAGTAAGGGGGTGGCCACGTTTTGTTGAGGTAACTTCCAGCACTTAGGCCTAATAATGCTCAATGAGGAATTTCCAGCTAAATGAAGAGATGTACCAACATTCAAAAACTCGAAATATGGTTCAATCATTGACTACTCTCTTGTAGCAGAAGGATTGGGCTCAATAATTGCTGACTATAAACTCATTCCAAGAGCTGAAAGTGATCATAAGCCTCAGTCACTATTGTTGGTTCTGTCGGTATGTTGTCATCCCAAAGCCAAAGCGCTCCATCAAGTCTGTTCGACTAATAGTCTGAGAAGGCTGGTCTGGCTTTCGGATAAACGGTGCGAAATATTGGAATATGCTGACTTATAAATAAACAATAGCAGCCTGGGCATGTCAAGTAGCGGAAGTATGGTGGATAAGTGGAAAATTATTTCCACAACACTGGTGAAGAAATTTCCTGCAAATAATCACTCAAAGGCAACTCCCCTAAGTTTGACTGCTAAGAAGTGGTATATGCCTAAGCTGTTCCACCTAAAAAAGGCTCTTAATAGAGCCTCAAGGGTTGCCTTCAGTCAACCCCACTGGTCAATCTATTGCTCCCTTAAAGAAAAGGTGAGGTCATTGAGAAGGATCTATAGACAAGAAGTTTGGAAGGCGGAGATTCAGTACCAAGAGGCGGTGTGGATTAGGCTAATAAGTGACACCAAGTCTAATAATGTTAAAACTTTTTTGGGAGTATTCAGTGAATTGGAAAAAGTAGGTAATAGGGCCTACAATGTCAATATTACCGAGAATGTATGGGTCAAGTTCATCAATAATTTGTATAGCCCTAGTACTGCCAACCCAAATGGCCCAATAAGGAATTATCACCTTGTGAAGAATAATATGACATCTGAAATGATTGGGAGTTGCCATAGTTCACCTTCGTCTATATATGAGTTTGAACCTCTGAGCAAAAAAAGAAATTACCACATTCCTTCGCCGGGTCAGATCAAATTGGGCCCCCAGCCCAGATGGTCTTCCCAATGCTATATTTTGAGCCAATCCTGATCTGTGGGCATAAGTCCTGACTTCCCTGTACAATAAGGTTCTATTAATGAATATCAATCCAGAGTCCTGGCAAGGAAGCATCAGTGGCTCAGTAGATAACCCTTCAAACTATTGGTTAATCGCTTTAACTGATGTTGAGGCTAAGGTTCCAATTAACCAATCGGGATTTCGAAAAGGCCAATCTACTATCACTAATTTACGGACCCTCACCCTGTTGGCGGAGCGAGCCGTTATTAAAAAACAAAATGTATATATCTGTTTTATTGATTTAAAAGCTGCATTTGATTCGGTTCCACAAGCTATATGATGAAAAAAAACTCACTGGTTGTAGAATTCCCCAGAAATTGTTGGATGCTATCATGCGTTTGTACTCAAATATATGGGTACAAGTTAAATTAGGTGATGGCTCCAGTCTGTTTCAGAATGTAAAACTTGTAACAGCCTTAAACATGTCAGTTTTGTTTCTGCACCTAGAAGTCATTAATGCTCATCATCCTAAACTTGCCAATTGCCATCTACAATATCTTCAGTATGCCGATGATATGATATTACTTAGCCACACCCCCATAGGATTACCATTGCTTATCGCTGCTTTTGATGGATATATATTACAGCAAATCGTTTGGAACTGAATATAAAAAAAACTAAGGTAATGGCCATAGGTTCATCGACTACTAAATCTCGAACCTGGCAAGCAAGAGGAAGGCCAATTAAGATTGTAAAATTATGTAAATATTTGAGCATCCTATTTGATAATAAAGTCTAGTTTAAAAGCCATTTTAATGTACTAAGAGCAAAAACATACTCTCTAATATTCGCTTTAAGTCATTACGAGATTCTCTAAAATTCCAATTGTATGAACATTATCAGAGCCAAGTTGCTCCCAACTATTTCCTATGGCTCTCCTATCATTAATGAAAAGGATGGCAAACTATTGGACCTATTGATAATAAAGGCCTGCAAGTCTGTTTTTGGAATTCGAAAAGCTATTGGACAAGGTGAAATACATCTGGAATTTGGACTCCGAAGACAAACTATAGTGAGCCAAGGGTGGTTCTTGAAATGTATGCATTCTTTGTTTTTATCAGAAGTTGGTTCCTTAACAAATAATTGCTGATGTGAAATTAAACATCCTGAATACGCTGGGGCCTGGAGATCTTACCTGTCAGAGTGCTTCCAAGGCTTCAATTTACAGGCACGGTTCCCTGATATGAATAAGGCCTGTTTAAACAGTTTGTAAACAGAAAGATAAAAGTTCATTCTTTGATTGCTGATAAGGAGGCTTTAGCTGCAAAGAAGCATCCCTGGACAGTGATAAATTCTCACCAAAGACTGGAAATTCAGCCTTATTTAATTTCCAATTTACATGTTCCATGCGTCTGCCCAAACTTGCTTACTGCATGTCGCATACTGTTAAAGCCATCATTTCTCTATGTTGGGGTGAGATCTGTCCGCCAGGCCCTCATATTATGCCTATCAGGTGTCTCAAGTACATCTTTACCATAAGCACTAATCATTTGCTTCTTCCCCGGTGTTCATAATGTTTACAAGCAAGATCTTGGACTAGGATAATTGCAGCTTTATTTTATCCTGATGAACCCCCACCCGCCAGCTCCGCTCGACCAGCCTCGCCCTCGCCACAGTCCCCCGCATCCGGAAAACGACCGCCGGCGGCAGATCCTTCTCCCACCTCGCCGCCAAGACCTGGAACACCCTCCCCACCAACCTCCGACAGACACAAGACCTACTGGCCTTCAGAAGACTCCTCAAGACCTGGCTCTTCGATCAGTAGCAGCACCACCCCCCTCTTCCCCCAGCGCCTTGAGACCCTCGCGGGTATGTAGTGCGCTTTATAAGTGACATGATTGATTGATTGATTATACATGCATTGGCTCTAACTGACTTGTCAAATGATTTCCATATGGCACTTTGATGCATTGTTTAACTCCGATGAATTTCTATGTATGGCGCTTTGACGTAAGATTTTTTTTACAATTTATGATTTTTATGAATATAATGTTTATAAGCACCTGCCACTTTGTATGGTTCTTTGTGGGCAAAATAAATGCAACTTTATCTTTATCCTGATGAAATTTATATGTATTGGTTGTAATCGGACTGTCGAATGATTTCTCGTGGCACTTTGACGCTTCGTTAACCTTGATGAACTTTAACGCATATAGGGGCAGATTTACAAGCCCCTTGCGCCACTGGTGTATCACTTTTTGTGACGCATCAGCGTTTTTTTTTTTATGCCAGATTTACAAAGTAACGCATCTATGGAGATGCGTCACGGAAGACAGACATGCGATGGGAATGGAACTGCGCGAGAATCTGCTGCGTCACATAAGTATTAAAATATGCAAGGTAGGCGTTCCGACGTTAAATACAATGCATTTCCGATGCAGGGATATTTACAAACATACCCCGCGGTGACATCTTTTGGCTGTGTCACGCATCTTTGAAATTGCGCTCAAAATGCTACGCCACACAAACCCACGCGCAGGAAATTACGCATTTACCATAGGAATAAAAGACAAGATAAGCAGAGCAGTCTTGCAGCAGATCAGACAGCATAGACCTACTAATCCTGCAGCTGGGAGTTGGACCAAGAAGACGACAACCACCACCAGACCAAATACCACAACAGCAACCTCCACCATCAACATAAAGGCAGTGCAGGAGAAGGGAGCGCATCTACCGGCAAAGGACCAGCCTCACAGGGACGATCAAGTAATCAAAATGTTAGGCCTGGGCGGAATTTGCGTAGTCGCGTTACGCAAAGTTCCGCGAAGATGTAAAAAATCTCCGCGAGCTACGCAGAATTCCGCGAGCACGCGGAATTGCTTGTTCCGCCCGTTCGCGAGGCAATTTTCCTGTTCGGGGACGCTGTTTGCGTGCTCGGGGGGAAATATCTCGCGAACTTGCCCATGCAGTCGCCAATTGGCGAGGCCATCTTGTTTCACTTGTCCCGCCCATTCACGATGCGTGTTTCCTGTTCGTGAACGCGGATGTCCGATGGCGCGTCCGAATGACGTGTTCGCGATCGCACACTCTCGCGGGATCGCGCAGCCGGCTACCAAAATCTCGTGGCACACGCGAACGGATAGGAAAACTCGCCGGCGAATGCAGGGATCCCGGTAAGTCGCTACCGCGTGCGCGAACACGCATTTTGAAAGCGCGAACAAGGAAAAAATTCCACTACGCCGCGGATCGCGGAATTCTCAGCAATTCCGCATTCTTCGCGGAACGCGGAATTGCCAAAATTCCGCGAGCGGAGCGGATTTTACCGCCCAGGCCTACAAAATGTATCACCTCAAGAGGGTGTCCATTGTGACCCTGCTGCGTCAGATCTCACCACAGCTACAGCCACCAACTGACAGGGTCTGCAACATTCCACAGCAGACAATGCTCTTGGCGGTCTTACACATGTTGGCCTCTGGATCTTTCCAAGCAACAGCAGCACGAGTGGCAGGTGTCTCACAGGCATCTTTCACAGCCTTCCTCCCTTCTGTCTTGGATGCCATAATTCAGCTCACACCACAGTACATCCATTTCCCCAACACACAACACACAACAGCAGCAGATGGACATTAAACAAGGCTTCTATGCCACATGTACTTAGTGCAATGGACTGCACACATGTCCAACTGGTACCACCTGCAGCAACTTCACATCTGTACCACAAATGGAAGCACACACACTCCATCAATGTCCAGGCCATTGTGGACCATCGTGGACTATACACTAATGTACTTGCCAAATATCCTGGGAGTGTGCATGATTAATATATATTCCAAAACAGCATCATCCATGACCATTTCCAAAATGGACAATATGGCAATGGGCTACTCGTAGGTAAGCAACAATTAATTAACACACATACTAATACCATGTAAGAATAGTTGGCCATCTGGCATATGTCATGCACACATGTCATAAAGACACAATAAGTGATTGTGGAAAGGCTAACCGACATCTACACTATAATTACATAACATACAGTCAAAAGGTGCATACACCCATGTCAGCATAACAGTAAGTGTCCTGTTGGTGCCATGGTACCATCTTCCCCTAAGTTTGCCAACAGGGCACATTGTGATTACAGAGGTGGTCACAGAAGCATGCAACCCACCTCATGAAATGAGGAATGCACATGAGCCCATAAGGCAACGGTGCTGTCTGAAGGCAAATTTTTCACCATTGCATGGAGTGTGTGAACACATGCAAATGATAAAATACCCAGGCCCAATGCCTGCACAGTACTACAGGCACAATGGCTGAGTACCAGAAGTTCACATCATGTGCAAAAACATTGCAGCACCTCAGAGATGGGCACTGTCGGTGTGCCCGCAAAGGTTACCCATACTGATGCCTTAAAGGGTGTCCCTTAGCTAACGCAGATATCACCTTGCATGCATGTGCACCTAGTCACAGCGCCTGTACGTAATGGAACATGACACATCTGTAAAAATTTCATTTTGAAAACCACATGCTATGTGACACATAGACCGAATTTCTGAAAGCTGATATGTATATTAATTTAATTTTCTGACCTCATGACAGCATGAGTAAGTGTCAGGCATGTGTGCAGATCAATCAATGTGACATGTCACACCTCATATATTTTGTGGACCTGTGCACACAAGTCTAGAATGATTTTGTACGAGTTCCTTGCTCAGCTGGTACGCCACATTGTGTGATGCAGGGGGGCGTAAGCTGCTGGTACACAAGTACATGGACACATTAATTCACCATGTGTGGCTTTTCGTGTGCCAACTAATACTGTCACTTTTATGCAAGACTATGTGTGTAAGGTGTGTGACATGGTTGTTGCTGTGGGTCCATCGATGCAGCAACCATGCACCCTGATGGACATCAGAAAGAGCAAAAAGGTACAAGCTGGAAGTGCCACAGAATGTCCTTCAAAACTATGTTGTGCACACTAAGTCACACTGTCGATATATGCTTACATCTCACATACTTTAATTTTCCTCCTTCAATGTGTAATGCATTGTGAAGCATGTCTAGAAAGAGGAATCCTGCAAAATTAATTGTTTTTGTGCATTAAGGTGTCCCTTCATGTTTAAAGACAATCTACACATGACGCAGGCATCTGTGCACCATGGTACCAGGCTGCATGTGCAGGGCCATGTCATCCGATTGTGTGCCAACAAATGGGAAAGCACATTGAACAAAATAAACTATAGAAATATGTTGCATCACTGTGCCTTTAAACTGACTCACTTCTGCACAGCCAAATTATTTGCAGCATGTTCATAGTGAAATTGTCCTAGGTGTGCTATGCACAATCATGGAAAGTGTGCATCTAACATAATAATTACCCATGTATCACTCAAAGACCTCACACATTTCAGTCAACAAATCATGCACTGCAATGCACCATCCCATGTCATGCACATTACATAATAGATAACAAATTAAGTGACGCGTCACAATAATGTGCAACTCAATGTTAAACATGACGTATAAGTAACACAAATAGTTAACACACTGAAAATGTTTGCAAACTTGATGTACACCACATGCCATGTATGCTCAATTGTTCCAAAAGTTAAAACATTTGTCTCACTTTCAATCAATCAATCAATCAGGGGTTTGTAGAGCGCACTACTCACCCGTGAGGGTCTCAAGGCGCTAGGGGGGGGCAGCTCCTGTTCAGTCGAAGAGCCAGGTCTTGAGGTCCTTCCTGAACGTGTGCAGGTTCGGGGAGCGTCTGATGTTCACAGGGAGCTCGTTCCAGGTCTTGGCTGCGATATGGGAGAAGGCTCTCCTGCCTGTTCTGTTTCTGCGGATGCGGGGGACTTCTGCCAGGGCGAGGTCGGCGGAGCGGAGGTTTCTCTTGGGTATGTGGAAGGATAATCTCTCGTTGAGGTATTTGGGTCCGATGTTGTTGAGTGATTTGTAGGCGTGGGTGAGAAGTTTGAAGGTGACCCTCTTCTTGACGGGGAGCCAGTGGAGGTCTCGTAGGTGTTGAGTCATGTGTTCGTGACGTGGTGTCCCGAGGATGAGTCTGGCTGCGCCATTCTAGATGGTTTGGAGTTTGTGTAGAAGGGTCCTGTTGATACCGGCGTATAGGGCATTGCCGTAGTCCAGTCTGCTGGTTATGAGTGCATGGGTGACGGTTTTCCTGCAGTCGGGGGGATCCATTTGAAGATCTTTCGGAGGATGCGCAGGCAGTTGAAACTGGTGGAGGCGACGGCGTTGATCTGGCGGTTCATGGAGAGGGAGGAGTCGAGGATGATGCCGAGGTTCAGTGCGTGGTCCGTGGGGGTGGGCGGGCTCCCAAGGGCGGCGGGCCACCAGGTGTGGTCCCAAGCGGAGGTGCAGGGTCCGAGAATGAGGACCTCGGTCTTCTCGGAGTTGAGCTTCAAACAGCTGTCCTTCATCCAGGCTGCCACGTTCTTCATTCCTTCCTGGAAACAGCTGATCAAGGATATGGCCTACAGACTTGGTTGATGACACCATTTGGCAATCCCCAGACTGAACCGCAAAAGGCATACAACCATGCACATTGTCGAACAAAAAACATCAGAGAGAGAAGCTTTGGCATGCTCAAGTCCAGGTTTCGGTGCCTGGATTTATCAGGTGGAAGGCTACTGTATTCACCAGAACTGGTCTGCAAGATGATCATTGTATGTGCAATACTACATAATATATGTGTTAAGACAAATGTGCCTTGCGATGAAGAGGAATAGCCCCCAGAACAAACAGATGATGATGATGAAGAATCAGAAGCAGAAGGACGAGCCATACACAACACTGCTGCAGGCATATGACGTTGCTCTCACATTGTCACTCATTTTTTCACATGATATTGCTATTCAACATTTGTACCAATCAACATCAATGTCACAAATAAATTCACAAATACACATGAAAGACTTTCATTTGTGTTCATTTTGTAAACAGGTCATAAGATACTACAGCATCAAATGTGATCATATTTTATGTCATTTAATATATCATGTTATGTATCATCCAAATGACATGTATGTAACATGTGTGTACATACGCCTTTGCATCCCACATAGGACAACATGAACAAGAAGGTGCTGCATTCTCTTGGGTGTTCAACACATTGCTATAGATAGGACATGTGCATTCATCACGCTATCAACATCTACAGATGTGGCACACAGATTGGTATATGTGAACGGCAACATGCAAATGGGTACATACTTTAGACTTTCATTGCATGTTCACCTGCCTCAAGCAGTGACTGTCAAACATGTTCATGAGAGGCATTTTTAGAAATAACACACATGTAGTGACACAGTATGCCAATAAGCAATAACATTAGAAACAGTGCATATTGACCAATATTGTGATGTGTTACATCACAAATTTGAACAACTCCCATGTAAAGTGTTAATACTGTGCACAACTATCCCTGTGAACTATAAAGTAACATTGTATGTTTCTGAAAGTACATTTGAAGACTCAAGCAGGGTCATTTATGAGCCATAGACATGCAACGAATTTGCTAACACATGTTGTTCTCTGGGGTTTACTGTGTGCACGAAACAAACTGTTGGCATGTGTTGGCAGAAGCACACTTGCACCATGGTGCAAGGATGGCTGTGGGGTGTGGATGACATGCTGTGATGCAAAACGTGGCACCTTCATGCAGATGCAAAATTCATATATGCAGATCACCCGTTAAAATGTGTGCCGTCTGATGCAGTGCACATTAAAATTGTGTAAATGTACGGGCAAATATGAATTGTCACCTCATTGTGGCTTGTGACACCAACCCTCGTGTGGTGTAGCAGTTTCATGCATATACACATGAATAATTGACAATAATTGTGGAAATGCAATATTGGACATTTGTGTTGAATGGAAAAACCACACAAATGACCCACACAACAAGCAAATTTTTGCGTGATAAGTGGCAAAATACACAAGCATATGTAAAGCCACGCAGGGTGCCTGGCTGTCTAATGGTAAGATGGCCTGCAGGTGGTGCTGCTGGTGCGTGATGCAACGTGATCCACCTGTTGCACAAGTTGCCTGTAAATGTACCACAAACATCACAACATTTCAATGACCAAAAAAGTATGGACACATATCCCATGATGTACGTGGATGTCTGAACCAAAAATGACCACCACACAGCAAAAAACATGCATTATGTGGAAAAGAAACCCTACAGGGGCATTACCTGATGCATCACTTGCACAATACCACGCATCTCCACTTACTCATACATAAATCAGGGTTGAGTCACTTTGACACACAAAACTGCTCGCATCTTGGCGAATATCGACGCAAAATGAAAAACAGCTCGCATCTTGGCGAATATTGACACAAAATGAAAAACGGGTCGCATCTTGGCGAATATTGACGCAAAATGAAAAACGGGTTGCATCTCCTGTACAGATGCCTGTTACCGCATGAAGCCTAACGCAACAAAGTTGAAAGCCACGAAACACAGAGAAACATCACAGATGTGAAGTGTAAATGGCAACTGCGTCTAAATCAAGATGCTTCGTCTGAAATATGACACAAAACGTAAAAACATGTCGCATCCATACAGGAAATGATACAATGACTCAGCCATACTGCAAATCAGGAAGTACCCAGTTACTTTCTCTTTCACTTACTAGTCCTAGGAGTGTGGTTGGTGGAGGAGGCTGTTGTGGAGTCTTGTGCTAGTTTTGTTTACCTTGTACTGTGTTTTGTCTGTTTTATGTGAACTTTAAACATTTATTTGTCTGTGAATTGTTCCTTTAAAGTCTTTGTGTTATCTAAATTGTTGTCATTTGGGGTGTGAATGATTTTTTGGGGTAGATGGGTGTAGGTTAGTTATAAGGGTGGTTTTTTAGTTTTTTTGGGTAAGTTTCATTTTTTTCACATTAAGTTTCATTTAACATGTCCGGCAGGTCTGAAAACCTGTCACACACACAGTTTGGGGGCCTAGTTTGGCTAATTTTTCATTTCCTGCCCTGAATGATCAGCACAGGGGGCAGAGTGAGCAATCAATCAATCAATCAATCAATCATGTCACTCCCCAAATGAACGGCGGCAGAGGTGGTCGAAGGTCCAGCACCACATGGCCCGCATATACGATGTGGATCGAACAGTTCACCAATTGTAGTCAGGAACTGCCTTCTGAGTCCTGACTGTGTGAGACTGAATTTGTTTATCACAAGTGTTTGCTTGGGGCATCAGCATGAGGCCTAATTAGCTGTCAACAAAAGGTGTTTTCACAGAGGATTGGTGTATGTACACGATGCACTAGTCAGGATTGTTGCACAAATGTGATGTGTTGTTGAGTAAACAATGTACCCAATACCCAAGGATATTGTGTTCCAGGTAGAGGCATGTATCCCTACATAATCAATACATGGGTAGTTTATACTGCTACTACTATATGGCATGCTGCATGTCATTCAACATTTGGAGTGGCATTCAAGAGATGTGGCATCATTGTTGCACCACAGAGAACATCGCTGCTTCTTACAAGGCACCTTGCGCCGCCGGTGCAGAAGTTTGTAAAGGTGTGAAATTGACATACAGGTGGCGCAAGTGGCTTGTAAATAGCATCTTTGTCAGCAACACGCTATGGCACTTTCTGATCACAGCACAAATTTCCGGTCATGGATCACCTGACTACATAAATGTATCATGGTGAGGCATAGTACGTACATTATGTGGAAACTGTTCTGAGACCATGATGTATGTTTACTAGTTTGTTATGGCACTGAGTGTTGTTATCAATTGACTTCCATAACATCTTGTGATTTTCATGAACTTATGAGGTTCAGCTGATAGCATAGTATGTGATGCGCAACCTTTGCGGTGTGCTGTTGCTGTGTGTTGCCCACACAGTGATCAGATGCATGGCACAAGTTTCATAGTCAGCATCTCAAATGTACTCATGCATTGTCTATCTTTGAATGTCAGTGGTGTACACATTGACTGACACATGTGTACTTCTTGTATAACAGATAACATGACTGCTGAGGAGGAATGGGCTTTCCGAATAAGAAAGACATGGTATTCTCACATCTGTGAGGTAGCAAAGGGGTTCCATTGGATGTCACATCTGTATGAAAAACAAAAGCCAGCAAATACATGGGTCACAAATGTTCTAGCCAAGAAGAAACAAAATGGACATGGAAAGACGGCCTCCAAGGGCAAAGGCAATGGAGGTGGAGATGCATTGCAGGCTAGACTGTCATCCGCACCAACACCAGCCCCAGCCCCCGGACAGGCTGCGCACTCAAGTGCTGAACAATCTTGCAGTTAGGGTATAGCCGCAAAAGATGCAGATTTTTTTAAAATTAAAATACGCGGTTTGGAACTGCAAATGGCGACAATGTTAAAAAAGATGGACCAACTGCAGCAGTCTGTGGACACAATTCTGGCACAACTGTAGCGGCCATTTTGTTTATATTTTTTTAAGTCTGTTTTTAGTCAACTTTAGAATAGTTATAGTGTAGGTGTAGTGTAGATTAGATTAGGTAGTTTTAGGTATAGTAGCCAGTTTTTTAACATGTTAATAGATTTACATTTCTTTTTCAATTCTCATTCTTAGATACTTCAGGGTGGGTGGGCGAGTTTGTGTTTTACAACATCATTCTAACTTTAAATTAAAAAATATATATATATTTATGTGTTTTACGACTTGTTAGCTTAGTTTATGTGTAGATTAAGTATGTGTATGTCCATTGTGCATTGATGTGTTAAGGGTAGAAGGGGGCTGATGTTATAGTGGTCTAATGTGATACATGTATAGCATAGGATAAGTTAAGTTAAGTTATGTAGGTAAGTCATAGTTAGGTTAGAAAGATTTTTAGATAGAGATGTAGGTTTATGATTAGTTAGGATAAGGTTTTCAGATATATTCATTAAGTACTGTTTTTATTGTTATTAAAAATGTGAAATTTGCCATTTATGTTATTGTTGATTGATGGTCAGCATTTCAATTTACATATTTTTGATTTGAGTCATTAGGCACATGGAATGCAATCTGGATTTTGTGTTTGTGTGATTAGGCACAGCAAAATTTAGTATGGTGAAGCTTCATCTTACTGTTTTTGGACATGTGATTTCAACACTTGAGACTCAACATTTTGAGGCAGACACTCTTGGCGGTTGACATACATAGGACTATCATTTTTCAACGAGCAATGCAGAGAACACTTGCATGTCTATGGAACAAGATTCCACATCATCGATCCTGAGTGATATTCTAGTTGTGTACAAAGGTGTCATTTCTTACACAGATGGATAGGACGTACACACTACACATTGTCAGGCTAGGTGTTGTATGACCTATTTCATGATAATGCTCAACAAGTTAGTGTATTACAAGTGGTAAATTCAGACCACTGCTCACCACTATCGCTGAATACAGGACAAGTTGAGTGGCACTGATGGTGTACTAAGTGCACTGGAACAACTTTGCAGACATCTTGGTTACTGGTATGACTCATTTCACTTGCTGTGGCTATGTTGATAAGTTTACACAGCATCATCTCAGTTTCAAATGGCAGTAGTTGAAAATGGTTTTTCAGCATGCACATTGTGAGACTTTTGAGACAAAGATTGAGTCATTACACACTCTCTCACAGGTGCTCAATTTTATTTACACATCTCAATGAAAATAACAAAGGGTAATTGGTAAAACATAGAAGAAAGGGACATTGCTCTTGGAGCATGAGTTGTTATGCTGCAGTCATGTTTCCAGGGGTGTGAGGAGTGGCAAATTATGTTGTCAATTAGTTGTGTCGTGATAAAGTCATTGTTAGTGGCACAATGATTTTAACTCAACACAAAAGGACAAATATGTTGGAGAGGCACAGGTGTAACATGTATGAAGAGGACATTGACTCCTGGTAATATTTGTCAAAACTGGAGACAAAGTACTTTTTGGAGCCAACACATGTGACACGGTAAAATGCCAGTGTCCAGTCTTGCACTTGCATAGTGTTGCAGTTGAGTCAGTCATCTTCTCCCAATGATTCTGCTTGGTGCTCCGTGGCTCGGTATTTGCAGATTGTGTGTGAGGAGTGAAACCAACAGCAGGTCCAGAGGAGGTTTGAGGCACAGTATTTCCCTGTGACAAGAGGTTGGGCATTAGTGCAATGATGATTATGTGCTGGTTGCTGAGTACAGCTAATAAATCCCTGTGGTAGGCAGACATTGTGGCAAGGTAAGTATCCTGCTTCTGCTGCATGTCACGTAGGATTTCTACAATTTGTTCCAGATGTTTTGCCACATCCCTGGTGCCACTTTGTGTTGGCATTTGCTCATGCCTCAGCCTCATTACACCTGAGATGTTAACCAATGATTGAACAAGGCCAGGGGTTGGATTGTTGTTGGGTTGGTCCTCCTCCAGTTTGTCTGGTTCTGAGTTCAGGCATCTGAGGATGGCCTGTAGTGTACCTCCTACACTGTCCACAGCCACATGCCCCTCTCTCAGAAGGTCTCGCTGTAGTCCAACAGCTGTTTTTTTAAACTGAAGCTACGTATCCTCCGAGTCAGGGAGTGGATGTGTACTGACAGATGCAGTGTTAGAGCTTGTTTGGGGTTCGTCTTGAGCTGCGACAACATTGGTGTCACTCTTAGGAGGCGGAGAAGGTGACCCTATGGTGTACAGGATTTCATCAAGAGTATCATGATCTATTTTGGGCAGATTGTTGTCCATCTCTTGGAAATCAGGTGTGTCATCAACCTGTTCTGATGTTGTAGGTGCATCTGCTGCAAAGAGATGGAAATGTGTTACTATTGCTTGCATGTTTAATCTTTGAACTGTTTTTGCCACAGCTTCACATGTGTTTTTCCAAAGGTGATCACTGTGTGGCAGGCAAGTAATCTATATTGTAATGCTGACCTAGGAGCAAGACGTATACCCCCTTGCATCATTATTGCACCACTTTTTGTAACACCAGTGGTGCAATGTGGTGGGACTTATTTTCCCAGACACATGAAGACACACTGCCTTGCTAATGTTTAACTTGATGGTATGTACACTTTGCAGGCAACACTATGAAGGCACATTTACTTTTGAGTGGTATTGCAGTGTGTTGGCCTCCTTTGCAGCACACCATACTACACCCCTTCTGATATTTTGACCTGCTACATCTTTACAACTTTATGGTGCATGAAAGATTTTCACCCTGCACAGGCACTGAGGTTTTTTTTTAAGAAGCACCTTGCACCGCCAGTGCATCACTTTTTCCCATGTTAAAAGTGACACACTAGCGGCGCAAGGGGCTTGTAAATAACCCCGTAAATTGGTAGGAACGGTACCAAAGCAGGCACCCTTGCACCATAGTGCACAACTGTGTGCATTGAGGGTAATATTGTTTATGTGCAGGGAGGGACACCTTCTTGCACACACAATCGATAGCATTTGTATATTTATTTGTGAGCTGCACAACACAACACACATGGCAACATAATGAAAAAAGGATTTTGCACATTTGCACAGTTCCCAAGATTTGTCAAATGTCAGACCAGGTTCTCAATAGTAATTTTTTTTGGTTTGTTAAGCTTTTGCAGCAAGCTGTTCATATATGTGTCAGTCAACACTCACTAGGTGTTGCAATTGTACACTGACATGGACACCCATTGCCTGCACCTTCCACAATGAGTAAGGCGTGAATGAGTGACATATCTACAAAACTGCGTAAAGCATCGTGAAGTGGCTTAACACTACTTTGTGATTGAGCCAATGACCATATTCCCAGGTCTATTTCCTATTAGGTGATGGGGTTTGGGATTTGGCTTGTAAGAATGGCCCTTTGTGTGTATGGTCCATGCCATGGGTCTTGATTTGTGTTTTCACATGCAACACCTGACACTTAATTTGACAACGTTTTAAGAAAATCTTAATCTGGGTATGCATCATTGGCCTAAGGCTACATTAGATAAGCATATGGATGCACACTAGAGGTTTTTTGATGGATTTGCTGTGACATTTCAACTTTCAATGGATACAGATTTTCAGCAACACACATGAAGTGAGGGAGACAGCTATTGTGAGTTCTTGTGTGCAGGAAGGGTCACGTGCCTGCACTAAATGATTCACTCACACAACACAGGCACCATTACACCATCGTGCAGGGATACCAGCGTTGTGGGGAGATTGTTTTTGTGCAGGAAAGGCACCTTCATGCACATGAACAATAAATTTAGGTGAATTCATCTTCCGATGCGTGCTGTGGAATGCCATAGGCATTTGAAGAGGATAAAAAAGCTGGGAACATATGAACATTTCTCCTTGTTGCACCTCGCTGGGCCAGCCCTAGGGTGGCATAGCTTTCTGATGCATTTGCAGATTAACTATTGCTCATTAATCTGAATATGCATCAGTGGACATAGATGTTGCATGGTGTAGCATTAAAAGGGTGATATTTACAGGCACAGGTAAAGCCACGCAAGGTGGCTTTACCTGTCCATGTAAATATCACGCAGCAGGTTACACCACTGGTGCCTCACGCAACGTGTCGTTCGGGCGGGACAAGGGGTTTGTAAATCTGCCCCAGCAAAGAGAGACATGGCAGGGCTGGTTTGGCATGTGCAAAGTGTGATTGGCATATGTGATTTACTTCCATTACGGATAGGTGGGACTGGGGACAGGTCCCAGTACATCAAGATGCACACAGCAGACTGTGGCACAGGTACATATTTAGCTGAGATCAC
The DNA here is from genome assembly GCA_963921515.1 of Calotriton arnoldi. Classification (NCBI taxonomy): domain Eukaryota; kingdom Metazoa; phylum Chordata; class Amphibia; order Caudata; family Salamandridae; genus Calotriton; species Calotriton arnoldi. Next base: position 214,661 of record CAWUFW010004394.1, on the reverse strand, counting down.
CACCATGACCCATTACTCACATATTTGCACTTCTTGTGACTTACCCGTTGACTGCTGTTGATTTTCTAAGGCTGCACTGTCATTTTCCGAGATTCCAGTAACCAACTCCTCTGGGATAACAGTTGCCACCCGCTCCTCCAGGGCATCCAAGACCTCCTGTTCTGCTGGGGTTCCTCCTCCTCTCTGCAATGCTGCCTTGCGGTTTGCAGCTAGTTTTTCCTTTGTTCTGCGCTTGCAGCCATGCCAGCGCTTTTTACAGTCAGCGACAGTCCTCTTTGCTTGTCCTACGCTGTTTATTTTCTGGACAATGGTCTGCCATATCGCCTCCTTTGTGGAAAGTGGCAACTTTGAACTCATGAAGAGCTGGTGCTGATAATTGGTCACCTCAGTGACCTGTATTTCATTCTCCTCTTGACTGAAGTTAGATTTGCGCTTCCTTTTTTGCCAGGGTCTCTGCATGTGCATCAGGACTTTTGCTGCGGTTGGTTGCTTGAGGGTCCTGACTACTGGAGTGTCCTTCCTGGTCCATTGCAGACTCCTCTATGGTCCCCAAAGAGGTTTTTCTTCAGTTGCGTTATTTTTGGGGTGCTTTTTTGCCTCTTCATGCAGTGGTGAGTGTCGCAGACTGCTCGGACTGGCGTTGCGTGACGCAAATCTGCCATACGTCACTTTTTCAGCAGTTGCGTCAGGCTGACTTGTGGCAGTTTTGTGGCACCTACATCAGTTCTTCTGATGCAGGATGCAGCGTTGCGCCATGGTCCGCCAAGATGTACATATGGCGCAACCGTGGCGATTTGCGTTGCCGCAGTGGCGGCGCATTGTTTTTGAACCATCGCTGCATTGCGGCAGCAATGCATCACTTCTTGTAAATCTGCCCCTTAATGTCTATAAGCAATTGGCACTTTGATGTAATCATTATGTTTTTTTTGTGGGCCAGAACAAATGTAGCTTTATCTTTATGTATATAATTTTCACCAGCACCTGGCACAGTCTGTGGGCTAGGATAAAGGCAGCTTTATTTTTATCCTGATGAAATCTATGTGCATTGGTATTAATCGGACTGTCGAATAATTACACATGTCACTTTGACTCATCATTAACTTTGATGAACGTTTACGCAAGTAATGTTTATAAGCACTTGGCACTTTGATGTAACCTGTATGTTGTTTTATGGGCTAGAACAAATGTTGCTTTATTTTTAACCTTGATGAATTTAATATGTTTTAGCTCTAAATCGAATAGTCGAGTGATCCCTCAGCGTTGTATGGTTTATACAAGAATATTATATCATGGGAAATGTATTGTAATGTATCTCTTTGTGATAATTTTAATTAATCAGACAATAAAATGTATTTCATTTCATGTGTGATGCCAGAAAGTTATACATTTCTGCAAAGTAAAGTTCTAAATTCAGCTAGAGGTCATTTGTGTAGATCCCTCAAGGTTTCTCACTAAAAAAATATTTAAAATAAGTTAAAAAACCAGCTGTTTTGACAACGTTTTCATATGTAAATTTTTCTCACAAAGGCTGATGTACAAAACCAATACACCCGTATGCCCGATAGATTCTTCTGGTCGCTGAGATATATAGGATTTGAAGGGTTGTCCAAGAACCCGCGATACCCAGAGCTGCATTTTACAATGGTTTTTCATTGTGTAGCCAGTATAGAGCAATTCATAATGTAAAACATAAAGAGTAAACAATGGGTATGAAGGAAACCTATGTATTTCTCAAATGTGCACCAGATACTGAGTTTAGGAGCAGTGGTTATTTGTACATCTCTGAATTTGTGGGTAGCATGCGATTCAGAGGGCATTTTGCAAAATGTCTTCTTTTATACACACTGGCTTGCATTTGGAAGGCACAAAAGCAAATAATTCCAATCAGTAACAACAAATGTTCTACGATTCTGTGTTCCTACATTATTCTAAATAAAATGGTAACTCACTTGCATGAGTGGTCCTTGCACCCGCGACAGGAAAAGACCCAAAATGCAACATGGACAGATCAAATTTTTGTACCAAAAACCAATGCTTTTTTGCAATGATGATGGCTGCAGACTTCGGATTCTAGCTCAGCCACCACCCAGGACAGCCTACCATACTCAGACATTTTTAAAAATTTGACACCCATGGATGTCTTGAATGGTGTGACTTTAATCTGTGGCTCTAGCAAGGAGTCCTTAACAGGTAGCCCTTGCATACCTCAAACTTTAGTTAAAAACATATGTTTTCCTTACATTTCTGTGAAAAAAAGTTCTGAAATATGTGAGAAGCCCCAAATTTCCTACCTCCCAGCGTTCCCCCAAGTCTCCCAAACGAAATGGCACTTCACTTGTGTGCGTGGGCCTATGTCCGCAGCAGGAAAGGGCACAAAATGCAACATGGACATTTTTTATGCAATTTGGTTAGCTGTGGATTTTGGGCCCTAGCTCAGCCGGCACCTACGGAAACCTACCAAACCTGCACATTTCTGAGAACTAGACAACCAGGAGAGCCCAGGGTGGTGTGACTTGAGTGGCTCTCACCAGGATATTCTACCCAGAAGCCCTTGCAAGCTTTAAACATTGACTAAAGAAACACATTGTCCTCACACTTCTGTGACATAAAGTTCTGAAATAATCGGTGAGTTACACATTTCCTACCACCCAGCGTTCCCCCAAGTCTCTTGATAAAAATGGTACCTCACAAAGTGCCCAAAATGCAACATGGACACATCAACTTTTTCCACTGCAAACCAACCCTTTTTTTGAAATTTAAAATAATCTCCCTCAATCAACCCAGAGAGGACTGTTAGGTGTGTTTTGGGGTGGGAGCACAGCCCGATCGATGCCTGGGTGGCAGGCCCTTCACCTCTCCTTTTTTTGGAACCATATTTTCCCTGGTGGTCTAATGGGCTTTCTGTCCCCCCGGGTGAGTACCCCCATACACCTGTCAGACGGGCAGAAAAAAGTATGTGTCCTGAGGCAGGGGGAGCACAGACCCATGCCCAGGTAGGACCACAAAATACTGCCAAATAAAAATCCCTGGTGTTTAATGGACTTTCTGACCTTCTGGAGGGGTAGATTGGGGGTGAACACATCCATCTGCCTCTGGGGGCATAAAGACCTATGCAGCCTGGGACAGAGGGGAGTAGAGGCCCATGCCCAGGGCCTCCTTCTAAAACAATTATTTGGCCCATCCCTGGTGTCTAGTGGTCTTCTTGCCCCCCCAGGGGCAGATTGGGGATGAGCACCCCATCCACCTCTGGGGGCAAAAAGACATAATACAGCCTAGGGTGCGGCAGCACAGGCTCATGCCCGGGGGGCCTCTTCCTGCCTTGCAATTTCACGGACTCATTGTCAGTGAAATTGCTCTCCCACCCTCGCAGCTCCAACATTAAGTGGTACCAAAGGGGATGATGGACGGAGCGTTAGAGCAAATCAAACACTCACCCCCAGTCAACTGAACTGGGTTTAATCCATCATCATTCTTTAGCTCACTCCACCACCCCAGTTCAGACATGGCCATATGCAAATCAGTCTGACCCTGTGCCTCATGGGAACAGTCCAGCCCGAACTGCCAAGCCATGTCTTCCCTGGACCAGAAACAAGCATCCTGGGACCGGTTTCGGGTTCAAAACCCTCATCAGCCAGGCTATCTTGAATCCAGTGGCAAAGTGAGCAAGGGACCCACGTCTGGGCATACCCTGCCAACTTAGGGCGAACAAAGCGATACCAAAGGGGATGATGGACGGAGCGTTAGAGCAAATCAAACACTGACCCCCAGTCAACTGATCTTGGTTTAATCCATCATCATTCTTTAGCTCACTCCACCACCCCAGTTCAGACATGGCCATATGCAAATCAGTCTGACCCTGTGCCTCATGGGAACAGTCCAGCCCGAACTGCCAAGCCATGTCTTCCCTGGACCAGAAACAAGCATCCTGGGACCGGTTTCGGGTTCAAAACCCTCATCAGCCAGGCTATCTTGAATCCAGTGGCAAAGTGAGCAAGGGACCCACGTCTGGGCATACCCTGCCAACTTAGGGCGAACTAAAGCGATACCAAAGGGGATGATGGACGGAGCGTTAGAGAAAATCAAACACGATGGATTTAGGCCTAGATCTCTGTACTGGGATGAATGTATGACATTGTTCTGCATTCTGTCCATCAACTGTTGTTTTTGCATTTGTCACCCCGAGTGGGACGGGTATGCCCAGACGTGGGTCCCATGCTCTCCATGCCACTGGAATCAAGCTAACCTGGCTGAAGAGGGGTGAAACCCCGAAACCGGTCATAGGATGCTTGTTTCCAGTCCAGGGAGGACCCGGCTTGGCAGTTTGGGCTGGACTGTTCCCATGAGGCACAGGGTCAAGACTGATTTACATATGGCTGAGTTCAAACTGGAATGGCATGGTGAGCAAAAAAACGATGGATTTAGGCCCAGATCTCTGCACTGGGGTGAATGTATGACATTGTTCTGCATTCTGTCCATCAACTGTTGTTTTTGCATTTGTCACCCCGAGTGGGACGGGTATGCCCAGACGTGGGTCCCGTGCTCTCCATGCCACTGGAATCAAGCTATCCTGGCTGAAGAGGATGCTTGTTTCCAGTCCAGGGAGGACCCGGCTTGGCAGTTCGGGCTGGACTGTTCCCATGAGGCACAGGGTCAAGACTGATTTGCATATGGCTGGGTTCAAACTGGAATGGCATGGCAAACCCCGAAACCGGTCCTAGGATGCTTGTTTCCAGTCCAGGGAGGACCCGGCTTGGCAGTTCGGGCTGGACTGTTCCCATGAGGCACAGGGTCAAGACTGATTTGCATATGGCTGGGTTCAAACTGGAATGGCATGGTGAGCAAAAAACCGATGGATTTAGGCCCAGATCTCTGTACTGAGGTGAATGTATGACATTGTTCTGCATTCTGTCCATCAACTATTGTTTTTGCATTTGTCACCCCGAGTGGGACGGGTATGCCCAGACGTGGGTCCCGTGCTCTCCATGCCACTGGAATCAAGCTATCCTTGCTGAAGAGGGGTGAAACCCCGAAACCGGTCCTAGGATGCTTGTTTCCAGTCCAGGGAGGACCCGGCTTGGCAGTTCGGGCTGGACTGTTCCCATGAGGCACAGGGTCAAGACTGATTTGCATATGGCTGGGTTCAAACTGGAATGGCATGGTGAGCAGAAAAACGATGGATTTAGGCCCAGATCTCTGTACTGGGGTGAATGTATGACATTGTTCTGCATTCTGTCCATCAACTGTGGTTTTTGCATTTGTCACCCCGAGTGGGACGGGTATGCCCAGACGTGGGTCCCGTGCTCGCCATGCCACTGGAATCAAGCTATCCTGGCTGAAGAGGGGTGAAACCCCGAAACCGGTTCTAGGATGCTTGTTTCCAGTCCAGGGAGGACCCGGCTTGGCAGTTCGGGCTGGACTGTTCCCATGAGGCACAGGGTCAAGACTGATTTGCATATGGCTGGGTTCAAACTGGAATGGCATGGTGAGCAAAAAAACGATGGATTTAGGCCCAGATCTCTGTACTGGGGTGAATGTATGACATGGTTCTGCATTCTGTCCATCAAAACCGTTGTTTTTGCATTTGTCACCCCGAGTGGGACGGGTATGCCCAGACGTGGGTCCCGTGCTCTCCATGCCACTCGAATCAAGCTATCCTGGCTGAAGAGGGGTGAAACCCCGAAACCGGTCCTAGGATGCTTGTTTCCAGTCCAGGGAGGACCCGGCTTGGCAGTTCGGGCTGGACTGTTCCCATGAGGCACAGGGTCAAGACTGATTTGCATATGGCTGGGTTCAAACTGGAATGGCATGGTGAGCAAAAAAACGATGGATTTAGGCCCAGATCTCTGTACTGGGGTGAATATATGACATTGTTCTGCATTCTGTCCATCAACTGTTGTTTTTGCATTTGTCACCCCGAGTGGGACGGGTATGCCCAGACGTGGGTCCCGTGCTCTCCATGCCACTGGAATCAAGCTATCTTGGCTGAAGAGGGTGAAACCCCGAAACCGGTCCTAGGATGCTTGTTTCCAGTCCAGGGAGGATCCGGCTTGGCAGTTCGGGCTGGACTGTTCCCATGAGGCACAGGGCCAAGACTGATTTGCATATGGCTGGGTTCAAACTGGAATGGCATGGTGAGCAAAAAAACGATGGATTTAGGCCCAGATCTCTGTACTGGGGTGAATGTATGACATTGTTCTGCATTCTGTCCATCAACTGTTGTTTTTGCATTTGTCACCCCGAGTGGGACGGGTATGCCCAGACGTGGGTCCCGTGCTCTCCATGCCACTGGAATCAAGCTATCCTGGCTGAAGAGGGGTGAAACCCCGAAACCGGTCCTAGGATGCTTGTTCCCAGTCCAGGGAGGACCCGGCTTGGCAGTTCGGGCTGGACTGTTCCCATGAGGCACAGGGTCAAGACTGATTTGCATATGGCTGTGTTCTAACTGGAATGGCATGGTGAGCAGAAAAACAATGGATTTAGGGCCAGATCTCTGTACTGGGGTGAATGTATGACATTGTTCTGCATTCTGTCCATCAACTGTGGTTTTTGCATTTGTCACCCCGAGTGGGACGGGTATGCCCAGACGTGGGTCCCGTGCTCTCCATGCCACTGGAATCAAGCTATCCTGGCTGAAGAGGGGTGAAACCCCGAAACCGGTTCTAGGATGCTTGTTTCCAGTCCAGGGAGGACCCGGCTTGGCAGTTCGGGCTGGACTGTTCCCATGCACAGGGTCAAGACTGATTTGCATATGGCTGGGTTCAAACTGGAATGGCATGGTGAGCAAAAAAACGATGGATTTAGGCCCAGATCTCTGTACTGGGGTGAATGTATGACATTGTTCTGCATTCTGTCCATCAAAACTGTTGTTTTTGCATTTGTCACCCCGAGTGGGACGGGTATGCCCAGACGTGGGTCCCGTGCTCTCCATGCCACTCGAATCAAGCTATCCTGGCTGAAGAGGGGTGAAACCCCGAAACCGGTCCTAGGATGCTTGTTTCCAGTCCAGGGAGGACCCGGCTTGGCAGTTCGGGCTGGACTGTTCCCATGAGGCACAGGGTCAAGACTGATTTGCATATGGCTGGGTTCAAACTGGAATGGCATGGTGAGCAAAAAAACGATGGATTTAGGCCCAGATCTCTGAACTGGGTGAATGTATGACATTGTTCTGCATTCTGTCCATCAACTGTTGTTTTTGCATTTGTCACCCCGAGTGGGACGGGTATGCCCAGACGTGGGTCCCGTGCTCTCCATGCCACTGGAATCAAGCTATCTTGGCTGAAGAGGGGTGAAACCCCGAAACCGGTCCTAGGATGCTTGTTTCCAGTCCAGGGAGGATCCGGCTTGGCAGTTCGGGCTGGACTGTTCCCATGAGGCACAGGGTCAAGACTGATTTGCATATGGCTGGGTTCAAACTGGAATGGCATGGTGAGCAAAAAACGATGGATTTAGGCCCAGATCTCTGTACTGGGGTGAATGTATGACATTGTTCTGCATTCTGTCCATCAACTGTTGTTTTTGCATTTGTCACCCCGAGTGGGACGGGTATGCCCAGACGTGGGTCCCGTGCTCTCCATACCACTGGAATCAAGCTATCCTGGCTGAAGAGGGGTGAAACCCCGAAACCGGTCCTAGGATGCTTGTTTCCAGTGGACCCAGCTTGGCAGTTCGGGCTGGACTGTTCCCATGAGGCACAGGGTCAAGACTGATTTGCATATGGCTGGGTTCAAACTGGAATGGCATGGTGAGCAAAAAAACGATAGATTTAGGCCCAGATCTCTGTACTGGGGTGAATGTATGACATTATTCTGCATTCTGTCCATCAACTGTTGTTTTTGCATTTGTCACCCCGAGTGGGACGGGTATGCCCAGACGTGGGTCCCGTGCTCTCCATGCCACTGGAATCAAGCTATCCTGGCTGAAGAGGGGTGAAACCCCGAAACCGGTCCTAGGATGCTTGTTTCCAGTCCAGGGAGGACCCGGCTTGGCAGTTCGGGCTGGACTGTTCCCATGAGGCACAGGGTCAAGACTGATTTGCATATGGCTGGGTTCAAACTGGAATGGCATGGTGAGCAAAAAAACGATGGATTTAGGCCCAGATCTCTGTACTGGGGTGAATGTATGACATTGTTCTGCATTCTGTCCATCAACTGTTGTTTTTGCATTTGTCACCCCGAGTGGGACGGGTATGCCCAGATGTGGGTCCAGTGCTCTCCATGCCACTGGAATCAAGCTATCATGGCTGAAGAGGGGTGGAACCCCGAAACCGGTCCTAGGATGCTTGTTTCCAGTCCAGGGAGGACCCGTCTTGGCAGTTCGGGCTGGACTGTTCCCATGAGGCACAGGGTCAAGACTGATTTGCATATGGCTGGGTTCAAACTGGAATGGCATGGTGAGCAAAAAAATGATGCATTTAGGCCCAGGTCTCTGTACTGGGGTGAATGTATGACATTGTTCTGCATTCTGTCCATCAACTGTTGTTTTTGCATTTGTCACCCCGAGTGGGACGGGTATGCCCAGACGTGGGTCCCGTGCTCTCCATGCCACTGGAATCAAGCTATCCTGGCTGAAGAGGGGTGAAACCCCGAAACCGGTCCTAGGATGCTTGTTTCCAGTCCAGGGAGGACCCGGCTTGGCAGTTCGGGCTGGACTGTTCCCATGAGGCACAGGGTCAAGACTGATTTGCATATGGCTGAGTTCAAACTGGAATGGCATGGTGAGCAAAAACGATGGATTTAGGCCCAGATCTCTGTACTGGGGTGAATGTATGACATTGTTCTGCATTCTGTCCATCAACTGTTGTTTTTGCATTTGCCACCATTAAGTGGGGCCTCCCCCGAGCCCCTGCACTCTCGAGTGCTGGTGTTCGTGGCCCTCCTCCACTCGCAGGTTTACCTGCGCCTCATCCCTGGTGGTCCAGTGGACCTCTGTCTCCTTTCTCTCGCTCCGCTTTCTGCTCCGTTTCCACTCGTTTTTTTACCCTCTTTTTAATCTCTTTTCTGCACTTTTCTGCTTTGCTGCACTTTTCTGCTTTTTTGCTTTTTTCCACTTTTATTTCCTTTTATTTCCTTTTATTCCTTTATTCCTCCTTATTCTCCTTATTCCTTCTTTCCCGTTGCTGCCCGTTTTCCCTGCCGCTGCTGCCCCCGTGGCCCCTCCCCCCCAGCACGACCAGCACGACCCGCCCAATTCAGCTCCCCTCCCCGCTTCCGCCTCCCAGCTGTCCAGCCCTCCCTGACCCCTACTTCATGGCGGCCGCTGCGGGGACAGGCGAGCAAGACCACTGACTCATTGTCAGTGAAATTGCTCTCCCACCCTCGCAGCTCCACCATTAAGTGAGGCCTCCCCCGAGCCCCTGCACTCTCGAGTGTTGGTGTTCGAGGCCCTCCTCCACCCGCAGGTTTACCTGTGCCTCATCCCTGGTGGTCCAGTGGACCTCTGTCTCCTTTCTCTCGCTCCGCTTTCTGCTCCGTTTCCACTCGTTTTTTTACCCTCTTTTTAATCTCTTTTCTGCACTTTTCTGCTTTGCTGCACTTTTCTGCTTTTTTGCTTTTTTCCACTTTTATTTCCTTTTATTCCTTTATTCCTCCTTATTCTCCTTATTCCTTCTTTCCCGTTCCTGCCCGTTTTCCCCGCCACTGCTGCCCCCGCGGTCCCTCCCCCCCCAGCACGACCAGCGCGACTGGCCCAATCCAGCTCCCCTCCCCGCTCCCGCCTCCCAGCTGTCCAGCCCTCCCCGACCCCTGCTTAATGGTGGCCACGCACCGGACGTGCGCAGCGGGTGCGCCACTGGCGTGCCGCTGGTGCGCCACTGGCGTGCCAAAGGCAAGCCCGTCTGCGCCTGTCCTCAACCTGACAGCGACCAGCGCCAGGAACCCTGGACCTCCGCGCCGCCAACGCTACCACCCAGCGGCACTCCACGGACTTAACCCAGGCCGCAACAACAACTGCAAGCTAGCATCACCAGCCAACACCCACGGACCCTTCAGCTGTCACCGGTGCCGGCACACCCACAGCACCGCCAGGAACACGGACCCAGCACAACCCGACCGCACGAACACTCCCGAGCCGAAGACCCTGCGATGCATCCTCCTCAACGTCAGATCACTCCACAAACACACCACCAAAATCTGGGACCACCTCGACAGCACCGCCCCGTACGTAGCATTCCTCACCGAAACCTGGACCAACACCACCTCGGGACCGGACATCGCCATCGCCATTCCCCAAGGATACAAGATCTCCAGGAAAGACCGTCCCGGAGGAGGAATCGCCATCGCCCACAAATCCACACTCCGCCTGAGCACACTCCCCGACGAGCCCTCAGACCTGATGGAACACCTTCACTTCAAGATACTGGCCAGCCCTACCACCACCCTCCGAGGAACCCTCATCTACCGACCCCCTGGACCCCGCAGACCATTCGCCAACTCCATCACGGACATCATCTCCCTGCATGCCATCGCATCCACCAACTACACCCTGCTGGGAGACCTCAACTTCCACCTCGACAACCAACTGGACCCCAACACCACATCCCTCCTGGACAACCTCCACAACATTGGACTCTGCCAGATCGTGACTGAACCCACGCACTCAGCAGGCCACACCCTCGACCCCCTCTTCACAACAGGAAACTCCATCACTTTCAGCCACACCACCGAACTCCCGTGGACAGACCACCGATGCGTCCATTTCACCTTCAGAACACCCACCATCCACAGACAGCAGCACCTGCTCCCATGAAGAAACTGGACCAAAATCACCGTCGACCAGCACACCTCCTCACTCAGCAACTCCACCCCAACCATCGCGGAAGACGACGACCCCAACACCGCAGCCCAAACTCTGCACAGATGGATCTCCGACAGCGCCAACACCATAGCCCCCCTCAAGAAAAACAACAACACTCACGCTAAGACAGCCAGATGGTTTACCACAGAACTTTGAGAGTCCAGACGCACGTGCCGCCGCCTCGAAAAGGCCTGGAGGAACTCCAAATCCACAGAGGCCCACAACGACTTCAGAGCCGCCACCAACGCCCACCACCAACTCATCAGAAAAACGAGGAAAAAAGCAATTGAAGACAGAATCTCCACACACGCGCACAACAGCAAAGAACTCTTCAGCATCATCAAGGAGTTCACCCAACCCACCAGCGAGTCTACTGACATCCCTCCCTCACAAGACCTCTGTGACAAACTCAGCACCTTCTTCCACCTCAAAATCAAGAACATTTACGACAACTTCGACAAAGACAACCAACACACTGAACCCTCACCAGCCACCCCCGACACCCGGAAGCCAACGATTGACAACTGGACAGCCCTCACCACCGAAGACACACTGAAGACAATGAAGTCAATCCACTCCGGAGCCCCCAAGGACCCCTGCCCCACCACATCATCAACAGAGCCGCTGACACCATCGCACCCATGCTCCGCCACACCATCAACCGCTCCCTGACAAACGCCTCGTTTCCCGACGACTGGAAACACGCCGAGATCAACACCCTCCTGAAGAAGCCCTCGGCGGACCCCACCGACCTCAAGAACTACAGACCCATCTCCCTGCTCCCGTTCCCAGCGAAAGTCATTGAGAAAGCCATCAACAGCCAACTTGCCACCTTCATCGAAGAACACAACATCCTCGACTCCTCCCAATCCGGCTTCAGAAAAAACCACAGCACAGAAACCGCCCTCCTCACCGCAACAGACGACATCCGCTCCCTACTGGACAAAGGAGAAACAGTAGCCCCCATCCTCCTCGACCTCTCAGCAGCATTCGACACAGTCTCTCACCGCACCCTAATACGCAGACTCCACAACGCATGGATCCGGGACAAGGCCCTCGACTGGATCCACTCCTTCCTCTCTGGCAGAACGCAGCGGGTCAGACTCCCCCCTTTCCTCTCGGACCCTACACCTACCACCTGCGGAGTCCCCCAGGGGTCCTCCCTCAGCCCCACGCTCTTCAACGTCTACATGGCTCCGCTCGCCCCCATCGTCAGAATCTACGGACTCAACATTGTGTCGCACGCAGACGACACCCAACTCATCCTCTCCTTATCCAACGAACCCAACACCGCCAGACACAACTTTCAAGAAGGCATGGAAGCCGTCGCCAACTGGATGAAAAGCAGCTGCCTACAACTCAACACCGACAAAACAGAAGTACTCATCTTGGGCCCAAACCCCGATGCCTGGAACGACACCTGGTGGTCCCCCGCCCTCAGAAGCCCACCCACCCCCATGGACTACGCACGCAACCTTGGAATCATCCTGGACTCCGAGCTCAAAATGGACCGCCAGATCAACTCCGTCGCATCCTCCTGCTTCCACACCTTCCGCCTCCTACGTAAGACCTTCAAATGGATCCCCCTCGAGCACAGAAAGACCGTCACTCACGCCCTCGTCACCAGCAACCTCGACTACGGCAACGCACTCTACGCCGGAATAAACAAAAACCTCGCCCGCAAGCTACAAAACATCCAGAACGCCGCCGCAAGACTGGTCCTCAACCTGCCAAGACACTGCCACATCTCCCAGCACCTGCGCACACTCCACTGGCTCCCCATCGAGGCTAGAATCACCTTCAAGATTCTCACCCACGTACACAAGGCACTCCACGACACCGGACCAGCATACCTGAACAGCCGACTCAAATTCCATGCACCCCTAAGGACCCTACGATCAGCCCAGCTCTCCTACGCTGTGGTCCCCCGCACCAGAAAGACCAGATCGGGAGGCCGCTCTTTCTCCTTCCTCGTGGCCAGAGCCTGGAATGCCCTTCTGCTCCACCTCAGACAGACAACATCGCTCCCCATCTTCGCGAGAAACCTCAAAACCTGGCTCTTCGACAGACCCCCTCCTTGATGGACTGGAACCTGCACCCCCTCTCCCCCCAGCACCTTGAGACCCTCACGGGTGAGTAGTCGCGCTTTAACAAACTGATTGATTGATTGATTTGATTGATTGATTATTTATGGTGTCTAGTGGTTGAATGCCTTGAGGATCGCCCTTCTGCGGTGACCACCAAACATGGATACATTAGCAAGGGATATCATTGAGAAGGTGAGATTCTCCTTCCCAATGATACCCCCCCCCCCATAGAAATCGGTGCTCTGGGGGCTGAGATATGCCCCCAAGTACCGATTCTGTGGAAGTGGTGTGAGAAGGTCGAATCATTTCACTTTCACTTTCAGTGCAAATGTTGTCAGCATGCCATAAAAAACAAAACAAGGAAACCTCTGATGTGAGCACCAGAGGGTCTTTACAGCCCTCCCCAGCATTGGCCAATGGGTGACAGACGCACTAGGGAGGGAGTGCAGATGACAGCCAGTGGCCGACGCCCGCAATTAAAATGTGAAGAACTATTTTTTAATGCTTTCTCAATAGTTGTTATGGTAGCTTTACTTAAGTCTTTAATTGAGCTTGGGCATAATAAAAATATATGCATAAGCGCACCCATTTTTTATATACACAATGAAATAGCAATATCTCTAGGTTTGCTTTTACATCATTCATCTGACTTTAAAACGTGTCCAATCCTCATTAACGTCAATTTCCTCCTTATCTGATGATGGAATACTTTTTGAAAGATATTCTTCAATCACATAGCTCAATTTATATTCAGCCAAGTGTTAAGAGGTTTCTTAGATGTTATTCAAGCTTTACCTGCCTCAAAAGACTATTACTATTCATAAGACTTCTCTTTTAGACAAGAGACATGCATGCCATTTCTTTTCCACCAACCTCCTCACAGTTGTTTATGCTGTACTTTGTTAATCTTTCAATTTCAATCTGCTTGCAATAGCCCATTTTCCTTTCGATTCTAAACGTGTCTTTCAAACACTTGGGTGCAACCGAACCTATCCCTCAATTCAGTCCTGCAACAAATGTAATCCTTATTTCTAGTTCGAATTTCCTAATTTGAATAGTAAGCCCAAGTCTCAGTATCTCCTCTCTAAAAGACCCTGGATTGGCAAGTACTTTATTCAGGACCTTACTCTCAAATATCTCAGAATTCATATCCTTCTCTGTAATCAAAGCTACGACTCCATATCATCTAACTAGTGTAACCTTCTGCGAGTACGCTTTTAGCAAAGACTGTGCTGACTTTCCACCTTACTCTCTAGCGAAATGGCCAAGTCAATTTTTTGAAGCAAAGGATGTTTGCTGCTTGGTTCTCCACTATGAGCATTCTCATATAAAAACACCCACAAATGACTATGGGGCACATGCATCAAAGGTTTTTGCGATCGCAAACGGTGCGATTCGCAAAAATCGGCCGTTTGCGATCGCAAATTGGCCTTTGGAGATGCATGAAAGTGTTTCCTATGCGCAATTTAAGAATTCGCAATTAATTGCGAATTCCTAAATGCTGATTGCATTTAAGGAATCGCAATTTGCGATTCCTTAAATGCAATGCTAGAAGCACTTTCAAATAGCGATTTCGCTATTTGGGACCGCAAATTACAGACAAATTAAACTTGTCTGTAATTTGCAAAAACTTCGAAAAATGCTCTAAAATGCATTTTTTAAGTTTTAGGTTACACACACACATGCCCTTGAGGCATGTGTGTGCGCAACATGGGTGCACATCACAATTTCAGGGGTGCAACAGGGTGTCATTTTGACACCCTTGCACTCCTGAAATTGCATGAGCAATTTGCGAGTACCTACTGGTACTCGCAAATTGCGCATGCAATCTCCCATTCATTTCTATGGGCCTGTAGGCCCATAGGAATGAATAGGAAGGCATTCCTTAATTGCGACTCGCAATTATGCAGTCGCAATTAAGGAATGTTTAGGAATCGCTATTTTTATAGCGATTCCTACAAGCATAGGCTTTTGCGATTCCTTAATTGCGATTCCTTATTAATCGCAATTAAGGAATCGCAAAAGCCTTCCTTGATGCATGTGCCTGCTAATCGCTTAACTCTTCACAGCTGCTTATTACCCTCCAACCATGTAAAATTACTATTTCTGTTCTTTCTTCCAAACTGCATAATTTGGATTTCTGTAGTCCATCAATGTGTTATTGATATAATACTGATTCAATGCATTAATGACCAGGTCATCTGCATACAACAGTACATTGAACTGAATAATCGTCTACCTGGAGGAGTGACTGGAACCACAGCCAGTGTGTGGGAAGACAGACATGAATAAAGACAATAATAAAGGGGTCAGACTCATAACACAACCTTGTTTTAACCTGTTTTCAATTTCTATAGGATCTGTAGCTTCACTGTTTGCGCCTATCTGAATCTTAGACCAAGTCTCTTCATAGATAGTCTTTATCATCACTAATTTTCCCTCCATTAGGACATGGCACAAAAAGAGAAACCTGGGGCCGTGGACGCCCTGGGGCACCCTCAGCAGCCCCCAACAGACTACATTGGTGACTGCCCCAGCTGGGTGACGGGGCTCCCACTTATAAAAAAAGAGTGTCCGCCTCCCGTTAGGGGAGCTGACTCGGGTTTTATGGTTCTTAGGGCTCCCCTTACAGCCATCAACAACCCCTGCAGTGTGGGTGCCACGGGTGGCACCAGGCCACCAATATTAAAATGTGATTTACAAAGTCAAATGCTGTGTAGAAGTCCACAAACCATAAATATGTTAACTTCAATTGTTGATATGCTACGCCAAATAACTATTTGTAAACATATAGAGGAGAATATTGAGGCACAGTTTAAATGTTCCTTGGTTGAATGGGTCAAGATCTTTACTCTGGAATCTACTAGCGACTCAAGAATGATCCTTCCAAAAATCTTTGCAGACGAGTCACGCAACTATATTAATTTACAGCTCAGGGGATCCTCAATATCCCTGTTATTTTTATGCAAGGTTTAATAATCAAACCTGTCCATGTTGTGGGCAGCTCACCGATACTGGCTACATTCTTTAAGAGTGGTCAATCTAACTGTGCCTGTAGATACAAGTTAATTTTAATCATCAAGTTTGGCTCACTGTCTTGACCAGGTGATCTGCTTCAACTAATTATAGATATAAATAATTAACTCCATCACAGCACCTCTTTGAATGCCTTCCCCTGCTGCATCAGGTCCAGCATCGAGCTTTCAAAGTAGCCTCTCCATTAATATTGATTGAGAAGAATATTTGTGGAGTTATGAGCTGGTTTAAAACAAGCAGCAACCAATGCCCTTAACATCGTTAGCAGTAATTATTTCTGTCATGGCTGCACGGGTGGCTTTTTCTCATTTTCATCTTTTTCATCTTTTTATAGTATTTAAAATGTTATAGATATTTTTCTAGGTGTACAGATGATTGAAATTTTAAATAGGTCTTCTAAGTTGTTCTAGCAATACTTCTTTCTTCACTGCAGTCTTTACCAAACCATGTGTTTCTATTTCCTTTCCTTCTTGTCCATGCAGCCACACTGATTTTGCTAGTGAGAAAGCAGAATTGCATAGCCTGAATACCCTGGTGCTCGCAGGGGAGCCGACTAGGGTGCGAGGGTATTGGCACTCCAGTTGCAGCCCCAATGAGCCCTGCAGAGTAGGTGTGGGCTGGTGGGCACCAGAGCACCCACTTATAAAAAAAAGTGGCCGGCTGGGGCTGCGGGGGCCCTGGGGCTCCCTCCACAGCTTCCAACAGATTGCAATTGTGGATGCCCCAGTGGGTACCGGGGCACTCACCTACAAAACAACCTACCGGCTCTAACAAGAGGAGACGACTGGGAACACAGGAGCCATGGGGCTACCCTGCAGCCCCCAACAACTCCTACAGTATGGGTGCCCAGGATGGGCATGTGTCCCCCACCTCCCCAAGCTTTGTTGAGGATCCAGGGACCCTGTCCCCCATGGGTGAAACATATTTAAAGGGGAGTGGGTGTGTGGCATCCCGCCTGAGCTTCAGGCCCAAGGGACCCCATCCCCAGGGCATATTTTCTAAATAAGGGGAGCGGGCATGCGGCACCCCTCCTTGAGCCTCTATGAGGCATTGGGCCCCATTCCCCTGGAGCAATTTTCTTATGTAAGGGAGGGGGGGCACCAGTGTCCCCGGGAGCCCACCTCCGGGATACAGTGATTCCCTGCCCAGGAGAGTGCGGGTATACCCTGAGCGCACTCTCCCTGGCATGGAACAGAAGCTTGCTCCCGCCTAGTGGGAGCAGTAAAAAATGTTGCTAATGCCCAGGTGGGAACAAAGGCATGGCGCAGGCTCCCACCTGCACCCAGCATGGTGCTAGCCGGGTAGCAGATTGGTGCTGTGGGGGCCTTGAGGCTCCCACCGGCCCCTAACTGGTCTGCTTTGTGGGTGCCCTGGGTGGGCACTGGGGCGCCCACTTACAATTAAAAAACAGGCCACCTCCCACCAGGGAAGCCAGCTGGGGTGGTGGAAGCCCTGGAGCTCCCACCATGGCCTCCAACAAAAATGGAATTGTGGGTGCCCCGGAGCATCCACTTAATAAACAAAATGCCAGCTCTAAGCAGCACTCATGATGTGTGCGAGCTGGGGAGCCAGCTATGGCCGTGGGAGTCCTGGGTGTCCTTCAGTGACCCCAGGACCATGCTTTCTGGACCACAATCTACCTTTCTTCCAAATATGGTCTAATTCCGGTCAGTCGTTTTCCCATATTGCTGATCAATTTTCCTGTGGAAAACTGCATGGGAAAATTGTGTTTTGGGATCCCCTTTTTTTCTCTGCTCTCACTTGATGGATCACCGTGAACCTTTCAAGGAAGGAGCTGAGGTTTATTACCTTTTTTATTTTGGAAAGTTTTGTAAAGATTTGTCAAGTAGGCCAAAGTTATTAGCAAACAAAAAAATGATCTTCTAATGGTAACTAGGTCCTAACTATAATGACACTGTGTAATATATATATATACTTATATATATATTACCTACTGGCAGTCACCAGTAGGTAGTTATAGTTGCACCTAGTTTCCATAGGAAAAGCATTTTTGACTTGCCTATAACTTTGGCATCGTTTGACCAATCTGCATGAAATTTTCCCAAGAAAGTGTCTAAGTAGGTTCTGTGTGTCATTGAAAGTTTGGTGGTGATCTGTGCAGTGGGGACTGAGAAATAGGGATGCAAAATAAGGGTCCATTTGTAATGTTAATTCCTGTAGGAACGCATTGTCAAACCTACAGGCCAAACCGCTGGACGGAATTACACTAGATTTGGCAGAAAGGTAGATGTTGATACGCAGATTGTGCTTTTTGTTATATGGTGCAAATCAGTTCAGTAGTTATTGAGAAATTTAAGCCAAAAATGATAGATATATCTCTGGCCGCTGATATTTCTCAACGATTTCGTGAATAATCGCGACTGCACGCACCAGCGGGAATGCTCTGATTGGCTGGACGCAACCTGAACAGAAAGTTGTGGCTGCCATTTTATCTATCGGGAACGGTACCCAGGGCTAACATTTTCTGAGAAAGCAAACATAAGAGGTCAGGCTCGAGATACTCTAACCCCATGTTTGAGAAATGTGTTAGTGACAAGTTATGTGTCCAAAATTTATTTTTTAAATAACGGGCGATATTCGCGATGACGCCGCGATTGCCAGCATGGCGCCTGTCTACCGTTGTGGCGACATCGCGAATATTGGTGGAAATATAAAAAAAATTATATCAGTGAATCTTAATACACATTGTATTATACTGAGATTCTGATAAATGTTTTTATAGTTATACAGGTAGTGATTTATCTAGTGTGATGGTTAGAATTAATTATATAGTTATAATTTTTTTATCTGGTGGTGGCTATTGAATTCCTGCATTTGCTATCCGGTTTCTCACTGTATCTGTGGGGATCGCGATTACCGACGTCATCACGATCTCTGGCCTCACCGCGAAAACGGAAAATAGGTTTTAGAGATGGTTGTTCGAGAAATACACTTGAAAAACATGAGTTTGCAGTGTACAGTAAGAAACCCCTCGTGTGTAAAATACTGTACTATATGTGCATATATGTGTTTTTCAGGAGGCTTGCGAGAGTCCCGTGATCATGCAACTTCAAATAATAGAATGATCTGATTGACTGAGGGGGCTTTTTTCCTGTTGGCCACTTCTCTCCCATGGGAGCGAAAGGCTCCCATGAACTCTTACGAGAGCTCGCGCTGTGATTGGCTGGCTGCAACTTGAAGAGAAATGTTGCGGCCTCCATTTCAGGACACGGGGACTTTGTCCTAGTGTCCTGAAAATTACAAAAAACTAAGGTATATGAGGGCAGTGTATGGGGTATCGTGATCCCCGGCGTCGTCGCGACTCGTAGTCTAACCGCGGAAACAGAAAATAGGACTTAAAGATGGATTTTAAAGAAACTTAGTACAAAAACATGTGTTTAAACAAGTTTTGAAAGAAGCATGTATATAGTAGTATGTGTAGCACAATGTTTCGAATTAATTTTTTTTGTTAATATTTTTGCATGTGCTGGTGGCCATTGAATGTCTGCTTTTGTTTTGCGATTTTGCAACGTATTCGCAATGATTGCGACGTCGGCGCAAAGATGCCGAAAAAAAAAAAAAAAGGATGTTTATAAAGAAAATAAACAATATTTCGAGTACTAGGAGGGTTCTGACAAGATTATAAACTTAAGAACCGAAAAGGGGGTCAAGAGCCTTTGTGTTGATTGTGTGTATATGACAGCTACACATAAGGCCAGATGCAGAGTTTCAGGTTAATTAGAAACATCATGTTTCCTTCGTCCATAAAGTGCACTCCATCATTTTTATAAATTCCATGCATGTCAAAACGCAGATTGTTGTTAAAGATACAGCCCATGCAATGGTCTCTAAGGAATGCAGAAACAGTTTTATTAACATGTTTCCTGGCTTTGTCAATCTGTGGACAGAGTTGATTTGATCACTTCCATTTCTGTCTTAGGGATGTATTACAGTACACCAAGACAGTGTGAGGGAAAAGCGACATCAGTTCTGCAAAGGCATCTTTCATTAGGATTTACAGCCCTACTTCAGCCCTACCCCAGTCAATGTGCCTTGGTCATTGCCACCACAGTGCAGAATGATGAGGTGAGGAGCTCGGCAATCCACAATGGTTTTAAACAAAGCCAGGAGCTGATGAAACTTTAACCCTCTCTGGCCAAACCAAGTAATCTCCACATTTGCCAAACCCAAGTGCCTGTCAATACCTCTCTTTTTGCAGCCTTTTTAGCCCAATAGACATAGCTGTGGCCAACAATCACACTCTAAGCATTTTGAAGTGAAGGAGCAATAGCAGTCAGGAGAAGGCTAGAGCTGAATGAGGTAGTTTTCCAAATGAAAAGCAGTTAAAATGGAGATGTTTTCTTTTTTTTTTTTTTTTAATATATTTCATTGGATGCTGTCAGTAAGTAAGTGAATAAAATTAGGTTGTACGTTAGATGCATTACTAAGACGTCGTATTATTGGCTGT
This sequence comes from Calotriton arnoldi, assembly GCA_963921515.1. NCBI lineage: Eukaryota > Metazoa > Chordata > Amphibia > Caudata > Salamandridae > Calotriton > Calotriton arnoldi. The sequence continues at coordinate 194,279 of CAWUFW010004394.1, read as the reverse complement.
TGTTTAAAAAAAGAAATGTAATACAGACTTGGATATGCTTCTGAATCTGTGCAGTAAACCACACCTGCTATATCTCATTTGGAAGTAGCATGTTCCTTATAGAATGTGCTGTGAACTTGTGACCTACTGGTTCCATTGGGTTGCTAGATACACTTAGCTAATAGTGTATTGGTGGAAGGGTGTTAAAAAGACAGAATTTATTTTTTAAAGTTGAGGCGTTATGACATAATTTAAGTAATGATAAACTTTAATTTCCAATTAAGGACTATGTCATAAGCTGTTGTGCAGTATCTAAATAAAAAATAAAACTGAAGCTAAATATAGGTTTCAACTCCCGTTTTTTTCGCAATTACTCCGCGATCATCGTTAAAAAAATCGTGAACACGCAGAGACAGGAACCTCATTTTGAAAGAGAGGGAAAGGGTTAACAGATGCTAACCATTCACAAGTGGAGATAGAGGAGTCTAAAATGAAAGACATGATTTCCTTTGCTGCCTTTCTCATGATCATAGAGTGAAAACTTGAGGAGGTTGCCATTTTATAGTTGCTTTCTATGAGAGTGGTGTACCATTCTTATGCTTAGTTTTTACAAATTTTAACAGTGTCAAAACTATCCAGAAAGAGCTAAAACAACAATATACTCTACAAACTCAATTCACTGGTATGTATATAACTTTTTCATTATTTAAAAAATGTGCTTTAGAAATGAAGATGTATATGGGAGGTTGATTTAAAAAAAAGAGTATCTCAGTATTATGAAAAAAATATATGAGATGAACTGTACCTATCAGAGGGTATGTATTTAAGATGTTAGTACCAAATGTTTTTGCTCATTATTACATTGTGCAGTTTATAGAAAAATAGCAGTATAGAATTGTTGAAAGTTACAATGAGGAATGTATTTAAAGCTAAGAATGTTTTAAATGCCTAAGCATCATGTGCAGAATAGATACATCTATGTTATTTGCATTATGGGGGTTGTAGTACTTTTAGTGACATTAATAAACAGGAGTAGTGCAGTCACAAATAAAAGATACGAAAATGTTCTGCGTCTGTTTATGTATTATAAAGTAGTGAAACTTGTTAGATATATATTAGGAAGTGTTTGTCAATGTGGTTTTTTACTTCTATGACCAGTTTGCATATCCCTAGATGGTGAGCTATGTTATTTGTGGTTGCAGATAGTTATATGTACAGTGGGACTCTTGAGTTTATTTAAAGATGCAGAGAACTATATATTTTTGGAAAGATGGCTTGAAGGTGTATATCTATGATGGAATCACATATATGTTTACATGATGATCTATGTTCTTTAAGGCTAATGAAAATTTCATATATGTGGTGGGGGTGGTGTATTTCTTTAACCATGCTCTGTTTAAATTGAGGACAGTTTATAGTGCAGAATGTCTGTTGAGAGTTCTTGTGCTACCTTCATTTGGCGTGTAACTTTCTTTGAGAAATGTTGAATATATGTTTTAAACACACAAGAACAATTTGAGAAATGATGTAGGTATGCCATTAAGAAAAGGTTTTGTGCTTTGAAAAAGTGAGATTTGTTGTTTTCAGTTTTAGAAACATACTGATGCATGTGCATGCTGAGTAACAGAGCAATGTATGCTTGTAGAGTTGCATGTATCTAATTTTATAAGAAGTGTGATATCTGGACTTTTCTGAAACATAGATCATTAGACAAGGATAGATACACTGAAACAGATAGTTTGATACTGACAGAAGGAGTTAAACAATGAGTTTCAGATATAGTCACAACTGTTATGCATCTAACAGCGATGGAGATACCTTACAGTCACCCAAGCATTCCTCCGGCACTCATCCAATCCCTCAGCCACTACTCAGGCAGTTATCAAATCATTCACGAACTATGTATACATTTATTCCATCACCCAAGTACTTCCACAAGCACTCTTCCAATAATGGAGGCACTAATTATGTACTCATTGAACTACGCAGGCTACACCCATGCATTCATCCAATCACCCAGATAGTAGCAATATAGTCATGCGAATACACAGGGACTAACTATGTAGATTTTGAACCACTGATGTAGTTTCTACATACTCAGAGAATCATGCGGGCACTACCTATATTCTGAGGGAATCACCGAGGCACTATCTATGCACTCATCCAATCATCCCTGGAGTATTGTTGTACTCAACCAGAAACACATGTATTTACAAGTTTTAGTGAGAAATATGTACTGCTTTAGAACCATCTGATAAATTATATATGTAGCCTGTCACACATTGTTTGCATGTACTCTGAAGAATTAGTGAGCTCTATGCTGTGATATAGATTGATGTGCATATTTTTTATATGCAGTGTTTCCCAAATTTAAATCTGACACATCTAAGTAGAAAAGTACTGAAACACTAAATATACCAGTGACACTGTGGTAAAGAGGCACAGAAATAGCTCTTATGTTGTGTTTTTGGATTTACAGTATTGAGACACTGTATGTACTTTTACACTTTGGTTGATGTTTATTTTAAAATTTAGTACAAAAGGTATAAAGTAGTCTTTTGGCATGAATAAGTGAGAACTGAGATATGGTGCAGATGTGTTGTAGGAGAGGGTGCTATAATATTAAAAGGTACCTAATCAATTAAGTTTTGTGTTTTGATTTGGACCTGGTACATTGAAGTTGTTATATGGCCGTTAGGGTCATTGTCGACATTGCTAAGTTAGCATGAGCTCTGCTGCCATGATGCTGCTTTTGCACACGTTACTACATGACTTTATTTTGCAAGACTCTGTTTGTGCCTTTCACATGAGAACGGTCTGCTTTCTGCGTTCTCTGCCTGTTCGTGGAGTTTTGTCTGAACACGATGTGCAAGGTCAATAAACAATGCCCCTTGTTATTCGCTTCTGGTCAGTCCCTAGCACCTAGACAAAACATGCTAACGCAGCTGCGCTGCTGAAAACTCGTGCTTTGATATTACGGGGATGCATGTTGTTCTAAACACACACTTGGAGAGGGACCTTTCCAGGGAGAAGAGCTATGCTGTTCCTATGATGTAAAACTTCCATCTAGGCACTAAGGTATGGGGTCTGCTGACAAAGCCCAGAGATCTTCCCTTATATAATAAACTTCACCTTACCAAGGAGAGGGTGGTTAGGCCTTATAGTCCTTTTTCCACTGTCTGTATATGATGACATCCCCCTTTATATTCTATGGAATTGTAACAATGCTAACTGCTTTAGGTGTATGCATTTCGCTGCTGGTAGTGGCTCGTATACTGCATTACAGAACACGATAGTTAAAATAAACATTGACTCTGACAATTCTTATTGTGGACAAGTACGAGTGAGTGAGCGAAAGAGTACGCCTTGCTACCGCGATTCCTGAGATAGTCGGGAGTGTTGTGTTCTGGGTTGTTTAATCATTTGTAGCTTCATGATTATGTAGGAGAACGAATTAGACACTATAGATAGTTGGTTTTGGGATTTTGGGTACTAAGGTGGTAGGAAGGCTCAGCCCCTATACACGAGGTCCTGTTTTCCTGCGCATAGTTCTGTGTATGTGCAGAATCCCCGCAACATGATGCCACCAACGTTTGGTCTGGTACTTATCTGCGAGACTCCTGAGTAGTGCTTGTGCTTGTCCACAATCCCCTCACATCTGTTTCCGGAGACAGTTGTGACGGTGTAGCCTCCTATATTGGGATATTTTATAGGTTAATCAAGCTTGGATTTTAAAAGGTCTTTCTTTTTTTTTTTTTTTGCCCATTATTGCGCTGACACACATAAGTTGTTATTTTCTGCTATTGATTATGGCGGTTGCCATAACACCTCCTAACCGCGCACCAGTCACTGTGTATTTGACTCAATATGGGGTCCCTGATGATGGTGTTGCGCTTATTTTTGTTGTTGAAACCGATGCAGCTCACCGCTTCGAGGTATTTTATTCTTGGGTCACCTTTCCGGCAGTCGGTGGGACAGATCATTTGTTTCGCGAATATACTGCCACTGCCCTTCCGCAGAATTATCGACCTTATAGATCTCATCAAGTTCCGCTAACGGCCGGCTTGGCAACATGCAATTTGGTCTAATGGCGCCCTTCCTCACCCTATGACACCGGTCCGTTTAGGCCCCTTATCGATAGATGGGGCCACGTGGTCCATTTTGGCTGGGTATACCCCTCACCCAAATTATCTTACTGCCACGAGTGTTCCATACTTCGTTAATACGTGTACATAGAGCTGTTATTCAGTTCATGTCGCGCAACTTCCAGGGGGGGCACCCTGGCGTTGCTGCGCAACCACCGGGACCGGGTGGTGTAATCATCAGTCCCGTCATGATAAATTCAGTGATGGGCAAGCGTCCGCAAAATAAAGACGAACTTCCTTATTGGCTTGCTGAAAAATTTGGACAACTCGAAGCTGTTTTTCCAAATACCACGCCTGTGGAGAAACACAGGATCCTGACCATGAGTTTACCTAAAGGCCTAGTTCCCCAATTAGCGGACTGTAACACTTGGGGGAGAGTGTTTGCAGTGGTTTATTCGATGTGTTTCGGCACCCCCTCAATGACCGTACTCCCTTCCGTGATAAAACGTGTTCAGGTTGAACATGGGGCCGAGGCGGCTCTGGAGTTGGGGATGAGACTGGGGGGGTGTTCGACATTGTTTGCGATATGATCCTTGCTAATGTTACGGGTGATGCAGTAAGCTTGCAAGTGGCGCAACACTTGGAGGCTGTGGCAGATGCAGACAAACAGCGCAAATTGCCAAAAATTATTGCTAAAGCATATAAAACCTTAGGGCGCAATAATGTGGATATTAAGCCTTTTACTCAAACGCAAACTCAATCTCAAACTCAACAAAAAGCCCTGACTGATAAGGATGGGCACCCGTTCATTCCTAAAAAAAGCTGGAGAAATAAAAAACAGGGGCAGCAACAGCAGAAGCAAGATTCGCGTGCTGGTTCGCCGATACCTGAGTCTTCTGAGCGTACTTATGACTTGCGCGACCACGAGAAAATTAAGACTCCTGATAGATTTCAAGTCCCTGATCAGCACTCTCCTCATTCTTTGCAGGACACATCGGACTGTCAAGTCGGTGTTGGGAAACGCCAGGATCGTGGCAAAGGTCTGACAACACAGCAGGGACAAGATCACCCTCGACAGTTTGACGTTAAAGCCAAACAAGAGGAACTGCCTCGTTTTCGACCTCCGTATCAGAAGAAAAAAGTTGCCGCTTTAACAGCGAACTATGCCTCAGACGGCGACAACGCGGCTCCTAGATTGGACATGGGCAGTGACTCTGCTCGACAGCGCACTGCGTCCCTGTCTGGAGGTGAGAGCAACTGATACATTTATTACAGTAGAAACAGCAGATACCCGAGTTGCCCCCCCAGATAGACTCTATGACATTGTCTTCCAAATTGAAGGTGATATACAGCGTACAATCACAGTGGTTTTCTGGGAAAATCTCACCTCATCATACGACATTTTGTTGGCAGAGGCAGATTGGCCTCCACCATTTGTGCTAGCTGCTTCTAGAGGGGGGGACGTGATACTTCTGAGTTTTTCATGTTACGTCCCTGAGGAACATGCACAGGTTTACGCATCTGAGTGGGCTTTGGCCCTTGCTCCAGCGGTGTACCATAATCAGGTGGGCTGGGATAGTGATTCACCAGCACATGAGATACCATTACGGTCAATGCCACAGCCACAACCGCAATATCCAATCAGACGAGAGGCTAAAGCTCCCGTTTGTGACAGTCTAACTCAGTTGGAGTATCAAGGAGTGATTGAATCCAGTGTATCACCGATAAATAATCCTCTTTTTCTGGTATCAAAACCTAACGGTTCATATCGCATTGTATTGGATAATCGAAATCTGAATAGTCATTGTCGTACATTTGCGGTACAGAACACACATGTGAACAGCCTTATTCGTAAAAAATACAAAACTACACTGGATATATCCAATGGTTTCTACAGTCATAACTTGACTAGTGAGAGCCTCGACTTGACAGCATTCACCACCGTCGGAAATCAGAAAAAATGTATGCGCTTGCCTATGGGGTATAAGAACAGCCCCGGGGCTTTTGCTGCACGTGTTGTGTCTTTATTGCAGAACATAGATCCAGATGCGTTCTCGTACGTAGATAATATTTATCTGATGGACGACAAACTAATGCCGCATCTTGTCCGAGTCGACCGCATCATTTTATCGTTTGCTGACTATAGATACAAATTCAATTTTGAAAAATCACACATCGCTCATTTTGCGGTGCTCTTTTTGGGCTATGAGCTTCCCACTTTCTGGAGAAATGTGCACAATTGCAACCTCCGTCTACGCTGCAGAAACTTCAGTCTTTGCTGGGATTTTTAAATTTCGGAAGGACTCACATCCCCGAATATGCCCAGCGTATCAAACCGCTCTATGCTTTGATACAACCAACATATTCTTCTGCCAGCTGGCTTCCGGAACATACCACTATTCTGCAATCTCTGCAGTCAGATTTGCTTGCGACTAACTACTTGTTGATGTGTGATAATACCACGAACCTGGTAATACGTATAGTACCGGGGACGGTGGGTTTCACTTACTTGACGTTCAATGAGGGAGACACAGTACCAATTGCATACAAATCACATTTGTAAACAGCGGCTGAAATGCGATTTTCAAATGTTGAAAAAGTTTTGACAGCGGTCCAAATAGCGATTCTGAAAGAACGCTCGCTGGCGCAGGGAAAATGCATTCTTATGATCACGCCTCTCCCTGCTTTAGAAGCAGTGACTAAGGCAAGTGTACCCAACTCTAAGGCACTACATCCCCGTTGGATACAATGGGCTACTTCTTTGACATCGGCTGATGCCACATTTATTTTTTAACCTGCTCTTCAGACACAGGAGTTTTTACAGTATGAACATGTTCATCCTCCTCCGTTGTCGTTGCTTCCTTTGGATGAGTACAAATGTATCATTTCTACCGATGGCTCGGCTCAACCGGCTATCAGTTCCAAACACGCTTATTCCGCGGCTTGCGCTATTGTGGCTGGTTCAATAGTAAATGGAGAATTTAAATCTTCCATAGTGCATACTCAGGCACGTAGAGACTGTACAGCGCAATTGGCGGAGCTGCGTGCTCTTGTTCTAGCTCTCGATTTTGCTGATCCTAATGTGAATACTCTTATTGTATGCGATTCTTACTATTGTGTTCAGTCTTTTAATGACAACTTATTCCTTTGGTCTCAAAATGGCTATCGAGACTCTAAAGGCAGCGCAATAAAGCATAAAACGCTTTGGGTTCGAGTGGCAGAACTTAAAGAACGTCTGCCACTCACACAGGTTATACATACTCTTGGCCATCAGCGTGTGGGAGCACATGCTCTTGGTAATTCTTTGGCTGACGAGGCAGCCAAATCTGCAGTAGCCACGTGTTCCGTTGCAGCAGTTACAAAGTCTATGACTAAGATAGATAATGAAATTTTGGCAGCTGTAGCTGCTACGAAGGATGAAACTTCTTATCCGCAGGGCTTCCCTTCGAAGTATTCTTATCATTTATCTCCCGAACAAGTTCCTTATGCTAAAATTCCGTCAGTTGGGGATCGGCTGATTCCCAACATGGACCACAGACTTGCTTTGATCATTGCCGCACACGAGGGCATGGCTTCTGCGCATGCCGGAGTGTCTGCGACAGTCTCTATTTTACAGCAACGTTATTGGTGGCGCGGTTTATAAAAACAAACCCGTAATTGTGTACTTTTGTGTAACATTTGTCAGCAAATCAAACCGTCTACGGTCTCACGCCCACCACAAACACAGCTATGTATTTCCAATCAGCCATTTGGCTGTATATATCTTGATCACTGCGGTCCATTGTCTTCTGATACTGCATATAAATAAATTTTTGTTGCAGTTGATTCGTGCACTAGATTCCTATGGGTTTGGCCACAACGCAGTGCTGACGTTCGAAATGTCATTAGAGATTTGCGTGTCTTTGTCGGGATGTTTGCCTGTGGCACCTTCCATTCTGACCAAGGTCCAGCGTTCGCCTCTAAGGTGTACAAGGACGCAATGAAGTCGATGGGAGTGCTGGTGCAGTTTTCGTCTCCATACAGGCCTGAGGGCAATTCTATAGTGGAACGAATGAACCATGACTTAAAGCAATCTTTGACAACTAGAGTCTTAGGTACTGGCAGGAACTGGCTGGCCCATTTGTATGGAGTTCAACGTGCATTCAATAATCTCCCTAGAAGATCTCTGGGTGGGTGGACCCCATACGAAATGCTCTTTGGCATTAAAATGTTTATGCCAGATCTTGATGGTCTAGACGTTGTGGCGGCTGCCGCAACCTTTGACGTAGATAATCATTCTACTATGTTACAGGACCTACAAAAGACCTGTGACAGCTACACAACTGAACATTTGCCCTCTTCCAATGATACGGCACTCCTGATTCCGGTAGACGGCTGGCTTCCTAAGATTGGAGATCTGGTACGAGAAAAGCTGGAGAACAAAAAAGAATTTGGTCCCTCTTATCGTGCACCGGTCCCAGTACTTGGATTGAAGGGTACTAGTACAGTAATTCTACCACCTTTGCCTGGTCGCAAAGACAACAGATACATTTCAGTGGACAATGTCAAACTACACCGTCTGGCCGATTCTGAATAGTGTAACTCCGGCAGTTTCATGCAACGCTATCTCTTTGAATCCGGTGCATTCAACCTCTTCGACTAATCCCTGTATCGCTAAGGGTGAGATGGAAGCTACTATTGACCTTTTGCCTGTTCTGCCTCCATCCTCTTCCAACGCAGAAGTTGAGTATACTTACCCTGCGGATGAGTCCCACAGTGAAGTGCCGAACAGTCCTGACCAACATCAAGGTGATGCCGCCCTACCGCCTATGATGAATATGGGAGCAAGCGGTTATTTTGGGGACCGTACGAGCTTCTCTTATGACTCTTTCTCCTCGCCTTCCACTTTGGCACTTCCACTGACTAAAACAAGTATTTTCATCTCTTGGTTCAAAAAAACTTACCTGGTCCCGCCCTGGACGTACATCTGGTTGATGCTTATCCTGATTTTCCTTTTCATGTCAATTGGATTTGTGACAGTATTTTTCTTGCTCATCAATGGTCATTATTTGCCAGAACGCTCTGCTGTAAAGTTGGTCGATGGAATTCTGGCCCCTCATACATCGTCCCATATCATGAAACGTGATCAAACTCTTGTGAACATTTCAGCTTTCCCGGTTGCAGATGGCATTGTTTGGGATAAAGTAGCATTCGAAATTCATGGCCCGACGGAAGTCCTCAAGATGCCATACGTGGTTCGCGTTTCTTTAGGAGATGTGGTAACACCGGACATACATTCCTATGATTGGGATGTACAAGCAGTACACTCGTTGTTTTCTGATTTGAAGTATTATGCTGCTTTTGATGCTGAGGATTTGTATTTGAATTCTGCCAATTATGCTGATTTATTCTGTTAACAACACTATGGGCATCATTTCTTACACAAAACAAACACGTTAAGACCTGTTTTTAATTACACACAGTGGGAACATTGTCAAACCCCCTTACAGGGGAGTTCTAAAACCCTTAGGGATAAGTTCACCTATTTCGCAGATTATAACATGTCCAATCCAGAATCCTATTTCTTTAAATTGCTGTTGTCGTCTCAATCCAAATTTATTCTGACCCACACAAAATTAATCTATTCCAATTCCTTTAGAACTGAATTGGCCGTACAGGGATATGATCACTGGAAAGATACCATTGATTTGAAATCAATCTGGGGCACTAAGGCTTGGCAGGTTCAGGGAACTGAAGCTTTGCATCATGCCTGCCTAATTCCGGCTTAAATGTTATTTTTAAATGATACCGTGCACCAAACTACTTGTTTTGGCTTGCCAACTGCGAAAAATTTAAATATCCCGTCCATTCCGTCATTGGCGGAGTATGATAAGTGGCGCACATACACGAATTATTCGATCGATGTATTGCAAACTCTGTTTCGAAATGACACTTTCAATGTCTCTGATGTTGACCCGACAGGTTGGTTGTTGTGGCAAACCAATTCAAATGCATGCCAACTGCGTTTTTATAATGCAACACCTGGTTTCACCCAGACTAGACCAGATGCTCGTTTTTCACATTCACATTCAGTCACCACATATTCGGTGGGTAAATTGTGCCAACAATGGTTGGAACACTCCATTTATCGTCAGTAAAACAACACTTGTCACTCTTGTCGACCAAAATCAATTTGGCTGATTTTATCTTAGGTCCTAGGATTCCTAGAACAAAGAGGTTTATCTATGCAGCTTACAATGAAGTATGGAAACTTTCGCAGATTGAAGCAGCGCTCGCTCTGCGCCAAATTGACAATGCAAATTTAGAAAAAGTCCTTGCAGTAGTCGACAATAGTATCAATACACTGTCTTCACGTATTTATACCTTAGATAATATTGTTTCTTCTGTTATTGATATTGTTCAGAATTATGTATCTGTGTTATATCATGGTCAAAATCAATTATGATCAGTGATTCAGTTAGCATGGGCGTTACAGACTCTCAAAATGGGAACAGTACCTTGGGATTAATTGAATGCTTCTGCTTTGTTTTTACCATTCAATCTAACTGATAAACAGAGATTTATGTCCATGAAAGACGCTACATACACGCTATTACACATTGAACAATTAGAACACTTGCCATTCTTTGTGGCGGAGGCAGATTCAGCTGTATGGTTAATTCATGGGTTTATCTCTCTCCCATTTTCACTGTTTCAGTTTAAATCTTGCATGAAACATTTCCCAATTGGCCGCTTTGAACCCCTGGGAAGTGCGTTTCTCCATGAATTATGGTCCCTACCTTTCACTTATCGATGTCAACGGGAGGATAAGGAAGTTTTCCTAACAGGGGAGGACTGCGATTCCACAGTAGGACATTCCCTAGTTTGTAAACACGTTAAGTTGCACGGCGCTTGTAATGTCTCCGTGCCTAATCTTGCTTGTTTTTTTAAGGGAACTCCAGTCCCAGCGATAATTCCCCCTTTTACATTGCTTACTAACGGCAGTTATCTTATTTTGAATCACCACGACTGCTGTGGTTTACGGGCAGGAATCCCGTATATAGTAACAGTTTCACAACGTGTTACTTGTTGTAGCAATGTGCTTTTTCCGCCCCTGCATGAGAAGTCGATAGTTCCATTTGGCCTTCCATTCCGACTTTGAAAACAGATTTCAACAAATTAAGCAGACTCAAAGCGCTATTGTTTCAACAAGAAGTGCCTCTCACTTCGGCTCTAGAGACCTTCGAATTGCAGGTGGCTAGAACATCTAGCGAGATTCAGTCACTTCTGAACACAAACCTCCCACTTCACTTTGGGGAGCTTATGCATCAAATATTTAATGCGTCTGGCACAGAAGGCCTTGCTCATTTTTTTTAACTTGTGGGATCCGGCCTTGTGACTTCTTTTCAGACGATATTTGGAGTAATAGCGTCCTTTATCCATTCTATTTTTTCCAGCATCTTCGGAGGGTTCCCATTATTACTGGCGCTAGCTGGTGGAATCCTGATCCTTCTGCTCCTACTACACAATGGCTGCTCATCTTGTGGTAATGCACAGACCAGGCCAATTGCAACTGTACCATGACCGAATGCATCAACTTTTTGGATGCTTGCCATTAGCAACGCTTAGCGTGAGTTATGGACTAACTTTTCACTTTGCCTACTTCACTTGCGTGCAACCTGTGTTCTACTGTCAACGGTGCCCCTTCTACTGGGCTTTAGATTTATGCCTCTCCAATACGTCATGTTCAGACCCGGATTAAGACCACTCAATGGGTCCCTTAGTGGCCCATGGGCAGGCCTGTTCTAGGGATGGATGTATGGCGCGTGCAGCTGCACTTGGAGTCTTGGCTGAGTGGAAGATCTGTGCGGCTGCGCAGAACCTATTGCGACGGAGCTTCATCAAATATCACGCAAGTTGCCCGGATATGCTCTTGGAAGCATCGGATTATGAGGAGCACGTCTGTTCCTTTGGCTTACTTGATTGGATGGCATCCCTTTTTTAGGTCGAGCCTCGAGTAGCACGCAAGCGCTGCTAGGCGAAGACTTTATGTAAGGGGGTTTCAAAAGCTGACCACACGCTCGTGCGTCGTGGCCTTTTTCGGGCGGTTACGCGCGCAGGGCCGACATCTGTTTCCCATTATCGTGCCCAGACGCGTGCGCGATAATTGGAAACATATGCTGCCCGTGCGGGGAAAAGGCCATGACGCACGAGCGTCTGGTCAGCTGAGCAGGCTGCCGCGCTCGCTCGCCCCCGCTCCTCCGTTTTGATTCCGTGCTTGTTCTTGCTCGTGCTGTCACTGGTGGGCGGAGAGGGGTCTCATTGCGACCGCGCGGGTGCGCGGTTGCCAAGGCGGCGTGAGGAGTAAAAGTTTAAATTCCCTGCGCGCATGCACAGTTCCTTCCTCTCCCGGCTCGAGCGATAGGACGCTGCCACATTGGTCCAGCGTTTCAGTTTGAAGGAGCCAGAGAGCGGATCCTTGAGACAGCAACAGCTCGTCCCTAACATCACGTTTATCCATAACGTTCCCTCCCCGCACGCGCCTAGCCCCACTGACAGCCCGGGAATGGCACCCGTGCCTCTGTGAAGCCCCCGCGCGGCCCCTGCATGGATCCCAGAGTAGGCTGGATTCAGCCGGAGCAGAAGGGCCCTGGCCAATGCCTTCTGGATGCAAATATGGGAGACCTCCTAGCAAGGCTTGCGTGGCTCCTCCTCCGGGGGCTCCCGTGCCCCAGGTGGTCCAGACTGCTGTTACCCGCACTATCTCTGCTTGAATACCCCTGCCGAGAAGAGCCCTCCGCCCTCTCCCGTTTCTTCCCCATGGTCATGACAGCCCCCCTCCCCCCGGCTACATCAACTCTCATCGTGCGGACTGCGCCAGCAGCAGCTCCCACGGCATCGGCGCTCCGTGCACTGTCCGGGCTGTACCCAGCCAGAACCCGCGCCCACCACTCCCTTACACCACCCAAACTACTATGACCACCTTCACCAGTACCACCCTGGCCGCCGGAAGCGCGAGAACAAGACAAGCACCTACGGCATGAATTACCTGTTGCCTCACGGGGTCCCGCGGAGCTCCCCCGGGACCCCCTGGAGGAGGAGGAGTGGCAACTACAGTCCAGGCCTGCAGGGGTAAGAGTTTAGCGACTTATGGGGTGGATTTTACTCAAGTCATTGAATTAACGGGGAATTCCAAACATTGAGATCTCTAAGGTTGCCGTCTTCTGGTCATATTGGCACGGCTGACCATGTTCAGGGTCCGGTTAAGTGGTGTCATGTACGTGTGACTCATGCCAGCTGAGAGAGAGCGGACCTGGCCCCTCTGGCAAACGTGGGTCGGTAAAGGTAGCTCTATGGTCTCCGACCGTGGATCTTAGCAGTTGATAACCGCGCCCCCACCGGCGATCACACGTGGGTAGCTGTCAGAGGCGATAGGTTTCGTTTCTCGAGCTGCCGTTCCTGGCACTGTCAGCCTCCCTCCCCCGGGCTCTTCCCGCTGCTGTCACTGCGGCCTGTTTCCGCTGACACCGCATTTGACCCGGCCTTCCACACTATCATACGGCATTTCTGGAAAGCTTTTTAATTCATGCAGTTTTCTATCGGAGTTTATATGCTAAAAAATGGAGAAGTGGTTTTGGAAGGGCCTCCACGATTTTGACATAAGCCCGTGTAACTTTGTTTTGATGGGACAAATGTTTTGTTGACTATATTAGACACAAGTGTCTATTGTGAATAACTTCCTATATTTTTGTAGAACGTCTTTTTGGGTTTTGGGAAAATGACCTGTGAAAGTTATTGCCAGAAGCCACTATGGTAGTTTTCACTTTCTCACCAATGTGGATAAGGGTTTTGTTAACGTATGTACTGCCGTAAAGTTACTTGCTCGTGATTTTCTCATGGTGGTTATGGGTGGCATCGCTCCTTTAAAACGAGGCCAGTGCGGATCGCGCTGACCAGGAGGGCTGACCTTTCCCTTCTAAAGTAGGCGCTGCCTTCATGCCCAAAGCATGCAGCAGCTTCGCTTTGATTTGCTATTCGTGCACTCGATCCAGACCTTTGGCCAGGAGCCTCTCTGGTCTACTAGTATCAGTTTGTTGGCGGTGTTTTAATGTAAATGAGACTCCCCGTAGTGGTATCGTATTTCTCTTGCTGTTTTTATGATCCGTATTTTTGCTTCTATATTTAGTTTTTAGAGTAACTGCAATTGCACATGTATTTATTTAGTGCTTACGACCCCTGATATGACATTGACGCGCTTCTTCGAGGAGTAAAAGCTGCTCCGGAACCCAAGATTATTAATTAGTATGTTAGCACTTTTTTGTATGTTTTTGTTCATTAGTTATGTTAATTTAAGTTTGTTCCCTTGATTTATTGCATATTTAGTAGAGTTTGTAGTAGGTATAGAATAATGGGAATGGAATTGAAAAGTGGAAGTAAGGTTTTTGTAAGTAGTGGTCGTATGTGCGTGTTGGGTGGCATGGCTAAAAAGCATTGGCATAGCCAATAGGTCTCTCTTTTGGGACCTTATAAGTATTTAGATATGCAACACAATATCCTTGGTGCAACAACATCAACTGTTGCATAACTAAACACTTATAAGGTCCCAAAGGCGAGACCTATTGGCTATGCCAATGCTTGTTCTACTAGCGATAGGGATGGCCTTTTGGAATGAATTGCATTTTTAAGTTCACGTACTTTGATGGATTCACCACCTCCATATTAAGCACGTTTTCCGGGAAACAACAACATTTTAAACGACATACACATTTTTTAAACATTTTTTTATTTTTCCAATTTGTTTTTTTCAAGTGCATTTGAACTCTGCTTACCCTTGAACTCTGTTTTGTTCTTTTGTCTATATACTATGACCTTACCAAGGGAGGGTGTTATATGGCCGTTAGGGTCATTGTCGTACATTGCTAAGTTAGCATGAGCTCTGCTGCCATGATGCTGCTTTTGCGCACGTTACTACATGACTTTATTTTGCAAGACTCTGTTTGTGCCTTTCACATGAGAACGGTCTGCTTTCTGCGTTTTCTCTGCCTGTTCCTGGAGTTTAGTCTGAACACGATGTGCAAGGTCGATAAACAATGCCCCTTGTTATTCTGTCCTGGTCAGTCCCGAGCACCTACACAAAACATGCTAACGCAGCTGCGCTGCTGGAAACTCGTGCTTTGATATTACGGGGATGCATGTTGTTCTAAACACACACTTGGAGAGGGACCTTTCCAGGGAGAAGAGCTATGCTGTTCCTATGATGTAAAACTACCATCTAGGCACTACGGTATGGGGTCTGCTGACAAAGCCCAGAGATCTTCCTTTATATAATAAACTTCACCTTACCAAGGGGAGGGTGGTTAGGCCTTATAGTCCTTTTTCCATTGTCTGTATATGATGACATCCCCCTTTATATTCTATGGAATTGTAACAATGCTAACTGTTTTAGGTTTATGCATTTCGCTGCTGGTAGGGGCTCGTATACTGCATTACAGAGCACGATAGTTAAAATAAACATTTTGAACTATAACAGTGACTCTGACAATTCTTATTGTGGACAAGTACGAGTGAGTGAGCGAAAGGGTACGTCTTGCTACCGCGATTCCTGAGAGAGTCGGGAGTGCTGTGTTCTGGGTTGTCTAATCATTTGTAGCTTCATAATTATGTAGGAGAACGAATGAGACACTATAGCTAGTTGGTTTTGGGATTTTGGTAACTAAGGTGGTAGGAAGAATCAGCCCCTATACACTGAGGTCCTGTTTTCCTGCGCATAATTCTGTGTAGGTGCAGAATCCCCCAACAAAGTAAGTGCTTGTAGTTATGTAGCTAGGTTCATCTGTAGATTTAAAACTGCAACATAACATAAAAACTGTGTTTGTATTATGTGTAAGCCAGTAGTAAAGTAGTTGGTACATTAGCTAGAATAAAAATTCAAATATGCTTTTTTTTTTACAGAGCAATATCTGGATAACTACAGACAGAATGCCCACAAAAGCTTGGAGGAAAACGGAACAGAAGCAACTACAGTATCTATGCAGAACTGAGACACAAAAGGGGCAAAATGAAGAAAAAGTGGTGAAAGAAAAAAGAGCTACTGGTAAGAGGACAAAGTTATTTCTTAAAAATATATGTGGACATTTCCAAAGATTACAAAATAATGAAAATAAAATTCAAACTATGAGAAAGAATAACAGTGGACAAAATCTTTATAACAAGAACAGGAAAGAATGTAACAAAGATGGACACACCTTAACCAGGAGACAGAAGCAGTTTAAGGAAATCAGAGCCAGGATGTTTCGTAGTAGAGTAGGTATAAATCTACTGAGAACTATGAAAAACTATAGAAGAAGGAGAGAGGCTCTGAAACAGAAAGAATGAGTTGAGAGAGTAGTTGATAAGGCCTTTGCTTTGAAGAGGAAGCTTTTCATTTTGATTATAAATAGAATGAAGACTTGACAAAATGGTGTTGTGCATGAGGAGACAAAACCAGAAAAAAAGATTAGTGAATAAAAGTAACGTTTGTACAGTATTTAGTGGAGAATGCATACATACTTCTAGTACAGAGCCTTTCTTTAATGAAGAAAGCTATCTCGGGATAATAGATTAGTTCATGCTATTGATTACAGAGGATGATGTTATGAAATGAGGAATGGCACTCCTATAGCGAAACGTCATGGTACCTACAAATATAGAACAAGTTAATGGAGAAGAGATACAAGGAAGGCGGAGTCATACAAATGGAAGTGTAGTAGTGTTTGCAGTATTTGACAGCAATCCATTGATATATTAAGGACATTTCAATGTATCTTTCCAAGGCGAAGTTTAAAACACAAAATAAGTACTTGACAAGGATTGGATCCTTGCAATATTAGAAAGCATACAAATTTGCAGGGACACTCACTAGCTAGTTTATCAAAGAAAGTGTGCCAAAGCACCTTTCATCATTTCAGGATATTAGCTGTACATCACTCAACAATGCAAACTTTAGTTAGGAGGCTGTACTATGTGAAAACTCCTGTTTTATGTTTGGGAGAAATGAATAGAGCACTTCTGCATGGTACTGTGGCAGACGTAGAAAAGGTTTGTGATGATGTGCAGTTTTGTTTCTTTGGTCCTGAGCAGGGAATTCTAGGGAAAATGAAGAGTTGTTAAGAGGAGGAGTTGCAGAACTGGACACAGATATTACAGTTGATAGTTTTGAAGAAGAGATTTCAAAATTTAACACAGTGTGGTTTGAAAAACCAGAGTATGTTTGCATATGTTGTTGATGCACTCACTACAAGATTCAAACGCAGACTGTTGACTTGTATTTAAAAAGTGAAAAAGAAAATAATGATAACGGGCAAATGTTAGCTGTGTATTTATTGGTAGAGGAACGCTTTGATTTGTCTATATGGCAAGTTATATTTAAGTACTATTACAATAAATTAGAAGATAATAAAATCCCTGCTAATGTAGAAAACCATGTTTAAGTATGTCAATGTAGGTTGATAACGATGTGTATGTTTGGACCTAGACTGTAAGAATGGGTGAGGCATATGTGTTCTTTGTACTGTTGGTATCATATATGTACCAGGAATTTACATTCACACATGATTTGGGCCTACACTTACAGTGCATAACACAAATGGTATTTACAACTTCTTTTTCCAGTATTGCTGCACATAGTCAACATACAAGTTTGCTGCCATGTGCGCCACATTTACTTTAGAACGCATGGGGGCAGATGTATCAAAGTGGTTTACCCATTTTGTGTCTATGGGAAAATGTTTTCATACATATGGCCCATGATTTGTTATTTGAGTGGAACTTTATCCAATACCCAGACCAGGAACACCAATGAACATACATTCATCTCACACTTAGCTAATATGTACCCTTTGTACTCATATTGACTTTACTTGTGTACCACATGCTTTGTGTATTGATTAGTGGACCAGTGCAGATTATTTGGTTCTGTCCATTCACACAGTGTGAGATGACACGATACTTCTCACAGTTGTTATTTTGCTACTAACATTGCAGGATTTGTGAGGGAGTGACACAACGGAACATCATTGTCTACATGTTGGAGTAAGTTCTTCCCACTATGTGCACATGACACAACCTCCGTAGACAAACACAGAGATGGCTATTATGTCATAGATGACACTTAAGGGTGCTGAAGCCAAAATTATACTGTTTTAGTTTTTGACTTGTCAAAGCTGTGGGTCATCAATAGATTTTTGAAATGTTGTCTCACCCTCAACATATCCAGGCATGCTTCATCATTTGATGACCTCTCATACCGGGGTAGGAAAAATTGTCCTGAACATAGATTTATAAGAACTTGCAGGGATCGATTAGCTTCCCTCGGTTGAGTACCCCAGAGTGGCATTGTTCCACTTCCAACACCAGTGAGTGAGGTCATCAAATGATGAAGCATGTCTCGATAAGTGGAGGGTGAGACGACCTCTCAAAAATCTTTTATTGACCCACAGCTTTGACAAGTCAAAAACTAAAGCAGGATAATTTTGGCTTTAGCACCCTTGAGTGATGTTTTTCGTAATGATCATTGTTTAGAGGATACACTTGAGGGTCAACCTCCTTTACTCTCCTGCGAGGATATATTATGTCATAGATCACAACTTCTTAGTTAATATAATGTATATTTCTGCTGTCCTTACCAATGAGTAGGCTATTTCCATAGCTCCCATTCTGGAACCGCTCATTCATTATACTGTAGTGGAAGATGTAGGCATCAAGTGCTCGCCCTAGATATTTGACCAGCACTTTGATAAACATCTCCTGATGATGCATTATGGCCTGGGCATAGATTGAATATGTGTGCTTCTGGTTTCTGAAGAAGTGAGATGTTGCAGTAGGGAGCACCAATTGCACATGTGTGCAATCAATTGCACCAAGGATATGTGGGAATCCAGCAATGGCGTCCAGTTGATTTTGTTGAGTTTTGGGAAAGAGGGGTTACTGGGGTGTGTTTTATTAGGGCATCCAAGACAGAGGGGAGGAACACAGAAAATGCTCCAGCATGTTGAGCACAGCCATAAGTTTCGCATGTGGGGTAATGGTATTGGGCCTTGCATTTGGTGGCTGGAGACTTGGCCCAATCGTATGCCGCAATTGAATGATGGACTCCCTCCTGAGTCTGTAGAATTTTATGATCTCATCCTCCCTTAGGTCAATGAAGGATATGCGCTGCTGGAACACATGCTCCCTCCTCCTTCACTGCCTACGTGGTGGCGGACTCCTAGCGACTCCTAGTTGCAGAATGACGACCTCCATGGCGTAGTTGAGTTTGCAAATTTTTTTGTGGGGATACTCCTTTTGTACCACAGCCACTGCGTCATTTCCTATGCCTGGTTTGCAGATGCCCAGCAATTCTGGTGCATTTCAGGCTTTGCGTTGTGCTTCCCAATGATGTGTGACACATTGGCAAACCCATAAATATCACTGTGGAATATGTCTCTTTACTACGAATGCGCTTTTCACGCATTCCATTACAACGCGGTCTTTACAACGACCGCGTTGTTTCAACGCGAACCATTACATCTCAAGTCATTATAACGGCTTGCTGTAGGGGGCGCGCTGGACTTAGGAATAGTATTATTTACTATTCCTACTCCAGTTTGTGAAACAGCAGGGAAGGTGTTGGATTGTAAATCCAACACCAGCGCGCCCCCTACAGCAAGTCATTGAAACGACTTGCGATGTAATGGTTTGCGTTGTAGCGCATTCGTAGTAAACAATGTCTCCCATCACTGTGGTACATTTACGCCGGATTTCGTGGGGAAAAGCCTACATTGCATATAATAAATTGTGCGTGGCGCAGCTGGTTTCAGCGCAGCGTTTGCCCCACCCAAGCCTTATGAAATTACGCATTTTGGCAAATGCTTTTTTTTTACTACTTGCGCCATCATTGCGTCACAACTTATGGTGCAACGCCGGTGCAAGCCTCTCATAAATATGCCCCTTAGTCCCTCAATCCTAAATAGGCATTCCCTCCAAAGCAAGAAACTGACCCAAGCAATGCCCCAGATGTCGGTACCATAATATGTGTAAACTGAAAAGCTTCTGGTTGTCAGATTAATTTATACCCTAATATTGTCTGTCATAAAGACCGTGTCCTAATATCGATTACAAAACATATTGTGCTTTAGGTGTGGAGTTTCCATTATTACGTCCAAAGGAGTGATTTTTTTTGTACACACTATTCAGGACACAATGTTTACCTCAGATGATATTATGTTACCACACCTAAGGGCTCATTTATGAAAAGTGTTGCATCGCTGTGTAAAACCAGCGATGCAACACTTTTCTGTGCGGCCTCCTTGCGACACCTTGGATGCACCGTATTTACTGTACGGCGCTCCATGCAGCTAGGAGTCAACAGATATGTCAGTATTCCTGACGTATATCTGTTGGCGCAGTAATGACGCATTGCTGGAGTGTGTCGCAAAATAGACGCATCTCCAGGGGCTCATAAATAAACCCCTAAAAGTTTAGATACAACTGCAACTCGAATGACATTCTGACTCTTGTTTCAGCTCCTGCTCACTATTACAGAGGTACGACTTCCCTGCGAAGTTCTCCAGGCGGTGAGATTTCAGAACTTTGGCCACAACAGTTGCCATAACTCCAAAATTTACCACAGTGGCTTTTATGTCATGAGGTGCAACATAAACTTTGACAGACGTCTGAAATGCAATGGGTGACTGTTTTTGTAAATACGTTGGTAATGGAGCCTTCAAGCTACATTATTCATTTTTGAACTGTAGTGAAAAGTAGCTCTTGAATAGCCCCGACACAGCACTGCATTTAAGTGATACGTTGCTAATGCATGCAAAAGCAGTGCAAGTTACATGATGAGCCCAGCAACAATCAATTGAAAATGAATTTCCAAAGAGTTAGCACGTTATGGTAATTTGCAAACTTCTCTACATAAGATCGAAATAGACATGTATTCTTTTTTATCTCAGCAAAAATATTCCTCCTTAGGATTTATGTCAAGTTGATCCAATTGCTAACTCAGTTTGTATCTATAATGTCAACTTGTTTTTTTTATCTTAAAGCATTTAGGTTGACAGATGATGGAAAACAACTAATTAAATGGTAGACGTTGCTAAGGGCAACTTGGAAATCATATTCCAAAGCAAAGAAGACTGACCAGCATTACATGTATTACACACAGAAAATGGGCAATATACAGCTTGTTGTTGGGCTGATGAGTGCTTTTCACGATGAAGGTAAAAATGGATGCGTAAAAAACCACATAAAACAATTTAACCACAAGCCAGAGAGTAAAAAGTGACTTTTAAAGATTTTAATAATAAACAAAGAAGGATTGGGATGAGTAGGATGAAAACATAAAAGACTCGAACCAATAACCTAAAACAACTAAAAAGGGAACTGTCTGTTTCCGGATGTCTTAGTTAAAAGCAGTTTCTATCCAACCAAAACTCACTAATCAAATATACTTCACTGGCCAATACCTTATGAGAAAAGCAGAGTAAGTGACACATAAAGCGGAACCAAACTGCAAGTTCTGTTAGTGACCCCTTTATGTTATAGCTCTTTGAACAACATTACAATGAGAAGGCCCATAAGAGAAAAGTGTAGTGATTGTTTCATCACTCGGTACGTGTAGGAAAATAGGATCTACTTCTATGGTTATCCCCACTTTTTTGCCTGGTGCGAAGCTGTATTTTGACTAGTCTGACTGGGATCCTGCTAATCAGGACTCAAGTCTATCTGCTTTCTCCCTAAATTGTTGTGTTGAGTACTTAGGTACACTCCAGATTGGATACTGGGGTACCCTTATCAGTCCCTAGTATATGGTACTAAGGGACCCAGGGCATAGGTACCCCAGAGGTCTCCCATGGGCTGAAGCATGCATTGTGCGACCCATGGGAGACCATACAAAATGGATCTACAGGCCTGCCATTGCAGCCTGTGTAAGCTTGCACCACTTATTTAAGATATAGGTTTACTATATCTAAGGGTCACTGCACTTAAAACCTATAAGTCACCCCTATAGCAGGCCTTTGAAATCCTGAAGGCAGGGTGTTTGGTTCTATGTGAGAGGGTCCCCCTGCATGAGCAGGACAGCCCTACAGCCTACGGAGTCCATTCTCCCGGGTAGTCAGCAGAGCAGCCATATACTATATGGAGGGGCACCGAGTAATCACGCGATGACCATCTCGAAAATGGTTGCAACGAATCTTATCATGTTTGGTATCAAACATGTTGGAATCATACCCCCACACTGTAAATGGTGTGGGAGGTATGATTCCAAGCACTGGAAGAGCCCTCCGTTCGGCTCTCAGTGTTCCAGGTACCAGTCTTCTAGACCTGGACAGCACAAAATGGTTGCTGCCGACCAGAGACACATTTCTGCTCTCGTGCTGCTGAGCCAAGCTTGAGCAGAGGAAGGTGGAACAATAGGCATCCTGTCACAGGAAGGTGTAACCACCTCCCAGACAGGATTTAGTATATTGGGCCCGGGTGGGTGCGCTTGCCAGCGCCACAAAGTCTGCATGAGGGGCACACTTGGTGTCCCTGTGCATAGTCCAGTTTAAACCAATTCTGGGAGCCGTTGGCTCCTGCTCTGGCGTGAAACTGGACAAAGGACATGGGAGTAACCTCCACCCTGTCCAGACCCTCCCCTGGGAGGGTCCTCTGAATATTCCCAACCCTTTCCCTAGGGTACTTAAGGGCTTACCTGGGTGTATGTCCCTAGATTTGTCATGGGATGAGATTCAGAACAGACACCACTGCACTTCTACCGTCTGGGCACTCTGGACTTCGCTGGACTTCGTTTGGGCCTGACTTCCTCTCCCTTCCAGTCTGCTGCATCGTCTGTGCCTGTGCATCATACAGGAACCTTCCAAGACCTGTGAAGCATCAAAGACACCTGAAGTAATCTCCCTTGGAGTGAAAGAGTCACTGCCCTGCATTTGCAGGCACCGCAACTAAGTCGACCCATCTGCAGATCCTGAGCTCCTCCAGACTCCGTGGGCTCTGCAACACAAGTGGTAGTTTTCCACAGCTCCTGAGGCCTGCACTGCCCTCTCACCAAATTTTAGGCCAGTATCCCTTGTGGGGGTTGCAATAACCAAACCCCTGTGCACCGCATCCAACTTGCAGTTGCAAAGGCTTGTTGGCTTCTTTGCAAGAAGATCTTCGGGCTCCAAGTAGCCCCAACCTCGAGCACCTCCAGTGACCAGAATCTTCAGCCACACCATATCGTGTGCATCGTGGCCTGCATCTTTTGGTGAGCCTCCGGCCTGTGGGTCCACTTGAGGGTCACACTAGTTACTTTTGGGCTCCCCTGATTGCTCGGGGCCTGCCCTAACTCCCCTGCCTTTGGTGAGTCCCCTGGACCTTGCTGGTCCCGACGTTGCCCCTTCTTTGATTCCTGCATTGCTTGCCTTTGCCAGGGCTTGTTGGTGCTCCTGCCGGACACCGACCCCTCAGCACTCAACATCCTTTGTGGGACAGCTCATACCCGGGTCCTGGTCTACCTCAGCATCACCTAGTCCTCACAGCTGCAGAGTCAAGGTCATCGTCATCTTCCCTGAAGCACCTGACATCGGAGGGCATTCGTCTTCCAAGTCTCCTGGTCACTCCTGAGTGGCATAGACTCTGTCCCCTCTGCTTTCAGGTACTCCTCTTCAAGAATCCATGTTTGGATTCCCACAGACACTTTTTCCTCTTCCAGCAGCAGCACTTTCCTGAAGTCCTCCATTGGGTGCGACGGCGGTTTCCGACACCACTTCACATGTATGCACCTGGCTTCCCTGGTGTAGGTAACGTGGGTACTAGGGTATTCACGGGTGGGTTGGCTCTCCAACCTTCTGTCTTCCACTGGGTTTCTTCAGGGTCCACTGGGAAGGGTCCTTAATCTTTAAAAATCCAACCACGGCTTGCACATAGAGTTGCACGGAGCACGTGGTTGTGTTTCCACACTGCACACGCTCTCCGTGGGGTCCCTATCTACTCACCTTGGGTGGTTCCTTGGGGTCCCAGCACTTCTACGTCCGCTCGACACTGTCTTGACTCAAGTCATAGTTCTTATACCACTTTCTTAGTATATGGTTTAGTTTACCCCTGGGGCCACTGTATATTTTGTGCTATTTACTGTGCTTCTTTGCTAAAGTATTGTGTGCATTGTGTTTATCTCTGTGTTGGAGATATTGTAACGTACTAGAGAGTATTATATAATAAATACATATTTTTATAAATACTTGGTGTGGTTCTTTTTTACTTAATCTATACTATAAGATTGCATTCTGGTGAAACAAGCTGCTTTACACTCCTTCTGGACTAAGCCTGAAGGCTGTTCTCCACAGCTACCACTAGAGAGCTTTCTAAGGTTGTCTAAGACCTCTTAAATCACTATAAGGGTTGTCTGGACTGGTGCAAGGTGCCTGCTTACATTAGTGGACATCATATACCAGGCCAGCTTCTCACAGTACATATTTAACAATGATAAAATTCAACACAAATCCACAAGACCTTGTCATCCAACTAATATCACACAATCAGCAAGTACTTCAATCTTTTTGACCAAAGCAATATAACATTTACAACAAACATTTTACCCCTTTCTCCTCACACAATATTACAAAATGATTAACACAAAACATATATTCATGAGTAACACACAAAATATCTTAGAAAGTAGAGACCTTTGAGACTGATTTTTCAATGAAAGGGATAATTAATCAGGGCATTAGTTAACTATCACACAGGTATTAATATCTGGGTTCGAACTGATCAGTGCCCTAATCTGAAAACAATACTTCCTTAACCATTTTAGCATACATGGGAGAGGTTAACACATAACCCCTATAGCACAGAGAGAAATGTTCTGTTAATGTTGTTATGTTGTGTGTATTTGTATTTGTAAAGCACACTATCACCTGCGAGGGTATCCTGGGGCTGGGCAGGTGTGTGTGCCTAGCCCTGCCGAGGGTACTTTGGTTAATTAATAAGATAGATCTAAACCTTCTTGCAGAATTCGAGGAGAGAGGGGGAGGCTCTAATGTGGAGTGGAAAATCATTCTATTGTTAAGGAGTGATGTAAGAGAATGCCTGTCCTCCTTATGTGGTTCTGTGTCTGCGTGGGATATGTGAGAGTAGTAGCCTTATGGAATGGAGGTGTCTGGATGGTGGTAGAAGGAGAGGCAGCTGTTCAAGTAGTTGGGGCCTAAGTTGTGTGGTGCCTTGAATGGGTGTGTGAGGAAGATGAAACGAGTTTGTGTGTGGGGAACCTGTGGAGTTCCTAGAGGGGTGGTGTGATGTGAATTCTGGGTGGGAGGGTGAGAATGATTTTGGCTGCTGAGTTCTGAATGGTTTGTAGTCTTCTGGTGAATTATTTGGTGATCCCAGTGTAGACAGTGTTTCTGTAGAACAACTTGCTGGTAACTCAGGTGTGAATGGCAGTTTTTCTGGTGTTGCTTTGGAGCCATTTGAAGATCCTCTTCAGTATCTTCATGGTCCAATTTGCTGTTGATGATGGTTCTGAGGTTCCTGGCGTGGGTGGTGGTAAGGGTCTGAGTTCTGTCCATCAATTGAAGTCCCATGGTGAGGTGTCCTTGCCAAAGATCACTACTTCTGTCTGATTGGTGTTGAGCTTGAGACAGTTGGCTTTCATCCAGTTAGTGACTTTGGTCAGGCAACAGTGATCTTGTTTCTTGTGTTACGGTGTTGCCCAAAATGGAGGGTATGAGTTGCATGTCATCTGCATAGGAGAGGATGTTGATGCCGTGGGCGTGGGTGACTTTGGCCAGACTGATCATGTATGCATTGAAGAGGGTGGAGCTGAGTGAAGAACCTTGAGACACTTCGCAGATGAGTTTGTGGACTTTTGAGGAGTAAGGTGCCAGGCTGACAGTCTGTGTTCTATCCGTTAAGAAGGAGCAGATCCAGTGGAGAGCGGATCCTTGGATTCCAATCTTGTGTAGGCACCTGATGAGGATAGGGTGTAAGACCGTGTCAAATTCTGTAGAGATGGCCAGGAGAATGAGGGCTACCATACATTCTCTGAGAAGGATCATTCAGATGTCATCTGTGGCAGTGATGAGTGTTGTATCTGTACTGTAGTGGGGCCTGAATCCAGGCTGCATGGTATCGAGGAGCTGAAGGTTACTTGAATATTCAGTGAGGCATTGGTTGCTTAATTTCTCTATGATCTTAGCTGGGTATGGTAGGCTGGAAATGGTCTGTAATTGGAGAGCTTGGCTGTGTCAGCAGGTGGTTTCTTGAGCAGGGTAGTGATGGTGACACTTTTTCACATGTACAGGAATGTGGCTGAGTCAATAGAGGTATTGAGGATGGGTGTTAGTGCTTCACTGATCAGTAGGAGTTCTTTGGTGAAGGCATGATTGGGCGAAGGTCAGTGGACAGTCTTCACATTAGCAGCAGTTCCGATGGGGGTGATGGTGAGACGCGTGGTCAGGGTTAGTTCTTCAGGCATGATGGGAAGTTGAGTTGTGCCAATAAAGGGGTCCAGTTGAGGGTCGAGTTTGGCATATATGGAGGTGATTATGTTACAATAGAATTCTGAGAGCTTGTTGCAAATGTTATGTGAGGGGCTGATGTTGCAGGAGGCGACAGGAGGCTCTGTGAAATCTTTGATGGTGGTGCAGATTTCTTTGCTGCTATTTGTGCCAGTGTCGATGCAGTCTGCAAGAGCTGTGCGCTTTGTGTTCTGTGTCTGCTGGTGTCTGAGGGTGGATTTGAAGATGTGTGTGTCTTGATTTGTTCCCCATTGCGCTCCAGTTGCTTCCAGCTAAGTTTTATCAGCCTGAGTTCCTCTGTGCACCAGCTGGCCTGTAGTCAGGCTCTTGCTGTTGGGTTATGCTTGAGGGGAGCCAGGGTGTCGACACATGCAGTGATCCAGCTGTTGAGGTTCTTGGTGGCTTTCTGCAAGTTGCTGCAGTGCTCAGATGGGTGTGTGGAGAGGGATGGAATCCCAGTCCTCTTCAGTGATGCTTTTCCAGTTGTGGCGGGTGGGTTCGGTGGTGGTATGTCAGTGAATGTGTGGGATAGGTAAGCTGAAACTAACAAGGATATGGTCTGTCCAGGTCATAGCTGTTGGCTTGTTGACCGTGATGTTGGTAATTGAGGAGAAAATTGGGCCCAATAGGTGTCCTGTGGTGTGGGTGGGTTCGGTAATGTGCTAGGTGAGACTGGGGTTTCCGAGGTTTTCTAGAAGAGCCGTTGAATTTGGGTCTGCATCTTCTAGGTGAAAGTTGAGGTCTCCGAGGAGGATGAAGGTGTTGGTTGTTGGGAGGGAGGAGTGCAGGGGGTGGTGGCATGTGCACAAATGGATGAAATGAAGTCATCCTGTTTGGTGTCTTCTTTTAAAGGCATTTTTCATGGGAAACTACTGATAACACTTCCTGTGCAGATGAATGATGAGAAATGCAGTGATGTCACATTCTGTGCAGATGAATGATGGGAAAAGAAGTACTCTTGCTTGGCTTCTTCATTTAAAGATGTTTTTTCCTGGAAACAAGTGATGCCACTTCCTGTGCAGATGGAAGATGGGAAATGAAGTCCTCTTGCTTGGCTTCTTCTTTTAATGATGTTTTGACAGGAAACCAGTGGTGTCACTTCCTGAGCAAATGGGAAATGCAGCAAGGTCACTTCCTATACAGATGGATGTTGGGAAATCAAGTCCTATTGGTTAGCTTCTTCTTTTAAAGAATGTTTTGGCAGGAAACCCCATGTTGTGATAACAGAATGCACTAATCCCTTGCAATCACACAAAACTAGTGATATTTCAAGAGGGTTACGTAAGAGGCAGCCACCATTCAGCCCATTTCTGTGCTGCGGTCTCTCAAACAGGGAAGGTCGTACACTGCAGATGCCATGCCATCATGATGCCATAATGCTGCATACATCAGCCCACCATTCTCTGGCAATGTCCTCTCAGACCAGAGATGCTGTGCACCAGGCATGGCAGCCAATTCACCTGCAGCTCTGTCTCACTCACAGCCACGCACACCAGTCCATCTGCCTGCAATGCACTATGCTCATCCCCCTGCAACACCATGCAGGGGGATGCATTTGACTTTGCATTTAACAAATGGTTAGGGTCCGCAAGGGTACAGTAATTTCCAAAACCGAAACTGTAGGAGGCTGGCTTAGTATATGGTGCACACTTATTTAAGTGGAGCACCTTGCACTAATCCAGACAACCCTTATGGTGATTTTAGTGGTCTGAGACAACCTTAGAAAGCTCTGTAAGTGGTAGCTGTGGAGAGCAGCCTTCAGGCTTAGTCCAGAAGGAGCTTGTTTTACCAGATCTAATCCTGTAGTGTAGGTTAAACGAAAAGAACCACACAGTGTAGTTATAAAAATATGTCTATTTATTACACAACACTCACAAACACATTGGTATATCTCCTACCCAGAGATATCAACACAAATACACAATAATACTTCAATTGGAAGAGGTAAGTAAGCACAATACACAGTGGTCTCCAGGGGAGACCAAACCATATACTAAGAAAGTGGAATGGGAACTGCGACCGAAGTCGGGACTTGGACCAGGAGACTCAGAAGAGCTGGGGACACAAAGAACCACCCAAGGTAAGTACCCAGAAACCCCACGGAGGCTGCGTGCAGAGTGGAAACACAGCCGCTTACTCAATAGAAGTCAACAGGAAAGTTGCGGTTGTAGTTTTGAAGAAGAAGGACCCTTCCCAGAGGACCCTGAAGTAACCCTGTGGAAGACAGAAGGTTGGAGAGTCCCCCCACCCATGTATACCCCAGGATCTAGGATACCTACACCAGGGAAGCTGGGTGCAAAGGTACGAAGTGTCATCGGAAACCGCCGTAGACCACAATGGAGGACTTCAGTAAAGATGCCGCAGGCGAAGACTGTACACGAGTTCGGTGGAATCCAAGGGTGGATTCTTGAAGAGAAGAACATGCAAGCAGAGGGGACAGAGTCTATGCCACTCAGAGGTGACCAGGAGGTACAGAAGAACAATGCCCACCGATGACGGAAGATGCAGGAGTAATAGCGGTGACCTTGTTGCTGCAGCTCTGAGGACCAGGTGATGCTGAGGAAGTCCAGGAGTTGTGCACGATCTGTCCCACGTTGGAAGTCGAGAACCAATCAATCAATCAATCAATCACAGAATTTGTAAAGCGCACTACTTACCCGCGAGGGTCTCAAGGCGCTGGGGAAAAAAAGGGGGGGGCTGCTACTGGTCGAACAACCAGGTCTTGAGTAGCCTCCTGAAGGTCAGCAGGTCTTGGGTCTGTCGTAGGCTTAGTGGAAGGGTGTTCCAGGTCTTGGCGGCGAGGTGGGAGAAGGATCTGCCGCCGGTGGTAGTTCTTCGAATGCGAGGGAGAGGTCGGCGGAGCGGAGTTGGTGGTTGGGGACGTAGAAGAGGAGTCGTCTGTTGAGGTAGGCTGGGCCAGTCTTGTGGAGTGCCTTGTGTGCGTGGAGGAGGAGTTTGAAGGAGATTCTCCTGTCGACGGGGAGCCAGTGCAGGTTCCTCAGGTGGGGGGTGATGTGGCTGTGGCGTGGTACATCGAGGATCAGGCGTGCGGAGGCGTTTTGTATGCGTTGCAGTTGCTTGATGAGCTTGGCCGGGGCTCCCGCGTAGAGGGCGTTCCCATAGTCAAGTCTGCTACTGACGAGGGCCTGGGTGACTGTTCTTCTTGTGTCTGTCGGGATCCACCTGTAGATCTTGCGAAGCATACAGAGGGTGTTGAAGCAGGAGGATGAGACTGCGTTGACTTGCTTGGCCATGGAGAGCGTTGAGTCGAGGATGACTCCCAGGTTGCGTGCGTGGTCGGTGGGTGTCGGGGCTGCTCCCAGCGTCGTTGGCCACCAGGAGTCATCCCAGGCTGAGGGATTGGAGCCGAGGATGAGGACCTCTGTCTTCTCCGTGTTCAGTTTTAGTCGGCTGATCTTCATCCAATCGGCGACGGCCTTCATTCCTTCATGGAGGTTGGATTTGGCGGCGAGGGGGTCCTTGGTGAGGGAGAGGATCAGTTGAGTGTCGTCGGCGTAGGAGATTATGTTGAGGTCGTGCTGTCTGGCGATGCGTGCGAGCGGGGCCATGTAGATGTTGAACAGTGTTGGGCTGAGGGACGATCCCTGGGGTACGCCGCAGATGATCTCGGAGGCTTCGGATCGGAATGGTGGGAGGCGGACTCTCTGGGTTCTGCCGGCGAGGAAGGAGGTGGCCCATTCCAGGGCCTTGTCTCGGTTCCCTGCGTCGTGGAGGCGTGCACGTAGAGTGCGGTGGCAGACAGTGTCGAAGGCGGCGGAGAGGTCCAGCAGGATGAGGGCTGCGGTCTCACCGTTGTCCAGCAGGATCCTGATGTCGTCGGTGGTGGCAATGAGGGCAGTCTCAGTGCTGTGGTTGCTGCGGAACCCCGATTGGGATGGGTCCAGGATGCTGTTTTATTTGAGGTATCGGGTTAGCTGTTTGTTGACGATCTTCTCGATGACCTTGGCTGGGAACGGAAGCAGGGAGATGGGCCGGAAGTTCTTGAGGTCTCTCGGGTCCGCCTTGGGTTTTTTGAGAAGGGCGTTGATCTCTGCGTGTTTCCAGCTCTCTGGGAAGGTCGCGGTCTCGAAGGAGAGATTGATGATGTTGCACAGGTGGGGTGCGATGGAGCTGCTGGCTTTGTTGAAGATGTGGTGCGGGAAAGGGTCTGACGGGGAGCCGGAGTGTATTGTGCTCATGGTCTTGATGGTGTCCTCGATGTTCACACTGGCCCAGGCTGGCAGGGGGTCGTGGTCGATGGTGTGCGGCAGGTCTGGTGCATCGATCTTAGTTGGGGCTGTCTGGGTGTTGAAGCTGTCGAGGATGTCGGCGATCTTGCGGTGGAAGAAGGTTGCGAGGGAATCGCACAGGGGTTGCGACGGCGGGATGTCGTTGGTGTTGGAGCTGGGGTTGGAGAGTTCCTTCACGATGTTGAAAAGCTCCTTGCTGTTGTGTGCGTTGTTGTCGAGGCGGTCTTTGAAGGAGATTCTCTTGGCGGACTTGATGAGGTGGTGGTGGTTACGGATGGCGTCTTTGTGGGCTGCGTGGCTGTCCGGTGTCTTATCACTGTGCCATTTCTTCTCTAGTTTCCGGCAGGTACGCTTGGAAGCTAGGAGTTCCGAGGTGAACCAGCTGGCTCTTTTGGTGGTGTCACTGTAGGTGAGTTTTTTCAGCGGGGCGAGGGTGTTGGCACAGTTGTCCATCCATCATCTGAGGTTGCAGGCAGCGTCGTCGGTGTTGGATGGGTCGGAGGGAGGGCTGAGAGCGAGGGTTGCCCGTAGTTGGTCTTCGGTGACTTTGCTCCAGCAGCGGCGTGGGATCTGTTGGGTGCGGTGGTGTGTGGTGGGTTTCTGGAAGGTGAAATGGATGCAGCGGTGGTCGGTCCAGAGGAGTTCCGTGGTGTGGCTGAAGGAGACGTGGGAGCTTGAGGAGAAGATGGGGTCAAGCGTGTGGCCGGCGGAATGGGTCGGTGTTGTGACGAGCTGGCTCAGACCGAGGTTGGCGAGGTTGTCGATCAGGGTGGTGGAGTTGCTGTCGTTGTTGTTCTCCAGGTGAAAGTTCAGGTCTCCGAGGAGGATGTAGTCGGTAGAGGTCAGGGCGTGCGTGCTGATGAAGTCGGCGATGGAGTCGCTGAAC
Organism: Calotriton arnoldi; assembly: GCA_963921515.1. Taxonomy (NCBI): domain Eukaryota; kingdom Metazoa; phylum Chordata; class Amphibia; order Caudata; family Salamandridae; genus Calotriton; species Calotriton arnoldi. Next base: position 162,583 of record CAWUFW010004394.1, on the reverse strand, counting down.
TGGGGTCGGGGCCCAGGGGGTCTGTAGACAAGGGTGCCTCTAAGGGTGGTGTTGGGGTCCGTGTGGATCTGGAAGTGCATGTGTTCGGCGGTGCTGAGAGTGTCGTCGGTGCTGGTCGAGACCCTGATGGTGTTCTTGTGGACGATGGCGATTCCTCCTCCTACTGCGTTGACGCGGTCTCTGCGGGTGATCTTATAGCCATCTGGGATGGCTATGGCGATGTCGGGGGCGGAGGAGTCGTTCATCCAGGTCTCTGTCAGGAAGGCGACGTCTGGTGATGATGTGTCGAGCAGGTCCCAGAGCTCGACGGCGTGTTTGCGTGCGGAGCGGGTGTTCAGTAGGATGCATCGGAGGTGGTTGAGGTCCTTCTTGGCGGGCGCCTCGGTGGCTCTGAGGCTGGTGTAGCTGCAGTTCCGGCAGGTGAAGGGACCATGGGTGCGTTTCGGGGCGGCCTTGAAGCAGTTGTGCGTCTGTCCGGGGTTGAGAGCGTGGAGTGTGGTGGCATCGTATCGGCGTCGGTCCTCGAGGCTGGTGCGGGGGGCGCACGGCCTAGGGGTTCAGGCGCTGGGCGCGGTCCAGGCGCGGACGGGTGCAGACGGGCTTGCCATATATGGGGAGGTGGGAGGGAGGAGCAGCTGGGAGGCGGGAGGCAGGGGCAGCGAATGGGCAGTCAGGGGGGCGGGGCCGCAGGGGACGCAGCGGCGGGAGTGGAGAGAGGCAGCGAGGGGTACAGAAGGCAAAATGGGCACAGTTCAATGGGGCAGCGAGGGAAACAGAAGGAAAAATGGACACAGGGAAAATGGGGGCAGCGAGGGAAACAGAAGGAAAAAAGGACACAGTTCAATGGGGGCAGCGAGGGAAACAGAAGGAAAAATGGACACAGGGAAAATGGGGGCAGCGAGGGAAACAGAAGGAAAAAAGGACAGTTCAATGGGGGCAGCGAGGGAAACAGAAGGAAAAATGGACACAGGGAAAATGGGGACAGCGAGGGAAACAGAAGGAAAAAAGGACACAGTTCAATGGGGGCAGCGAGGGGAAACAGAAGGAAAAAAGGACACAGTTCAATGGCGGCAGCGAGGGGAAACAGAAGGAAAAAAAGGACACAGTTCAATGGGGGCAGCGAGGGAAACAGAAGGAAAAATGGACACAGGGAAAATGGGGGCAGCGAGGGAAACAGAAGGAAAAATGGACACAGGGAAAAAGGGGGCAGCGAGGGGAAACAGACGGAAAACGGGCACCGAGGCCACAAGCAGAGGGGCGAGCTTACCAGCAGCAGCAGCGGGCAGGACACCACAGGCGGAGCTGTGTGGCGGGGGTGCGACCTACCTGGCAAGGTCAAGGGTCGCTCTCCTCACGCGCAGCGGCCGCCATATATGGGGAGGTGGGAGGGAGGAGCAGCTGGGAGGCAGGAGGCAGGGGCAGCAAATGGGCAGTCAGGGGGGCGGGGCCGCAGGGGACGCAGCGGCGGGAGTGGAGAGAGGCAGCGAGGGGTACAGAAGGCAAAATGGGCACAGTTCAATGGGGGCAGCGAGGGGAAACAGAAGGAAAAATGGACACAGGGAAAATGGGGGCAGCGAGGGAAACAGAAGGAAAAAAGGACACAGTTCAATGGAGGCAGCGAGGGGAAACAGAAGGAAAAAAAGGACACAGGGAAAATGGGGGCAGCGAGGGAAACAGAAGGAAAAAAGGACACAGTTCAATGGGGGCAGCGAGGGAAACAGAAGGAAAAAAGGACACAGTTCAATGGGGGCAGCGAGGGGAAACAGAAGGAAAAAAGGACACAGTTCAATGGGGGCAGCGAGGGGAAACAGAAGGAAAAAAAGGACACAGTTCAATGGGGGCAGCGAGGGAAACAGAAGGAAAAAAGGACACAGGGAAAATGGGGGCAGCGAGTGAAACAGAAGGAAAAATGGACACAGGGAAAAAGGGGGCAGCGAGGGGAAGCAGACGGAAAACGGGCACCGAGGCCACAAGCAGAGGGGCGAGCTTACCAGCAGCAGCAGCGGGCAGGACACCACAGGCGGAGCTGTGTGGCGGGGGAGCGACCTACCAGGGGGTCAGTGTCTGGCAGAAGCACTAACAAGCCTTGGCAACAGACGTGGTAAACGATGAAGGAGCAATTTTGGGACCAGCAAGGTCCAAGGGACTCACCAAGTGCATGAGAGTCAGAGCAGGCCTCGAACAAGCAGGGGAGCCCATTGAAGCAAGAGAAGACCCTTGAGACCGACAGGCCAAAGGCACAGGAGTCACAAGAGGACCTCGAGCAGCTCACCAAAGAAGAAGGCCCACGGTGCAGAGGATGTGGTGAGGACAAAGATCTTGGCAGGTAGAGATGCTGGAGGCTGGAGCTTCTTATAGCCCGAATATCACTGGAGTATAGAGCCAACAAGCCTTGGCAACGGCAAGTCAACACAGTGCTTTGGAGTTCGGTCCCAGCGGATCCGACGAGAGATACTGGCCTCAAACTTGCTAAGAGGACAGGTCAGTCCTCGAGGGAGTTGCAGAACCACCCCCTGTGTTGCTGAGCCTTTTGAAGTCTGTGGGACGTCCTAAGCAGCAGACTGGTCAGCTTTGTTGCGGTGCCTGCAGATGCAGGGGAATGACTCCTTCACTCCAAGGGAGATTACTTTTGATGTCTTTGATGCCCACATGTCTGTTGAAGATCCTGGAAGAAGCACAGACACAGATGACAAAGAGGACTTGCAGAACAGTGAGACCAGGAGCAGCAGGAGTCTTCCTTGATGCAGTCTCAGTTCCAGACGAAGTCCAGCGAAGTCCAAGTGTCCAGATGGTTGAGGAGTAACATGGTTTCAGGCTTGAGTCTTATCCCACGATGAACCTGAGGAACCATCCACAGGTATGTCCTTTTCTACCCTAAGTAAGGGGTTAGGACTACTCAAGGGTCCCTCACAGAGGAGAGGCTGGACAGAGGGGTGGATACTCTCATGTCCTTTGCCCAGTTTCATGCCAGAGCAGGAGCCAAGGGCTCCCTGAACTGGCTCAAACTGGAGTATGCAAGGAGGGCACCAAATGTGCCTTTCAAAGCAGTCTGGTGGCACTGGCAAGCGCCCCCACCCCAGCCCAATACGCTAAGTCCTGTCTGGGAGGTGGCCACACCTCCCTGTGACAGGAAACATATTGTTCTACCTTCCCTGCTCAAGCTCGGCTCAGCAGCAGGCGGGCAGAATCGTATCTGTTGTCGGCAGCAGCACTAGCTTGCTAGCAGACCCTGAAAGGCTGTTACCGGGAGTACTGGGGCTTCACGGAGGAGCCCCACACTGCATGGAATCATACCTCCAACACTGGTAACGATGTTGGGTATGATTCCAACATGTTTCATACCAAACATGCCCAGGTTCGGCACAGTCACTATATAGTTGGCCATTGCGTAATGACGCATGGCCACTATATTTATCAAAATGGCTGACTGCACTTACAAAGCCTGGAGAATCAACTCTGGGGTTAGTAGAGGTATCCTGCTCATGCAGGGGCACTCTCACACTTATAACCTAGTACCCTGCCTTCAGGATTGAAAGGCCTGCCTTAGAGGTGACTTATAGGTTTTAAGTGTAGTGATCTCAGATATAGGGAAACCTATATCTGTTGTAAGAGATGCTAGCACCAGCTTATACATGCCTCAGTGCCTGTAGTCACAGTTTGAGTGGTCTCTCATGGGTGGCACAATACATGCTGCAGCCCATGGGAGACCCCTGGTGTACCTATGCCCTGGGTACCTTGGTACCATATACTAGGGACTTACAGAGGTGCACCAGTAGCCAATGGTGGAGGTACAGAAGTACTAACCTTGACAAATTTAGGGAGGAAGCACAGTAGCTGGGGTCCTGGTTAGCAGGATCCCAGTCAGACTAGTCAAAATAACATACTGACATCAGCAGAAATTGGAGGTAACCATGAAAGCAGATCCTACGTTCCTACAGACACCACAGAAAGTAATGATATTCACATTGGCAATGGAACCTATAGGCCGCATGCGGCAGCACAAAGCAATTAATAGCATTGTAACCAGAGTGGGTACCACTCTTTACATGTCTCTTAATGCACATGAATATTGTTACATGCTAATGATGTGACGTTAAGTATTTCTTCACCTTAACAGGCAAGGAGGGATTTTGGAGTGGGGTCTAGGCTATGAATAAATTGAATTAATTTCCCATGAAGTTGACTGTGACTGTTCCTGTGTCGATGACAGACACCTAGAGCATGCGCTGGTAATGCATAACATTTCGATACCTAGCGGTACAGATTTATCAAGATGAATCAGATGTGAAGGGTATCCTGGGAAAGGAATGAAGGACCAGATGTACATAGACTTCCATTTGCAATTTCCTAATAGCAAATTTTTGCGATTGGGCTATTAAGAAATCACAAACAGCTATGTACAACAGTGTGTTTTTTTATACTGTTTGCAATTCCAAATGGGTCGCAAGGGACCTGCCTCATTAATATTCATGAGGCATGTCACAATTTGCGACCCATTAGGAATGACTAGCACTCATAGGGTTGGTGGCCTGCTGGGATCAGCAGACCACCATGTCTGTGACTGTGTTTTAAATAGAGCAGTTTTTAATTTTAAAATGCAGCCCGTTTTCCTTAAAGGAGAATGGGATGCATTTAAAAAATAAAAACAAAAAAGTTTTGTTTTCATTTTTTAATATTAGGGAGAGGTCCGTGGGAGCACCGCCTGGTCTTAAAAAATGTTGGTGCCCACATTCACTAAGCCCTGCGACTCGTTATTAGGAAGGGCCGCCCTTGTCACTCCCCTTCCTAATAGCGATTCGCAAACCCAATTTGCAATTCGGTAATGCTCGGTAATAGCTCACCGAATTGCAGATAGGGCTTTGTACATTTAAAAATGCTTTTTTCAGGTCGCAAACAGCCGAATCGGGCCATTTGCAAGCTGAAAAAAGCTTTGTTCATCTTACAAGTCATTGAGGAGGAGCAATGTGTTTTTGAAGAGTCTCCTAATCTCAGTGCAAGGTAGAGTTTCTCTGATCATTCTGGTAGTGCTACCATGACTTTAGTGCTATTTTGCTAACATATTTTTTTATCTACCCAATACTTTTTTCAGAGACTTAGGTGCTGTATTGATTGATTTATTATGGAACATTGGGCAGAATAGGGTCGTTTTCTGCTAACTCTTACATCCCACTGTTGAGGGAGGTTTGGAGGTCTCACATTTTGAACTTTATTATGTGGCAGCACTAGCGCAGTGTGTCACCTGGTGGGTTTCCGGGAGAAATACACCACAAACAAAGTATCTGATACACAACTTCTGCAGTTGCATATTGATCAAACTACTGCTGCAAATCAGAGGTAGATCCCATGACTAACGAGAGTGGCCAACAGAGCTGTCATAGATTCCTGGCTAAAATGATGGTGATTTGCTCATAGACCTCACAATCCAGGGATTGATGGGTCTATGTGACAGTGACTGGAGGCACACATTGACCATTTGGAATCTGCTGAAAGATTTATACTAAGCAGGGGCTCTCAGATCCTTTTGGTAATTACTACTGGACACTGCTGAACCTCCATTATTTACATAAATGAAGATGGTTGAGGTACTCAAACAGATCTGAGATGAGGGAGACCAAGAACCATTTATTACACATGTCGCTCATGCTGGGGATGAAGAAGAAAGGCCTTATTGGGCAGTACAATTGTTCACTAGTGGACCTCCAAAATAAAAATCTGCTGACATGTAGAGAAATAAGAGAAGAACAGTGGCACTTTACTTTGAGACAAACCCCAAGAGTGTTTAGAAATGTATGGTTTAAATTGATGTAACTTAATTTCCTACTCAGAACTTAACTTAAACTAAAGAGTATAGGCAAAATATACCCAAATACTACCAGCCTATACACAAGATTTTCACTATGAGTCCATAATCACAATACCCCCTACCTATACTAAATGTAACATCACATGAGAACGGCATGTTATAATAAGAAAAGCAAGCCTGTTGTTTTTGTCCAGGGGTTAGCACATTACAAAAAACCATGCTCACAAAAAACCATGATTGCATGTTAGAAATCACCCTCATACCAATGGAATCAATAACTGTATTTAAATGGAGTCATTTTCATAATTAAAAGCATTGCAATGTTCCTCAATCACCACTGCCAATAAAACACTTTGAATAAACCATTGCAAATAAAAATGACATGTGTCAGAGTCTTTCTTTTACCACTTCAGGCCACATAATGCAGTCATAGGACCAACCACTGGGGATCCCTACATTCCAGAGCTGAAGATGGCCCTGCCCCTCCTTGGGGCACCACAAAGAATATAAATAGGCAAATGAAGGCTCAGCAGGGCATTATGCAGTGCTCCTTTGTGGAAAAATTAATAATTAAGTAGCGGGTCTCCTGCTGGGCTTTTGCGGCCTCACACCACATTCTCCTTTCTTTTTGTTTTTTATAAACCCTGGGTGCTTGTGCCTACTGTGTACACAGGTGCAGCTGGTCTTGGTACAGGCAGCATGGGGAACCCATTCCTGGCTGCCCTGCCGGCTCACCGCTTATGCATGCAAATTGGGTGTGGAACGTGGTAGCTGGCACTTCATTTGATGCTACCCACGAGGGGCAGCCTGTCTCCCACTCCCAGTGGACGCAGCTAGCCTTGCTACAGTGAGAATAGCTTTTGGGGATATTTGATGTAAGGACATGTTCAACATCAATTTCAACACGTCTTACTTTTAATTATTCCCCCCACCCCCCAGCCTTTATGGGCAATAAGGCCTACGTAGGGGTGACTTAATAATATTCAAAAGGAAGGTTTAAGCAAGTCAAAAAAGGATTATTTTATGTTCACAAGTAACCACCCCAGTGCCCCTTACACTAACTGTGCTGCAGTGGCCTTATCTTAAAAGGTGGACACTGGTGGTAAACACACTCCATACAATTACCATGAAACGTCATGATTGAGACTCTGGTAGTGATAGTCCCCCACCGTAATGGTCCAAAAATAGGATGATCAAATGCCCAAAATCTTGGTGGACTAAATGGCAGAATGCATTTGTAACATACGCTGCTGCCGGTTGAAACTATCGGAAGGTCTAGCCACTGCTCATGGGTACTCTTGCATAATCAATAGTAACAAGTGGCAATGGGTTGTGACCGGACACACCCTTCGTCAGTTGTCACCACCACAGAGATTTTACGCTGGTCTTCCTACACTAAGAGCTCCCTCCTAACTCAACTATGAGGCCACCTGTCTCCACAGGGAACCCAAACTGCACTAAGAACCCTCCTGGTTCTATGTTGGATGCATCCAGGGCACTTAACACCTAAATGGACTGCGCAGGTTCAGCTCCACCATTGCCCTGGGTCACACAACACTACACCCACCACATTCATTTTTTTCCAACTTTATTTTACTGCTTACATTGCACAATTACTAAAGAACAAAACAATGGTTGGCACCGAAGACAGTCACATAAATTATGTTTCAGTCCAGTCTTATTCTGCTTCTTTATGCTTTGACCTAGTTCCATTATGTATATCAGCCCATTGGTGATGTGCTTGGCTTCCTTAGACTGTGCTGTGTATCTGGCTTTCATCTTCGGAAGAGGATATATCACAAATTCCAGAGCTCTGTAAGGTCCTGGACATTGTCATGGGATTTTTACTCACTCTTTGTTCTATTTTTATATAATAAAGGGATACCACATTTTCTCCAATTTGTGGATGCAGTCATACATCAGTGTGGATAGTATCTCCATGGTGTATATAGTCCACACTTTCCACAACCACATATTGAGTGTGGGAGCATGCAGCCGTTTCACATCTGGACAATGCCTAAGCAAGCTGCTAGTGGGAGGTGGGAAAACAGTTTTCCTAATGGAGTGGTTCTGAGGTATAATCTTTGTTTTCTAGGGTCCCATACGAGAATGAAGAGTGGGTCTCGGGGAAAAGTAATGATTGCTATAGCTCGTGTCTTTGTGAGAACCTCACACTCACCACATTCTCAAAGGCAATGGTTCAGTGCCTCAGCACTGATGCCATCACAAAAGTCAGCTCTGAAATCTGTTGCATGGGTCACTGAACTCAGCACCCTCACTCATCCGAGTCACTGTCCTCTAAAAATGCAGACTCAGGCCCCTCACAGGACCTCTGAACCTCACCTGCAGTGGTTACTCTGGGGTCCATAGTTGCCACCACACTCTCTCTGGATGACTGTGTTTGCTAAGGAAACCCCAGCACTAACATGGAGTGCTCCCATGAGGGAGAGTCACCGCCAGGCAGTACCCACCACAGGAACCCTGGCCCACCTGTCCTCCTTGTGATCAATGTCCATGTCCACCAACCGTAGACCCTCAAGTTCCACTGGCTCAACTGGAAGTGTCACTGGGCACTGTGTAGGCCAGGTGTCTCCAACGAGTAGCTCTTGAGCTGCCAGTAGCTCTCCAGCTACCTGTGAGTAGCTCTCCTGTGTGCAGCCCAGCTAATGACTATTGAAGCTTTTGCTTGGTTGAATTGTTATTTGTATATCAAAATTAAAAAACATGTACTCAAGTCAAACGTGTGTATTTTCACAACTCATAAACTGATGTCTGTAGAAAAATAGTTGCATTTTCAAAATGTGCTAAAGCTATTATTTGAGTTGGAGAGATTTATCACTCATATTTATACCTTGGTGCCAGGGGGATTGCAGCTATGGTTTGTATGTACTACCCACGTAATATTTCAGTTCAAATTGCCAAAGCCTTTTTTACATTAATGCTGGAAACCCTGCTTAATAAACTGATGTGATCACTGCTGACACTCTTGGATGTGGTGTTCACTTTTACATCACTAGTATTAGTAGCTCGGATGATTTTCACTGAACATAAATAGTTCTGGTTACAGAAAAGGTTGGAAATCCCTGGTGTAGGTAAAGCCTTAACCAGTTCCCACTCCAGGCCACTTCCCTGCCTCCAAGCAGTCTAGCTGGAAACTAACCAGGGACCCCAAAGATACCCCAGTGAAATTTGCCAGGTCACCTTGAAGGCACACACTGCCGCTTTAACTCAGCAGCGGGGGCATTCCCACCTGCTGAGTTCACGTCTGGCAAGCCAGATTTCCTGAGGAGCCTCAGGGCATTGCACCCCCAAGGTAAGTGCACCAGGTAGAAGTCTGCTGGGCAAAGTCCTTCACAGGTGGCTCTCCGGACAGCCCAAAGAGACACTCCCAGATGGAAGCGTATAGCATCAACCCAGGCTCATGCATAGGGATCTTCTGGTCACCTTGTGGTGTCACAGTGGGTACCTCCTTGTCCTGTTCTACCTCCACATGGGCATCCACCCCAACCACTACACCTAAGGTTCACCCACCTGAGGTCTGCCGGGCAAAGACTTCAACACCTGTCCTTTGGACAGGCCAAAGTGACTGTCCCCCGCACAAGTGTTTAGCACCAACCCAGGTTCATGCACCGGATCACCTCCTCATGAGTGGGCACCCTTGGTCAAATGGTTGTGTTACTGTAGGCACACCTGCCTTCTTCACCATCATGCTGGGGGCTGCACCCACCAACCAAACCAATGCCTGGTAAGCCAGGACTAAAAGGGCCGCAGGGCAACTCCTCAAGTCTGGTACACCTAAAGTGCACCAAGCAGGAGTTTGATAAGGCATTTCCTTTGCAGTCTGTCCTTCCAAGTGCTCAGAGGGACAATTCCTAACAGACATGCTTCCCTAACTCCAGACTGATCCTCACAGATTCACTTCACTTCACTTAAGATAGGCCCCACCTGACCAACTGGATAGGTCATGGTGGACTCACCCACCCTCTGCACCGCCTTCGTCTCTTGGGCTTCTGCCCCAACATGTACACCCAAAGTGCATCAGATAGGAGTCTGCTAGGGCATAGACTCTTCAGCCTGTCCTTCTGACAGCTCAGAGTGATAATCCTTAACAGATATGGGTTCCTATCCCCCGACTGATGCTCAGGGTTCTCTCTAGGAGTAGGCACCACATGGCCATCTGGCTGGTGCTCGGTGGCCAAAGCCACCTCTTGCACCATACCTCCATCTACAGGGTCTATGTTCTTTGTTCTGGGGTCTGACCCCACAGGATCTACCTGATTAGACACCCGGCTGGGCATCACTACAGCCGCCACCTCAGGTTGTGGGTAAAACATGTCTCTAGAATGACATCTGTCACTGTACTCAGGCAGTCATTCATCCTACCCTGACATCTCAGGGTGCACCACTAGCCCATCCTGGCATTCTAGGGAGTCCACCACCCTCTCTCCTATTTCCTCAGGGTAAGTCACTACACCTTCTACCTTGGGAACCATCCCCTTGCTGGGCCACCTATCTCTATAGGCCATCTTTAGACAGCTCCCCTCCCCACTAGTTAACCTATCAGTATCATGGGAACCACAATATCTTCTCGCATCTCCCACCATAGGAACATTTCTTGGGGCCCACCCCCACCCTCCTGGCGTGAACCCCGAGGGGTCACTACTTCTGAGTACCCTCCTGCCCCACCTTACAAGTGGTTTATGGCCTGCGCCAATAATGGAAAAACCTCTTACAAAGGAATGGCTCATAGTGGGCTCCCTCATAGTAAATCTGTCTTGCCCATGGCAAGCCCCCAATCCCCTCTGACAACTCAAGAATCAGTGTCCACCCCTTCACCCAAATGTATGATGTGGGTATCAGTCACAGTCCCTAAACCTATAGAGAAGCATCCTCCTCATACAGGCCTAGTGTGTGTAGTTCTGGCGTTAAAAAGACACTTTGGCCTTGAGCATTCTAAATGGAAACAGTGTGTAAATGCCCGCCCCACCATCACATCATTTTAAAAGTGCAAACAAGTTATAATGAACCCACTTAATCCATTAACAAACCATCAATGTTTTAAATGGCTTATGTATACAGGGGCTTACCTTTCCCACATCTTGATTTTGCACAACCAAAACTTTGAACCCTTCTCAGAGCCTTGCGCTCTGATATTTGCCCATTAATGGACAGGTACCATATGGCAAAACTGAACTTATCAAATGTTATCAATGCATACTGTAACCTTATACTATTGATCCCTGCCCTGAACACCAAGGAGAGAAATTGGATTATTAGTTGTGCAGGATGTGAAGCCTGCATAAGTACTAGCTCCCCAAATGTCTCCTTACTGGGACCCAAGTATCACATTGTGGCACATGACTCTCTCAAAGTAGGGCAGCGGAACAGTTCAAGGGCTACTCAGACGTAGGCCTGGGCGGAGCTCCTGGAGTTTCACTTTGTGGCATCTTGAAGCTTGGGCATCTCTTTTTGAGGTTTAAAGACTCGACATGGGCGCTCATAGTCTGGACTCGCAGGTGCTTAGCAAGTGCCGTGCAGGACAGTCATGCTCCAAGGTAATTCCGTCAGTGGAGCGGCTGAATTTATTAGTAATTCTGCATTACAAGAATTGCTAAATTCCTCCATTTTTGATGGCAGAATTCAAAATTCTGCCCACCCCTAAAGAGGTGGTGATGTAGGATATCATTCTCTATGCGCTAGCACACAATAACAACAATGGATTCTCTGTTAAAATGGAAAAGCACATTTATTACACACACACACAACCAAATACTATGCACTAATTTACAAATATATGCATAAGGTAGAAGAAAATATCTTTGAAGATGTTGCAATTAAAACAGTGGATTAAGGAACCCACACATATTGCTGGGCATACCCTGGACCTTGTGTTTTCCAATAGAGAATCCACCAATATATTAGAAGTAAGACCGCTATTGTGGACCAACCATTTCTTGATCTCTTTCACCTTTAGCCTACCGGTGAAACTAACCCGTTCCCAAATATCATCAACAGTGGCAAAAAGAGCCTGGAGGCATGTTACCCCCGACACATTCGAGCGCCAATTCTCCTTGAAAGACCAAGATGCCCTGATGCCATCGCATGTATATATAAGTATAGAAAACCTCCTAGCAGAAATTTCTAACACCCTTGATCTTTGTGCCCCTAAACTAAGGAATAAACCCCAAGGTAGAACAAAATCGGAAAAATGGTACTCAATAGATCTTAAAATTTTGAAAAGAAAGTGCAAAACACTAGAGCATAATTGGAGACTATCCAGATCAGATATGGATAGACAGTTATATAAGATGGAAATGAGATTCTATAACAATGCCATCAAAAATGCCAAAAAGACTTACTTCGCAAAGCGTGTGAATGACAATAGCAGTTCACCGAAAGAACTCTACAAACTAGTTAAAGAGCTCTGTAGTCCAACCAGCTTGTCTCAAGTTCTGGCACCCTCTCTTGAGAGATGTGAGGCTATTAGTGGATTCTTTATCGATAAAATCTCGACGATTTATTCCTCTTTTGGAGATCAGCATCTACCAGATGACATAGATTGGGAAACTTTAGACCCACATCCTGATGCCCAAGTCCATCTCAGCAACTTCAACTCTTTTACAGAGGAGGAGGTAGCAAAAGTAATGCCCGAAGTTAAATCTGGATTCCCACTAGACCCTTGCCCTAACTTTATCTTTTCCAGGATTGCACCAAGCATTTGTCCTTATGTTACACAAATACTTAACCAATCCCTACATACTGCAGTATTTCCAGAGATATGGAAAAAGCCACGGTAGTTCCCCTTCTAAAAAAGTAGGAACCGATGTTCAAAATCCCGCAAACTGCCGACCAATATTCCAGCTCCCAAACCTATCCAAAGTGATGGAGAAGTTGGTAAATAAGCAACTAACCGACTACCTTGAGACTAATGAGCTCCTGGACATCACTCAAACCGGCTTCAGAGCCAATAATAGCACTGAAACCACCCTCCTGGCAGTGCTAGACAACATCAGGTCTGTGGTTGACCAGGGCAGAGTCACCGCCCTGATCCTGTTGGACTTGTCGGCGGCTTTCGATACCGTCTCACACAACCTCCTGCGGAAATCCCTGCATGATAAAGGTATACACTCTACAGCCCTTCAGTGGCTCTGCTCTTTTTTAAGCAACCGAACTCAGACCATACAGCTGGGTACCTTTTCATCAACCCCAAAATCAATCAAGTTTGGAGTACCACAGGGAGCTTCCTTGAGCCCTACCCTCTTTAATATTTACATGTCTTCACTAGCTAAAATCAGCGAAAAATGGGGCATCAGTATCTGCTCTTTTTTTTTTTTTGTAAACTTTTTATTCATTTTTCCATGTGCTTACAGAATATACATTGCATAGTATCTTTGACAGTCATGAAACATTCGTCTAGTCATATTATCATTAATACAGAAGTACATCAGGGTCCATTATCGCTCTGGTAAGCATCTCATGTGTGTTCGTGTATGGGTGCCTGGTGAGACTGGGTCCCCTCCCTGCTTGTTGGTTACTGAGGTCTATTCAGTGGAGCTGACTACTCTGAAGATTGGCTGTAAAGAGTTTACCTTTTTGGACCCAACTGGGGTAAATAACTTTAGAGTGGGAAGAAGGGGGGCTGGGATTGAGGGCATTGGTAGCTGCTGGTCTATTGGCACTGAAAATCACTTTCACACCGGGGCTTATAAGAAATGAGGGGGGTTGGGACCCTCTCGGGGAGTTCCCGTGTTGCTCGGGATGTTGCGGGGTCGGGCTCCGTTTGTGCGACTGCTGGGGAATTCGTGGGGGTATTATGTGTCTGTTTGAAGCTATGGAGGAGCATCGACCACTCCATGGCTATGGGACATCTCCGCGCGCCCCGCGCCTCCTCGAGCCTGATAGCGTCCTCTTCAGCTGCTCCCCATTTTTGGACTGCCCCTCTCGAGGCTGCTATCGGGGGGCCGTTAGAAGAGCGCCAGTGTAGTGTAATATTGCGCTTAGCGAGAAGTAGGGCCAATATCGCAAAACGAGTCTCCACCTTCCTCTGTTTTTTCCGTTTAAAAATCCCCAGGGCGCTGTCTTCCCAGGAAGCGAGGCCTGTCAGACCTGTGACCGTCAATATTGCGGCATGCACCTCTGCCCAATAGGGCTGCAGGGTGGGGCAGGACCAAAGCATGTGTACAAAGGGAGCCTCTGGTGTATAGCAGCGTAGGCACTCAAAGTGTGTCGCAGGGAAGAAGCATTTGAGCCGCTCCGGGGTGAGGTACGCGCAATGTAGTATGTTAAATTGGATGTTTTTGAAGCGCTGGTTATGCAACACTTTTTATCGTGTTCCAGGGCTGTTAACCATTCCTTATCATGTAATGCCCGCCCAAATTCCTCCTCCCACTTGAGCCGTAATCTCGTTAATGGTGCCACTGTGAGGTCTATGATTGATTTGTAGATCCGAGTGATAAGGTGTCTCCCTGCTCCCATGTTCAATAGCGCGTGTAAGGTAGGGTGTGTTTTGGGTTCTCCCCCTGTCAGGTCCCATGTTCTTCCACAGTCCGCATCTAGCTGTCTATGAAGCAGGAATTGCTCTGCTGGAAGCCCGTTTCCCTCTGCTAGACCCTCAAACTAGGTCAATTGGCCATCGGTGAATAGGGCATCCACCACCGTGAGTGCATGTTCTGTCCAGGTTTGGAAATCCCTAGATGTGTAGTAGCTATGACCCCTAGGTAGGCCCGCTAGTGGCAATTGTGGGGAGTACATTGCTGTCGTTCGAGAAAGACGGTGGATCCGCATTATACAGGATCTGGCTACCTTCACCAAGACAGAGTGGGAGGGATTTGGTCTAGTCCCCAGGAGGAGCATTCGGATGAATTCTGGGGCTGACAGTGTCCCCGTTGATGTTTCCGTTTCCTCCATGTGGCGCCCCGCTGCCCAGCGCGAGATCCACTGCAGTTGTGCTGCGAGGAAGTAGGCCTCAAAGGATGGGGCTCCCAGCCCGCCCCAGTCCCTTGCGAGTTGCAATGTCGTCAGAGCAACTCTGAGGCGACCTTCACCCCAAACCAAGGTCAGCAGTAAGGAATTTAGCTCCTGAAAAAACGCCAGTGAAGGGATCACTGGGACATTTGCAAAAAAGTAGAGAAGGCGACCTGGGCCTTGATCCCCCGTAGGGCCCGAAAGTGGTTGCCCTCAAGGAGATCCCGCGGAGTATGGTACAGCCTGACTCCCAGATATCTAGAAGCGGTCCCATTCCAGGCTAACCTAATTTCCCCGGTCGTTATCTCACATTGGGGGGGTGTCTGGATGAAGGGGATATATAGTAGATTTGGCCCAATTCACCCTCAAGCCCGAGGCTCTCTCAAAGTCTTCAAGTGTGGCCCACAAAGGTGTGAGGTCTGCTGTGATGTCTCTCACATATATTAGGAGGTCATACGCGTAAAGAGATACACTGTGAATCCGCCCCTCGAGCGGTATACCCCACAGCTCACCCCCTTCCCTAAGTCTGATCGCCAGCAGTTCCATTGCAAGGGCAAACAGCAACGGGGAGAGTGGGCATCCTTGAACCGTCCCGCGGGTCACCGGAATAGGTGGAGAGATATGTTGGCCTATACGGACCTGGGTGGCGAGGCCGATGTATAACAACTTAATGTATGCCAGGAGTTGGTGTCCCATCCCTACTTGTTGCAGAACCGCGAATAAATATTGCCATGCCAAGGTGTCAAAGGCCTTTTCCAGGTCGAGTATAAGGCACGCGGCAACCGGTCCCGCACCCTGTCCTGAATATAAAATAGTCGGCTTATATTCTGAGAGGTGTTCCGTCCTGGTACGATCCCGCATTGGTCCGGGTGCACCAAGCGTGCGAGCACACCTGTCACTCGGTCTGGCAGAATCTTCCCCAGCATTTTGCAGTCCGCTGTCAGTAAGGTAATAGGTCGATATGATGACCTTAGCAGTGGGTCTCGGTCCGGTTTGGGGAAAGTCACCAGTTCAAAGTTCCGCATGGATTGGGGGAGCATCCCCGTCTCTCGCGCCTCTCTATATTCTATGTCCAGTTGGGGGGCTAGTTGCTGGGAGAATGTATTGTAGTATTCTATGGGGAAGCCGTCATGTCCCGGGGCTTTGTTTTTGGCTAAATGATGGATCGCAAGTTTCATCTCTGTTATCGTGATGTGCTCGTCTAGTGAGGCCTTGTCGTCTTCCGTCACCTGCGCTATAGTAATGGAATGCAGTATTTTTTGGATGTATTCTTCTCTGTTAGGAGACGGTTCCCTATATAGAGCCCTGTAATATTCATGGAAGGCAAGCATAATGTCTGCCTGTGCGTAAATGACCTCGCCTGTCTCGTTTCGGATACTGGTGATGGGCTGGACCAGCCACGCCAGCAGGGTTCCGGCTCGGTTTCCCTCCCTGTGAGCCCTGGCGGCATAGGCACAGAAGTTGTATCTGCGCAGATCTGCGCAGGCCTCTGCTTATTTGGTCTTGGCTTCTGCTAGTTGCATGTGGAGATTAGCCTGTGTGTCTGCTTCTTTGGACAGTTGCGCCAGGCGCTGCTCCGGTGTTTGTACCATCTGCTCTAGTGTTTTCCGCACCCCCACTATTTGTCGGATGCAGGCACCCCTCATGACCATCTTGAAGGTGTCCCACTCAAGCGCCCTAGAGTCCGTGGAGTGTGCATTGTCTGAGAAGTAGTTTTGTATGTTCTCCTTCTGTTCGTGTTGGAACACTGGATCTTCCAGGCAATCTCATGGGAGCCGCCAGGTGGGGACTGGTGGTGTGGGCGGACGCCATCTAAGTGTCAGGACATGTGCGTCGTGATCGGATATTACCCTGCCGAGATTGTCCGAGTGTTGCGTTTGGGGGAGGATTGTGCGTGTACACATGAATCGGTCCAGCCGCACCCGTAGGTCATGGGGGATTGAATGGAAGGAGTATAGTTTAGTTGCCGGGTGTGCATGTCGCCATGCGTCCGTCAACGACCAGTGATTTGCCCAGGCCTGGAACCGGGCCGTGTGCGCGTGGGCCTGTGACGTTAAGGTCGGTGGCTGCGATCTGTCTAGGTGGAGATCTAGCGCGCAATTTTAATCCCCTCTCAAAACCCACGGTGAGGATGTAAAGTGAGCCAGGCTACGTGAGAGGGTCTCCCAGAATGGTGTTTGGTCCGTGTTTGGAGCATATATGCTACCGATCAGTATTGGCTGTCCATCCAATAGTCCCTCTAGCAGGACATATCTCCCGTCGGGGTCTATCTTTCTTTTAGTTTCCATAAAGGGGACTCCCGGCCTAATCCAGATGAGGGCTCCTCGCGCGTATGCCAAATAAGTTGTGGCGCAAAAGGTACCCCTCCATCGCTTTTGAAGCTTATCTAGTTCTCCCTTTGTAAGGTGAGTTTCCTGCAATAGGGTGATCTGCGCCTGCTGGCATTTGATGTAGGCGTATATGGCGTAACGTTTCCACGCTGTATGTATTCCCCGCACGTTTAGAGTGAGAAACTTAACGTCTGCCGATGGACTCATGGTGGTTGATAGGACGTGCAGCTAGGGCGGGAAGCCCCGGGGGTCCCACTTGAAAGCCCCATGGAAAGTGTGGTGGTGCCCGGTGTGAAGTGTAAGTGTGCCAGTGATTGGTTCAGCCCTTTGTGACGGAGTTGGTATGGGGCCGGGGTTGGGTGAGGGAGTGAACTATAACTCTTTGGGGTTGAAGACCCAATACAGGGGATCTGCTGTAACAGACAGCACATCCAAACCGGTACAGTTATGTACTCACTAACGTATCGTGTGGGGGTGTTTTTCGATTGACGTACGCAAACCACTGAGACTCGCCAGGGGCATCTGCTCTTATGCAGACGATACACAACTGATGATTGCCCTTGATGGACACGACGATACAAGGATCAGACTTACTAGCTGCCTTTCGGAAATGGCAGCCTGGATGTCCGACCATTGTCTGAAACTAAATGCAGACAAGTCGGAGATTCTACTTTTCAGAGGAGCACATCTAGTGTGGAATGCAACCTGGTGGCCCGCATCAATGGGCAATGCCCCTGCCCCCAAACAAGTTGCAAAAAATCTGGGCATTCTTGTTGACAGTGCTCTCACCATGCAGGATCACATACGTGCACTATGTGGGAAAAGCTTTGCAACACTAAAACTGCTAAAAAGTCTCTTTCAATGGATCCCCATAGAGTGTAGGGGAACCATTGTCCAAGCCTTGCTTATGAGCAGGCTGGATTATGGGAATGCTCTCTTTGTAGGCAAGGCGGACTATCTCTTTACACAACTGCAGCTAGTCCAGAATGCAGCCGCCAAATTGGTATGCAACAAGAGCAAGTACAGCTCAGCATCGCAATGCATGAGGACACTTCATTGGCTCCCAGTGAGACAAAGGGCCAAATTCAAATTGCTGAGCCATGCTCATAAGGTCTTACATCATCTGGGACCTAAAATTCTTCAAGATAGAGTTGAATTCTATGCACCCGCGAGGAACCTGAGGTCGCGATTTCAGGCACGGGCAAAAACTAAACATATCAGGAAGACCAGAGTAGGGGGTCGCTCCTTTTCTCACCTTGCGGCAACATTCTGGAACGAACTTCCACTGGATCTTCGGCTCACTGACAACTACCTGGTATTTAGGAAAAACTAAAAACGCATCTGTTCCCCAAAGCCTGGCCCATTACCCAGGGACCCCCGTGAACTCCTCACTTAGGATGTGCGCTCCTTTAAGGCCGTGATATCCTTATGGATGAATGTTTGCGCTTTATAAATAAATAAATAAAATAAATAAATAAGATATTCCTGAATCACATTTGACCCTTGGTCTGATAATCACAATACCCCACCTATACCAGATGTAACATTATATGATAATGGGTTGTCGTAATAAGTAAAACAGGCCTATTGACTTTCTAAAGGGACCACATCAATATATAATGCAACCCTATCAGTTTTGTTAAGGGGCCACATAATCAGACTTTAAGGCAAGCATATTGGCTCTGACAAGGGGTTACCACATTCATAAAAATATAATCGCATGCTAGAAATGACCCTCATACCAATAGAATCAATAACTATATTAAAATGCAATCACTTTCATTAATAAAAGCATTACAATATTTCTCAACAGCCATTATCAATAAACCACTTTTAATAAATCTTTGCAAATCAAAATGACATGTGTCAGAGTATTTCTTTTAACATTTCAGGCTACAAAGTGCATCCATAAGAGCAGCCACTAGGGCTCCTTGCACTCCAAAGATGAAGATCATCAAGCCCCAGCTCTGGGAATGCATAAAGTAATGATAACCTTGTCTCAGTGTTATATTTTCAGTAAGCCCTCAGTCTTAGTGTCACTTGTGTAATCACACCTTCTGCAGCCTCCCACAACATCTGTGGCTAATACTGGTGGTGTCCCTACACCTCCTTGGGGCACCATAAAGAAGACGAATAGTCAAATGAAGGCCCACAGGGCATTATGGGGCGCTCCCTTGTGGGAAAAATGAATATTTAAGTAGAGGGTCTTCTGCTGGGCTTCTGCAGCCTCACTCAATGTTCTTTCGCTCTTTGTTTGTTTTTAAAAGCTGGGTGCACTTGCCCACTGGGCAGCCAGGTGCAGCTAGTCTTAGGGGGGGCAGTGCAGGGAGCCTACTCCTGACTGCCCATCCAGGTCACCGCTCATGTGTGCACCTTTGGTGCAGCATGCTGAAGCCGGCGCTTCCTTTGCTGCACCCTAGTGGGAGCTGGGCCTCCTTGTGTGCTGTGTTCCTGGGGAAGGGGGCCCCAGGGCGAAATGGGCCTCTGGGAGAGGCACACACACGCTCTCTCCCTATAAGATAAATAATTATAGCTACTCTGACCTCTGGGAAGTGGCCCACCTCAGGGCTAATTTTCAGAAATACGGCAGACTCACATGCTCCATTTTCTTGGAGGGGTCAATGGTCACAATTTTAATGGTGCAGAACTCAGGCCCAGTTGGGCCAATTTCCTTGATTTTGGGCTCATGTTGTCCGGGTGATGAGCTCTAACCTCTTGACTGCTAAGGGTGCACTTTGACGGGAGCCGGTTGCACTGGCTCCCTGGGAAAGTCTTCTCCTCTCCTGATTCCAGTTGCTACATTCCTGATGGTAGGGGTATCCTGTGCAGCCCCTCCGCTACCAGTCAGCAGAGCACCCTTCTGCCTGCTCCCCCAAAATCCAGAGCCTTCTGGCTGGCTGTCTTGCAGGGCACTTATACTGACAGTGGAGTCCAGATCTTCCCCCAAATGGTCCTCAGGGGAGATAAAGGGGCCAGCACCACTGGTCCTAGAGAGACCCATCTAGTCCTGGGGGTCAACTGGAGGCAAAGCTCTCAGTAGGGTATCAGGTGGCTTCTTTTTCCAGCTGTCCATGTTTCTGTGGCTGTCGCCTCCCAGGTACATGGTATTGCTCTCTGTCTCTCCCTTGTACAGGGGTTTATCAGTGTGGGTGGAAAGGCCTAGATGGCAGACACCCCTGGCCAATCCTCGGATACCACATCATCCCTCCACCCCTGTCCCAACCTTCCTGCACGGCATTCTGGGACAATTCGATTTCAATGTACCCTTCTTCCTCTTGTCAAAGCTCCTGGGCTTACCCAGTGATGTGCCTGGGATAATGGGCAAACCCTCCCTTGTGATCACTCCAAACCGGTTCTGGGGTAGCTCAAGGTTAATCTGCTTGTAACAGGGAAGGCTCCATTGAAGTGTAACTAATCCTTGGCACTGTCCCCCAACCATCATGTCAAGGAAAGGCCAGCACCCTGCCCACACCCAAGCCCTTTGTCCTCTGTCTGGAAGCAAACTGCATCTCATCACAGGGGAGCCTTCAAGCTGTCAGGTGACAGATGAATGCTTACAAGCTTTGGCCAGAAAAATTGGTAACTTTTCAAAAGTGACATTTGCTCAACAGCTAGGAAAAATTCAATTTCATCACTAAATTGGATTTTGAATCACTACAAAAATGAGGCCTTGAATTATTTCTCTAGCTGCTACCAATCCGAATTTAGCATTTATTAAATGTAGCCCAAGGTTTCTCTATGGAAGCAGCCAGCCTTGCTACAATGGAAATAGCATTTGGGGGATATTTTACTGTAAGGACATGTACAAAATCAGTATCTGCATGTCCTAATTTTGAACATCATGCACCCTGCCTTTATGAGCAAGAAATCCTACTTGGGGGTGACTTACAGAAAAAGGAAGGTTTAGGCCTGTCAGAAAGGGATTCTTTTGACAGATTGAATTTGCAGTTTAATACTGCGACAGGATTGTTACCTGTCTACAGCCATCACGCTTTGCACCACGATAGTCTCTCACTTGCAGCCCTCACACAGACACACATGTGTGTGCACGTGTTCACGTGTAACCATCCCAGTGCCCCTTACCCTACCTGTGTGGCAACAGCCTCATCTGAAAAGGCAGACCCTCGGTGTAAACACGCTGCATCCAATTACCATGAACTTACAGTGAGTGAGACTCAGGTAGTGAGACCCAAAGTAAAGGTCTAAAAACCAGGTGACCAGAAATAAAGAATCCTGGTGTACTAAACAGGCGGAACCCATTGTACAAAAGTAATATACACTGCAATTGTCAGTGTCATAAACTGACACAGATTAAACAAGTTACTATTAAATTGATTTTCTTTTTTTTAATTTTGCTATTTCTTTTTTATCAAAATATTCAGTGCAAATGTAGGTACATAACATCAGTACATACCATAGAACATTTTCAAATATAACCGACCTCCTTGTATACTGTATAATGATCTATCAAGATATATTCCGCTAAAATATAATTCACTTTAGAATATGTAACCGAAAAGAAGATGGTATCAACCTAGTTTCTTGTATCTGTCACAATGACCAACTGAGCATTCCAACACTATCGAGAGGGACAATCCATGACAATATTACTACTACTACAACAATCACTAAGGGTGATTCTCCAAACCAAGTAGACAAATGAAGCATGTGATGTTGGAACACCCACATAAAGTTTACCAGTACTGTTCAAAGATTTCACTAATAGCCGTCTTTCAGGTAATAAATATCTCCATATTTCTTCAAATATAGATATTTGGTCATTAAATTTGTGTAGCAGTCTTTCATGTCCCAACATGCTTACCAATTCCCTCTGCCACCCACCATTACCAGAGGGTGTTTTGAATCTTCAATGCTGGAAGATACACAGCTCGCGGCTAACAGAGCTCTAACCTGCCAGCTACGTCGGATGTTCATAAAAGCAGATATTTTCAAGAAGTCATATAGTAGTACCATGGAGGCATTAAGTTGTACATCATACCCACAGCCCTGTCCCAGCTCTTCTTTTATTGCTTTCCAATAGGTCGAAAGTAAAGGATAAGAGGATAGAATGTGCAAAATATCCACGCACAGTGCCAGCATATTGTATTAGGATTTAGGTTGAAGCTATGCAGTTTCTGAGGCATCCAGGGCTTCCTAGTAATTTGGAAAGGCTGCGGTTTATCTTTGCCTCTTCTAACCCTTCCCCTTGGGGTCTCAGAAGAGTTTCCCTGTCATTTTTTGAGAAATCAAGGTCCAATCCTTCAATCCAGAGAAGCCATAGTCGTAGTTTTGCAGGTTTTGAGAATAGCAAATCTACTATAGTGCCATATAGACCACGGATGACCTTTCCGCAGCTACCCAATTTCCTAAGGCAAGAGTCTAACAGACACGGGGGGTTCATATGGTGGAAAGCTGAGAACCAATTTTAAGCACTGGGTAAATTGGATGTGTCCCCA
The DNA here is from genome assembly GCA_963921515.1 of Calotriton arnoldi. NCBI lineage: Eukaryota > Metazoa > Chordata > Amphibia > Caudata > Salamandridae > Calotriton > Calotriton arnoldi. The sequence continues at coordinate 140,030 of CAWUFW010004394.1, read as the reverse complement.
TTGTTGATTGGACAGCATGCTAAACTCCACTCTAATCTCATGAAAGTGTTTAGGGTGCCATTCAATAACAAATATTTAATCCACCCATGTACTCCTTATAACCAGAACACCCTCTATCAGTACGATATCCACAATGAGGCATCATCATATATATATATATATATATATATATATATATATATATATATATATATATATATTACCTATATACCTATATATTTTACCTACTGGCAGTCACCAGTAGGTAGTTATAGTTAGGGCCATGTTTCTATAGAAAAACGTTTTTTGACTTGCCTATATCTATGGAGTCGTTTGACGGATCTTCACAAACTTTTCCCAAAAAAGTGTCATAGTGAGTCTTGTGGTGCATGGAAAGTTTTGGGGTGATCTGTCAAGCAGGGGCCGAGAACAAGTGAGGTTGAAGAACATATGATTTCCCATGTTAATTCCCATAGGAGCTTTGAACACGACTAAAGCTCGAACCACTGGACGGAATTACACTAAATTTGGCAGGAAGGTAGATCTTGGTTTACAGATCATGCTTTCAGTTATTTCGTGTAAGTCTGATCAGAAATTGTTGAGAAATTTAAGGGAAAGCAAATAAGGATATCTGGGCGGAGCCTAAGCACAGATCTCATGGTGAGATCTAATTGGCTGTCAGCACTTCAACCATAAAGTGCTGGCAGCCATCTTGGGACCGATATACATGATAGCACCTTGTTGAAATGCATTGTAGTGAATGGCAGGTTGTGAGGGTCACGAAAAGGAGAAATCATTTGTTGATGGTACCATAGTAATTTTAAGAATGATGGTGTGTTCTAAAGGGATTACCTTGTTAAAAAGTCTTCTGCTGGGATTACATCAATCATGTTTGAGAGAGAACGGTTTATGGGAAAATATTTTCCCATAGAGGTTATAGAAGGTGCTGCAGAAGATAAAGTGACAGCATATTTTCTGTAAATTCACACTGTTTCTCAGCCATATAAGAATGAAGTCTGACATTCTCAGTAAAACATGCACTTCCTACAAGAGCAGCCTGTCAGTTGATTCCTGTGTGTTCTACTGCAGACTCCCAGAGTGTTCTAAAGAACAACTAGAGTGCTAACAGTGTACTTATGACAAAAGTATTGCACATTTGAAGCCACCTTGATTGAATCAAACTGGTAAAACGTAAAACATTTAATTTAGAAAGAAAAACAATGAGGGGGTTCATTTTGTCATAGAAAATATGGTTTGTGCTGTAGAAAGACAAATTAGGACACTTTTAAGTGAGTTCTCAAATATCTTCCTCTTCTATTTTATTAAAACATTCTGGCATGTAGACTGAAACATGCACTTTCAACACCTGCAGCAGGCTGCCAGTTAACTCTCTGCTGATCAGCAGTTTACTAATGTATTCTGATAAGCAACTAGAGTTCTAACATTCGGAATTATGGCAAAAGTGTGGCACATCTGACCGCCATCTTGGTGGAATCGAAGTGGAAAACTGCAGTAAACGAGGAGATTAGGGAGCTTCATAACAAATACGTCTCCCAAGATGGCCACCAGAGAGAATAGAGCCCAAATGTAGCACAGATTTCACCCAAATGTAACCCAAGTATAGCCCAATGTCAAAAGTGTGCAAAGCACCCACACATATTGAGCTTCTTCACAAAAGTGCATGAAAGGGTTACACATACTAACCATTCAGGAATGGAGTGACAAAATAAAAAAATGAAAGATATGTTTTTATTTGCTGCCTTCCGCACCATCAGAGGGTGCAAAGTTGAAAATGCTGACATTAATGGTTGCTTTGTGTGAGAGTAGTGTCAATTCTTATGCTTAGTTTTTACATTTCCCGACAGTATTATATCTATCTGATAAGACCAAAAATATATATCGATGAACTCAATTTTCAGGTATGTGAATTACATTTAATATGGAGAAAAATGATTGGAAAGGTATATGTGTATGTGAGAATGTTATACGAGAGTATCAAACATTTTTGAGAAAATATTGGAACTATATGAGGTAATGTATGAGTAGTTTTATGAGTGGCTTTGTATGTTTAATAACAGGTGAGTAAGACGTCTTATGAGTGTATGAGACTGTGACAGTTTGTCTGATTTGCAGACTAGGTTTGTGAGAAGTTGGATCACAATATGTTGCTTTGAATTAGTATGTTGTACATTTGCTGCTTGCTAGATGGTGTAATTGGTAGTAAAAAAAAACTGTAGATGAAGAGTTAAACTTTTAGTTACAAGGCATTAGAAGATGTGGAAATATTACGTGTATATATAGTATGCTGTTCTCAAAGAGTATTTTCTTTGAATTCTCGGTGGTGTAGTTCTCCTACACTGCTTTGTCAGATAGCTACAGAAGCACATAAACATTCAGTCACTTACCAAGAAACTACTTGTGCATGCAGCAGATTCAAACATAGTTGTTGTCACATCTATATTGCTCTCTTTTCCATAACACAGGCTCTGAGGTGTTTGTTTATAGCCACTTACATAGATATTTAGAGAGTCATAGAAATACTAAAACAGACAGTCACATATCGGCACATTTACTTAAACGTCTCATGGCACTGCTACTGGTGTACTCCTACAATTTCTCAGATATGTTGGCAAGTACTCACACAACCTTCTGGTTCAGATTGCGCTTGATTTGCCATGTAAAAGGTGTTTTTCAAGTCTTAAATCAAAGTTTCAGTATGCACAAGTCACATGTGAGAGATGCTGTAGGTGTGCTATAGAGCATGCTGATTTATGCTTAAAAAATGAGAGATGTTCTTTTTAGTTCAATAAGTTACTTGTGCACTTGCATGCACCTATGCCAAGTACTACATAGAGAATGCCATCCCTAAAGCAACTGACATACATGTTCAGAACAACATAAAGCCTCTGTTTCAGCTATTGATACAGCTACAGAAGCACGTAAATATTCAGTCACTCACCAGAAACTATTAATACATGCAGCAGACTCAAAGGTAGTTTCGGTCACACCTACGTAGCTCTGTATTGTCTAACACAGGCACTGAAGTTATTCTGCAGCCACTTACATATACATTTAGACAACCATAGAGGTATTATAGCAGGCAGTTACATACCAGCACATTTACTTAAACATCTCATGGCACTGATAGAGGTGTGCTTCTACACTCTCTCAGATATGTAGGCAAGTACTGACACAATCACCTCAAACATGCAGAGAAATAGTATTTTAAAATGGGTGATGCCCACTAGTGCAGACCCTGTCTGTGCACTGTCACTGCAATCTTTGCTTGGCATATTATAGGTGTTTCTGAAGCATCAAACACACATTTTAGTGGACATAACACACTTCTAAGATATGCTGTACGTATGTGTTAGTATCTGTATGATTAAGTGAGTGGGTTTGTAAATAACTGTATGGGTGAGTGAGTTGCTGTATGAGTGACTGTATGGGTGAGTGAGTAGGTGTGTGAGTAGCAGTATGGGTGACTGCCTCAGTGTGTGTGAGTGGCTGTATGGGTGTAAGAGTGGGTGGGTTAGTGTCTGTATGTCTGTATGTCTGTATGGCTGAATGTGTAAGTGACTGTATTAGTGAGTAAGTGGGTGCATGAGTGCCTGTATGGGTAAGTTAGTGGTTATGTTAGTGGCTGTATGAGTGAGTGGATAGATGAGTGGCTCTATGAATCACTGAGTGGGTGTGTGAGTACATGTATGAGTCTGTGAATTGGTTTGTCAGTGGTTATGTTGGAATGGGAGTGGGTGTATATGAGATTGTATGGGGGTGTGAATGGGTGTGTGAGTGGTTCTATGGATGATGTTATCAGTGATGTCATTTAGATGTCATCAGTGATGTCACTGACCATGTCATGAGTGATGTAATATCTGAGGTCATAAGCAGTGCATTGCGGGCGTAAGTTATAGTTATCTCAGATAACTATAAATGCTGAATTTTATTGGTTTTGTATGAGTGAAATGTGAGCCTAAATATAACTTTCCCGTAACTTTTGTTTTTTTCAGTGCATTTCTAAGGTCTTTTTAAATTTTATTTTCTAACTATAACGTCCCTGTAACCTTTGTTTTTTTCAGTGAATTTCTAAGGTTGTTTAAATTCTATTTCCTAACTAGAACGTCCCTGTTACCTTTGTTTTTTTCAGTGATTTTCTAAGGTTATTTTAATTCTATTTCCTAACTATAACACCCCTGTAACTTTAGTTTTTTTCAGTGAACACATATATATATATAATAATATAATATATATGTATAAAAGGATGCGTCTAAAGGAGTCTGTGGAGTCTCTTCTAGCAATGCACCGTAGCATTCAGTACAGGATGGTAAAAACTGTCATAGACATTAACATCTCAATAAATAATGCCTAAACTATGATGCAAATCTTTAAGAGTGTTTCAATTGCCACCAATGCCATGACTTTACGCTCGTCATGAAAGACCCAAGCTAAGAGGGCCACCCTGTGCTAATAAAAACACATGAGTTCAACGCAGGCCACCAATTGCAGAGGTTTCCCATAATTTCCCCACTTTAAATCTGGGTTTTCCCCATCCCATACAACCCTCCATACAGAGTCAATGTCTCTCAGTAGAGGTCTTGGTATCATCATAGCTAACCAGGGGTGGATCGTCCATAGGTGCACCAGGGCACTGCCACGCTGCGTGCCAGCCATCGCATACAAAAAATATATATATTTCTGCAGGTTTAAGTAAATGTAATTATGGCCCAGCAGTGATTTCCATTACCAGGCCCAAAAAAACGTGCCATGGGCTGGTCCAAGCATGATGATTGGCAGCCACCCTGCCCATAGCAGTGAAATGAAGTGCACATGTCAGTCTGGCCATTTTACCATGGCCAGCCCGACATGCGTACTTCAGCTCTTTGCAATCTGCGGTGTTATATGAGCCAGGAAAAAATACAGATGCAGCCTCCTGGTCTCTAAATGAGCACCGTGTCTGCCTGCCCTATCCAGTCCGGGTGCTGCTGTCATGCTGTTCACTAATACAAACAACATGAAAGCAGCATCAGGATTTGTTTTGTTGGCGGGCGACATTAGTACACTCCTCTTCGGGACTGCGGCGTATATTTAGGCAGGCAGAGCTGAGGCATGAAGATGAATCCTGCAACCAGCTTTGGTGTAGCCCAGCCTGCAGGGAGTCGCAAAGAAGAGCCAGAAGTAATGAAGTACAGCAACAGAGTAGTGAGTCCAGTAGCGGCAGCAACCAGGCTGTGCTGGTGTGCATGCCACGCTATTATAAATGTTGTCTCCGTAGTCTAGTCAGTTCGTTTTATTATTTATAGAACAAAATGTCACAAATGCTTTTGATCATTAAAAACCAGTGCACAAGTGAAGTGCCACCAAGTGAAGCACACAACCTACTGCTCCCATTAACCAGCCGAGGAGGTGCCAGGGACAGTAGGTGGAATCTGAACACAAAGACTGCTGTCTCTTTCTAGTTGGCTCAAAGGCAATAAGTGCAGGCCCGGGTCGGCTTTTATTTTGCAATTTAAAAGATTTATGGCATTGCCCTGTGACATGATTTGTAAGTCTTTCACCACATCACTTTGTAGAGCCAAATAGAGGAACCTGGTTAAAAAAAGTCACACATGAAGTGTAAAATAATGGTCCTTTTGAGAATAATTTTAAAAGGGCTAGATATAATAATCATATTTTTTAATCCTGTTGTTCTATTAAGAGTAATGTGCGAGTAGACCCCTAAAACGTCCTAAAATCTACTCAGCACCAAACCTCCTTGACTTCTTCTCTTTTGTTTATTAAAACTGTTGATTTTAGTCTGCACCATTGTGACTAGTCCTGCCCACTCAACAAAATAGCATGCCTTCCTGCAAAGCTTTGCCTCTGTTTTTACAAACGATACACCCTGCATGAATCTTTAGCCTATAACTACCAGGTCACTAATGGAAAAATTATGGTTTCATTTTCAAGCTTCACCAGTCGCCACTGTTGCTAACAGGCCGAAGATATAATCAAAACGCAGTACCTCATTCATCTTATTAAGTGAGTCCTGCACCAAACGGATAGGCCAAGCGAGACCCCTCTGCCTACATCCACGTGTACTTTACTAAGAAGAGCTTTCAAGTTAACGTGCACATAGTATATGCATGTCTATTAACCAGGATGCCAAGGTATTTCAGGTTTTTGGGGACCCAGTGAAAAAGATAGTCGTCTACGCAGTGCATTCAAGTGTGCGATACGAGTGGCAGTACTCCATTCTTTGACCAACTAATTCTGTATCCTGAGAACACAGAAACAAGATCAATAATGGATAATAATGCCATTATTGATGAGGAGGTGTATGTGTTAGTGTAAGTGGTATGCCATTGATTAAAAAAAATATTCTGCCACCCAGCAGCCATTGTAATACTATTTTCTCTGTCATTCTACCGATTGCCAGAGCCAGACGGGGAACCCAAAGTAGCCCTGGCAATTTTGTCAGACCAGCCCCCCGGGGGGGTGGGGGAGGGGTGCGCAAGTGTGCACTGCTGATTTTGTTACTGTGGGCTGATAATTACAGCACTGCTGCAAAACCGGCCTCCCAGTAACAAAACCAGCTCCCACTGCTGAAAAACAGCCCCCACCTGTCCAGCCTCCCGGGGAAATGCCTGATGCCAGACCGGCCCTGCTGATTGCTCCCAGTCTCCTTTTCCGTAATATCCCCCTGTATCCCTCTTAGAGGTAGTTCCTCCGCATGTTTTGTTTTTTACATCTCAGGCAGCAGGGTCAATTATATTGGGGCAAGAAAGATATCCTCTAATTGCCTGGAATTGGGCTGTTGTGTGTGATAAAAATGAGCATTGTACCTCACAAGTGAATGTGTAAGAAAAATCATCATTTTCATTGTTAATCGTTGTAACAGAGGAAGAGGCCTGCTGACATAACTGCATCATTAACACTCGGCCAGCCTTCTCACCAGAATTATATTGTTTAAACCATATACTCTAAAAAGGCTTGTTGGCCTACGTCATAAAGAGAGTATTAAGGTCATAATAGATTACTAAATGGTCTTTTGAAATGCCCAATGCATTGGAGGTTTGATATCTTCGAGTAAGGGACTGATTTACAAAGGAAAACTTATGAGTACGGAGACGCCGCAGCCCGAGAGGAGAACTCCACCCATAACTTGATAGGACAGGCCTATCTTTTTACGTGGGGAGTTCTCTATCCCGACTGTGGGGTCTCTGCACTCATAAACTGACTATCAAAATACTGTTTTGTGAATACTGAAAGAACGTGAACTTACACAAATGTATAAATTTACCTTTGTGAATCAGGCCCACAGTCTCTGCATCTTAACCTCTAAATGTTTCAGCATTTCACCTCTCTATTCACAGCGCTGAGTGGCATTTCCCATCAGCTCCCCCCAAGCACTGATATACCTGCCATCTACAACACCTGTGCCAACTCTACTAAATCTACGTTCGTATGAATGTAATCGGGCAAGAGATCCTTCATAAGTCTCTTTTCTGTTGGTGTCTTATATCTGTGGCCTGTGGCCATTCTCCATATCTTAAAGAGAGGCAACACCACTCCCATATCTGAAGGCAAATGTACTGGGGTGTGATCTGACACTCCACACTCCAATGTGTCATAGGAAGGTAATAGACCACGAGACAGCAAGAAATAATCTAGGAACATACTGGTCCTGTGAACAAAAAACAAAAAGGTGTATTCAGCATCTTGAGGCTGCAAGTGCCTCCACATGTCAACTAAGGAATAGTCACCCACCACATTGTTATTATGTTATGTTATTTTATGTAGATATGTAGAACTTACTATCACCCGGGAGGGTATCCTGGTCCTGAGCAGGTGTAAGTCTAGCCACACCTAGTGCCTAGTGGGACTACTCGAAAAGCAAGGTCTTTAGCTTCTTGCGGAATTCACCAAGTGAGTAGGAGGCCCTTATGTTTAGAGGCAGGTAATTCCAGGCTTTAAGAGTGATGTAGGAGAAGGCTTGATCCCCTGATCTGGTTTTCCATATGCATGACATTTGTGCAAGAAGAAGTCCGCTTGAGCGGGGTGTCTAGAAGATTTGTGAAAGCAGATACAATTGTTGAGGTATGCTGGGCCAGTGTTATGTAGTGCCTTGAAAGTGTGGTTGAGGAGTTTGAATTATGCTAATTTGTGAATGTGGAGCCAGTGGAGCTCCTTCAGGTGTGGTGTGATGTGGGTGCAGTGTGGGAGACTGAGAGTGATTCGGGCTGCCAAGTTCTGAATGGTCTGCAGCCTTCTGGTGAGATTTTGTTGATTCTGGCATAGAGAGTGTTCCCGTAGTCCGGCTTTCTTGTGACCAGGGCATGCGTTGACAGTTTTCTGGGTACTGATTGTGAGCCAATTGAAAATCTTCCTCAGCATCTTCATGGTATGGAGGCATGAGGCGGTGACTTGCCCCCTGTTATGAAGTCTCACGGCCATCAAAGACTTCCTTCGACCCTGCAACAGCACCTGGACTCTGCCATCTGTGAATCCTGCCCAGCCAAGTGGTGCCAATCCACTCCTTGGCCCTTGAAATATGATTTCTACTGTCCAGAACGATCAAATTCAACGAGGTGACGAATTTGCACTGATCGGAACCGATGCATTGCCCTTCGACAGCGATGCAGGAGCTGATCGACAACATTGCTTCGCTGGACTGCACAGCTCAACAATGATTGACAGCGCTGCTCGATGACAATGTAGTGCCTGCATCGTAAAGAGGTTCATCGACGAAGCCTTCATCGTCTGCCCGGGTCGGAACCAACACATCGGGTCTTCAACGTCGATGCTTGCTCCATCGAATATACTTTTTCAGAAGGACCTGCATGAGTCCTGTAGCCAACCTGTCCTTCATCACGGTAGGCTTGAACATAGGATTTGCCCCGGTCCAGCACGACCTCAACTAACCCCTAAGCGCTATGTGACTCTAAGCACTAGATTTTGATTTATTCTTTAAAAATTCATAACTACGGTTCAACCTATTGGATTTTTGTTGTTTTCGTCTTGTTTTACTCATAAAAACATAATCTATTTTCTAAACCTGCGTGGAGTGTTTTTGTAATGTTTTCATTGTGTCACTGTGTGTGTTACACATATACTTTACACCTTGCCACTTTAGATAAGCCTGACTGCTCTGTGCCAAGCTACCAGAGGGTGTGCACAGGTTATCTTTTAGTGTGTATCTAGCTGACCCTGACTGGAGTGGTGGTTCCTGCTTTTACAGGGTGCATACTCTGACAACCAGAAACCCCAGTTCTAACAATCACTATTTCAGTTTTGTTTGTGTTTAGCTTTAGACAGTTGCTCTTCATTCAGTGGGCAGTTTCAGTTATCCAGGCACTGAATTTGATCCAGGTAGTGGGCGTCTTGACAAACGATGGAGAGAATGAATTGCTTATTGTCAGAGAAGACGTTGATGTTGTGGTAGCATTTTCTAAATATAAAATTTAGGGTGACACTTTTTTTGGGATACTAATGATTTTTATGATAAATTTTGTCATAACCAATGAATTATTATTGTTGTGCTTGAAACAATTTTATTACATATTTAGAAGTATGTTTCTTAATGTTGTTTAGTTGTGGCATGTTTTTGCAGTGACGCTATTTTATTAATAAGGATGCTGTCTTGGTGTTCTGTTCATCTTTTTCCTACACATTTCCTCTCCCAATCAATGCCGCCTGCGTGTCTTCACTCCCCACAGTCTTCGCAGAGCGCAGGACACTGTAAAGCAACTTGTTATTTTCTTTAGAGAGTATGTGAATAAAACGTTCTTTGTGTACTGAATGTATTATTCTCAAGGACACGTCTGCTGTAAGTTCCGATGTAGGCCTCCTAGAATACACTAGTGTATGGGTCTTTGGATGGAAAATGTTTCATATCGCGTAGTGCATCTCGGGACTGCATTGTTGCTACAGAAGCTGATCAAGTTTTTCCTTTCCTTAGAAATGTGTTAGTGTTATATGATTATGTGTGACAATTTGAATTCCGATTTGTTCAGTGTGTAATGTGTTATCGCTAGTCATGACATGCTGAAGGTCCAGTTTTTGCTTATTCATAAAATGTGTATAAAAGTTCCATGGTTTTGGAGGTGAGCCAGATGATTTTCCTTTTTTATCAGGATCTCTGTCCGTTTCTGCATAAGATTTTGCTGCTCATTGGGAATTCTGATTTCTGGCTATGTACTTTGTATCTGAACTTCATAGCAGTTATAGTTCACATTTCTCTGCAGTGCTTAATTTGAGATTTTTGTAATAAAACCTTTGAACTTTTCCCAGATCTAGAACTCAGTTATATTTGAGGTCCCCATTGACTTATTAATCTGCTATTATTTGTTGGGACTGATGTTGAGGAGGATAGTGACCGGTATTGCCTTATCAAGAGTGCTGGAGCAGACCCTCTGAGGTAATCTATAATATTGGGGTGCATTAGAATATTGGGGTTCTGTCCCCACAGTGTCATGAGAGCAGATGGTGCTGGCTAGAAGGATCATGTATGTGTTGAAGAGGGTCAGGCTCAAGGAGGATCCTTGCAGAACTACACAGATGAGGTTGCAAACTTCTGGGCTGTACGGTGCCAGGCTGACTGATTAGGTCCTTCAAGTCAGGAAGGAGCAGATCCATCGGTGCGTGTGTCCTTTACTTTACTTTACTTTAATTTAGTTTTATAAGGCGCACAGCTACCCAACAAGGGTTTCCCTGCGCCAGCCTGAAAGGAATCAAGAGAGAGTCGAATTATTGGTTAAACAACCAGGTTTTTTAATTTTTTCAAAAGTTTCCATACACAGTTTCGTTACGGAGTGACATAGGAAGGGAATTCCACAAAGAAGGACCCAACCAGGTGAAGGATCGGCCACCCATCCGCGACAGTCTGATCCTAGGGACTGAAAATTTAGCTTGAGTGGTGGACCGAAGAGAGCGGGAGGGTAAATAAGGGCAAACCAGAGCTTTCAGGTATTGGGGAGCCGAGCCAATTTTAATCTTAAACATGTAGCTCAAGGCTTTGAATTTAATCCGACTCTCCAATGGCATGTAGGCATTGGATAAGAATGATGGGGTGAGAGACTGTGTCAAATGGTGCAGAGAGGTCTAGAAGGATGAGGGCCACTGTTTCTCCTCTGTCCAGAGTCATGCAGATGTCATCCGTGACGGCAATGAGGCCAGTTTCTGTGCTGTGGTTGAGTTTGAAACCAGACTGAGCGGTTTTGAGGAGTTGGTGGTCACTGAGGTATTTGGTGAGGTGTCTATTAATGATTTTCTTTAAGAGCTTGGCTGGGAAAGGTAGCAGGGAGATCAGTCTGTAGTTGGTGAGTGCTGAAGGTTCCGCAGAGGGTGTCTACTGTTATGGGAGGATAGTTGCATGTTTCAAAGCACCTGGGAAGGTCGCATAAGAGGTGGAAGCATTCAGAATGGGGGTGAGCATGGCGCTGATTGGTTGCAGTCCTATGGAGAAGGCGTGGTGGGGACAGGGGTCCAATGGGGCCCCTGAGTGGATGGACTTCATGGTGATGACAGTTTCCTTTTAGGTTGATGACGGGCCATGTAGTTAGCATTAATTCTCTGGATAAGTTTGGGAGGTGTTTGGGGAGGTCTGTCAGGTCCAGTTGCGGGGTAAAATTGCTGCAAAGAGTATTGACTTTGTTGCTGAAGAATTGAGAGAGATTGTTGCCGAGGTCACCCAAAGGGTGTGTTCGAGTTGGAGGCAGCCAATGGTAAGGTGAAATGTTGCACAATGGCGAAGATTTCTGTTGGTGCTGGTATCAATGCAGTCCACCAGTCTGGCATGCTTGGTGATCTAAATTATTTGGTCATAGCATCATAGGGCAGATTTAAACATGCTCGTATCAGTATTATCCTGGCTCATTCTCATTTGCGCTCTAGTTGTTTGCAGTGGCATTTCATCAGTCTGAGTTCCTCCATGTACCAACTGAGCTGGGGTCTGGATCATGTTGTATTACTGTGTTTTAGGGGGGTTGGGAGGTCGGTGCAGAAGGTGATCCAATTGTTGAAATTCTTGATGGCTTTGGGGAAGCTGTTGCTGTGTTCAGGTCGGTGGGTGGTGAAAGCGATGTTCCAGTCCTTGTCAGTGATGCTGTTCCAGTTTCAGCAGTCTGGTCTGGCGGTGGTGCATGTGGTTTGCACCAGGACAGGGATTCTGAACTTGACGAAGGGGTGGTCTGTCCAGGGGACTGGTGTGGACCCATTGTCTCAGATGTTGTCGAAGTTGGTGAAATTAGGATCCAAAGGGTGTCTGGTGACATGGGTATGACTCTTTACTCTTTGGGTAAGGCTTAGGCTTTCAAGGTCGTAAATGAGTGCACATTAGTTGGGGTCGTCATGGTCTTCCAGATGGAAGTTTAAGCCTCAAAGTAGGATGTAACTTGTAGCATCGTGGGCGAGTGATACGATGAAGTCCGTGATGGTGTCGGCGAAGCTAGTGCGCGGTCCTGGTGGTCTTTAGATGAGGGTGCATCTCAAAGTAATGTTGGCTGTGATGTGGAGCTTGAACGACATGTGTTCCAGGTTGGAGAATGCCGTTTTCATGGATGTGGTGCGGTTGATGGCTTTCTAGTGAATGATGGCAATTCCACCTCCGGGCTTGTCAAGTCTGTCTTGCCTGGTAATCTTGTAGCTTGGGGGGCGGGGGTTGGCTGTGGCGAAGTCAGGTGCTGATGCAGGGTTCAGTCAGACTTCCATGCGGAAAAGTAGGTCAGGGGCATTGTCGAGCAGCAGGTCCCAGTTCTCTGTGATGTGCTTGGTGAGTGAGCCGGTGTTGAGGAGCATGCATGAGTGTTCTGTGTGTGGTTGCTGGACTATGTGAGTGTGAAAGAGTGGGGTGGTGGGTGCTGCCAGTGCAGTGAGTGTTGGGTGTGGATAAATACATGAAAACTTGCAGGAGACGCTGGAGAAGGTTCGCTCTGTGTTGTATAGTGTGGCAAGGCAGTAGTGTGTGGAGTGGCATCTGGGGTTCAGTGCACGGAGGATCGCAGCTTGGTAGTGGTGACAGCAGGAGGACCAGGATTCCTTCCACTGGGTGTGGTCAAGTTACAAACGGGCATAGATGGGCTTGTTTTTGGCACGCATTTGGCTTGCTAGTGGCACGTCCTCTGCATGTCCACGCTGTGGCACCCATTCAGTGGGTCCTGGGGAAGTGAGAGGAGTGATGTCACTTCCTGTGCAGATGGATGATGGGAAATCCAGTGATGTCACTTGCTGTGTGAATGGATCATGGAAATAAGTCCTCTTGCTTGGCTTCTTCTTTTAATTACGATTTGACAGGAAACCAGTGGTGTCACTTCCTGTGCAAATGGATGGTGGGAAATGCAGCAAAGTCACTTCCTATGTAGATGAATGTTTGAAAATCAAGTCCTCTTGGTTTGCTTCTTCTTTTAAAGATTGTTTTGGCAGGAAACCGCATGTTGTGATAACAGAATGCACTAATCCTGTGCAAGACTAGTGATATTTCAGCAGGATTATATAAGAGGTAGCAGAAACGGCCAACCTCCAGCCCATTTCCGTGCTCCTTTTAAAGACAGTTTTGGCAGGAAACCAGTAATGTCACTTCCTGTACTGATGGATGATGGGAACTCCAGTGATGTCACTTCCTGTGCAGATGGATGATGGGAATTTCAGTGATATCACTCCCTGTGTAGATGTATGATGGGAATGAGTCCTCTTACTTTTCTTCTTCTTTTAAAGACAGTTTTGGCAGGAAACCAGATGTTAGAATTGTCAGCCTTATGGTGGTCTTCCTCCAAACTTTTTGCCTTCCTACTCCATTTTTGCTGAACTTGTTTTGCTGGCCTTAGGACTCTGTGTACTTCACCACTGTTAACCATTGTTAAAGTGCATGTGCTAACATGGTAACAATTGCTTATCTCCAACAGACATATTTAATTTACCTCTAAGTCCCTGGTAAAGTGGCACTATGTGTACCCAAGAACTGTAAATTAAATGCTACTAGTGGGCCTGCAGCACGGATTGTGTCACCCACTTAAGTAGCCCTTTAAACATGTCTCAGGTCTGCCATTGCAGCCTGTGGTTGCAAAATTAAACTGTCATTTCGACCTGGCAAAATAAACCTTTTGCTATGCCCAAACCTTCCTTTTTATTAGATATGTCATCCCTAAGGTAGGCCCTGGACAGCCCAGAGGACAGGGTGCAGTGTATTTTAAAAGCAGGTCATGTACTTTTAAGTTTTACATGTCCTGGTAGTGAAAAACTATTAAATTCATTCTTCACTACAACAAGGCCTACCTCTCCCATAGGATAACATTGGAGCTAGCTTATTACATTTAATAAGCCGTAACTTCCAAATGGGAACAGGTAACCAGTTCATGTTTGCTGTCTTCGGAACTTTAATGAAAAATCCTCTCTTATGGTTAAGATGAATTTTAAATTACAATTTTGATAATCTCACTTTTAGAAAGTTGGCATTTTCTTGCCTTAACCATTTAGTGCCTGCAGCCTATCTCTGGCTCATATGACTGGGTGTAGCTGACTGTTGGGCTTTGTGTATTCCTCCTAGTCAGCCACACACAATAGAGAGCTTAGGTGTGCCTGGATGGCCATCATTGGCAGGATGGAAGGCCCGAGCTGAGCAGAGCTCTACTTCACTTGAATAGGATGTCTCCTGCCTCCACACAAAGGGCTGCATACTGCCTGTAGTTAGTCTGGAGCTAGGGCAAGGGAGGCAGGAAGCCTGTGCACTTCAAAGGGAAACCTCTAGAAGCTCTCCCACTTCAAAGGAACCACCTGGCATAAATATTGGACCTCAGACACCAACTCTTCCGTACACTTCTGGTCCTGTGGAGACTCTACCAGGAAGAAGGACAACTGTGTTGCTGAAAAGACTGCTACTCTGCTGGACTACTGCCTTGCTGGAATGCTGACTTTCTGGATGGCTGCCCTGCTGCCCTCCTGCCTGAGTCAGAGGGATTGGACCTGCCCGTGAGCCCAGGACTTCCAGAGTGGCTCCAAGGTCTAGTCTGCTGGCCTGCTGTTCAGAGCCACAGGGACATAACAGGCTCCCAAGTTGGCACCTACAAGTATTTGGGCATTAATTTAGGGCGATGTATGTCCTTTACTGATCAAAAAAGTGCAATAAGAGCAAAGGCACAAACTTTAATTTTTGCATACAAACAGCTACAAATGAAATTAAGTTGCCCGTCTTACAGCCATCTTTTAAAAACAATGGCAGCACAATTACTTCCAGCATTGGCATATGGTTTGGAAATATGGCACGGTCGGGAATTTGGAATTTTAAATGATTTACAAACAAAAGTGTATAAAGCAGTTTTTAACCTCCCTAGAGTAGTGTCACAAGCACAGATTCGTCTGGAATTTGGGCTACAAAATCAGAAATTCCAGAGACAATCGGTTTTTGTGAAACTATGTTGGAAACTTCGCTCCTCGGAACCCGGCACCATGAACAATCTTTGTTGGACAGAAATAAGGGCCCAGTTTGAACAAAAAAATCCGGATTCATGGGGTGAACATCTAAGATCAGCCCTGGTGGAATTGGACATTCAAGAGGCATGGGAGAGTAAGATGGAGAGGATGGCGTTTAATAGAGTGTGTAATGGCGCAGCAAAAAAATTATCTTTCTTAGATGACAAAAACACAGTGGCAAAAAGACGACATTCTTGGACAGTAATAAATTCATATGTAAAACTAAAACCTCAGGATTACCTATCAGCGCACTTCAGATTATTTTTAAAGAAGAAGTACATGCTGTATCGGTTTGGAGTATATGAAACCAAGGATTTGCAACCAAGTTGGAAAGGGAAATATCTTAACACAACTTGTAGACTATGTGGATATCACTATGCCACGCGATGTGTGTCTGTCCCACTGTCAGCGAAGCAAGAAGAGCATTTCTAAAACCAATTTTAAAAGTCCTTAACATTCGTACTTGTAGACAGACTATTATTCGCTGGGCGGGGGGGTCATCGAATATTCTAATTTGTCGAGGGGTAAAGTTTTTTACTTTGATTGACACATTGTTAAGAAAAGCGGATTTTGAACATATGAACTTGGCTATTAATGAGTTGGAAAATCCTGCAGATATATAGTCATAATAGGGTTAATAATGAGTTGGATGGAAAGAAAGAAGGGGAAATGTTTGTACATATTTTGACATAATGATGCATTTTATCGTGAATTTGTTTTAACTTCACATTTTAGTAATTTTAAGTGTTTTATTTTATGGTTGTAAAAAACAAATAAAGTATTTTTCTTCTTTCATAACAGGCTCCCAACCACCTGAACTAGCCCCCAGATCCAGCTGGAGCAAGCCCCTAAACCCCAAGTGGTGCCCCTCAGGTCCTGGGTCCTTGAAGTTACGCCAGCACAGGCCTTCACGATACAGCATGGACTGCTCGTGGAGAGGGCCACTGCCAAGCACTGTCTGCGCATTCGCGACGACAACAGGGTCTTCATGGTACATCAATGCCTGTTTGCGACGCCTGGCCTGCTATTCTCGCTACATCAACGACCGTCCGCAACTCTTCCCTGTTCCTCACGGTCCCCTCCACTGCGTACGGGACTCTTTGCACTGGACTGAGAAGGTAACTTTTCAGTGGGACTAACCTGGTCCCTGTGCCCTACCCACACTCCAGCTCAGTTGAACTTGTGACTTTCTCCCGGTCTTGCACAACCAGATAGCCGAGAGTGGCACTTTGGCCTTTTTTGGCGTCATTCTCACTTAAATCTTTAAAATTGCATATTTCCAGTTCTACTGTTTGGATTCATGTTGCTTTAGTCTTCATTTATTTATTAACATTTGCTCTATGTTTCTAAATTGGTATGGGATTTTTCTTGTGTTGTGTTTTCACTTTATTTCTGTTTGAACTGTTGCATAAAATACTTCAATTCAGAAAAAGGGGGGGAGATAGAGGTTTTTTAAGCTAGGTCCACCCTCCTTATGCAATAGTAAACCTGAAACCCGAGGTGTCGGGTAAAGAACCTAGCCGAAACAGGAAAGAGATTTTCACTCAGTTTGAGTTAAAAAATCAGCAGGAAAGAAACATTTTCTTTCTTGAGTCCCCTCACTCACCAGGGTTTCCCCTTGGTGACATGCTTCATCATAGGGGCCATCTCAGTTCTCTACGAACTCAGGCGTGGTGCGACTTGCGATATTTACGTAGGAGCACTTTTGTGAATGCTATGTGTAGTGCAAAAGTGTACTGGAGTGGACTGAGGTGGGTTAAAAATACCTTGCTAGTGGGCGAAATATTTTATTGTTGCTCCTAGTTTGGTATGTCTAAAAACGGGGTAGGATACAAGAAAAACTAGCTATAATGGGTTAGAAATCCTTAGTATACGTCAACATGTTTCGAGCATTCCCCAAAGCTCTTCGTCAGGACTACACAGGGACCAGCCCTGTGTACGCCACTCCTAATCGGCCTGAACTTAGGCAATCTAGAAAGGAAAAAAATGAAAAACGCTGCAACTAATAAGCATGCGTAAATACATACATATGATCAAGATTTTGTCACGTAGTATCTGTGAGAAAAAGAAAAACAATGTTAGGGGAACAGAAGCCACCCCACACAAGCGGGTGGGTATACAACAGTTCTCATGGCGTCTTATACCCAAAAATGCTCCTCTATGGTGCGTGGTAATTTGCAGTACTGTACGTGTTTCTGTGCCTGTTTAGGACGGAAGAAACATGCTGGTTGATCTAGTGCCGCTAGTGAGTACCTTAACATTAAGACATAAAAAACACACACACACCTGGTGACTTAAAAAACACATGTAACACACATCTCCCCGGTATAGAGATCGTATTTATATACTTATAATGTAGCAAAATTGTGCCCCATGGACTGAGGGGGATGACGGTTCTCGTAATCCTAGATCTGTAAACGTAGGAAGAAAAACGGGAAAAAAGTGCCTCGTTAGTGGCCTTCTTCTCCGGAGATCCATGGTGTACTAATTATGCGATGGCTCCGGTGGTCGGGTCTATCGTAAACCAAAACCCGGTGTTGTGACCTGTGGAAGAAAGACTTACTTAGCGGGAGAGCTCCTCGCGGTATGTCACCTAGTTGGTTCCCCTCCAGACCGCATCTTAGCGCGTCTTGGGGCGGGGACCAACTTTTAAGCTTCCGTATCCGCCCAGTCATTCGATTGAAAACTAGAGCGGGGAAAGGGTTCTCAAAATGGCCGCCGTATTTGGCTAACAGTGTCGGCCATTCTGGGAGTATGAAAACGGGGAGGTTTCCGTTGTCATAGAACCTAAATGAAGTGAAAAACAGTAGATTAAAACAAACCCAAGGTTTGCGTGTAAGTAAATAACAGAATATTTTCAACTGCTTCTCCGAAGGAAGGTATCTGGTGCCAATTGTGGACATGTCTGGGGGTATGAAAAACGGGGACGTATGGTAGGCTCCTCCTGTTGTCATAGAACCTAAATGAAGTAAGATGCATTAAATTAACTAAAGGTTTTAGAGTAGGTTAATAACACAAAACCTTTTACCGGCTTCTCTAAAGAACGATTCCTTGTGCTAATTGTTGTTTGTTGTACGTAATACAGGGACAAAAAACAGCTGTGATTGAGAGCGGTTTTGTGTGTGACTCCTCTGTAATCCTTGTCGTGGTTGTTATTAATGAATTATTTGATGCCTGGATCAAAGTGATAGTGATGGTATTAGTCGTTCAAGATATGGAGTATTGTCATAGAGTATCTTTCCCGGTTTTGGCAAAGGCCGCACCTGTAAGGTTACCTCATGATTTATTAAGCGTGGTCCACAGGTTAGGCGGGTAGCCAATACTGACTTTGGTTAGGAGAGAAAGTAAGGTAGGGTTTGAAAAATTAAATTTGACCCCCAGTATTTGGAAGGATTCATTTAGCAAAACTGTCCCCAGGGGATATCATCATTCAGGCCCAGGCTATCTGAACGTAGTTTGAACACCCAGCGTTGTTCTTTTTCATGTAGTTTCCTCTCTATGTTTTCCCGGCATTTGATGTGTTCAAGTACTACCCACCTCATGTCATTGGGGGTATGATGTTTTTCTAAGAAATGGGTTGTCATTCTTGTGGTTGCTCGTTTACACCTTATGTTGTTATGGTGTTCCACTATTCTAGTGCTGACCTTTCTGGTTATCATCCACACGTAGTGGAGATTGCACGTGCAGGTGATCAAGTACACGACACCTGCTGTGTTGCAGTTGGTAAAACTACGTAGTTCCCAAGTCATGTTATTGTTAAAATCGACTCTTTTGGTGGGTGTAGTTATGTGACATACGCTACAGATACTGCAAGGGTAGTGACCTTGTGGAAGTGGATGCAACAGGCGTAGTGCCCCTTTCTTGGACGTGTGTGTACCAGATAGTTTTTTAGGTTTTTGCCTTTCCTATGGCTGAACATAGGTCTTGGTATGTCCAGTCCCCCACTGGTCAGGGTCCACCAATGTTTTTTCACTATCTTGGTCACCTTATCAGATGCTATATTGAATGTGGTTATACAGATAGGTCTCTTGTTTTGTGCGTTTGTCTCTTTTGGGTTGTGTTCCAAAAGGGCTTCTCTGTGGTTATTGGAGGCACTTTTCTTTGCTTTTGACACCAAATGCTTAGGGTATTGTCTCAACATCAATTTCTTAGTCAGATCTTTTGCTTGGATGTAGTAGTCTTCTTTCTCAGTACAGTTCCGTCTTAGACGTAAGAATTGTCCAAACGGAAGGTTGTCTTTCAGTTGTCTCGGGTGGAAGCTGTCGTAGATAAGGAGGCAGTTCCTTGCCGTTGGTTTGAAGTGGGTGGTTGTAGCTAAGGTCCCGTTCCGCTCGATGATATTCAGATCCAGAAAGACCAGGTGTGATCGACTCATTGTGAAAGTGAACTTAAGGTATGGGTCTTGCAGGTTCAGCCAGTTTACAAAATTGCTCGCTTCACATTCACTTCCTTCCCAAATGAGTAGTACATCATCTATGTGCCTTTTCCATAGTTGGACATGTTTGATGTATGGGTTGGTGTTGTTAAGTATTTTTTGTTTTTCAAGGTGGTGTACGTAGAGCCCTGCTACGCTCGGCGCAAAAGTGCACCCCATGCTGGTGCCATGCTGTTGGCGATATAGAGTTTCTTCGAATCTGAAGAAATTTTCTGTCAGTGCCAACCTGCAGCACTCTAGAACCACATGTTTGGGTGTATGGTAACGCCATTGATCTTCAAAGAGTACTTCCTCCAAGATTTCCAGTGTTTCTTGATGTGGCAGGCTGGTGTACAGGCTTTCCACGTCCAAGCCTATTAGGATGCTGGTCATAGGGTTGAATTGGAGGTTTTGTAAAAGGCAAAGGACCGCCTTAGTGTCCTGTAAGTAAGTATCAGTCCCTTGAATGAGGGGACGTAAGAATGCGTCTGCAAACTTAGAGAGGGGTTCAAGAATGGAACCTATGCCCGATACAATCGGTCTCCCTGGTGGGTTTTCCATTGATTTATGGATTTTTGGGATGGTGTAAAAGTAAGGGACTGTGGGGTTGGTATTCTCCAAGAAATTTGCTTCTTTTTTGGTTATCCAGTTGTTTGCCATGGATTCTTCTACTAGACTGGCGATCTCGATGCGCTGGCGCTCCGTCGGATCTTCCCTTATTATGGCATAATTTCTTTCGTCCGCTAATAGTCATAGGCATTCTTCCCGATATGTTGTGGTGTTTTGTAGTACGATAGCTCCACCCTTGTCTGCTGGTTTTATCGTTATCTTCCTGTCGTTCGACAGAAGCTGTATTGCCTCTTGTTCTTTCCTGCTGGTGTTGTGAAAGACTTTGATGGTCTTGGGGTCGATCTGTTTCGGCTAGGTTCTTTACCCGACACCTCGGGTTTCAGGTTTACTATTGCATAAATACTTCACACAGTGCCCCTAAGTTAAGCCTGACTGCTCTGTGCGTAGCTACCAGAAGGTTGAGCACAGATTAATTTGGGGTTTGCTTGTGCCTCACTCTGACAAGAATTGTGGTTGCTGTTTGAGTAGGGTTTTACCCCCTTCCAGCTAGTAACCCAATTTCTCACACTTTATGCTGTAAATTTGTGGGTGTGTTATTGTATCCTGCCTAATGCAGGTGACACCTACAGTTTGCACACAAGTTGACAACTCTGCCATGATCCCGTATGTTTGGCCACTTTAGCTTGTTGGATCAAGTGGATTAAGCAGTTTTCAGGGCTGAAAACTAGTACCTTTGGACTTTCATTGAACAGAGGATACAACTGCTTCTATCGTTTTGGGGGCAGCAGCAAGCATGGTTGACATTCTTAGAGCAGATGATTGTCCACAGGGAATATTTTACAGCAAATCAGTGCTACCTGCTTTTCTGACAATTGTCAATCTGCTTTGAGAAAGCATGATAGGTGTGACCATATTTTTGTTATTGATTATCTCACATAAAAGCGAATGAAAGAAGACTATGAAGAAATTGTCAACCACAAATCAATAACGGTACATCAGAAGTTGTATAAATGTGTGCATCCACATGTTCACAAAATAGAAGAAATAAAAGAAGAAAGGACACTGATCCTCTCAACCACCAAATGTCACTATACATATAGTTAGCTTATCAAATATTCTATTAAAGATCCCCATTTAGTTGTGGAGTTATGAGATGTCTAATTACCAAGACATTCAGGGGCATATGTACAAGAAAATGGGGCAGCGTGGTGCTGGGGCAAATTTTGCAGCGATGCATCATTTAAAAGATGCAGAGATGCATGATATTTACAAGAATATGGCACTCCGCTGTGTCTTCCCTTGTGCTGGCGCTAAAAATAGCTGCCTAGCGCCAACACAGACACCCTTGCGCCATAGTGCAAGGGTGCCTGCCTTGCAGGGGTAATTGCTTATGTGCAGGGGGGTTCCCCTTCCTGCACATAAACAGTCAATAATGGTGATTTGCTACTTCTATATGTGGTGCATTCTGCAGCACACATAGAAGTAGCAAATCGCCATTATTTAATGAAGGTTTTTGTGCAGGAAGGGACACATAGCAAAAACGAGGAGAAATAAAAGAATTTCTCCTCGTTGCACCAATCTAATGGCTGCTTTTGCATGGCGTTAG
Source organism: Calotriton arnoldi (assembly GCA_963921515.1). NCBI lineage: Eukaryota > Metazoa > Chordata > Amphibia > Caudata > Salamandridae > Calotriton > Calotriton arnoldi. The sequence goes on along the minus strand of CAWUFW010004394.1, from coordinate 118,017 downwards.
TTTTTGGCGGTTCCTCAGATTTACACATCCTTTTAAATCTGGAGCAGCGTCAAAAAGCAATGGGTGTTGCTTTCGAACGCCCACATCAACACCCATTGCACACCCCTTTCATGCAAATACCTGCGTGAAAGGGTACCATATTTACAAAGCGGCGTTAAGCCATGCAAAGTGGCTTAATACCGCTTTGTAAATATGGTGAAGGACACTGCGCCACCAGAACGTCGAAAAAAGGGGCATTCTGCTGGTGCTATCCCTTTGTAAACATGTCCCTAAATCTTCTCATGGAACTAGTTCTTTACAACCTCCTGAATCCTTGAGTTAGCTGTTGGAGGTAGACGATCAAGCCTGTGTGTTTTCAAATGCGCAAGATTGTACTTTGTTCAGAAAAACCTTTGGGAGGTCTTCAAATCCTAGCATGTTTTACTTTCAAGAGACGTTGCTAGCCCAGTTTCCTTTAAAAGTTATAAAGGACACAAATGAGCATCAAGCTGGACAAGTTGCTGTAATCACCTTTATAGCATTGGGAGGGGGTCAATGAATGAGAAGGTAAGCAGAACCCCCAAAGGGAGTGAGGAGTATTACCTAGTCACCAGAAGATAATTAAGATTGCTTGATAGTGTGTCTACATTCTGTATACATTACTATATATGATAACTGTTGTTAGGGTGATGAAAGCTTTGATAGGGTGGGAGTATAAAGAACAGCATTGTGGGTGCCTCAGAAGATTGCTCTTCTCCAGTAGTAATGAGATTGAATGAATTGCAGTGGCTGAGTAAGCACCTATTCAAACAAGGTGCCCAAGAAGTTGACTCCTGTCTAGGACTCATTCTTTCATTCACGGGCGGAAGAATGTCTGTTACTTGCTCTTGCAGATGAGTCAGGAAAGTTGTTTCCACTCTAACTTTTGTTAGGTTAAGGGGTGCACTTCAGATAACAGGAACACCTATCACTGTTGTGGCATTCTGCTGGCCAGAGTGACTCCTCAAATTTCATTTATTCCACTTTCATTCACTGCCTGCAGCTGAACATGCTTGCCCTGGTCCAAACACCATATTAGAAGATGCCACATAACAGGGTTCCTCTTGAAGGTTTTTTTAATGGTTCAGGGAGGCGACGATCACACGATGAACAGAATGTATTACTTTTGAGACACCCCCCTCCTGGAAAAGGATAGAGGATTGTGTGTTCGTTTAATGAACAGAAGAACCACGTTGAAGAAACCCGTCTAAAAATAGAGACCTATTATAGCCTTATAGCCCGCAGTAGTGGGCTATACCAGCTATTAAAGGCCCACTCCTGCAATTAAGGATGGAGCCGAAGGCGAGGGCCTTTAACAAGGAAGCGGGCCTTTAATTGCCGGTATAACTCAGCTACAGAGGGCTATAAGGCTATTAGAACATTTTGCCACTATAAGGCAGAATGTTCTAACAAATAAACAAAGGCCTCAGTGAGCCCGAGGGGATTTAAATCTTATCTGCCTCACTGAGGCCTTTGTTCACAGCAACAGCTGTGAACGACAAACATTGGAATGCTGGAGCTCCCGGCTTTTACCAGCCATTAGAAGCCCAGACCACTCCATTGTCTTCAATGGAGCTCCCAACATTCCAATGTTCTAATGTTTATTAGAACATTGGAATGTTGATAGCCTTATTGAAGACAATGGAGCAGCAGCAGCCTATATGAACTGGTATAGGCCCGCTGCTCTCAACATTTCAATGTCTTAATACACAGCCTCTGCCTTTTTCTTTCATCTGCCTCTCGAAAATATGTTAATTAGGCGGACACACACAGCCTTCACTTTTCCTCCTCCTTTAGCTCAGAGTCACTAGGGCTTCAGAAGGAGGGAGAAGTGAATGCTGCTCAGCTCCTGGGTACCCCTGGCTTGGCTGAACTACAAAAAGCAGGTCAGCCAAGCTGGGGAGAACCAGGGGGCTGACTTCAGTCCCCTTTCACAGCTCTTGCTGTGAATGTTCAAAAGCTAACAGCCGTGGCCCTGGGCCCGACTGTTAGCTGTAGGACATTCACAGCAACAACTGTGAGCAAAGGCTTTGGAGCCGGGGGGTTTCGACCCCCTCGGGCTCCGAGAGGCCTTTGATTTTCTAATCAGAACCTTAAGGGGTACGTCACAATGGAGCGGAATGTTCTAATAGCTTTATAGCCCGCCGTAGCTGGGCTATACCGGCCATTTAAGGCCCGATCCCTCTAATGCTTGTGTGGGCCTTTAATGGCTGTTATAGCCCAGCATCCAAGGGCTATAAAGCTATAATAAAAGAGCTGGTGCATCAATGTTGTGTATTTGATGATACCAAGGTGGAGGCAGTAAAGACCATTTCAGTTGATTTTCTCTATTCACTATAAGCTGGCCAGGTAGTTTACTTACTGGATGCTTTACTTAGTTAAGAGCTTGTTCTAAGATCCGCGTTAGCCAGGATGTTATGAGTTTAAACCCTAGCAAAGAATACTTAGTCTGCTACCCTTCTGACTTACTCTGAGTGCTATTACAATGGTGAATAGTAGCATCTGTTATTTGAAGCACTGAGAAGTGTCAAATGAAGCACTATGTAAAAAACGCAGGTTATTAATATTGTATTATTATTCTAAACTACAGCTCAAAGTGCCTAAGTTCACACTTATGTCTAGGAGACCAGGGAGTGGGTCATGGAGGGCTAATTAGAGTTCTGAAAAAATTATTAAAACTGGGCAAATTAATTTTCTATGGAGGAAGGAGTAGAAATCCATTTGAAAAAAGGCTGTCTCCGTTACAGTTACTTAAAGGAAAATTATAGGATAATGGCGGCTCAACTCGCACTATCATAGTCGCAATATATTTGCAGGATGATGAATTAATAAAAGATAAATGCAAAGCAAGAATAAAATTGTTTACCAAATATTACTTAAGTTCAAAGTTATCACATGAACTTTCAAGTTTTCGAGAGCCTTCTATGAACCTCTGATAGGCATGGCATTTCCACACATTAATATAACTCAGGAGAATTAAAACAAAAATGAATAAACATATATCAACAATAAAATATATGTGTACACACGTATGAAATACTGCTCTCAGTGTCAATGACATTACTTTAGGACACACATTTTAACAACGGAAAGTAAACAGAGTCATAGCTTCTAAATAGACACACAGCAGACTCGGCAGACAGCTCAGAAGACACCCGATCGAGCGTTTCAAAGAATATAACATTCTGTACTGAGGAGCCACCTGGGAAGCAAGCTCGAATAAAATAAAAATAAACCAGGGGTCAGTGAGAACAGTTTGGTTCAATTCTCCAGATAATGATTTACACAAAGCGCAGCACGCAGCCGAAACATTGCTAAGGGCTCCTTATGGCGGGGTTAGCTATTTATCCAGTAATGAAAAATATGTTTTTTTAATTTCATGAGAAGATCTCGCTGTGGGAAACTTGAAGATATGTTTACTGAGTGCTGCAAAGTTGAGGAAGGCACAATGATGCACTTGTTTTGTTTTAATTAGGAAATCTTTCAAGATTTTGAGTCTACACTTGCTCCACTCCCCTGGAAAAATATACTGGAAAAAGATCAGAATTCACAACAAACTGAGGGGCATATGTACAAGCCCCTATCGCCACCACAACGTCACTTTTATCGACGTTGTGGTGGTGATAGGAGCTTAGCCTTATTTACAAGGCAGCGTTAAGCCACTTAACGTAGCTTAACGCTGCCTTGTAAATAAGGCCCCCTTTCACGCTATGGTTAGCGTGAAAGGAGTGGGCAGTGGGTGTTGCGGTGGAACTGGGTGTTGCGGTGGGCAACACCCATTGATTTTGACGCTGCCCCCTATGTACAAGGGCAGCGTACATAGGAGGCATCTCCAAAATAAAGACCAGGTAAAACCTTGTCTTAAGTTGGCGAAACGAGGAGAAATGCATTATTTCTCCTCGTTTTTGCTTTTCCATGTGTGCTGCCTTGTGCAGTACACATGGAAAAAGCAAACTACCATGGATTGTTTATGTACAGGAAGGGACTGTACATAAACAATCTGTAAAAAAAATGCCATGTTGTTACTTTCATGTGTGCTGCATGAAGCAGCACACATAAAAGTGACAAAATAGCCTTTTTGGATCGTTTATGTGCAGGAAGGGACACCTTCCTACACATAAACAATCCTCCCCTGCATGCAGACAACCTTGCACTATAGTGCAAGGGTGCCTTTGTTGCCGCTACACTGCTAAGTGTAGCCCCAGCGCAGGGGGTAATGCAAGGCTGCACCATATCATTGTAAATATGGTGCAGCCTTGCGTTTCAGAAGTGGTGGAGTGTGGCTTTAAGCCATGAGGGCTATCGCCTCACTCCACCACTTCCTCGTACATATGCCCCTTAATGTATCATGTCGCTGGTGAGCCTTTCGTTTACACTACTTCTCGAATTTTTCGCTCTGCTTCCCTATGAGGTTTTCGTTCATATTCATTCTCACACCTAAATTATGCAATGAACACCCTGTTCATAAAACAGCTCTGCAAGCTCCAGACCATACAGAACACCGCAGCCAGACTCGTCCTCGGCATCTCTCGACACAAACACATCACCAAACACCTACGGAACCTCCACTGGCTCCCCATTAAGAAGAGAGTTACTTTCAAGATACTCACCCACGCCTTCAAATGCCTCCACAACCCCGGACCTCAATACCTCAACGAAAGAATCTCCTTCCACGTACCCAAGAGAAACTTCCGATCCACCAACCTCGCCCTCTCCGAAACCCCGTGCATCGGCAGAGCCAAAACAGGCAGAAAAGCCTTCTCCTGGATCGCGGGCAAGACCTAGAACGAGGTCCCAATCGACATCAGACACGCCCCCTCACTGCACATCTTCAGGAAGACACTCAAGACCTGGTTCTTAAACTGAACAGAGTGGCTTACCCCTCCCTCCCCCTCCACCCCCCAGCGCCTTGAGACCCTCACGGGTGAGTAGCACGCTTTACAATTCCACAGATTGATTGATTGATAAAAGATATGCATTAACCTTACCAACGTTAAAAAAATGATAAACAGGGTTTCTAGCAGATAGCCTGAAATTAATACATTGAAGGAGCTTCATGTTAAGCCAGGAGAGGGGGGAAGGGGCCAGACCAATCTCAACACACTACAGGGCACGTTGGACGCGACGCCCAATGTTGAAACTGCTGATCAGGGCAAAGAGGGAGAGATGTGGGGGGTGGGGCAAATACGGGATGGTGAATAGGACAAAACGTTAAATACAATAAAATATTAATTAACAAGCAATGCAAGCTTTCGGTATGCACAATACAATTTTTTAAATAGCTGATATCTCACCCCTTTGGAACTACACAGAATGTAACCATCTTGTACTGGCAAGTGTCCTTGATGCTTAACAAGGAGTGCTGATTTCCTACACATGTTATGGGCATAGCCAACAATGTCAGAGTTCAGGGATAGGGTTGTGTTGTGCCTACTTGGAGGCGTGGGAAGCGATATTTGGCTAAGGTGATATTCACAACCAGGTTGCCCTCTGACAATAGGTTAAAGGAAGGCTTAGCTAATTTGGGGGAACATTTCTGCCTCACTAGTTGGGGGGGAAAAGAGAAAGACGAGCCACACCAATTATTAGAAGAGAAGAGATGATGAACTCCTTGGAGGATACCATGTAGCAAAGAAGCTTTACACATGCACTGTGTATGCCGCCCATAGATCTGTAACATTTTAATAACAGTTTCTGGTCCTTGTTTGAAGAACATCTCTGCCACTGCTGATTCATATTTCCTGTATATTTGTTTATGATGAAACCAATGAAAGCTGTTATCAAATTAACTGTTGTAAGAACATCTTATACAACTAAACACATCCTGATCATGTGAATTTGAGCTGTGTTCGTTTCTGTGCAGTCTTTGTTCCGTTCATTTCTATTGTACACTTTGGATAAAAGTACTATAATAAATACAGTAATAAATAAATACTTTAATAAAGTCAGCGATTGATAGAAAGGGACCACCATGTTAACAAACTATAGAATGTGAGACTGTTTTTCGAAGTTGTAAATTCAGAATGATGTAGGCTCAGGCTACCCTTGCCAGGGTTTCTGAATTGCCTGATCACATCTGGCCAAACCCTGGAAATATATGACTTTTGTAGTTACCCAGGAGAAAGCCAGGTAAATCTAAGTATATGGTTTAGTTTTAGGTTTCCTTTGCTTTCTGAATTTTTTTCTTTTTAATTCAGTTTTGTCCACGAGAAAATAATATTCCCTGTGTAGAAACCTTTCTTCCGGGCCCCTGTTAAACAAGATGGTGATTCGTGCCCAATTCCACTGTGGAAAATGCACTTACTGGTATCTTATGCAGTAAAATATTTTTGTTTTCATGATACGAAATTGCACGAAAAATATTTCTGATTACGCAAAGTATTTGATATTTATTGATGTTCATAACATTTTCTGTTACCAGTCATCCAGGAACACTAATAGCCAGCGATTTCCCTTCTGTTAACCATAACTCACTTGAGCAGCAAAGTTGTTGGAACGATCCGGTTTTTCACCACCTGTCCATACACATTTCAAACAAGCATTGGCCTAACAAATATGTTTATTTGGACCATATAAGAGATTACAATGTAAGTGCTAAGCTATTAGCCAATATATCTCTCTCAGTGAATGAGCACTTCTGGATTATGTGCACCACACTAGGATTGGCAGAGGTGACATAAATATTCCAATCCTAGGTTCCTTTACTTGATTACGAGTCCCTCCCTCTTCCAATTTAGTCCAAGAATATGTTCAACCATACGATTGGCTGTTAGGCAACGTGGAAATGCTGCTATTATGAACAACTATTCTAGTGGTGATATGTCTGGGTAGTACAGGTGGCAGTAAAAGGTGGAAGCTGGGGAGTGACTGAATCAAATTGATATAGCAGTAGTAGAGTTTTGGGGTATCACTGGGGATGTTATGGTGCACCATGAGGCTTTGTGAAAAAAATACTGCCTTATTGTCCAGTGGCCGAGCGTGTTGTTGAGTAGGGGTAGGTTGAAAAGAAAGACTTGAGGGGTTGTGTAATGGGCAAGGGTACAATAGTAGAGGTGTGTTTGACTCCTGAGTCTTGGGATGTGAGAGCAGGTCAGTGGGCAGCAGGAACCAGTGGGTCAGGAGGTCATTTGAAAGGGCAGGGACAGGATGTTTTTTCAGTGGATACAGGCAAGTAGGGACTAGTAGGTAGCATGCAAACAATGAATTAGTCATCGAATGTGAAGGGGTCTTAGGAAATGGAGGAAGGGTGCGAAGACAAACATACCTCCCCCGCAGGCAGTCATATGCCGAAGCCCTCGTCGTTCTCGATACCTGCTATCTCACTCTCCTGTTGGGCGAGGAAAGTGGTCCTCCTCAGGGAGCCCATTCCTCACCTCAATGGGACCCGAGCCGAACATGTCAAACTCCGCCATGGTGCTGTGGGTGAGAGGAGGGCTGGCTCAGGCGCTGCCAGTTGGGAGCCGAGCCACCAAGTCACCCAAGTCAGAGGGCAGTGGAAACACGAGACTGCTCATCCCCAAGTGGTCAGCCTCCACTGTCTGCGGCTGAAACATGAAGCGTGGCGTCCATTAAGCGGGCGCTGTGCTGAAAAAATAAAAAGTCGCAGGCATGACAGGGCACTCACAATCTCCATGCACCTCACCCCATGCTCACCACGCGGGGCTGAAACATGAAGCGGGAAGAATGACAGTAACAACGGGAATGAGGGGCCGGGAGGGAAGATTCAAAAATAGAGGTGGGCTTGCCACGCCGTGCAGAACAAAAGAAAGGCAGGTAGCCGCCATGCTTAAAGATAAAGTGCAGCGTGCCGCGCTGATCAAGGGAAACACAGGAAGTAAAAAAAAAAGTCCATGAGGCAGTAACAATAATGGGACAAGCGGAATATTACAAATAGTGGGGGCCTGCTCCATGGGCAGTAACAACCAACAACAAGCATTGGCATAGCCAATAGGTCTCGCCTTTGGGGCTTTATAAGTGTTTAGCTAGAGCTATTGGTTTTGACAATGTTTGTTAGCTAACATTGCTTCCTTTCTTGTTAACAAAAGGCAAGGCATGGCTTAGCTGTTCAGGATGGTGGAGAGACGAGGGTCGTGCCCAGGGGAATTAATTACAAGTAGCCAAGCTTCATTTTTCAACAACAAAAGCAACATTCTGCTAATTGCAAGCTTGCATTCCAAAGGTTCTCTCCCTTACTGAATATCGCGCTGGACATATAAACAAGCATTGACAAAACCAAGGGGTCCGATAGAGACCTGTTTCGAGGCACCCTTTTAAAAACTGCCGGTGCTCAGCACCGGTGAGACCCGGCCAACTTAAAGCCCTGGTTTTAGCCAAGTTGTACACCAGTGTGGCTGCTGTTCAGAAGTCAGTGAAGTAGAGCAGAATGGCGTTTCATAGAGTAGAATGGCATAGAGTGGAGTAGTGTGTCATTGAGTGGAGTAGAGTGTAGTGTAGTATGCATGGTGTGGTAGCGCACTGCCATTACAGACAGCACATTTTCAAATAAAATTACCATTGCACAGACATAGTTTTACTGAAAAAACTATACAGTGCACAAACTATAAAAAATTGAAAAGGGCATCACAGTGTATTGATTTGTTTTGATCATACTAAAATACTAGTTTCCATCACACTTCAGTATTACAAAAAATGTGCTTCATTTGTGCTTTCCTAATTCTGATATATTCTGAAATATTTGCACAGTTCATTTATAGACATTTAAATTTAGTTCTGAGCAGGAAAAAAGCCTTTCCTTTCCCACCCCCAGACTGCCAGATAAAGCCTCTCACTTTGAAGTCAGAGAAAGAAAAGTAAACACCAAGCCCTCTCAAAAGACAAGAGCCTGACATTTGGCCTTGGTCTTTGAAATCACAGCAAAGGTGACAAGATAAGAACAAAGTTTTAAGGCCAGTTAACAGAAAGCGAGCACTCGTGGAGGAATACAGTGAACAGGTTTTGCTCCACACGAGAGACAAAGACATGGACATTCTAAAACAAATAAAGACAGCAAATAGAAACTAAGCAAATGTGAGCTACAAAGCCAATGGGAAGCAATGAGAGGAAGGCAATCTTAGGCCAGCTTTCAGAATTTCCCCAAGAAGTCTTGAGCAATCCAGACAGCTGGGCTGTCTGGTAGGCTTCGACCTAAAAAGGAATAACTACGATGGTAAATGATCTAGAGAAAATGAAAAAAGGAAAATAAAATAGTAAATGGTGAGGCAATAAACAATACACTAAATCGAGGGAAAGTAAAAGTAGGCAAGAAAGTAAGGAGTAGGAGTCTACATAGAACAACAGCATTAAGGCAATGGAAGGCAGTGAAATGGACCAAAGTGAAAAGCACAGCAGGTGTAAAATTGATGGAGTTTAAGGGGGAGCAAGGAAAGCAGCAATAATGAAAGGAAGCTGGATGGCCCGAAATGTGAAAAAGGTGATACAGAAAAGAATTAGGCAAGGGGTGGTATTGAGGAAACAAGGGGAAATAAAGCTTGAAGAGAGTCAATGCTGGCAGAAGATGGGATTGAAACGAAATAAAAGGGGGAGCAAGTGAGAAATTAGTAAAGTTACTATACAAGCACTATCTCCGCCACATCCTATGCTGCTGTCAAGTGATGCAAAATGAAGGTTTTTTGCAAGAGCGGCAAATGGAGACAGAGACGGGTATTACCTTTAGAGAGCAGTAGTTGACCATATTATCTGAAGAGAGCAAGCAAGCAAACCCTATCGCCACAGAGCAGGAGATAGCTGTGTATAGAGCTGGCAACACTTAAGTGGCAGTCCAACTTTAAAAAAAAAATAAACATTAACACCTGGAGATAGCTACAGAACCAGCAAACCTCGACAGAAACCGCAAACCCTGGAGAAAGACTATAGAGCCGGCACACCATTCATCGTGAGCGAAAGAGAGCAACAAAGGAAGCAATACCAAGAGAGAAAGAGCAGGCTGCAGAGCTAGCACCACCCAAGAAGGAGCCACGGAGCAAGTGGAGCATCTGCAGCGAGACAGACAAAAAGTGGACAGCACCTGGAAGGGAGAACAACCATCTGGAGATGTGGAGAGACAGCAGCACCGTCGGGGCTACGAGTACCTGGAGCGAGAGCCGAACAGCCAGGCCATGGTTACTGCGAGAATGTGAGCCATGGAGATTACTTTCTCATATTACCTCGAGATGATTTTCGCCGTCTCTCCTTACCCCTGCCGGCGCTAGTGTCTGGGTTTTAGATACCTGCGCGTTCTCTTCACTTCTTTTCTTTCCCTTAATCTCTTAATGAGAGACGAGGAGCGGGGGAATAGTGGAGCTTACCACGCCTTCCCTTGGGGGGTTTCAGGTCACTAGTCCATGATCAACACCTGCTGCTAACGAGCAACAGCTCAGGCGGGAAATGCAAACAAGTCCCAGAGCTGGTAAACAGAGGCTTGGACTGCAATTCCGATTCGGTCTAAATGTGCGTCGGGCACAGGGGTAAGCAGACAGACAGGAGACGGTGAAGAATGAGATGAGAGGGAGGGCTGAAGGGGAAGAGGGCACGGGTGTAGGGCCAGCACAGTGTCAAAATGATGAGAAGCAAGAGGGATGCGACTTAAGAGCTAGTAAGGACAAGAGCTCATAGATGACCAGAATGAATGTCTGAGGAAAAGGAGTGCGAGGCAATTAGGCAGCGTGCAAGACAGAGTTGTGCCAGAAAAATAATAGTACATTTAAAGATTGATGCAGAGACGAGGCAGGAGGCAGAGGAAGAGAGGTTTGTGAGGGAAAAGGGTGTTAGAAAAACGATCAAACTCGGTGGTAAAAGAACGTGCGAGACGGGGGTTTAGAAAAGAGTATGGGGTCGGAGGTGATTCTGAGGTATGACAAGCTATTATAGAAAGATGGCAAGGTCAACTGCGAGATAGCAAACGTGGGAAGACGCCGAAGGGTTAGGTAGCAATGTTTTACAAGATGGATCATGAACAAGGGAAGTCACCACTGTAGCGTCTTGTATCGGTGGAGGTATGGAGAACGGTGACGGACATTAAAAAAACCCAAACAAAATGGACAAAAAAAACTAGGCAAGGAAAGAACAGTGAGAAACAGAGGGATCTGGTGGTAAACTTTGTTTTTTTTCCATGCAGGTCTTTGGATAGAGAGAACAAGAAGCGCGAGCAAAAAGGAGACGGAGAGGGCGGAGCGAGTGAGTGGCCGGGACATGTGGGCGAGAAGAGAGGCGCGCGCGCGCTTGGGAGAGCAGTCTTCACTTTTCAAGCACTGCACTCGTGCTTGTGGCGGCCGCTGCTCGCTCCCGCAAGGTGGATGCCGCCACAAGCACGAGTGCAGTGCTTGAAAAGTGAAGACCGATGGCTAAAGGCCCTCCTAGAGCAGCGCATGCGCGCTGCCTAGGCAAGACCTAAAAAAGGAGGAAAAAATTTGAAAAATAACTACTTAGAAGCAAGGATTTTTACAGGACACTGAAATGAACAAATGGAAAGCAGTGGGTGGGCTGTTAATCCACAGAGTATACACAGCATGTCTCAAAGAGACAGCTCATGTGCTGCCTAGGCTTGATCTAAAAATGAAGCATATAGAGAGGCATGTTTTCATGTGTATTAGTGTAGCATTGGTGTTAGCAGCCCTTATCAGGAAGTAATTTAGTTAACACAGATTCGATAGCACCCTATGTGAAAGGTGAAGTGAATTGCCCTTAGTGCCTCTTTGTTTGTGTTTTCTATGTTGGTGAGCAGTGGCAAATATGCCATTTTGTACCTCTCTGTTGATGCAAAATTATATTTCTATGTGTGTGGAATATACCGGTTTTTGGTTTTCTAAATCAAGCCCGATGAGCAAAGTCCACCAAGTCAAGTGGACATTTACTCAGAACTAATGTAATTTCTGCACTGAAATCCTGATTCTAAGAACTGCAATTGGCAATGCTGTTTCTTACACTTGTAGGTGGCTGCTATAGACTTAAACATATGAATTACGGGTTGTTAGACCTGTCAGCCTTAAGGTGGTCTTCCCAACTATTTGACTTCTTCAGTTTATTTTTTCTGATCTCGTTTTTACTGGCAATAGGGCTCTGTGCATTTTACCACTGATAAACAGTGCTAAAGTTCATGTGCTCACTCCTTAAAACATGGTATAATTGGCTTATCCCCAATGGACATACTTACTTTACTTATAAAATGCTACTAGTGGGCCTGCAGCACTTATTGTGTCACCCACTTAAGTAGCCATTTAAACATGTCTCAGGCTTGCCATTGCAGAGCCTGTGTGTACAGTTGTAAACTGCCATTTCAACCTAGCAAAACTACTCTTTTGCCAGGCCAAATCTTCCATTTTAATGCATATGTCACCCCTAGAGTACGCCCTGGACAGCCCAGAGAGCAGGGTGCAATGTATTTAAAAAGTTGGACATGTACTTTTAAGTTTTACATGTCCTGGTAGTGAAAAGTTCTTAAATTCACTTTTCACTATTGCAAGGCCTATCTTTTCCATTGGATGACAATGAATTTGCTTATTACCTTTTATAAGTGTAATTTCCAAATAGGAAGAGATAACCAGTTCATGTTTGGTGTCTCTGGAATCCTAATTTAAAATCCAAACTTATGGTGAAGTCGGATTTTAAATTGCAATTCTGAAAATGCCATTTCTAGCAAGTTGGCATTTTCTTGCCTTAGACATTTGGTGCCTGCAGCCTGTCTCTGGTCACATGACTGGGTATAGTTGGCAGTTGGGCTTTGTGTATTACTCCTAGACAGCCACAAACAATTAGAGCTTAGATATGACTGGATGGGCCATCCCTGACAGGATGGGAGGTAGGAGCTGAGCCCAGACTCACTTACACCTGAATAGGTTGTGTCCTGTCTTCATACAAAGGGCCATAGACCCTGAATTGTCACTTCAGCCAGATTGGAGCCAGGGCAGGGGAGGCAGGAATTTCCATGCACTGCAAAGCCACTGTTTAAAAATGTCACCCGCCTTCCAGAACCAGGGCACCAGTGTTTAAAAGAAGGACCTCAGATACCACCACTTCAGTTTACTTCTGGACCAGTGGATACTCTGCCAGGAAGAAGGACGTCTGTGCTGCTTTAAGGATTGCCACTCTGTTAGACTGCTGCTGTACAAGGAACTGCTGCCCTGCTGTTCTGGCCTGTTGCCTGCTGCCTTCTTGCCTGGGGAAGAAGAGCTGAACCTGCAATTCCATCATCAACCCAGGACCCCAGAGTGACTCAAAGGGCTAGTCTGCTGGCCTCCTGATCTGAGCCTCAGGGACATAACAGACTCCCCAACAACTCCTGGACCCATCTTCAGCAAGTTCCGGATCCCCAAGAGGTGCCCCTCAGGCGCTGGACCCTTGGTACTGCTCTTGAGCTTTTAAATTCAAGCTTTTGGGCTCTTCACGACCACGAATTGGCCAGTTCATTCCAGAACTGCACCAGTCACACCGAAAATCAGCGAAGCTCCAGCCTGCCTGTCCGCAACACCTTGCCTGCTCTTCGTGCCATGCCGACCACCACCCGTGATGCTCTCCTTGCACTCTACGACCCTCTCTAATGCAAACAGGACTCTTGGCACAAAGCTTGAGAGGGTAAAACTTCAGCGGGGCTAATATGGGACTGTATCCGACCCGCTCTCCATCGCGGTTAACCTGAACTTTTGACTTTGATCCAGTCCTGCGTGACCAGATATCCTTGATTGGCACTTTATACTTTTAGGCGCTATTTTGCAGTTTATAATTTAAACATTCATAACTCTAGTTCTACCGATTGGATTTAGGTCTTGGAGTTTGGTCGTTTTGGTCTTGTTTTATTCATTCAATTTAGCTTTATTTTTCTAACCTGGTGTGGGATCTTTTTGTGTGGTATTTTCACTGTTTTACTCTTTGCAATGTTGCACAAATCTTTTACACATTGCCTCTAAGTTAAGGCTGACTGCTCTGTGCCAATCTACCAGGGGGGTGAGCACAGGTTAATCTGGGGTTTGCTTGGGACTCACCCTGACTAGGAAAGTGGTTGCTGCTTGACCCGGGCTCGCACCCCAGTCAACTAGTAACCCAATATCTAACAGGTGCCATACCCTGAACATTGCATGCAGGCACTGAATAGAGCCACATGCATTCTTTGAAGCAAATCAGCTATTGAATATGCGCATGTATTAACTCAATAACTGTACATATTAATACATGAACTGCAGACGGCATAGATCGGAAACAGAGTTGTGGTTTTAGCTATGTGATTCCAAACTGTGCTGTCTGCATGCATAACACGGAGAATTTCCTTCCAAGTTAATGTATGCACTCTACCCAGCACATTTACATTCAGGAATAGGCGCAGCTCCGTTTAGAAACTGTATACAATTTCAGGGCCACGTGTAATTTGCTACATTTGTGAACGTGCTCAAATATTCCTATTTGATATAATGGGGCCGATTCCGATTCGGGCCGGAAAACGTACCGACCGACTCGGAGCTGGAATTAATTCCGACCGACACGTACCGGTGCAGCCCGACCCGCAAAGTACGATGAGAAGCGTGCAAAACCCGACCGACGCGTACGGAACACAAGCCGAACGACCGAACCGCGCGGAAAACAGCCATCCGGCCGGAAAACCACGCGAATCGAACCGACCGACACGCACCAGGAAGAATCCCGAACGAAACGTACCCGCGAACTCCTACCCGCCAAGTACGATGCAACGCGTGGAAAACACGACCGAGTCGCACGGGGCCCAAGCCGTACGACCGACACGCATACAAAACTGCGAGCCGAAGAAACCCAAAACACCGCGACCGACGCGTAAAACAGCACAAACACAGCGTGAACGAATCTGAGAGGCTCGCACGAGACAACTGCAGGGTCCGACTCGGTCAGAAGAACGTCTCCTACATGCACAAAAAGAACCAAGGAAAAAACACACAAAAAAAGGCCAAACAAGCAACTACAAAGCAAATAAATACTGGGTGGGGAAACAGGGAACAAAGACACACCCACAACTCCACCCATATAAAGGACACAAATCCCTACCATGATCCTTTGCAATTTCAAATTACCTGCCAGCACTTAACACCAACAGACAGCAACCACACACACACTCACAGCTCATCCATCACACAAGCCACACACCAGCAGCACCTCAACAAATAGCACCCTCACATACACCCAGCAAAACACACACTAACACACCCTCACTTGCACACCAACACACACATCACTCACCATCACCACCCAACACCATGCCCCCAAAGAAGAATCATAAGTTCCTAGATAGTGAATTGGAAGTCCTGATAGATGAGATCCTCAGGGTAGAGCCACAGCTGTTTGGTACACTGGTCCAACAGACACCCATGGCGCAGAAAACCAAGATGTGGGAGAGGATTGTTGACAGGGTCAACGCACAATCACCATGTTTGCGCACAAAGGTAGACATCCAGAACAGGTGGTATGACGTGTGCAGGAGGGTCAGGGAGCTGTTGAAGAAGGACTACCTCTTGAGCCAACACACCGGCAGTGGCCCTCCTGCCAAACCAGTATACCTCAGGCCCTGGGAGGAGAAGGTGCGGGCCATCCTACCACCAGTGAGCGTATATGTACTAGAAAACATCCCAGAGCCTGGTGGGTACACAACAAATGTACACAATATTGTGCGACAATACACACACATCACTGTCAAGGGGAGAGTCAAACCATGCACCCTTAGCAAATACACACCAACCAAAACAGAATCATCCCAAAATGTGTATGTCAGTCAGATAAACACAATACATGCCAGCTCATAGTGATATGTAACTGTGTCATGACATGTACAAACCCAACAACAAATAGAGCTAGGCAGTGGCACAAATCTAACCAACAAACACAGTCAGATATGTAGCCACCACTACAACACCACCTCACAGGGAAGCTCACTGAAAGGAAGGAATTCTGTGTATGCTGGGCAAGTCAGTGTAGCCAATAGCATCATGGGAGTCGTAGTCACAGATATTGCCCACCCTCACAATGCGCACATCAACACCACCATGAACCATGCCCACATCACAGGGAGTGGAAAACAACTGACAAGATGGCTGACACTGGCCACTGCTGTGGGGAGTACAAGGCCCTGCTGGGAACTGGGCACCACCAACAGCAGGACACCACTGTCAGCCATCTTGCCATTGCTGTCACACTCACACACAGTGAAGTACACTCAAAAGGAAGGAAGTATGGGCATGCTGGGAAGGGGGTGGAGGCAATAGCATGATGGGAGTGGTAGTCACAGATATTGCTCACCCTCACAACTGTCCCATCAACACCACCCTGAACCATGTGCACATCACAGGGAGTGAAAAGAACTGACAAGATGGCTGACACTGGGTACTGCTGTGGGGAGCACAAGGCCCTGCTGGGAACTGTGCACAAATCAACAGCAGGACACCACTGACTGACATCCTGAAAGACAACTTGCACTCCCTACAATGGAAGCACGTTCCATGGTGGGATATCTGGCTGGGTGGGAAGGGAGGACTCACAGCACTGACCATAGTCACCAGCAGCTCCACCCACACACCCCCTAACACAAACTACACACAACTCACCTGGGAGAATGCATTGCCTCACACTCCAATCAAATATCCCACAAAGAACCACAACCCTGGGTCATGCTGTGTGAAGCACAGGGACACACATGGGACTTGTAGCAAAACGAACCCCAGGATAACACTGTCAGCCATCTTGTCAGCACAGGCACACAACCCCACAGGGAAGCAGAGTCAAAAGGAAGGAAGTATGGGCACGCTGGGAAGGGGGTGGAGGCAATAGCATGATGGGAGTGGCAGTCACAGATATTGGTCACCACCACAACTGTCCCATCAACACCACCCTGAACCATGCGCACATCACAGGGAGTGGAAAAGAACTGACAAGATGGCTGACACTGGGTACTGCTGTGGGGAGCACAAGGCCCTGCTGGGAACTGTGCAACAACCAACAGCAGGACACCACTGACTGACATCCTGAAAGACAACTTGCACTCCCTGCAATGGAAGCACGTTCCATGGTGGGATATCTGGCTGGGTGGGAAGGAGGACTGACAGCTCTGACCATAGTTACAAGCAGCTTTTCTCACATACCCCCTTAACACAAACTCCACACAACTCACCTGGGAGAATGCAATGCCTCACACTCCAATTAAATATCCCACAAAGAACCACCACCCTGGGTTATGCTGTGTGAAGCACAGGGACACTCTTGGGACTTGTAGCCAAACAAACGCCAGGACAACACTGTCAGCCATCCTGTCAGCACAGGCACACTACCCCACAGGGAAGCAGAGTCAAAAGGAAGGAAGTATGGGCATGCTGGGAAGGGGGTGTAGGCAATAGCATGATGGGAGTGGTAGTCACAGCACAACATCCCCCACCCACATGGCCCAGCAAGCTCACACTGAAGCATGCACACCTCACAGGCAGTGGAAAAGCCACTTCAAAGATGTCTGACACTGGCCTCAGCTGTGGGGAGCACAAGGCCCTGCTGGGAACTGGGCACCACCAACAGCAGGACACCACTCACTGACATCCTGAGAGTCAACCTGAACCCACTGCAAGGGTGGCATGCTTCATGGTGGGATAACTGGGCTGGGGGGAGAAGGAGGTCCGGATGTCAACCAAATACAACCCATGCAGACCATGTACACACCCCAACATTCAAATTGAAATGATCAAAGTATGCAGGACATTGTGCTACACCAATATCAACCTCTGACTGTGACAACTCAGGACAATGCAATGTACAGGCCCGCATCCAGAGGTACAGTCACAACTGTCAGGTGTGTCAACCATTGATGCCTGCAGAAACATAACATACATTGTGTGTGTCTCCCAAAAACAGGTGATGATGGGGACACAGCAGCAGACGCTGAGGAGTCCCTGTCCCAGGATCCAGGGGAAACGGAGCTCACTGGTGTGGAACAGCCTCTGCCCTCCTCGGATGACGAAGACCTACCTGGCACCTCCGGAGCGAGTAAACATGCAGCACCAGCAGGACCACCAGCTGCACCCCTGCACCCACCCCTCCAACGACTGACAACACACAAACCACCCCTGCCGACACGGACAGACCAAGGACCACCACCACCACCAGCACACAGACCCCTGCACAACGTGGGGCTATGGACACCAACACCACCAACAACCCCCAAGGGGGCCCAGGATCACCTGTGCGTGCCACCTCAGGTACTGCATGTGTCGCCAGGGGTGGTGGGAGGGTGGTAGACATAGGTCGCTGCTCGCAGAGGGGTCTGGACTGCATGAAGACCCACAACTGGTACGCATAGCCGATGCGTACCAGACCAGCACCGGAGAGTTCAGCCAGGTAGTGGGGATCCTCAGGGACATACGACAGCAGCAGGCTGCCCATCATGCCCGCTTGGACTTACACATGTCCCGCGTGGAGTCCAAGTGGGACACACTGCAAGAGATGACGGCGTTGCATAGGGACATATTACAATGCCTCCGCCAGATGAGCAGCAACCAGTCAACACCTCCCTGTGTGCCCACAACATCTGGTGCTGAAACAACTGCAACTGCCACAGGGAGGGAGGATGACTCTGGTAGAGAGTCCCCTGCACCGCAGCAGCCTGCACTTGAGGGTCCCCCCAAAGAAGAGGGGTCGTCCGAGGAGGGGCAACTGAGAGGCCGATGGCCATGTGCAACCCCCAGGAAGCCAAAACCTGTTCTGGATAATCACCTTTGTGCGCAAACTGTTCACCCTGTTGACTGCAACACAACTCCCCCACATGACATGGGGAGAACAAGTTGGACCAATGTATCAGATGACTGTGGACTTTATTCAGGACATTTCTGCTACCAGGACTTCCAATTCATCTAGGAACTTTGGATTGCAATCAAAATGTACAGCACCCACCATCCTGTGCACTATACACACACATGTATGACAATAAACACACTAATACACCATACCTGCCTCTGTTGTGATTCCAACGTGGTTTCTGTCATCGAGATGATGACCTGCGAAATTACACTGTGCATGCTAACTGCTACAGCAAGTACAACACAGGCATGTGAGTCATGGCAACGTGACACATATGAGGGAGACACACCACCAGGGCTACACAACATATACACACCTAGGCCATCTGACTCATCGCCTACACTGATGTTGGCAGGAAATACGGTGCAATGCACAGACACAACACCTATTCACAGTCATTGTCAACTAGCCCACTGGTGCAGTAAGCAAATGTCAGTCAGATGTGTGACCCCAGACAATGCACATCACAAAGTGAAGCACAGGTTTATTACACATTTGCAACATGTTGTAACCACTACAGATGCAAGGTAATCCCACCTGGCAGTGGGCACACAGTCAACAAGTGTAGAAGGAAGGAAGTCCATGGGTGTGGCGCACATCACCTGTAGGGATACGACAGCTACCACCCTGGAAGTTCAATCACGGTGTTGGGGGATCACAGTTGACCAAACAACTCTGAAAGTACCCTGTGAAGGACAGAAATGACACACAGTCAAAAGCACTGAAGAACAGGACAGAACTGCAATACTCATGCCCAATACATGTCACAAGATACCCACCCAGAACCACGTTAGCATGTCAACACTGTTGGGGAGTACAGACTACCTGTAAGGACACATCGCTACACGCATACAGTCATGTAGCACATGGCCACACTCAAACAGCACCAGAGCACCACCAACACATATCATGCATACTCACATCATTGACATAACATCTCCGGATACTCACATTCAGCTGAAGAAGTTGGTGATGAGCTGTGTGCGGACATCACCATCATCATCATCATCATCACTGGCATCGTGGTCCAGGCCAGGATCCTCCACAGGTGGCGGATGTTGATCATCGTCATCCAGGATGAGAGGCAACTCCTTCCGCACAGCCAGGTTGTGTAGCATGCAGCAGACGATGACAATCTTGTACACCTTTGCTGGGGCATATGGGAGGGCCCCTCCTGTCTTGTCCAGGCAGCGGAAGCGGCTCTTCAGGAGACCAAATGTCCGCTCAATCACTCTCCTGGTCCGACCATGTGCCTCATTGTAACGCATCTGGGCTGGTGTCACAGGGTTCCTGAGGGGCGTCAGCTACCACGGCATGTTGGGGTATCCGGAGTCACCTACATACAGACAATTGCACATTAGCTGAGTTGGAAAAGAGGGTGGAACACTACATTGCAGAACACACACAATGGTACATAGTCAGTACACACCAACAAGCCAGGCACGCTGGTTCCTCATCTGTGACATCATCCTCGGGATGCGACTACTCCTCATCACGTATGCATCGTGTGCAGAACCGGGGAAACGGGCACACACGTGTGTGATGCACATATCTGCAAGACATACCACCAGTGTATTGACCGAATGGTAGTGCTTGCGGTTCCTGTATGCCTGCTCTTGGGCCTGTGGTGGTACCAAAGCCACATGTGTCCCATCAATGGAGCCAATGACATGCAGCATCCTCCCCAGGGCATAGAAGTCACTCTTCACATCAGTGAGTTGTTGAAGTCTAGGGAAATAGATGTACTAGTTCAGGTATCTCAACATAGCCTCCAAAACATCGCGGAGCACACGGCTGAACATGGTCTGTGACATCCCACCAGCAGACGCCACAGTGTGTTGAAAGGTACCGGTGGCAAAGAAGTGTAGGGCTGCCATCACCTTCACCTTGGGGGTCAGAGCTGTGGGGTATGTCCGGCCAGGTTGCAAATGTGGGGCCAACCGCACCGCCAATTCCTCAATCAGTGGCCTGGTGAAGCGGTACCGTCGGATGCAGTCCCGTTCAACCACTGTTGCAAGGTCAGGGAATGGCCGATGGACAGCTGGTGCCCTGCAGTGCATAGGTGAAGAAATAAAGATTGTCAGTCACCCCACATATGTGGCATAGACCAGACTCAATATCACATGATACACCATTACGAGACACAAGTACATGATGCGTGTGCCGTTCCGTAAGGACATGTATGGCACCTACATGGCTAACATCTAACATCACAGTTCAACATGTTCCCTCAACAAGTCCCAGGTTGTGCTATGGGATATCATTAGGCTGTGTCACAGTACCCATGTACTGCTGCCACGTTCCAAACACACACCACAGTGACATGTGAGGACAGATGTGCCCCAGGCATCACAGCTCATCGACAGGTAGATTCCCAGGGACCCTGTATTGCCACATGGACACTGGCATGACATGGTGCATCATGAATACACCACAGCAAAACAACCATGACCCCCACAGATAGTGGTCCCTGTTGCCTCGGCAGGACAGACATGGACGTCTGTGACACACACACGCACAACATCAAAGTTCATGCACAAACAACGTGGATGTGGAGACTGTCTCACATTGTGCACATGGAATCAGAGACATTGTAAACACAACATGCACACAGACTGTGGAGGACCATCACTATTGTGCCAATGGGTCACCCTGGGACGTACATACCGTCCCACATGGGACTCAGGGGGTATGTGACATGACATACACATACACCACCGTGAAATGTGAGCATGCCACATGCTCAGGAATGAACAGTTGCACATCACAGTGGTCATGTGCACGACACACCAAGGATCCTGTCCCCATGAACACGTGCACAGCCTGGGAGTGGCTGCCCCCAAGTGACACCCACAGAACAACATGTTCACCCCCATACACGGAATAGGTAATGCAGCCTTACATGCCTTAGGATACAGTGTGGACAGGCTGTGGTGTTGTAGGTGTGCCCCTCACTCCCTGGGAAGTATATGTGGCTGGCATATGTTCACCTGTGACAGGCATGGTGACATATGCCAGTGACTTGTCCAGGGACGCGTTGTACAGCAATGGACCGATCGGTGTTCCCGGCCGGCCCATTGCATTCAATGTGAGCAGGTACGCGTTGAACAGCAATGGACCGATCGGTGTTCCCGGCCGGCCCATTGCATTCAATGTGAGCGGGTACGCGTTGTATCGCGGGTACGCATTGAACAGCAATGGACCGATCGGTGTTCCCGGCCGGCCCATTGCATTCAATGTGAGCGGGTACGCGATGAACAGCAATGGACCGATCGGTGTTCCCGGCCGGCCCATTGCATTCAATGTGAGCGGGTACGCGTTGAACAGCAATGGACCGATCGGTGTTCCCGGCCGGCCCATTGCATTCAATGTGAGCGGGTACGCGTTGTATGCGCAATACGCGTTGTACAGCAATGGGCCGATCGGTGCGCACACATTGGCTATGGCCTGGCCTGGCAACGGACGCGTTTTTAAATCTTTAACAAGTCTGATGCTGTGAATTCAGTTGGTCACCCACAACAATGTTGCAAATTCATGGGTGTCATAAAGTTGAACTTTTGAAGGATGCTGTGGGCGTGTATTAGTGCTGCTATTCCATGGATTGGTCAGATTCAGAAGATGCAAACGACTTGGACCTATCACTTTGGACACATGGGTCAGTACCTGCCTCTGCAGCACACATATAATGCTGGCTGTTCCCCTGAGAGCTCACTTGCCTGCACTACATGCTCCAGGACGACATCTGCCACCACCACTGCTGCTGTACCTGCACCCTCTGGATCCTGCAATGGCACGTACTGTGGAGAGAGCCCCAGCCTTCAGCACTGAGGAGAACCAGGCCCTGCTGGACGGCCTCCTTCCACAGTACAGCAAGCTGTATGGGAAAGCAGGGGAGCAGGTGAGTGTGCTGTCCACTGCCTTACTAGATGTGCATGTTGTCTGACTAGCAAGACTTACAGTCTGCACGCCACTGGCTAGCAGGCTCACTGAGTAGTTGTCACCCCCCATAGTGTGTAGTAACATGCACTGAACAGGTATAGTGCAGTGACAGTGCATTTAAACAAGGTTTTACTACCCAGGCAATGATACCATGTAGTAACTGCTGGCAAACGGTCCATAGCCATCGTTGCACTGCCTGTGTACATCATGTGCCCCTGTGAATGAGACATGTATATCCAACTGTGTAATGCACGGATATGTTGAATGTGTAGTAATGGCATTTTCACTTTGTCATCCTCACAGGTTGATGCCCACCAGAAGCAGTAGATATGGCTGACCATCGTCCGGGCAGTGAGATCCGTGGGGGTCTACAAGCGCCGGATCCGCAACTGCCAGAAGAGGTGGCAGGACCTTCGGGGCTGGACCCGGAGGATCGCACGGGTCCAGCTGAAGCTGTCGCCTCCTCGCAGGAGGGGCGGACACCGGACCCTGACCCCCCACATGCTCAGGATCCTGGCGGTGGTCTTCCCTGATCTGGATGGGCAGCTGAAGGCCAGAGAGCAGCAAGGAGGGGGTGAGTCCATGACTGCATTGTGAACTTTGTCTGCCATGCTATGTGCCCTCCTCTGGCCTGGTTAAACTTCCACAGTACATCAGTCATGTGGTCCAGGACCCATGTCCCTCAATTGTGCACTGCCCACTCCTCATCTGATACCCAGGTGTGGCCCTTACAGTCAGGGAATTGTGTCACTTGGGTACTGTGTCCTTGCATTTTGCTCAGCTCAAGGTGGGGGACAGCATTTGTTTCCCTAACTCTGTGGTGGGCATCATGGGTGGGTCCATTGCTTACACAATGCCTGTGTTCTGCCATGTAATCTGCGTGTTACTTTGATATGTGGTCCAATTGCTGAGCTGATCCACCACATGTGCCTGGGGTATCTGGCACACACCCATGCTGCGGGTGGGTACAATGTTTGAGCCCCAGGAGTGTGTATATTACGTGTGTCACACATACTTAGCCACCTGCCTACTGTCCAGGGCTCATCCCTCATTCACGTGGGGCAGGACAGTCATGCCTACTCCAGGCCATACAATACACTCTGTACTCCCACTCCCGTGTATCAGCTGACACGTTGTGCTCAGTGATATGTCCCCTCAGGTGTCTGCCTCTGTGTCAGTGTGCTGTGACTTCGTTGTCAGGGGTGTTTCTCGTTTGGGGCTCAGCATGCCACCGGAGATGTGACATAGGAGATGATACTTGTGTGACACATAGGTGTTTGATCACCTGACCGTGCAGACTGGGGTATGCAAAGGTGAAGTTCAGGCAGCTGTTTCCCATTCACAGCAGATTGTGAGGTGCTCAGGTTCAGAGGGTTCTGTTACAGGTCTCCCATATGTCCAATTGGTATGACGTGGACAGATAAGGGTTCAGATGTTGTGGTGTGTGGGGGATGTACATGTGCACTTGTTCAGCTCCAGGACTTGCATTCCCCATGACCTACTATAGTGACAGTGCAGACTGTTGTTGTCTGGCTGCCCTGCCCATGTGACTGGAGACAGTGATGTATGACTTAGCAGGCATGCCTGTGCCATGGCGTGAAACTTCCTATGAGGGATCCCGCAGGGGAGTGGCATGTGCTACATGCACACCATTGTGGCAATGACTATCAGGACATGGGTGCATCATGGTGTCTGTCGCTGGTATACATCACATGCATTTCAAGATTTACTCTGGGCATCCCTTTCTCCGGACACCTGTACTGACTCAGTGGCAAGAGTTGTGATGTGTGCATGTTCACATGCTTCACCGTGTTCTCTGCACTGTCCAACTACTGTGTAGGTGGTGCATGTGTCCACACTGGGGTATTGCCATCCGACAGACACCAGACAGATGGGTGCAAGGCCAGGAGAGATGTGAGTGCCATGGTTGACCATCAGACTGACAATTGGCTTCCCCTACTCTGTTTGGGCACTTTTTGCAATGTTCAACTAAGGATGCCAGGGCTTGCTCTGTAATGTGCTGTACTTACTGTGGTGTGTGCGTTCGGTGCAGGTGTCTGATGTCTGTCTGTTTCCCTATTGTTTGCAGATACATCCACGGCCACAGGAGGGTACAGCTCCACGGACCAGGAGGAGCCGCAGAGCCAGACTGGGTCAGCAGCCGAGGAGTGGTCGGAGGGACCCAGTGGCACGGAGGGCGAGGGGAGCCACACCGAGGAGTCCTCAGCACCATCCACCTCAGCTGAGGACCACAGCAGCTCGGAGGATGACTCCCTTGTGGAGGCGGGTGTCAGCAGCCACCACACCACAGCTAGTGTTGCTGTCCCCGCCACCACCACCACCGCCCTCCCATCGGCTCCCATTCCCGAAGTCCGTGGAGGCTCCCATGTTCGGGAGCGTGTCTCCTTCATGCAGGGCACCGCACCCCCTGCCCCTGTGTCCCCTGCTGCCCTGAGTGAGGAGTCTGTGTACCTCCTTCGCCAGCTCCATGTAGGGCAGACAGCGATGCTGAGTGTCCTCCATGCACACACCACTCTGTTGACTCAGCTGGTGTCGTTCATGGAGGGCATCTCATCGGGCATGTCTGCCCTACAGAGGGGCAATAGGTCCATGGACTCCTCCCTGACGGCAGCAGTGTCCCTCCTCCAACAGTCCCTCACCCCTCCTACCTCTGCCCCATCCACACTCCCCAGCACCTTACCTGTCCCAAGCACACACACACCGGCACAGGCACACACCAGCACAGACACAGGCAGCACACAGACACACACGCCAAAATCCACACGCACACGCACGCACAGTCAGGGGACTGAAACCACACTCACAGGGGATGGGGCCAAGGCACGCACACACGCATCCACGAGCACTGCGCAGTCCTCAGTTACCTCTCCCTCCAAGGCCCCTTCCCTTGCCTCACCTGCAACCCCAAAGACACAGCGGGTCTTCCTCAGTGACCTCGGCCTCTTCCCCTCCGATCCAGCTGATCCAGCTGATCCAGCATTCAGGGGGAAGAGGAAGCCCACCCACACGGAGGGGAGTGCCCCTCGCCCCCGGACACCCTCCCCCAGGCGCAGACCGACTGACGTCCCCACCCGCAAGTCCCCCAGGACCCGGAAGAGCAAGACCCCGCCGCCGCCCTGGAGCTCAAGCACCAAGTCTCCTTCCTCCATCCCTCAGGCCCCCACTCCACAGGTGCCCCCACCACACCCTGCCCCAGGTTCCCCCACCCACAGATCCACCATCCCCAAAAGGATCCGGCCTTCTCCCCCTGCCTGCCACTTGCTCTTCCGGCACCACACCCCCACTGCGCATGTCTGTGCCACTGGTGTGGAGACGGTGTCCTCCCCTCTGTCCTGCCCACCTTACCTGAACCCCATTCTCCTCCCCTGGAGGTAGGCACTGCAGTGGAGTCCACTACCACCCCGTCTGACTTGGGCACTGCAGTGGGGAACCTGTCCACTCCATCTGCACGGCCCACTGCAGTCGTGCCGGCACCCACAACATCTGAGTCATGCCCCCCAGTTGTGCCGGCACACACCATGTCAGACACCTCCACTGCAGTTGTCAGTGGCTCTCCAGCACCCACCACCCCTTCACTTCCTCCTTCTGGTGAGCCCTGATCCTGTCCCTGCGGTGCCTGGCCTGCCCCCCGTATGCCCCTCCGAGGGGATTGTCCCTGGTGTGTAGCAGTGCAGGCATGCGTAGGGTGACATCTGCCACTGTCACCCTGTTTTGACTTTCAGAATGGACTGGCCATTGGCCTTTGTTTCTATTTCTTCTGGACTTTAACTTTAGAACCCACATATGCTGAATAAAGCTACTTTCTGTTCTCTAGTGGTTTTGCTTCTGATGTACATGATGTTGATGATGCTAACCGTGCCCTTGCTGCAGTGATGGTGATTTTTGGTCTCATGAAAATGAAGTGTTACTGTTCAGGAACCCATGTGGTCCACGGGTAATGTGTCCTATCCTGTAGTGTATCCATGTAATCCTTAGCAGCATATGAGGGTGTCATGTTTTTAATATTTGGCAATGGGATTTCCTACTTACATTTGCAAAATCACATCTGTGGCTTACACCCCTGCACATCTGTTGTGCTTGCCATTGTTCAATTAGTCTACTTCCCTGACCGTGTGTCCAACTCCACTGGACATGCAAGTTTGGGCATCAATGGGGAAGGACTCATCTGTGTTGTCAGTGCAACTTGCTATACATGTGTGTTGGATCTGTGCTGATGATTTCGTTGACACTCCCATGACCAGGCTGATATGACGGGAGCCTTCATTTCGTGCTAATTGTTGACTGTGTGACCAAGTGTTCTGTTGACATGATGGAGCCCTACTGAGGCGACATATGGCACAGCTTTCCTCACACAGGAGTGGAGTCCACTCATGGCAGTGAGTAATCCTGTGACATTGCCTGAGCCCAAGGTGTGTGTTGTGTGAGCATGTCTGTGTGTGTTCACTTCCATTTTGCTGTGCATGCTGGGATCCCTAGTGATGTTCCTGTTTGTGATGCTTGCTCAATTGACCTATGTTCCCCACAAGTCTTCTCCCTGGGTTCTCTGTGATGTGGGTGCATGGCACATTACTGGTCATCAGGGTGTCACCCATAGGTGTGTTTGCTGTCAGGGCTGAGTTTGTGGGCTAACGCAGATGGGACACAGTCAGGATTCCCCTTGGCACTTGTTGTTTACACCTGTCATGTAATTTCCAGTTTGTGTTAGCTTTCAGTGATTGTGACATGTTGTGTGTGTGACTGCTGGCACTCCTCAGGGTCAGGGCTGCAATGTTGGTAGTTGTCTATGTGTGTTCTTTGTGGGTGACCTTGGCTTCTTCATTGGTGTGGGACTGTGGCTGGGATCCCATTGGTTGGTGTGGTATTGCCGTCATGTCCATGTACAGCGTAGTGTGCAGTGTGTCAGACATTCAGGAGTCTTGTTGAGTGGCCATGTGTGATGTGTTTCTGCACCTTAGTTACCACCCCCCCCCCATGGGATTGTCATGGGTGAATGTGCAATGTCACCAGTGCATGTGATCTTCACTGCTGCACATTGTTGGAGGTCGAGGTGTGTGGTGTTGAGTGTGTGCAGATGAGAGTTGTTGCCCGGCTAGACCCCTGCCTCCATGTTGGCCTTGGCTTACTGGCCGTGCTGATTGATTTGTGCTTGTGTAGGTGTGATGGTAGTTTGTTGATCAGGACACATGACTGTGGTTCACAGTGTGAACGACATCTAGCTTTGTCATCACAGTGGGATTGTCATGCAGCCCAGGGTCAACACATTGTGGGGACCCTGGGGGTAGTGCTGTGGTGTGTCTGTGTCTTGCTGTGTCAGTTGCTGTTCCTACATGCTTGTGTGACATGTGTGATTTGTGCTCCCTCTCATCTAACAATGCCTGATTGCCCACATAGGGGATTTGGATCCATGAGTTACTTTTGTGTGGCACTGTATGCGCATCTGTGAAATTGGTATTCAGGCCTCATCATGTGTTGTGTGGTTGCCTGGGGACACTGGCAACCCCACCTCACCTGTTGTGTTTGATGTGCAGTGTGGGGCTGCCTGTTTGTGTTTGTGCATCTGCACCACTGCTTTGGCATATCTTTAGTGTGCCATTGGCTGTATGTTGTTTGGTGAGTTTGACCTGCTGTCCCTGGGACTCCTAGGTCATCAGTCAGCACTATGATCATTGTTTGTGTGTCCCATTGCTGCCATGGTATGGTATTTGTTCAGCTCACATCTACAGTCTCCACAGGATATCTCCATTTGTGTGCCCATTGGTGCAAATATGTGGGTCTGCATTATGATGGTCACTTCTGTCATTGTGTCATTGATGAATGTTGACAGTGTCAGCCCCCATGGGTGATGTTTGTCTGCACATGGCCAAAGGTATGTCTTATTTGCACTGCACTGTTTGCCTCCCACAATCTATGTTGCTATGGGACACAAGCACTACTTTGCCACTGATGTGTTTGCTGTTCTGTGACCAGGAATCATCCATGCATTTTGGCAGTTGCAGTTTTTTCAATGTCAACACTAACTTTTGGTCACTGTGATGATGGGGGTTGGACCCCATTGTCACAATGTTCAAAATGTGCTTCAGCTATGGACCCCACACTTACCTTTTGGTCACTGTGATGATGGGGGTTGGACCCCATTGTCACAATGTTCAAAATGTGCTTCAGCTATGGACCCCACACTTACCTTTTGGTCACTGTGATGATGGGGGCTTAGACCCCATTGCCACAATGTTCAAAATGTGCTTCAGCTATGGACCCCACACTTACCTTTTGGTCACTGTGATGATGGGGGTTGGACCCCATTGCCACAGTGGTCATGGTCTGCTTGCATTGTGGAGGCCACACACATTTATGTGTGACACATGTGATAGGGGGTCACATTGTGTGTTCATAGTCATGTTCAGTGTTGTAGGCATTTGACACAGTCTACACACGCTTGTCATGGTGTTGGGGGGATGTCTTTTTCTTGCATTCCCTAGGTTGTAGTGTACTGGTTGTGTCATGCATTGTCCATCCTATGAGTGGGGGTGGTGTTGGTGGTAGGCATCCAGCACCCCATGGGTTGGGGTGGTGGTAGTGGTAGGCATCCAGCACCCCCTGGGTAGGGGTGGTAGTAGTGGTAGGCATCTAGCACCCCCTGGGCAGGGGTGGTTGTAGTGGTAGGCATCTAGCACCCCCTGGGTAGGGGTGGTAGTAGTGGTAGGCATCCAGCCCCCCATGGGTATGGGTGGTAGTAGTGACAGGCATCTGGCACCCCCTGAGTAGGGGTGGTAGTGGTGGTGGGCATCCAGCCCCCCATGGGTAGAGGTGGTAGTAGTGACAGGCATCTGGCACCCCCTGGGTAGGGGTGGTAGTGGTGGTGGGCATCCAGCCCCCCATGGGTAGAGGTGGTAGTAGTGACAGGCATCTGGCACCCCCTGGGTAGGGGTGGTAGTAGTGGTAGGCATCTAGCACCCCCTGGGCAGGGGTGGTAGTAGTGGTAGGCATCTAGCACCCCCTGGGTAGGGGTGGTAGTAGTGGTAGGCATCTAGCATCCCCTGGGTAGGGGTGGTAGTAGTGGTAGGCATCCAGCCCCCCATGGGTAGGGGTGGTAGTAGTGGTAGGCATCCAGCCCACCATGGGTAGGGGTGGTAGTGGTGGTAGGCATCCAGCCCCCCATGGGTAGAGGTGGTAGTAGTGACAGGCATCTGGCACCCCCTGGGTAGGGGTGGTAGTAGTGGTAGGCATCTAGCACCCCCTGGGCAGGGGTGGTAGTAGTGGTAGGCATCTAGCACCCCTGGGCAGGGGTGGTAGTAGTGGTAGGCATCTAGCACCCCCTGTGTAGGGGTGGTAGTAGTGGTAGGCATCTAGCACCCCTGGGTAGGGGTGGTAGTAGTGGTAGGCATCTAGCACCCCTGGGTAGGGGTGGTAGTAGTGGTAGGCATCTAGCACCCCCTGGGCAGGGGTGGTAGTAGTGGTAGGCATCCAGCCCCCCATGGGTAGGGGTGGTAGTAGTGGTAGGCATCCAGCCCACCATGGGTAGGGGTGGTAGTGGTGGTAGGCATCCAGCCCCCCATGGGTAGAGGTGGTAGAAGTGACAGGCATCCAGCACCCCCTGGGTAGGGGTGGTAGTAGTGGTAGGCATCTAGCACCCCCTGGGCAGGGGTGGTAGTAGTGGTAGGCATCTAGCACCCCCTGGGTAGGGGTGGTAGTAGTGGTAGGCATCCAGCCCACCATGGGTAGGGGTGGTAGTGGTGGTAGGCATCCAGCCCCCCATGGGTCGAGGTGGTAGTAGTGACAGGCATCTGGCACCCCCTGGGTAGGGGTGGTAGGCATCCAGCCCCCCATGGGTAGGGGTGGTAGTAGTGGTAGGCATCCAGCCCACCATGGGTAGGGGTGGTAGTGGTGGTAGGCATCCAGCCCCCCATGGGTAGAGGTGGTAGTAGTGACATGAATCTGGCACCCCCTGGGTAGTGGTGGTAGTAGTGGTAGGCATCTAGCACCGCCTGGGCAGGGGTGGTAGTAGTGGTAGGCATCTAGCACCCCCTGGGCAAGGGTTGGAAGTAGTGGTAGGCATCCAGCCCCCCATGGGTAGGGGTGGTAGTAGTGACAGGCATCTAGCACCCCCTGGGTAGGGGTGGTAGTAGTGGTAGGCATCCAGCCCCCCATGGGTAGGGGTGGTAGTAGTGACAGGCATCTGGCACCCCCTGGGTAGGGGTGGTAGTAGTGGTAGGCATCTAGCACCCCCTGGGCAGGGGTGGTAGTAGTGGTAGGCATCTAGCACCCCCTGGGCAGGGGTGGTAGTAGTGGTAGGCATCTAGCACCCCCTGGGTAGGGGTGGTAGTAGTGGTAGGCATCCAGCCCCCAATGGGTAGGGGTGGTAGTAGTGACTGGCATCTGGCACCCCCTGAGTAGTGGTGGTAGTGGTGGTGGGCATCCAGCCCCCCATGGGTAGAGGTGGTAGTAGTGACAGGCATCTGGCTCCCCCTGAGTAGGGGTGGTAGTGGTGGTGGGCATCCAGCCCCCCATGGGTAGGGGTGGTAGTGGTGGTGGGCATCCAGCCCCCCATGGGTAGAGGTGGTAGTAGTGACAGGCATCTGGCTCCCCCTGAGTAGGGGTGGTAGTGGTGGTAGGCATACAGGCCACTATGTGTATGTGTGGCATTGGTGATGGCCATCCCGCCCCTATGGTGCTGCTGTTGCTGGTGTAAGTATTTCTGCATCCCTCTGTGTGTGTGTGATATGTTGGGTACGTGTAGTTTGTTTTTGTGGTTGGTGTCTGACTTACCTTCTGTGCTGTACGCGTCCTTGCCTGTTCCGGTAATAGATGTAGAATAGTGGTAGGATCGGCATGATGGGATTCATGGTTGGTTCGTCTCGTTCGTCTTTCTCTTTGCTTCGCCTCGTCCTCGTCGCTGGCGTGTTCGTCTCGTAGCCGTGGATCGTCTTGTGGCGCGAATCGGAGCTTATGTGCGCCTCGCCCGGATGCTTTGACGTGCCGTGCGTAGCGACGGGTTCGGCGCATACGGAAAGCGCATCATACTTGTCCGGCCGGACGGGGCTGCATTTTAGCTTCCGTGCGACTCCATTCTGCGTTTCCGGATCCGCCTCGGTTGGAGTACAGGACCTGTATTCGGTGAGTACGACTGGGTCGGGATTTGGGCAGTTGTGCGCATTGTACTTGCTCGTTCGGACGTATGTGCGGATCGGTCGGGAAACAGGCATTCGCCTGGCTTTTTTCCCGACCGAATGGTATTAGGTGCGCCTCCGAGCGAGATCGGAATCGGCCCCTAAGTGTAGGTTTTTCTTTTTTTTTATCTTTCACTTTCATTTGAGTGCAGCCCTTTGCTAAACGTTACATAAAGAAAGAGGATCCCGAAACAAAAATGCACGGCAGAAAACATCACTTCTGTTTAATACTGTACAGTTTTGGGGTTAAAATAAAGAGTGTTTTTCAAGTGTATATTCACGCTGACTGTGAGTCCCTCAAGAAGGAATTGTTTCTGAATACTAGAGGATTTTCAGTCAAACAAAACATTTATTCTCAAAAGGATTTTCCGATTCAAGAGGATTCGTGAGCTTTAACATAGGGTTTAGCTTTTCAAAAACGCTTCACTTAGACACAAAATATAAAAACTCTGTTTAGGTCGGTAAGTAAACAAGTCCAGGTCCTCCTTCAGTTCCTGACAACTCTAAGGTTTACCATATTATGACTTTCTGGGTAGACCTGATTGCAAACATAGTTTTGTACGTGGTACATGACTTTGAAGAAGTACTACTTATAATACAAGTGTATGTTTCTATCCACTATCTGTGAGTATAGATCTGACTAGCAGAGTGTGCATATTTAATGTGACTAGAATCGGGTAGGATACTTCTTGGTGTGGACTCTATGTAGGTGCTTTGGTGTGAATGAAGTTTTGTTGCTCTGAAGATCTTTGCATATACTAAATAAATCAAATAGTATTCTTAACAATGTGCCTCATCTCTAGGCACTGATGATAGTTGTTAATTACTACCTGTGAGAAATTGGATTGTTGGTTGGGGGATGTTGTGAGCCTTTCTCAAGCAACAGCCACAATCCTTTTCGGGTATACAACAAAGAGTCACAAAATTAACCTATGCTTAATTCTCTGGTAGCTTGGCACAAAACCAGTCAGGCTTAACTTAGAGGTAATGTGTAAAGTATGTATGCAGCACTGAAACGGTATTACAAAACATAAGAAAAATCCCACACCAATTTAGGAAAATAGAGCGAAATGTATTTATTATTTTTGACACCAAAACGACAGAAAGCAAGTCAATAGAACAGGAGATATGCAATTTCAAAAATGTAAGGTAAGTATAGTGCCTAAAAGTATAAAGCGCCACTCTTGGTTATCTGATCGTGTGAGTCCAGGCAAAAGTAACAAGTTTAGGCTGACTGCAATGGAGCATGGGCCGGATACCTGTGCCAGGTTAGTCCAGCTGAAAAAGTTGCCTCGAGTCCAGTGTGAAGAGTTATGTTTGTGGTGGAATAGTCCGCAAGATACAGGGTTGTTGCTTTCACGTAAAGAGCAGGCCAGGCATCACTAACGATCGTCGCAGTAACGCTAAGATCCAGTCAGGCATTATAGACAGTCGTGGCAGTCACCGCGGGATGTAAATGCTGTAGCGTAAAGTGCTGATCTTGCGTTGCTTGTTGTCACTGTAGCACAAACAGTTGGGTTCACTGGAACTTTGTGTTGGAGGGTGGCGCAGGCATCAAGTTCTTGGTGCAAAGAAGCCTGTTCACTGTCGCGAAGAGCCCAAAACCTCAGGATTTCTCCTTTTTAAGTCAGAGGAGTGCTCTCTGATGCCAGCCAAGGGTCCAAGACCTGGACAGGCACCTCTTGGGAATCAGGAACTCACTCTTGCAGAAGCCAGCAGGGCTCAGGTTGTTCCAGTTGTAGGTCCAGTTGCAGTTGGTCAGCTAACAGATGCAGGTAGGCCTCTGGAGCTTGGTATGTCCCTGTCGCTCAGCACACAAGGTGAGTCAGCTGATGCTTAGAGTCACTCAGTCTGGGATGAAGGGAGGAGGTCCCGTCTTCCTTCTCAGTAAGCAGGGCAGGTCCCAAGCAGCAGGGCGTCCTTCCTCTGTAGTATCCACAGGTCCAGGAGTGTACTGAAGAGTGGGTTTGAAAATCCCCTTTCTATACCTTATGGCCACTTTGAAGTGGGAGAAGGTTCTGGAGTTTCTCCCTACACAGTTGTCTGGAAGTTCCTGCCTCCCTGCCCTGGTCTCAGGCTATCTGGGGGCACAAAAGGCTAGTGTGGAGTTCTATGTGTGTGAGCTGGGCTAATGCCTTTAAAGTACAAGTGTGGTAGGTGACAGCTCCGCTCCCCCATTAAGCCAGGATGGCCCATCCTGCCAACATACAGACCCTGTATTGTGATCATGTCTGGGAGGAATACACAAAGGCCAACTGCCAGCTACACCTTGTCATGAGACCCAGAAGCAGGCTGAGGGCACCAACTGGTTAGGACAAGACAGGGCACCATCACTGGAGCGAGCACAAGCCGAGTAACCTGCAACTTCAGCTTCAAGAGCCCGCCGGTAACCTGAGGAAGCCTGAGTTCGGGATTAACAAGTTATAGGTACTATTGACCTGTTATGAATAAGAAGAAGGGTGAGTTACTTACCTGCCTTTACAGAGTGCTTAATATTAGCCATCTCTCACATACATAGGTCCTGAAGAAAGCCTCCTGACCCTTCTGGGCGAGCAAAAGGCTGAAACATGTCGACCTTTCACATGGACGAAGAGGTGCTATAGAACAGTAACATTTCTATAAGCGCACCGCCCTATATTTTTTAACCTTGCCTCCTCTCCTACCGAATAAAGTTTCTTTGGGAAGGAACGGGAAGCAATTTTAACTCACTTTTTCAACTATCACTGATCACTACTGCTATCACCAGTTGGTCTACCTCCAGGTGGAGGAAAGCACATTGTCAAAAAAGACCCAATAATGATGCTTTCACGTTCTAAGAGAAGCGGAGAATCAAGATATACCGCTTTACCACTCCTGTACGGGAATGAGGGTTTTTAAGTTGGTCAACACACCCGACCCTGGTAATACAGGTACAAGTGATCCATTCTCCCTTTGATTACTAGGACAAGAAAATGGCAACTTTCTAAAAGCGGCAAGTACAATTCCTCAGGCACCAAACATGACGTCCTACCTGCTCCCAACCAAAAGGTATCACTTATTAAATGTAATGAGGTAAACCAATCTTATCCAATGGGAGAGGTAGGTCTTTAAATGTTGAAAAACACATTTGTGAGTTTTTCACCACCAGGACATTGGACTGTTTAGAGCCTACCCTACGCCTAGCCTACCCTACGTGTGACTTATGTATTAAAAAAGAAAGGTTTAGGGCTGACAGAAGCTTTATTTTGCCACGTCGAAATGGCAATTTAAACTGCTCATACAGGCTACAATTGCAGACCCGAGACATGTTTAAAAAGGTTACTTAAGTATGTGACACAATTAGTGCTGCAGGACTACTAGTAGCATTTACAGGCCCTGGGACATGTAGTACCACTTTTCTAAGGACTTACAAGTAATATAAATGTGCCAATTGGATGTAAGTAAATTTTACCATGTTTCCAGGAGAGAGCACAAGCACTTTAACACTGGTTAGCAGAAAGCTGTGACCTTCAGGTTACTGACAGATCTTTACAATGGAGGTTTTAGTCTACTTATCTAAAATGCTTTAAACTAGATTTGTTTGCATCAGTTGTGTGCTTTCTTGGTTACTCATTCTCCTTTAAAACCGCTTTTTATCAATATCCTTTTTAGGTCTCTCCTACAGACCAATTTTGTGGATAATACCAATATGATTGCTCACAAGGGTTCTTTTTAAAAAAGTTTATTTTTTTCTCATTTTTCGAGAGTCCAGCAGCTCCAACTTGCTACCAGACAGCTCCTATTTTCTTTATTTCTTTTAATTGGTGTCCGTGATCTTGCAAAGGTTAAAATAAAAAAGTCTCATGACATACTTCAGCATGCATGGAGATACATGAACACTTATATGTCATCACTCTGTGGTGAGATGTTTTTGTTATTCAGCATCAGCAAATAAAACATTTTCTTTTTGCCAAAGTGGAACAGCATCAGCATAAAGCACTGCCAAAGTCAAAGGATGAGGTAATGTCATTAAAAGAGGATACATTTTGGCTTTGCCAGTGGTTGTTACATATATCCTTTGGCTATATTTTAGTCAAACTGCTTGCTGGACAGAAAGTATTTACTATAATTTAACAAAATCATCTTGAGTTTTTTAATTTTTTCCTTTATACTTCTTTACAACAGGAACCAAGCTACCTCTTTGCTTTTCAGTCCATGTCCTTCACCATTGCTTCAAGCTACCCTTCCGTCTCTCTTATCCACTCTTTGAGCTGACCCAGTGGCCTTCCACCACCTTCCAGACAATCGTTAGCTTTCTCACTTCCACAGTTTACTTGGTTCTCCCTGGTATCCTTCACCGTCTATTGGTCCATCCCACAAACACTTTTACAGCTGTCTCCATGAATATTAAAAGCTAAATTTAATCTGAAAATGAATCTCATATTGATTTATTACCATCTCACTAGATGCGTCACGTTGTAAATCTGTTGCATAGTGGCGCATTGTTTACGACGCCGCTGCGTCACATAAGTGACACAACGGTGTCGTAAAGATGTCGCAAGGGGCTTGTAAATCTGCCCCTACTTTATTTATTTTCCATAACCAGCAGTATTCAACTTTAATAGAAAAAACTATCTTTCCCATGAATCACAGGGAAAGGTCAACCACAGAGGTGAACCAATAGGCACCTACAGACGTCCTGAAAGACACGGGGCTGCTGGGATACATCCTCTTTCTTTTCCTGCTCCACCAGCAGTTAAGTCGACTTCTCTATTTCCTTATATTTTATTGCTATTGTAGCTTTAATGTTATGCCAGCTTATGTCTTATTGTGCTGTTGAATGGTTTAATTTCAGCGTAAGAGCTTATCTCTTCAAGCGGCGATCTCGCCGCAACATCTGAAGCCGCGGGAGCGTCTCTCATTGCTCCATTCGCGGCCGTTTCATTGCGGGCTATGCTGTAGCGGCAGATGACCGCTAGAGGGCGCGCGTACAGCGCGAACCGCGTCTCGCTGCTCTACGGGTAACGCGCCTCTTTCCTGTCAGGTTTTTTCTTCCTGTCAGTGCGTTCCCCACCGAGCAGCAACCCGCGCCTGGAAGCCTTTACGCCTGTGTATACACGGGTCTGTACTTATTCATAAGCAGCCTGATGCCCGTTTCGGGTCTGCATGTTGATTTTCTACAAAAAGCTCAAGGCTGTCATTAGATGGGGCTCGGCCCAGGCATACTTATAACCCCCTAACTAGTGGGTGAGTTAGCCCCAGGGGTCCTTGCTACCCACATTCCTGCACTTGCGCAGCCCAAATTTAAGGGTTCAGACCCCCCAAAAGACTTAGAACCCCTGGTTCGCCAAAACAGTGTGAGAGTGAAGGACCAGCATTTGGTGCATAGTCTAACATGGAGGGGGATTATATTAAAGAGGAATCCTTGCAGGTCCTGCCCCTAGATGATGAATTTTGCGATGCTGTGGATGCCTCCATCCACTAGGCGGTTGCGGCGGCCATGGGCCCCTTTGAGAGACGCCTTATGCAAATCGCTTATTCCTACACAGGAGGTCCACCTTCAAGGGAACACCCTCCCCCCCTCCCGCGTCCCCCTAAGAGTAGACAGGTGTCAGCTGTGGACCTGGGAGCCTTCGAATGCCTTAAGAAGGTCTTTCTCGCACGCTCGACTCTTGACTCCCTAGGCGCGCTTGATGAGGCGGTTCCCTTGTCCCCGCAGGGCGGGGGGATGATGAAGGTGATGACTCCCCAACCAAGTCTACTGAGGAAGAGGGCCCTTCCAGGCCCTGGCACCCAGCCACGGGTGGTGGGGAGCCTCCATCGGACATGCTGGTCCCGGAGGATCTCCTGCACCCTCGTTCATCGGAGTAGATTACGGAAGATAAGGTTGCTCAGTTTGTGGTGAGCTGCCTGAGAAAGCCTCTGGAGAAGGAGGTCAGGGCCTGCCTGAAGGCGGAATGCCCGCGTCATGCCCTCGTGGGTAAGGTGGCGGTCACGCCTGAAATAGATGCTAGGATGGCCACATTCCTTCAGAAGTACATACGTGACCCTAAAAAAGGGATAGATAGGTATGGAAGGCTTGCCAGGACAAGCTCCTGGATGCTTGCGGGCCCCTCACTAAGATCTTGGACCTTGTGGAGGAAGCCAAGACATCCAGTTCCGCGCTATCTCCCGAGTCCGTTTCCGGCTGGGCACAGCGTGCCATTGTGTTCCTGGGCAAAGCCAACTGCGCCCTCTCGGCTGAGAGGAGGTGCTCTTTATTGTTGAAGGTTGACCCCAAACTTGGGGATCTTGCTTCCTCTGAGGCAGGTGCTGTGGCTGACGGGGGACTCTTCGGAGAACCTTTTGTAAAGAAACTCACTAAATTCGTCTCAACCTTCACCACCTTAGACAAAGCCCAGGCTTCCATAAAAAAGGTGTTTCACCCAAAGGTTTTCGTCGGGCCGGCCGTGGCAGGGGGCGCTCGGCCGGCCGTTTCTACACCCAAGCCCCTTCCAGAGGCTTCAGGAAGACGCAAGAGCAGCCCAAACAGGAGTTCTTCCACATCAATTGCCTGGAATTGTTGGCGGGCTCCTTCGCCATTAAGTGCTGGACGAAAGCAAGGTCAGCTGCAATGTCCTCCTCAAGATGGACAATGTCTCTGCTGTCCGCTACATAAACCACCTGGGTGGCACGAAATCCAAGGTGCTAGCGGATGTGGCCAAAGAGTTCTGGACCTTTTGCCTCGAGCACAACGTCTCTGTGACAGCGGAGTATCCTCCCGGAGCGTCCAATGTGGTGGCAGACTGGTACTCCCGGGTATGGTCGGGTGTGAGTCTCTGGCAACTGGAACCCAGGGTTTTCCAGAGGTTGCACGCCCTCTGGGGCCCGTTCTCGGCAGATCTTTTCACCTCTCGCCTGGACCATCAACTTCCCAGGTTTTTCAGTTGGAAGCCGGACCCTCTGGCGGCGGCCACGGATGCCTTCCTCCAGAATTGGTCGAAGGAGGTGGGTTATGCCTTCCCTCCGTTCACCATGATAATGCGCCTCTCAGCTCAGGTCCGCAGACAACAAGCAAAGGTGGTTCTGATCACGCCTTATTGGAGATCGCAAGTATGGTTTCCAGTTGTTCGGATGATTCTCCGGGATCCCCAGGGAGAGCCTCATCCCCTGATCCTGCAGAATCGGATGCCCCTCATGGCATGGCGGATTTCGGGCAACGCTGGAGACTCCGGGGCTTATCAGGAGAAGCTCAAAGCATCCTGGCAGCAGCGTGGGCAGAAGGCATCAACAAGCGATACAGATCAGCTTGGTTCAGATGGGTGGGTTGGTGCCTTGGGAGGAATCGGGATCCCGTGGGGTGCGAGGTAGTCCACATCTTGAATTTCCTGGCCTCCCTGGCCACAGAAGGTTTGTCATACCGCACGATTAATTCTTATAGATCGGTGATTTCGGCGGGCCATGTCCCGGTTCAAGGAAACTCGGTGGGCGAGCACCCGTTTGTCTGCAAACTGACGAGAGGCATTCGCTTTTCGCTGCCTCCTCTGCCTAGATATTCTAAGTTGTGGGACGTCAACAAAGTGTTGTCTCTTTTTAATACCTGGCAACCGAATAAATACCTATCTCGCAAAGAGTTATCAGTGAAGCTGGCCATGCTTCTGTGCTTGGTCTCTTGTCAGAGGCTGTCTGACATGAGAGCTCTGGACCTCCACTGTCGTGTTTTTACTCCTCAAGGAGTTACCTTCCATATTTCCCGGTGCACAAAGTCGGGCTCCAGGGTGATCTCGTACCCGGCCTTTGATAGGCACCCCAAGCTGTGCGTAGTACGCTGCCTGAAGGCTTACGAGAGTATGACGGACGAACATCGCCCCCACAGAGAGAACCAGTTACTGATATCTCTCAGGAAACCCTTCAAGGCTGTTTCTTCTCCCACCATAGCAAGATGGATCAGATGTGTCATGCAAGAGGCAGGCATTGACATCTCGCACTTTGGTGCTCACTCAGTCAGAGCAGCAATGGCCTTCAAAGCCTTTTTCCTCAACGCACGCCTGGAGGATATAATTAATGCCGCAGACTGGTCTACAGATTCCATGTTTAAAAGATTCTATTTCAAACCAGTCGTGGACATGGCCTCCCTGGTGGTGGACAAGCTTTGAACGAGCATACTCCTCGCATCCGGTCCTGCATAGAATGAAAAATTTCCCAGTAAGCATGAAGGAAAGTTTCAATTATATTAAGGACACGGAGGTGAGGATTATTCCCGCCCTGCGTTTCCTGAGGATACTAGTCATCACCCACCCAATGGAACAGATTGGCACTCCATATGGATAAGTATGAGCCAGTGTTGTTTATTCTTCTCATAAGAATGTTGTGTTTAATCAGACAGTAGATTTGCATTTGAACTTGACATGTAAATGTATCCTAATGTTATACTCTTCCTTTGTGTAATATGTTCCTTCTGCAAACTTCGGAGTTAAAGTTTAGGTTCATCTCTGTATCCTTTGGCTTCTTGTAGGATCCGAGCCTGCTAAAACGGACTAGTGGAATTTGACGAAGGCCAGATGGTCGCAGTCAAGAAAGAGGACGTATCCCAGCAGCCCCGTGCCTTTCAGGACATCTGTAGCTGCCTATTGGTTCACCTCTGTTGTTGACCTTTCCCTGTGATCCATGGGAAAGATAGTTTTTTCTATTAAAGTTGAATACGGCTGGTTATGGAAAATAGAGAAAGTAGAGCATAATCCTCGCCTCCATGTCCTTAATAGAATTGAAACTTTCCTTCATGCTTACTAGGAAATTTTTCATTTTCTACTGTTAGAAACGTTGCAATTGCATACCACACTCATCTTACAAAGCAGGACAAGGATACTGCAAGAATAATAAACTCTTCAAAAGCATGATTGAATAATGATCTTCTAGGTCCAGGACACATAAGTCAAAGGCAATCACCACAAAGCCACACCAAAGAAATTATTGTAAATAGATAGCCTTTGGAACAAACAATGGTCTTAAAAAACTGCAGGATAATTAACTCAAGGGAATGCAGCATCCGAACGTTGCAGAACAGAATCTAGGAAACAAGGTACAGAGGAGATGGGTGACCCACATGGTAAGTATTCCTCTTCTGGGTCATACAATGATTTGCAGCTTTCCAGTAGAAGAACTAATTAAAGCTGACTGGTGAAAGACAATGCTGGATAACGAGCTAAGCTCAGGCATCTATTTAAGTGCCAAACAGCACTATTATAGTGGCCTATGGAGTAGCATTTATAGAACGCTCATTTACCATTGCATCTTGACACTGGACAAACTACTCCCTGCAACATCATAGCCTAACTATCAGATCAGAATAGAAAGGTTTCCTGAATTGGAAAATATGAGGTTCAGAGCAAAGTGATAGTGGCAAAGAATTCCAAATGATTGCAGCCACGTTTGAGGGAAAGGAATGGGCTGACTAGAGAACTCTATTCGAAGCATAAGGAGTACATTTTTGGGCAACAAATATCAGGCGAACCTTGGTTCTCTACCCTAGGAACAATTACTATAGAATTTAAAATGACTCAGTTTTTATATGGTAATTGTAAGACATTGGGTTACTGGTTGAGGGTAGTGAAACCCAACTTAAGCAGCAACACAGTCCTTGTCAGAGTGAAGGCACAAGCAAACCCCAAATTAACCTGTGCTCAACACTCTTGTAGCTTGACACAGATCAGTCATGCTTAACTTAGATGCAATGTGTAAAGTATTTGTGCAATATTTCAAACAGTAACAAAGTGAAAATGCACCACAAAAAAGATCCCACACCAGATTACAAAAATTGAATAAATGTTAATAAATAAAACAAGAACAAAACATGATAAAAGTTCAATCAGTAAAACTGGAGATATGCAATTTACATATTTAAGTGAAAACAGCGCCAAAAAGCACAATGCGGCAACTGTGGATATCTGATCGCACCGGACTGGGATAAAGTCATAAGTTCAGGCTGACCCCGATGGAGCATAGGCTGGCTACACAGACCCAGGTAGGCACACTGAACAAGAGTACGTAAAGTCCTAGGTGTGGAGCGCTGCGATGTCCTGCTTCAAGAATGCGTCACGCAGCAAGGCGATGCGTCGGTTCTGAGGAGCTGTGCGGATGCAATGCGAGGTCCTGCATCGTCAACTGGGGGGCCATCGA
The DNA here is from genome assembly GCA_963921515.1 of Calotriton arnoldi. Classification (NCBI taxonomy): domain Eukaryota; kingdom Metazoa; phylum Chordata; class Amphibia; order Caudata; family Salamandridae; genus Calotriton; species Calotriton arnoldi. The sequence continues at coordinate 75,979 of CAWUFW010004394.1, read as the reverse complement.
CGAGGGAAGCTTGTGATGCGAAGGCCTACATCATTGTCAAGGATCCTGTCGACGAGAGGTTTGCAATACGAGGGCCTGCACTGGGGATGCATCACACAGTGGCGGTTCCGATGCAGCTGCGGGTTGCAATGTCTATAAAAAGCCCTTTCGCTGGAAGAATCCTTGCAGAATAGGCGATGATTCAATTCTGGTCTGTCTCTCGTCGCACAGCAAAGAATATGTGTCGGTTCTGCTGGCAGAGCACCTTCAGGCCCACTTCCAAGGGTCCAGGACTGGGATGGCACCACTTGGCAGGACTCAAAGTTGCAGAATCCAGATCCTGGTTACAAGAGACTAGCCCTTGGAGTCACTCTGGAGGTTCTGGGTTCAAGTTACAGGTCCAGTCCTTCTCACCCAGACAAGAGGGCAGCAGGCAGCAAGTCAGCACAGCAGACAGCAGTCTTTCAGGGCAGCAGTCCAGCAGAGTGGCAGTCCTTTCAGCAGCACAGCAGCCCTTCTTCCTGGCAGAGTCTCCCACAGGTCCAGAAGTGTACTGAAGAGTTGGTGTCTTAGGTCCAATATTTATACCTGGTGCCTTCTTTGAAGTGAGAGAAGTTCCTAGAGGATTCTCTTTATAGTGCATAGGCTTACTGCCTCCCCTGTCCTGGCTCTAGATTAACTACAGAGGGTATGCAATCCTTTGTGTGAAGGCAGGACACAGCCTATTCAGGTGTAAGTGGGGCTGTGCATACCTCCGCCCTCTCATCCTGGCAGTGATGGCCCATCCAAGCATACCTAAGTACTTTATTGTGTGTGGCTGTCTAGGATGAATACAAAAAGTGCAACTGCCAACTACACGAAGTCATGTGACCCAGAGATAGGCTGCAAGCACTAAATGGCTAAGGCAGGAAAATTTCAACTTTCTAAAAGTGATAGTTCCACCAAATATCGTGATTCACACATTCCTTTATTCTTTAAATTTTGTTCTCCTTTCTTCACAGTAGCCAACGCGTTTCGTCCTATTTAAGGACTTCTTCAGGGCTACAAGACATAGACAACATACAATATTTTAAAACCTCTTAAAAACAAATGTGTATATATAGACTGAATTATTGACACAGTTTATATGATCATTCATTAGAACTCTATTTACATATTTACATTATTGTAGATCCCGGAAATCCGGTACCTCTAAGGCCATGATCACACTATACACATTCTTTAAATTCATATTTACAATATTAAATCATGTTTCACCCGAACCACATAGGTATGACAGTATGGGAAACTCATATTTTATGAGTACTGTCAAACACTTGCACCATAAGTCTACACTTTTTTCAATGTTATACATATATGCAAGCTGAGCAGAAAAAGTCCTAAGTCAAGGATTTCAAAAGAGACAGGCTCATGTGACTATACACAGCAGCATTGGGAGACCAATGTATTTTATAAAATATTTGTCAAAGCACAACCCAGAGGGATACAAGATAACATTCAAGGTTGTTTGGAATTGTGTGGTTACATCATCAGTTGCCCTTTGAATAGTGTACGTTTTCCTTCTTCTCAAATAAAATCCACCTCGCAATATCTTTTCTGGAACGGATATAAAGAATAAGGGATGTTATAATCCCTAACAACCTATTCTTTATGTTCATGTGTCATAAATCAACAGCAAGAGCCTTAACAGAACTATACCTGTATCTCTAGGATATTGTAATCCCCAGTTGGATAGCGTGTGTCCTAATCTCTTCTTCTTATTCGAAGAGGTGGCAGCGTCAAAAGCTGCAAGACAGAATGAATATATGTCCTTCAATGGGTATGTATACTTAAATACAGCATACATTAAAACCTAAAGGTTGCTATGTAGACTGAATCATTTATATAACGATGCCGTTGATATACTCCTGAGTACTATCCCAACGGCCACCCAGCATGTCACAAATAGTACATTTCACTGATAACTGCATATATTGGGACAATTAACTCCTATATGTCCCTTAGGTAGTCCAGAATTAACAGTATTTGACCATTCGTTCTATAATATCTCATACCTGTACTTCTGTGTTTGTAATCCGAAGTTGGGAAGATGTTTAAACGGTATCGCTCCTTAGGTAAAATAAGGTCATTGTTGACTCGTAAATCTAATGAAAATAAAAATGAAAAATGAGGGTCACATGTTATAAGAGTTATCCCCCGTGTTGAGCAAATATAGAGATTGCTTCCGCATTAAGATGGAGCAGGAAGTTATTCTAGCCCTCAATTATTACTCAACACATCAGTCCAGATGTCCCGCTATGGTACACCTGGTACCGCAATTGTGTCTAACTGCTATGCACCTCTCTAACCAGTGTCATAATTTAGGGACAGGCATAATTCAACACAGCGTGCCTTCCTTAATACCTATTTAAAGCGTTCTACCAAACGCAACGCAATATGCCTCATCATCATTAAAGTAATCCAGCATTCCCGTAGTTGACGGGCAAAAACGAGTTAATGCAAATGACCTCTCTTATAATTATATTCCAGGACATTATTTAAAATGACACCATCCAACTCTTATATCAAACATTTTAAGGTGCACATCGCATTGCGTCTCATTGCCAATACACAATTTTAAAAAAATACCATAGTTTAGGGGCATTCATTAGTTTGATATGGAAAACCTCCCTTTTAGGTAAACAAAAACCACAGAATAAAAAATAACTCGCTGCAACAAGCAGAAGCAAAAGTTGCTTCCTCACTGCAATAAGCGGAAGCACCTAGTATCACAATTTCAACTGATGTCTGAAGCGCTTACGAACGCGCTCACATCATTTAAATCTCAGTGTCATTAGCATAATAGCAACACCTTTATCCGGAGTGCTTATGGACGCGTGCACAACATTTAAATCTCGGTGTCATTAACATATTAACAACACATAGAGCATGGCCATTTAACACCCACAACATCGTGGCCATATAGTTCCATTATCAAAGTTATTGTCATACCCATAGTGCACTCACCATTAGATGTATTTCGGGCAAAGTGTCCCTCTGTCTGCGTCCAACCCCGTCAAGACGAGTTTCAAGCAAGGCGGGCTTTTAAATGTTCCCTCCTTAGCCACGGTATTTTTTTAAAATTGTGTATTGGCAATGAGACGCAATGCGATGTTGAATAAAATAGGTGACAACATTGAACCTCGAGGAACATCAGGGGCTAATGCAAAGGTTTATTTAGTGACTTTAGTGGATCCCTGTGACAAGGGTTGTGGTTATTACTTGAAGTGGATATTCACCCTCCTTAACTAAGACTCCAATTTCTTACAGTCCTGTTTCTAATGACTTGTTAAAGATCTTAATATTTGGGAGAAACTGTTTAGCATAGTTGCAGGACAAATATCATCAGGTGACCCTGTTGGAATTTAGGATTGTAACTAGTGATTTCACTGTGACTAGATGAAATTGGTCAAGCATCAAGGTCTGTTTGATTTGGGTAATGAGTCATACACAGGAATATTTTCCTTCAGCATTTCTAAGCAGCAGATACCCTCGCAGGTGATTAGCAGCGCTATAAAAATCCTGATTGATTTATTATTTTTTTTAAGCTAATGTGGGCTTCCACTTACTTGCATGACCGTTCATATTTAAATTGTGCATCCAGAAACTGGGCCTTCTTATTTGGGGCTAGTTTTAAATTCATGCATTTGATGCAGTTTAAAGAGGGACTGAGTTTGACACCTGAACTGTTTGCTGTAGTATTTTAGGGTCAGATGTACAAAGACAATTTGCAATAAACCCTGCAATTCACAAAATCATAGGTTTGTAAGCGCAAAATGTATTTTTGGTATGTTTGTAACCCATTTTGTGAGTGCATTTCTGAATTGCAAAATAGATTTACCAATCCATAATAATTCGCAATTAGGAATGGATGTTATAGGCGTTTTCTTTCGAATTGCGATTCGGTATTGTATGGATTAATGGTCTGTGATCATGATCAGATACTGACATCTCAAAGGAGGCAGTAACTGATTAACAAAGGGGAAGGTGTCCATTTGGGGAACTTCCCCTTTGGTAATGGTGTTTGCAGCCTTGGGGCGGGGAGGGGGTGGGTAGACAGCGGTCCAGGGGCCTGTTCTGCCCACAGATTTCCCAATTGGGAAACGTTTTATAAAAGCAGCACTGGTTCCTTTAAGGAACACGTACTGCTTTAAAAAAATCCTGTTTGGGAATACAAACACACTAATTATTTTCTACTGGTTCCTATGCCTAACCCCAGCCCTGCACCAATACTTTATACATCTGTGTTATCCTGAGGGAATATGAGGTCAACATGGAATTTGATGGTGGCGAGTAGAAGGTGGAATGTGATTCATTTGATACAAGAGCAATTATCTGGGGACACTATCCTGGTTATTTGAAAAGGAAACCTGTAGATGAGGTGCATATATAAGAATAACTAAAGATCTTGGAATTACATCCAAAAGCCTATTTAGGAACTTCTTTTCAATATCTTTCTTAAGCATGGTTTTTAAGGGGGAGAGGAGGAATCCGCTCTCACTCGGATCCTGCATCATTGCTCCGGATATTCGAGCAATGCTTCCTGTGTACAGTGAAACTTACTGTTGGCAGATTTTGATGGTCCAGAACCTTTATTCTTTGTATTCTTAACAGTTCAGCACACCCCTTTTAGCATTTTCATACACAAAATATATATAATTCAGAGTCTTCAATAAATATTCGGAATCCTTTTGTTCATATTCTTCTTCTTTTATTGGTTTCTTTAAAACAGTAGCCAAAGCATTTCGTCCTCATGGACTTCTTCAGGGCTCCGTTTTCAGTTCCTCTTACCATTAAATCTATGCTGATATGTGTATAGTAAGTGTCATCTCTTTTTTTTCTGGAGAACTTTAGCGATGAGCCCAAGCAGACAGGTTCTTGCTATGGCTCACTGTATACTGTAGTCCAATTTTTTTTTTTTATTGATATTCTTTTAGTTGCACTTGTAAGTTTTCATAAACCGGAGTTCGTGTGCCCCAGTCCTGCGTTATGTCCTCAAGATCTAGAGGACATAACGCGAAGCAGACGCTCATCGCTAAAGGATTCAAAGTGCAAGTTTTCCAGAAAATAACAGATGAGACAATGTATGAAAATGCTAAAAGGGGTGTGCTGAACTGTTAAGAATACAAAGAATAAGGGTGCTGGACCAAAATCTGCTTATGTTTGGAGTTTTCTCAGCTGGAAGTTGAATGTTAAAATGCAATCAAGCCTGTCCAGTATGTAATATTAAAAAACATAGAGAGGCTTTGCTGCACGTTTGCCCTGAAATGCCATCTCAGAAGCCATGAAATGACTTCTATCCCAAAAAAACTCCTATATGACGAGGATTGGCAACCCAAAACGTTGGGACTAACTAAAGTAACCAATATCCCAGTAAAAGTCCATGTTCTCTGCACCATGAGGCATATTTACAAGGCGATATCGCCATCAAAACGTCACTTTTAGCGACGTTCTAGTAGCGATATCCCCTTCTTCTTATTTACAAAGCGGCATTAAGCCACTTAATGCGGCTTAACCCACCTTGTAAATTAGGCCCCTTTTCACGCTTCACTTAGCATGCAATGGGTGTTGCAGTGGGCGTTCCGCTGCAACACCCCTTGCTTTTTGACACTGCCCCATATTTACAAGGCTCGGGCAGTGCCAAAAACTCAGACCAGGGAATACCTGGTCTTAGAATGGCATTCTGCAGAACACATTGAAAGAGCAAATCGCCTTTCAATATTATTTATGTGCAAGAAGGTGTCCCTTCCTGCACATAAACAATCGCCCCTGCAGCACAGGCACAATGCAGCTTTATTTGCTCCAGCACTAGGGGAAACACAGGGATGCGCTTTATTTTTGTAAATGCTGCGCATTTCTGCGTTTTCAAAATGTCGCAGCGTGGCGTTACCAATTATAGCATAACACCGCGCTCTAACCTTTTGTTGTAAATATCACCCCATGTGTCTGGATGGCCTCTTGTGGAAAAAGCTGGAACCGCACTTCATTGCTACATGTAGTTACAATTCAGTATCCGAGCCTGGAGAGCTGCCCTTCATATGCTATCACAACTTGCACATTCTGAGACACAGTGGTACCACTGTAAGTGGACTGTTTTAAAATATGCACAATTTGTCCAAAACGTTACTCTTTTAGGAGCGCAAGCTATACTCCCTCCTAGACTGCTTTGTACGTTTGGCCATCACTCTCCAGCACCTGTGGCCTTGCATTAAATTGTAACTTGCTTCTCAACTCAGATAACGCACATTTTATTCAGGAAAAGAAATGCTGTCCAAACTCCTGCTTGCAGAATCTGAAGCACTTCTGTTTTATATTCTGCCGTCTGGGTTCCAATGTTTGCATTTTTTACTTTTCTTGTAACATTTTGAGCTCCTGGTGCTTGTTTTTCTTTTCTGATGTGAAAGCAATCAGGAATTTGACCTTTGGTTGCAAATGACGGCTGCAGCAAAAACATTGCTCCGGATATTGCCTTTGCTCACCTCGCGCTGCAGATAGCAAAAACAATTGCTTGCGATGGTGTTTATTTTTGATATTCTAAAGTTCTCCTCCCATGTGGGGGATGCAGCACGCTCCAGCTTGTATTAAACTTGCTGCATAATATATCAATAGTTATGCTAAGGGTTCTTTAGCTAAATCTCAGAGATTGTCAGTGCCCTATTGCGTAGACGATACCTACCTAGCATACTATTTTTAATTTCGGTAAAATTACTGTCGTGGATTCACTATATCATTTCAATAATTACATCATGATTAAATATAAATAAAAGTGCATTTTTAAACCAGTACAAGATGACCTCAAAGTGGTAGGGCCAAGTCTTCATAATGAGGTATTGAGAGAAGGCTATGGAAAACATGAAGGGCAGAGTGGTGTGGGCTGCTGCTTAGTTCGATTAACTAAACCAACACACACCATTTGGAGAAAAAAAGTCCCCATTTGTCCAAGACAAATCAAGTCACCACATGCATTTACAATGTGCCAAAGCGGGAGGTATTCGGCTGCCCCATGCAGCAAGTAATACTAATAATGGCCAGGATTGGGTCTCAAAAAGACACGTGGCCAGTAGTTCCACCATGTCTTGCCCCTATAGAGCTTGCTAGACTATAGAGCTTGCAAATGCAACTGAGAACCCTGTCTGGCAATCCCTCGGTCCGTGTGCCTCATTTAGCGATGTATGAACCTTAAGGGCCTCATTTTTGAAGGTCTTGTGCCACCGGTGCGTCACTTTTAAAATGGGAAAAAGTGACAAACAGGTGGCGCAAGGCCTTCATAAATAAGGCCCTAAGTTTTCTGTTGATGGACCCCGGCTAATGCCATCAATGTAAAATTTCCCCTGACCTCCTACTGGCAGAGGGCCATCTCAGCAAGGACATTACACTGCTCTATTTATGGTAGACGGTGTAATGTCTTTTTTTCATGTCCATTACCGCTAGGAAAGCTGGCACTGAGGGACAGTTAAAAAATGAATGACCCCCCTGTTAGAAATGGGGGTCTCTAGTTGGCAATGGTTTGTAACTTTTTCCAAGTAGGGACCCTTCTTCCTAGTCAGGGTAAGAGGGATACACTTCTAAAATAACCCCTGCTCACCCCCTTGCTAGCTTGGCACGAGCAGACAGGCTTATCTCAGAGGCAGTGTGTAAAGCATTTGTGCACACATACAGTAATACAGTGAAAACACTACAAATGGACACCACACCAGTTTAGAAAACTGAGTAATCTTTATCTACACCAAACAAGACCAAAACGACAAAAATCCACAATACAATAATCAAAATATGACTTTTAAAAGGTAGAAACAGTTCTGTCCATAGCAAACCAGAGATGCAACACTTTCAACACAAAGTACTTTGGATGCGTCAAAATCATAAATAAAAACAGCCACAGGGAAGGTGATGTGTCGGTTCCCTTAGCCCAGGGAAGGTGATGCGTTGGTTCCTTACTCCAGGGGAGGTGATGCATTGGTTCCTTACTGAAGGGGAGGTGATGCATCGGTTTCTTACTGTGCAGGGAGGTGATGCGTTGGTTTCTTAGTGCGGCCACCGTGTTGATGTAGACTTGTCGCCCCGGTGCAATGCATGGGGATCGGGAATGCGTCGGTTCTTCGATGCAGCGGCGGTAGCAACGGTGCTGCGTTGGTCTCTCCAGCCGTGGTCCCACGATGCATCGGTTCTTGCTGCCCCACAGCAGGGCCTGCGTCGGAATCAGAGCGGTGATCTCGGACTTTGGAGATCTGTGCACGGGATTCGGCGTGCAGCGATTCCTCCAGCTTTGGGCAGTCGCTGCGTCGGTTTCTTCAGCGGCACGATGGCAATGCGTGGAAATTCTTCCCACACGCAGCAATGCGTCGGAAACAGTTGTGGATGCGTTATGCATCTCTTAGTTGCGTCTCTTTTTCAGCTCTGAACTCCAGAGGCCCAACACAGTAACAGGCACCTCTTGGCAGTTCAAAACTCCCAGCAAGGAAGTTCAGGGGAGCTGGTGGTGAAGTCTTTGTGTCCCTGAGACTTCAGAACAGGAGGCAAGCTCTACTTCAAGCCCTTGGAGATCTCCAAGCAAGATACACAGCCCACAGCAAAGTATTTTTCCTCTCCTTGGCAGAAACAGCCACTGCAGGCCAACCCCAGACAGCACACAGCAAAGGGGCAGTTCTTCTCCTTCAGCTTTCCCAGCTTTTCTCCGTGGCAGAGGTTCCTTTTGAGTCCAGAAGTATTCTAAAGTTCTGGGGTCTGGGCTCCAATATTTATACAGCATTTCTCTTTGTTCTCTGGTGGCAGAGAGGCTCTGTGCTCAGTCAAAACCAGTTCTGTCTATCTGGTCCAGCTTCCCTGCAGGAGGTGGAGATAGCATTGTGTAAGGCAGACCAGGCCCATTCAGGTGAAAGGAAATCTCCTCCCCCTACTCTAAATACAGCCCAGGTCTATTCAGCCTAGCCCTGACTCATCCAGGAAAGGCAGGACACAACTCAACACCCCCCCCCACCAGTGGTTGTCTGCAGTGAATGCATATGCCCAGCCCCTGTCACTCTGAAGCCAGACAGTCAATCCACAAACCAGCAGGGGCACACAGGATGGCTAAGCAAGAAAATGCCTCCTTTCTAAAAGTGGTATTTTCAAACACAGAATGAAACAATTGTCCTTACTAAAAGATGCATCTTTATAATCTGAGTTCAGGCATACTAAACCTCACCTTCCTATCTTGTCCCAATGGGAAGTTATACATATAAGATGTTATAAATAAGCTCCCATTCTATCCTATGGGACAGATAGCCTTTCAATAGTGAAAAATGAAATACATTATATTTCACTATCAGGACATATCACACACATCAGTACATGTCCTACTTTTCAAATACACTGAACCCTGCCCACAGGGGTACCCTGGGCCTACCTTAGGGGTGACTCACATGTAAGAAAAGGGAAGGTTAGGGCCTGGCAAGTGGGTGCACTTGCCAGGTCAACATGAACATGGCAGTACCAGAATGCAGACAGACACTGCAGTGGCAGGTCTGTGAACCTTTTGCAAGGCTGCTTGTGTGGGTGGCGCAATCAGTGCTGCAGGCCTTCTAGCAGAATTCGGCTTACAGGCCCTGGGCACACACAGTGCACTGTACTAGGGACTTAGGGGCCGATTACAATGCCGTAGGAAACGGCTCCGACCCTCAGTCGGAGCTGTTCGTACGGCATCCAAGTCTCCTGTTTGGATTAATTTCCGACCGACCCATTTTGATGGAGTCAGTCGGAAATGAATCCAAACAGGATTTCCAAATGGCTTACGATGGGCTCGGAGAGCCCGTCTGCCATTCAGAAATGGGCCTGTAATCCCAAGGGTGGCTCTTTCCGCCCAAGGGATTACGATGACAGATTCCCACAGCCTTTCTGTGCCGGCCTTTCAGACACAGAAAGGCTGTGGGAATCTGACTTTGGGGGCCCCCAGCAGGGCCCCCATGGGTGCAAGGCCTCTGGATGGTGGCTTAGAGGGGCACGATCCCTGCACCCGGTGGCAGGCACCTTAAGGTGCCTGCCATCGGGTGCAGGGATGAACTGCACCACTGCTCTTTACAATGAGAGTATGCATTCCATTTGGAATACATGCTCCCATTGTAAAGAATAGGATTGCGACCGAACAGTGTTCGGTCGCATCCTACTTGATGGTTTGGGACCGCCGACAGGAGGTCAGTCGGTCCCAGTTCCATATCGATTTCGGATGGACTCTGATCCGTCCAACATCGAAATCGGCCCCTTAGTTGTAATTCAAACAAGCCAATCATGGAAACACCAATCCATATTCACAATTTACAGAGGGAGCACTTGCACTTTGGCAGTGATCAGCAGTGGCAAAGTGCCCAAAGCATCTAGACCAGTAAAAACGAAGTCCAGCACACAGCAAAAGCACAGGAGGCAGAGGCAAAAATGCAGGGGAAAACCACACCAAGGATGCCAGGTCTAACACCCCCACATCTTGAGAGGAGTCTACTAGGGGAGAGTCATTAGTTTTTTGTTTTTCTGAAACGAACCCCGCTTTTGGAGTTTGCTTCTGAAAAACAAGAAAATGTTAAAAGTTTGGTGAACGTTTGTCAAAATCAATAGCGGACATCCACCAAACTTTTTTATACATTGAAAAGAGCCACACTGTCTGTGGTTCCTTTCAATGTATAGAGGTGAAGGCTAGGCCACCGATCACCTCTAAATTTGGTGGACAGTAGTCCATCAGGATGGCGGTCGTAATATCTTCCGCCACCCTCCTTGATGGAGTACCGACCATCAAATTTGAAATCAGGCCTTTAATTCTTGTCACTTGGCTCAGTATATTCCACAGACTAGCATGTTTAACCCTGGTTACCACCAACCACCATTTCCCTAAAGATCTCAGGGTTCTATTAAGAACATGGAGCAAAAAACCTTGCTGTCCAACCAAATGAATGGAATGATAGAGTTAAAACTCGAAATCGGACACATTTGGCTACAGGGAATTAATTAAATCTTGATAAAGTAGGGCTGATGGGGTCAAAACATATGAACCAGCCGCCACTCTTACTGGAAAATTTTGAATCATCTAAGTGATTTAAAATTTTAATTACAGGAGTCTAACAACATAGAACTGGTATAGTCCAGTTGTAATCCTACAATTGCCAAGCCTAATGTGACTCAATTGCCATCCGACAACCCTGGTGATTATAATAAAAGCAAGGTTTAGTTGTCTGCTCAACCTATCCCTCTAGGCAAAAACATTTTAGCCTCATGAAAAAGGTTAATAATGGAGTCATCCAGGCCCTGTATGCAAAAGATGGCAACAGCATCAGGTCAGACAAATCTGCTTCAAAACTAACCAGCTACCACACATCCATACCCGAATATCTTCCAACAGTTGAGTCTATGCCAAGGAGTCAATGGAAAAATCATTACTCAGTGAAAACTGTAACTATGTAGTGTAGATGTGAACTCTACCACCGAGCTTCAAACAAGTTAAGCAGAGGTTTCATATACATGTTGAACAGACCAGGCGATGGAGTAAAATTGAATGGTCACATCATCCTTTGAAACTGGGGTTGTCCTGCTGGATAGGAACAACTTAAACCACTGCAAAAAGGAGGACAACCAGGCAATATATTAGACCTAGCTAATTAATGAAGTGTGATCAACAGTGTGCAAGCTAAGAGGTCTACCAGCACTAATAGTGGTGCCCAACCTCTTGCCAACTAAATGGAGTTTCTCTCTCCAATATCTTAGATGTCTGTTTCCATACTATGATATGGTCAAAAATCTGAGTGCAGGTTATTCAAAGATGATTCTCCACCAAATGCTCATTCAGCTGTCCGATGTCCATCTTTTCTGACAAGTTTGACAAAAACAGTGGTCCCAGCAAGGGGCCTAAAGTTATCAGGGTGGGTCGACCAGGCTTAGTGGCAGATTTTTCAATAGTGGAGAAATCCATGTGGTTAAAAGAAAATTGGAGCATGGCCCACAGTCACGCAGTTGTTATTAATCTCTGTAATAACATAGGGGCATATTATCAACGGCCAGCGATAATTATCGCTGGCCGTGCTTAGCGACGAATTCCCTATCGCAGGCTATCTCTGGAATTTATCGCCCTGGTAGCGCGTTATTAACAACGCGTTTCTCCAGGGCGATAAAAATTCCAGAGATAGCGAGGTTATCGACGTTTTGCAGGGAACATCGCTGGTTTTCCAGCGATGTTCCCTGCAAAACGTCGATAACCTTGCTGATACGACCCTGTGGTCGTATCAGCATAATCCACCCCCTATGTCAAACATAGGTAAGTCAGGATTTTAGCAGACGTTAGATTTTGGCGAAAACGGCTGTTTTCGCCAAAATCTAACGTATGCTAAAATAATGTGGGCTGCCTTGTAAATATCGCGATGTGAGAATCAGCAATATTTGCAAGGTAGTCCATCCGGGGTACGCCCAGTGACGCCCACTTTGCATCTCATTAGAGATGCAAAGCTGGGTGTTAAGGGAAAGGGCGCTACGGCAAGGATTCACGCGATAGCGTGACCTTGCTGATATGGCAATAAAATTATCGCCGATTTTCGGCCGAGAACAAACGCAAAAGCGGCGATAATTTTATTGCGCCTCCTTGATAATATGCCCCATAGTAAGTTACATGTTTAAGGTCTTCAAATTAAGATAGGTATTGCAGTGGCACAAAGCGATGCCACTTGCTCTGATCAGATCCAGAATGTCAGCAAATGTCACCTTAGCAAATAAGAAACCAGGTGTTGAAGAGCTCTTTTCCATTTTAATATCTAATGAAGGTGAGGAAGACATGATGGCAAGCACTTCCCTAGTCTTAACAGGAACAAATTACTCTTGAAAAAGACAACCTCTATTTACAAAGTAGTCATGAATAGCCTGGGAATATACACTTCTTCATAGAGCCAGTAAACCCTATTTACAAAGTAGTCATGAATAGCCTGGGAATGCACACTCCTTCATAGAGCCAGTTAATGAACTCTTTATTTATGTTAGCTGATGGAACATCACTAATAATGCAGATGAGATCTTTTCTGAGGGTGCCAGGATCGGCTGCTTGAGTTTTATACCACTGGGTTTTTGACAGCTCAAAAGCCCATCTGTAGGTACACCCCAGGTGAATGATGGCTTCCTTGTTAAGCTCATGATTTGACATTTACCATTTCCTACTAGTGATCGGAAACAGAGATTTAAGCTCATTGAGGTTCTCTGAATACCATAGTTGAGATGAATGGGCTTTTTCATGTGACACAATATATTTCTACATCACCAGTTGGTTTCAAAGTCCTGTCAAGGTAGGATTATGTAGACATTCCTCATCATCCAGTGATCATCTCAATTTGGATAAGGAGGAACATAGCAGTTGGAAAAAGCTTAGAAGTAGAGATTCAAACACTTGAGAGATAACCCATAAATCTATCCCCTACAGCAGTGATACTCAAAGTACAGCCCGGGGTCCGCATGTGGCCCTCCTGACCTTTACACGCTGCCCCCTGGTCAACAGCAGCACTGAGCTGCTGTTTCTCAACTCAGCACTAACGTTGAGAAATATGTTAAATGAAGGAGCACACATTTATTTACAGCTCAACTGACCTTAAAGGAAGTTATTTAGGTGTCATGCACCACTTAAATTTAGGAACACTTTCATTTTAAAGACATGTTGCAACTGTAAAAATCCGATAGTCTCTTCAAAATTCAAAAAGTGTATTTCATTAACATACAGAAGTGTTTGGTCTTAGTACATTAGATTATATATGTGCATTGAGAATTTTTTTTCTTCAAAGTAATAGTATGCAGAGATGAATTTAGAAACATTCATGCTTCCCGTCCACCCTGGCAACACTGCAAATAGTGAAATAAGAGTCAAGTCAGTTGTTTTGTTTACCATCTGAGTGGCCAGTGTTCCTATTATACATGGATAACATTATAGTTTAGCAAATAAAACGCAAGAGAACGTTTCGTACAGTGCTCATCCTGAAGTCATGTACTTCAAGGTCCTCTTATATGTGATAATGAAGAAAAAGAAGGTAAAGTGAAGTAAAACAATTGTCTAGGATCACACAAGTGGAGAAGCCGGCATTTATCCCAGGTTATCTTGCTCCATAATGTGCAATTCAATCTTTATATGTACACGCTTTGCTTCCCCTATGCCGGGGGTCTTCATACTGGGGGACAGGCCCCCCTAGGGGGGCCTGTAGTGATCCCAGGGGAGGCGCCAAAAGAAGCATTATGCTGATAACAGTTCTTTGTTTTCAGCAGAAAAAAATTAGCAGCAGTATGCCGCTCTGTAATGGGCCATCACTGACATCTTTTGTCATTTATATCCTGACTGGTAAAAGGTGTTAAAAGGGAAGGGACTCCAAATATTCTTCAAAACCCTCACTCATATTTCTAATAATCACACTGTGGATTCGTTTACACTTAGTAAGGCATGTCTGACCAAAATAGTATGTTTGGCAATCATGTATTTGATTGCATTTTTAAAATGGTAAAATAATTCAACTGCAATGTTTAAATAAGTTTAGATATCATTAAACATTGCCAGTTTAATAGAATAACTGCGACAAATTTTGATGGGGGGCCCGTGATTTTTTTTTCTCCACTGGGGTGTGCAGCATTAAAAAGTTTGAAGACCACTGCCCTATGCCCACCTTACACCCCCCACCCGCCATCAATGTGGCCATCGATCACACGACAGGCAAACTTATTGGCCCCCTGGAGCATGTTTGCAAGTACCCATGCACTACAGGAAGTTTAAAAAAACAAGAAACAAGGGCAAGCTCGATCCAAACCTGAGATGTTTTTAGAGGGACTAGATTTTCCAGTTTAAGGACCCAGATCAGTTCATGACCCCTTTAGTGGGTTGGTGAAACTAGCCATTGTCTCAGGCACACTTCCAATACAATAAGTCAGCTGATATATTAAAGTGTCTCATAATCAAAATGGGTTAGTTAAGGCCCACAACAGAGTTAATGAATCGACAAATATTTACTCGAAATTAGCAAAACCCACAGGTGGCGAATGCAATTGGACTGCAGTCCATTAAATGTTATAGGACAGGAAATGCTTGAAGGCCAGTACTTCATGGTTTAAATATTGGGCCAAAGAAATTATGTGAGCTTGCAGATTGTCATGTAGCATCAAATCTACACTTCAGCCGGACCACTCTGATTGTTTTTTCCAGCAGAACTGAAACATTATGGTGGAGAATAGACTTAGGGGCCGATTCCGATTCGGGCCGGAAATCTCTCCGACCGAGCCGGACCCGGAGAGATTTCCGACCGAATCGGACCCTAGCAGTCCGACCGAACGAGTATGATGCGCACGCATGCTATCGGACTCGATTCGGTTGGACTCCCATTGAAGTCAATGGGAGCCGGTCGTACAACACGTACGCGGGCTCCCATTGACTCAATGGGTGCGAGGCGAACAAGGGCACCCCCTACAGCGGGTACGCGTCGAAGCGGGTCGCGCCGTACATGCACAGGTAGGGGGGACCCATGGGTCCCCCCTGTGTGCGACTCGCGCGGCTACGCGTACAGGGGGGTCCGACACGGACCCCCAAAGTGCGGCTCTGACTGCTCTTTTGAGCCGGACGGCGCGAGTCGGTCGGACTGCTCGAGGCGCGCATCGTACTTACCCGGCCGGGGAACGTCTCCATTGCGCGGTGCGAGTCGTGTCCGTGCGAGTCGGTCGGAGCGGTCGGCTTTCGCGAACGAGTCGGTCGGTGCGGTTGGGTCTCGCGAACGAGTCGGTCGGAGATTTCGCATCGTACTCGCTCGCCCGGACGCACATACGAATCGGTCGGGAAACAGGGCTCCGAATCGGATCCGGTAAAGCCAAATCCGATTCGGAGCCCTACCGGCCGAGATCGGAATCGGCCCCTTAATATCTATCAAAGAGTAGTTTTTCCACCAAGTTTCCTAAGTGGCAAAGAGTTGGAAATCGAAGGAGGTTAACAACAGCTTGAGATTATAATAACCAGCTATTGCAGACCTAGCAATAAAATGGCCATCCTATTTTGTTTGACTAACTCTGACAACAAAATGGGGAAACTAACTGAATCCATCCCTATCACCCTCAGATACCAGATAAACAAAGCTTTTCCTCTAGAATAGATGCAAGTGTTGAACAACCACACTACTTCAACTACATCTAGGTTAGGAGCTCTGAAATTATGCAGAATATAAGGCAAAGGTTGTCTCCAGTTCAGGGGCTAGGAGGACAAAGTCAACATTACCAAAAAAGGTGGCAATAAAATCTGTAACGGTCCACAATCTGCACATTGTATGATGTTGGATCAAGGCATGAGGCTAGCATTGAAGATGGATTGGAGCAAAAGTAGGGACTTGAACAACCTGCCACTTTGAGGTTGCATTGGAAGCCTCCACTTGTCAGTCTGTGGAAACTGAAGAGCCCAATGGTGACAGTTGGTAGTAACTGGCTCTGCAGGGGTGAATGGAGCAATGAAATGGTCCAAGTCAGTAGAGTTAGTCAAACATATCTCAGTTTTAATGGGTTCTAATTAATCCATTCCATGTAACCCAAGTCAGATTCCCACCCTTAGAGGGTGCTTTCCTAAATGTAATGAAAGTTTCACACCATCATATGTAGGTGGGAGTTTTAACTTGAAAAGAAAAGGCTGGTAACTTTGCTACTGTGCTTGGGGTCCACAGTCAGGCAAAAGGGTGTTCTTTAAGAGAGAGATATTTTGGCACTGGTCAAAATAAACAAATAAACCAAAACCTCGATTTTTGCAAGAGGATTTTCCTGCAAAAACTTTGCAAAAAAGTTCTAATGCAAAATGTTTAGTTGTGGAAAATATTCGGTGAACAAACTTTACAACATCATTAAGTTTAAACATTGTGCACTTCATCTGTTTCTTGGGCAGTATTAAAACTTTGCTCCCTTTTTGTGCAATAGTGGAAGTCTTTTCCCAAAAGGACTTTGCACCAAACACACAAGATGTATTCATTCATATAACCATAGAAGGGACTGATAAAACAGCTTTAAATGTGTGGCAAATTTCTGACAGGAATTGAAAGGAAGATGAATCCTTGATCCCCACTGATCAAACATTGACCAGTCAGAGGTCAAATGCACCTGCCACCTGTAAAGCTAGCCATGTAAGTAGAGTTTATTTTAACACAGCACAAAAAACAGGATTTAAGAGACTCATCAATAGAAAAGAGACCTGTCAGTACTGACACTACCCCAATCTTTGGCAAGAAAATGTAGCATGGTCCGGATTAAACTGTCCATGTCTCCTTGTGATAGGTGCATACCATCATTGTGTAATAAAGCTGAAAACTATTGTTTTCCCAGGAGAAAAGTTAGTTTCAAAAGACAAAATTATTCACAGCAGTACAGTCAGCACTGTTTTGCAACAAGCACATGTGGATAGTCTCTGACCTCATAATAATGTAATTATCAAATAACAAAGATGTGACAAAAGATCATTGCAGTAAATTCTCTTGCATCAAACCTCACACCGATTTGGAATTTAAGATTAATACATTTCCTAAGCTTCTAAAAGTAAGTATTGAACTTTTCTTGAATCAGGGAATCTGGGATGGAAAGAGGGAAGGATATTTTCCTAGTAGGGATCTAACACTTTCCTTAAGAACAAGCCATCTTCTCTCACCTGGAAACAAAGCAATTTAAAGGGAGAAAGAAATTCTAAAACACAATGGCCCTCATAAACAAAACAATAATTGAACAGTCAGTAGGTCTAGCTTTCATAAGCTGGGGAGATGGGTAATTAGTTTTTTTTTAATGCAAGCATATGTCCCAAAAGAAAAAAACATGCAGCCGTCTAAACGTGGCTACCCTAAATTCTTGCAATAAGAATTTTCTAATTAAAAAATATTCACTATTGTGGCCACTTTACTAACGGTGTTGTTAAAATGACAAGACTTTCAGTTGTGTCATGCATTTTGGTATTAGTAGTAGTAGTAGTAGTAGTAGTAGTAGTAGTAGTAGTAAAGGAGACAAGAATAAATCACCACAAAGCCAAAGAGCTCAAATCAAATTGCAAGCAGCTATAATGGTACAATGTAAGTTTGAAAAGGAGACAGAAAATAAATCACCATCCAACTGGGCATCCAAAATGCCAGCAAAATAAACAGCTAGTATTTAAAGTTAATGAAAAAATGAAAATAAAACATGTTTTGAACCAGCTTTGCCACTAAAGTCAAACAAACTAAGTGGATGTGAACAATGGGGGTCATTATGATGACGGAGGGACTGCCACCGCCAGCCGTGCGGTGGCGATCCGTCTGTCACCAAACGTGGAGTAACCGCCCGCCCGATTATGATGGCGGGCGGATCCACACTGCGACCGTGGCGGACGGAAAGACCGTCCGTCACAGTCCCGCCACAGGCAATCGGACCGATTGCCTGGCGGAGCGGCCTGCAGGCATAAAATGGTGGCGGTGCCTAGCAGGCACCGTCCACCATATTATGGTGCAGCCTTTGAGCCAGCCTTTCCGTGATGGCAACACCGTCATGAAAAAGCTGGCGGAGGTTCTGTTTGGGGGCCCGTTGCGGGCCCCAAAAGTGTTGGGGGAGAGGGGGAGCACGGGGGTACCCATGGTACCCCCCTACATTTCAGTGCACCAAGTGGCAGGCACCGTGAGGTGCCTGCCACGTAGTGCACTGAAATGCAGGACCTGCATTTTAACATCGCATTTTTAACATCGCGGCGGGTGCTGCTGTCAGCAGCACCCGCCGCAATGTTAAATATGCAAGATGCGACCGCCATGGTGACGGTCGCATCTTAATGTGGTGTGTGGAACCGCCGCATGTATTGCGGATGGTCCCGGTCACCACCACGATGGCGGACGGACTCCAGTCTGTCTGTCATCGTAATGAGCCCCAATGTGTAGAGGCTTTGTGCAGTCACTCAAGGTGAATAAAGTCAATGGGGCCGATTCCGATCTCGGCCAGTAGGGCTCCGAATCGGATTCGGCTTTACCTGATCTGATTCGGAGGCCTTCGTACAGTCGTCCGAGCGAGCAAGTACGATGCGAGCGTACGCGAAATCGCCGACCGACTCGTTCCCGGGTCCGAACCGCTCCGACCGACTCGTACGGACACGAATCGCACCACGCAATGTAGACGTTCTCCGACCGAGCAAGTACGATGGACGCGTCGGACGGCCGGATCGAGTCAGAGCATCCGGCTCGCAAAAGCACCCGGAGCCGGATTTGGGGGGTCCATGTCGGACCCCCCTGCATGTGTAGCCGCACGAGTCGAACACAGGGGGGACCCAGGGTCCCCCCTACACATGCATGTACGGTGCGAGTCGCACCGATGCGTACCCTCTGTAGGGGGCCCCCCTGTTCGCGACGTGCCCATTCAGTCAATGGGAGCCCGTGTACGCGTTGTACGACCGGCTCCCATTGACTTCAATGGGAGTCCGACCGAATCGAGTCGGGCAGCATACGGCCGCATCGTACTCGCTCGGTCGGACTGCGGGAGTCCGGCTCGGTCGGAAATCTCTCCGGATCCGGCTCGGTCGGAGAGCTTTCCGACCCAGATCGGAATCGGCCCCAATGTGTTAAGAAGGCTGACCCACTGCCCCAAGCAGAATGCTGTGGAGGTAAAATGTGAATGACAATTTAACAGGCCAATGGATGGAGCCCACTGTCACAAAATCCTCACTATGGGGCTCCTTATGATGGCGGAACGATTGCCACCCCCGGGCCGGCAGTGGCGATCGTTTCACCATCACAACGAGATTTACCCACCGCCATATTAGGATGGCGGTGGGTATCGCGGTGGACGCAAAGTCCGTCCTCCGCTTTACCGCTGGTGGGAATCGCACTGATCGCCTGGCGGGCGGAGCAGGGCCACTAATATGGTGGCGGTGCCTAGCAGGCACCATCCGCCATATTAGGATGTGGGAAAATAAAGGCCTTGCCGCCATGGAAAAGCTGGCGGGGATTGGGTTCGGGGGCCCGTTGCGGGCCCCCCTTGTTTCGGGGGAGGTGGGGTGCACTTGGGGGGTAGGTACCCCCCTACATTTCACTGCGCCAAGTGGCAGGCACTGTGTGGTGCCTGCCATGTGGTGCAGCGAAATGCCAGACATGCGATTTTGACATCGCGCCGGGTGCTGCTGTCAGCAGCACCCGCCGCAATGTTAAATCTCAGAATGCGACCGCCATGGTGGCGGCTGCATCCTAATTCGAGGTGCGGGACCGCCCCATGTCTGGCGGGCGGTCCACACACCGCAAGGATGGCGGGCAGACTCAGGTCCATCCGCCATCCTAATGAGCCCCTTAGTATGGGATCACTGACAAAATATCGACAACAACAATATCGTGTTACACAAATATCGGGACATAAATATTGTTGTCAATAATATCGACTTCCTATCTTCATAAAGGTAAGTACAAAAATATCTAAAAAAAATATCGTTGTCAAAAATATCGATGTACAAAATATAGTTTTTTTATATGTATAAAAAATAATGTAAAATAAATTAAATAATAAATGTAACTTAAAAAAATGTATTTAGATTTATTTGTAAATGTTAACAATTATAATAAATAAATGTAATAAAAAAAAATAAACATACATATATAAAATGTAATGCATATATATTTACTTAAAATCAATTAATAAATAATAATTGTAATTAATTTTAAAATGTAAATATATAAAAAATTATAAATAAATAAATATATACATACACCTGTAACATAAAAATTAATAAATAAAAAAAATATATTATAAATTAAAATATTAAACTCTTTAATATTTTTTAAACCTACATTTTGCACAACATTGAGTGCAACAGTAGAGAAAGTGTTGGAGAGCGGAGGGGTAAAAATTACTATTCCCACTCCAGCGAATGCAACAGTAGGGAAAGTGTTGGCTAGTGGAGAAGTAAAAATTACTATTCCCACTCCAGCGAATGCAACAGTAGGGAAAGTGTTGGATAGCGGATAGGTAGAAAATACTATTCCCACTCCAGGAAATGCAACAGTAGGGAAAGTGTTGAATAGCGGATAGGTAAAAATTACTATTCCCACTCCAGTGAGTGCAACAGTAGGGAAAGTGTTGGATAGCGAAGGGTTGGAATTTACTATTCCAACTCCAACGAGTGCAACAGTAGGGAAAGTTTTGGATAGCGGAGAGGTAAAAATTAGTATTCCCACTCCAGTGAATGCAATAGTAGGGAAAGTATTGGATAGCGGGGGGAATAATTTACTATTCCCACTCCAATGAGTGCAACAGTAGGGAAAATGTTGGATTGCGGAGGGAATAAAATTACTATTCCCACTCCAGCGAGTGCAACAGTAGGGAAAGTGTTGGATAGCGGAGGGGTAAAAATTACTATTTCCACTTCAACAAGTGCAACAGTAGGGAATATGTTGGATAGCGGAGGAGTAAGAATTACTATTCCCACTCCAGCTAGTGCAACAGTAGGGAAAGTGTTGGATTGCGGAGGGGATAAAATTACTATTCCCACTTCAGCAAGTGCAACAGTAGGGAAAGTGTTGGATAGCGAAGTGGATAAAATTACTATTCCCACTCCAGCTAGTGCAACAGTTGGGAAAGTGTTGGATAGCGGAGGGGAAAAAATTACTATTCCCACTCCAACAAGTGCAACAGTAGGGAATATGTTGGATAGCGGAGGAGTAAAAATTACTATTCCCACTCCATCTAGTGCAACAGTAGGAAAAGTGTTGGATAGCGGAGGGGATAAAATTACTATTCCCACTCCAGCAAGTGCAACAGTAGGGAAAGTGTTGGATAGCGTAGTAGATAAAATTACTATTCCCACTCCAGCGAGTGCAACAGTAGGGAAAGTGTTGGATAGCGGAGGGGAAGAAATTACTATTCCCACTCCAACAAGTGCAACAGTAGGGAAAGTGTTGGATAGCGGAGGGGATAAAATTACTATTCCCATTCCAGCGAGTGCAACAGTAGGGAAAGTGTTGGATAGCAGAGGGGAAAAATTACTATTCCACTCCAGCGAGTGCAACAGTATGGAAAGTGTTGGATAGCGGAGGGGTAAAAATTACTATTCCCACCAAAGAAAAGTTAAAAAAATATATATATATCAACTGCAATACAAAAATTAATAAAAAACTAAAAAAGAAAACATATATAAAAATATAAAAAATTACAAAACATATTATAATGTTTAAAGAATCTAAAAATTACATACAAAAATTAATTTATAAAAATAAAAAATATTTTACAAACAAATAGATTTTTTGTAATAGAAATTATTTATAATAAAAATCATTTATTATTACATAAATGTAATATTTTATTTCAGAACCTATAATACAACACAATTTACAGCACACTTCTAAATTTTAAAAAAACGTGCACCTCCTTAATTAACACAATTAGTTATCAATTAAACAAATATTATTAATTAAAAACCACATTAAAAAAGATAAAAACTAATATTCTAACCAAACGTTACCGCTATAGAACCAAAATCCCCCACCAAATTAAAAATAAACAATTACCAAAAATATTTATCAAATAATACATGAATATTAATGATCAAGTAATAATTATTTAATTTATTTAAATTTTAATTAATTAATTAACATTAATTAACAAATAATTAATTAATTATAAATAAATTACCTCCCACCCTATTCCCTATAAACCCCACCACCCATTTCTAAAAACATGACACAATTAACATAATTACCAATTAATGAATAATAATTAACAACCAATTAATAAATAATTAATAATAAATTAATTCCCACAATTATCAGTATAAAATATTAAATAAATAACTTCCCACCCTATTCCCTTATAAACCCACAACCCGCTTCTAAAAAAATAACACAATTAACATATTTACCAATTAATTAATACTAATTAACAACCAATTAAAAATAATTAAGAATAAATTAATTCCCACAATTAACAATATAAAATATTAAATAAAAAATATTAATTAAAAAAAAATATTAATAATTTAATTATAATTAAATTACTGCCCACCCTATTCCTCTATAAACCCACAACCCGCTACGGAACTAAAACGCAAAATGTTATTAAAATTAAATTAAATAAATACTAATAAATAAAAATTAATATTTAATTTATTATAAATAAATTACTTCCCACCCTATTCCCCTATAAACCCACAAGCCGCTACGGAACTAAAACGCAAAATTTAATTAAAATAAAATTAATAACTACTAAAAATGTAACACATATATTAAAAAACAAAAGCAATACTTACACAAAAAAATAGAGCACATACATTTAAAATACGTACTAAAATACATAACACTAACTAACAAAACTATATTTTTAACAACTATATTTTTGCAAACGATATTAATGACTTTGAAATTTTTAAAAACGATATTTCTTACATTAAACTCGATATTCTTGACCACGATATTCTTGCTGTTGATATTTCTGTGTCTCGATATTTCCAACTCGATATTTGTGCAAGTCGACATTTCCTACTCGATATTCTGACTGTACACCCTATGTATGTACTGTCTGGTGAGATAGCTAAAGCTGTCTCAAAGGCCAAACCTAAAGAGCAGCAGATCTGACATTGTATGGGTGGAGATTTATGATTGTTTGAAATTTGTAAAATTTTCCAGGTTATGGATGGAAACCTGTTAAAGTGGCAGCTTTCTGTGTGTAATAAAATGTGGAAACTATGGGGTCGATTCCGATTCGGGCCGGAAAAAGCACCGACCGACTCGGAGCCGGAAATTATACCGACCGACACGTACCTGTGGCGCCCGACACGCCAAGTACGATGCAAAGCGTGCAAAATCCGACCGACACGTACAGAACCCAAGTCGAACGACCGAGCCGCACGGAAAACAGCAATCCGGCCGGAAAAACACGCGAATCGAACCGACCGACACGCACCCGGAACAAATCTGACCGAAACGTACACGCGAACTCCAAACCGCAAAGTACGATGCAAGGCGCGAAAACCACGACCGAGTCGGACGGAGGACAAGCCGCACGACCGACACGCATACAAAACCGAGCCGAAGCAACACAAAACACCGCGACCGACGCGTACGCAGCATAGAAAACTGCACAAACACAGCGTGAACGAAACGGAGAACACCGTACGAGACAAATGCAGGGTCCGACTCGGTCACAAGAACGTTTCCAACATGCACAGACAGTACAAAGGAAAAATCACACAAAAAAGGCCAAACAAGCAATTACAAAGCCAATAAATACTGGGGGGTGGGGACAGAGAACAAAGACACACCCACAACTCCACCCATATAAAGGACACAAATCACAACCATGATCCTTTGCAAATGCCATTCCACTGCCAGCACCCAAGAGACAGCAACCACACACCCACAGCTCATCCCTCACACAAGCCACACACCATCAGCACACCAACAAATACCTACCTCACATACACCCAGCAAAACACACCCTCACCTGCACACCAACACACACATCACTCACCATCACCACCCATCACCATGCCCCCCAAGAAGAATCACAAGTTCCTAGATTGTGAATTAGAAGTCATGGTAGACGAGATCCTCAGGGTAGAGCCACAGCTGTTTGGCACACTGGTCCAACAGACCCCCATCTCCCAGAAAACCAAGATGTGGGAGAGGATCATCAACAGGGTGAACGCACAATCACCATGTCTGCGCACAAAGACCGACATCCAGAACAGGTGGTATGACGTGCACAGGAGGGTCCGGGACCTTCTCAAGAAAGACTACCTCCTGAGCCAATACACCGGCAGTGGCCCTCCTGCCAAGCCAGTATACCTCAGGCCCTGGGAGGAGAAGGTGTTGGCCATCCTTCCGCCAGTGAGCGTATATGGACTAGAGAACATCCCAGAGCCTGGTGAGTACACAACAAATGTACACAATATTCTGCCACAAAACACACACACATCACTGTCAAGGGGAGAGTCAAACCATGCACTCATAGCAATTACACAGCAACCAGAACAGAATCATCCCAAAATGTGTATGTCAGTCAGAGAAACACAACACATGCCATCAAAAAAGTTACATCCAACCGTGCCATCACATGTACAAACACAACTACAACTACAGCTAGGCAGTGGCACAAATAGAACTAACAAACACATCCAGACATGTAGCCACCACAACAACACCAACACACAGTGAAGACCACTGAAAGGAAGGAATTCTGTGTATGCTGGCCAAGTCAGTGTAGCCAATAGCATCATGGGAGTCGTAGTCACACATATTTCCCCCCCCACAACTGTCCCATCAACACCACCATGAACCATGCGCACATCACAGGGAGTGGAGAAGGACTCACAAGATGGCTGACACTGGCAACTGCTGTGGGGAGCACAAGGCCCTGCTGGGAACTGCACACCAACCAACAGCAGGACACCACTGTCAGCCATCTTGCCATTGCTCTCACACCCACACATACTGAACTCCCCACAAAAGCAAGTAAGTATGGGAATGCTGGGAAGTGGGGTGGAGGCAATAGCATGATGGGAGTGGCAGTCACAGATATTGGTCACCCTCACAACTGGCACATCAACACCACCCTGAACCATGCTCACATCACAGGGAGTGGAGAAGGACTCACAAGATGGCTGACACTGGCTACTGCTGTGGGGAGCACAAGGGCATGCTGGGAACTGTACACCAACCAACAGCAGGACACCACTGTCAGCCATCTTGCCATTGCCCTCACACCCACACACACTGAACTCCCCACAAAAGCAAGTAAGTATGGGAATGCTGGCAAGTGGGGTGGAGGCAATAGCATGATGGGAGTGGAAGTCACAGATATTGGTCACCCCCACAACTGTCCCATCAACACCACCCTGAACCATGCTCACATCACAGGGAGTGGAGAAGGACTCACAAGATGGCTGACACTGGCTACTGCTGCGGGGAGCACAAGGCCCTGCTGGGAACTGTGCACCAACAAACAGCAGGACACCACTGACTGACATCCTGAGAGACAACTTCCACTCCCTGCAATGCAAGCACGCTCCATGGTGGGATATCTGGCTGGCTGGGTGGGAAGGAGGACTTGCAGCACTGACCATAGTCACAAGCACCTCCCCTCACACCCCCTCAACACAAACTCCACAGAACCCACCTGGTAGAATGCAATGCCTCCCATCCTAACTCAAGATCCCACAAAGAACCACCACCCTGGGTTATGTTGTGTGAAGCACAGGGACACTCTTGGGACTTTTAGCCAAACAACTGCCAGGACAACACTCCCAGCCATCCTGTCAGCACAGCCAGCCCACCCCACAGGGAAGCAGAGACAAAAGGAAGGAAGCATGGGCATGCTGGGAAGGGGGGTGGAGGCAATAGCATGATGGGAGTCGTAGTCACAGCTCTACATCCCCCACCACATGGCCCAGCAAGCTCACACTCACGCATGCACATCCCACAGAGAGTGGAAAGGCCCATCAAAGATGTCTGATACTGTTGCTGTGTCGTGGGGAGCACAAGGGCATGCTGGGAACTGCACACCAACCAACAGCAGGACACCACTGTCAGCCATCTTGCCATTGCTCTCACACCCACACATACTGAACTCCCCACAAAAGCAAGTAAGTATGGGAAGGCTGGGAAGTGGGGTGGAGGCAATAGCATGATGGGAGTGGCAGTCACAGATATTGGTCACCCTCACAACTGGCCCATCAACACCACCCTGAACCATGCTCACATCACAGGGAGTGGAGAAGGACTCACAAGATGGCTGACACTGGCTACTGCTGTGGGGAGCACAAGGGCATGCTGGGAACTGCACACCAACCAACAGCAGGACACCACTGTCAGCCATCTTGCCATTGCCCTCACACCCACACACACTGAACTCCCCACAAAAGCAAGTAAGTATGGGAATGCTGGGAAGTGGGGTGGAGGCAATAGCATGGTGGGAGTGGCAGTCACAGATATTGGTCACCCTCACAACTGGCCCATCAACACCACCCTGAACCATGCTCACATCACAGGGAGTGGAGAAGGACTCACAAGATGGCTGACACTGGCTACTGCTGTGGGGAGCACAAGGGCATGCTGGGAACTGCACACCAACCAACAGCAGGACACCACTGTCAGCCATCTTGCCATTGCCCTCACACCCACACACACTGAACTCCCCACAAAAGCAAGTAAGTATGGGAATGCTGGGAAGTGGGGTGGAGGCAATAGCATGATGGGAGTGGCAGTCACAGATATTGGTCACCCCCACAACTGTCCCATCAACACCACCCTGAACCATGCTCACATCACAGGGAGTGGAGAAGGACTCACAAGATGGCTGACACTGGCTACTGCTGCGGGGAGCACAAGGCCCTGCTGGGAACTGTGCACCAACAAACAGCAGGACACCACTGACTGACATCCTGAGAGACAACTTCCACTCCCTGCAATGCAAGCACAGTCCATGGTGGGATAACTGACTGGCTGGGTGGGAAGGAGGGCCGGCTGTCAACCAAATACAACCAATGCAGACCATGTTCACACCCCAACAAATACATAGAAATGCCCAAATAATGCAGGACAATGTGCCACACCAAAATCAACCCCTGACTGTGATGACTTAGGACAATGCAATGTACAGGCCCGCACCCAGAGGCACAGTCACAACTGTCAGGTGTGTCAACCATTGATGCCTGCAGAAACATAACATACATTGTGTGTGTCTCCCAAAAACAGGTGATGATGGGGACACAGCAGCAGACGCTGAGGAGTCCCAGTCCCAGGCTCAAGAGGATGCGGAGCTCACTGGTGTCGTACAGCCTCTGCCCTCCTCGGACGAAGAAGACCAACCTGGCACATCCGGTGCAAGTCTACATGCAGCACCAGCAGGACCACCAGCTGCAGCACCAGCAGGACCACCAGCTGCACCCCCTGCACCCACCCCTCCAACGACTGTCACCACAAATACCATCCCTGCCGACATGGACAGAACAAGGAGCAACACCAGCACAGGGACCCTGGACCAACCTGGGGCCATGGACACCACCACCACCACCAACCCCCAAGGTGGACCAGGGTCATCTGTGCGTGCCACTGCACGCACTGCACATGTCAGCAGGGGTGGTGGGAGGGGTGGGAGACAGAGGTCGCTGCTTGCAGAGGTTGCTGGTGTGCATGATGACCCACAACTGGTACGCATAGCTGATGCGTAGCAGTCCAGCACCGGAGACCTCAGCCAGGTAGTGGGGCTCCTCAGAGACATGAAACAGCAGCAGGCTGCCCATCATGCCCGCTTGGACTCTCACATGTCCCACGTGGAGTCACACATGTCCTGCGTGGACTCACACATGTCCCGCGTGGAGTCCAAGTGGGATGCACTGCATGAGATGACGGCGGTGCACAGGGACATTTTACAATGCCTCCGCCAGATGAACAGCAACCAGTCCACACCTCCCTGTGTGCCAACAACATCTGGTGCTGCCCAAACTGCAACTGCCACAGGGAGGGAGGATGACTCTGGCGGAGAGTCCCCTGCACCGCAGCAGCCTGTACTTGAGGGCCCCCCCAAGAAGAGGGGTCGTCCGAGGAGGGGCAAGTGAGAGGCCGATGGCCAAGCGCAACTCCCAGGAAGCCTGAACCTGTTCTGGATGTTCACCTTTGTGCACAGACTGTTCACCCTGTTGACGGCAACACTACTCCCACACATTGCATGGGGAGTACAAGTTGGACCAATGTCTCAGACAACTGTGGCCCCGATACTGGGGATTTTGTCTACCAGGACTTTCAATTCACCTAGGAACTTCTGATTGCAAGATTTATGTACAGCACTACCCATCCTATGCACTATTCACACAAATGTATCACAATAAACACACTAATACACCATACTTGCCTCTGTTGTGATTCCAAAGTGGGTGCTGTTATGGGGATGATGAACTGCAAAATTACACTGTGTATGCGAACTGCAACAGCAAGTACAACACAGGCATGTGAGTAAAGGCAACGTGACACGTATGAGGGAGACACACCACCAGGGCTACACAACACATACACACCTAGGCCATCTGACTCATTGCCTACACTGATGTTGCCAGGGAAGACGGTGCAATGCACAGACACCACACCCATTCCCAGTTGTAGTCAAGTAGCCCACAGGTGCAGTAAGCAAATGGCAGTCAAATGTGTGACCACAGACAACGCACATCACAAAGTGAAGCACAGGTTTATTACACAGTTGCAACATGTCGTAACCACTACAGATGCAAGGTAATCCCACCTGGCAGCGGGCACACAGTCAACAACTGTAGACGGAAGGAAGTCCATGGGTGTGGCGCACATCACCTGTAGGGACACAACAGCTACCACCCTGGAAGTGCAATCACGTCGTCGGTGGACACAGTTGACCAAACGAATCTGAAAGTACCCTGTGAAGGACAGAAATGACACACAGTCAAAAGCAATGGAGAACAGGACAGAACAGCAAAACTCATGCACAATACATGTTACAAGATACCCATTCAGAACCAAGTTAGCATGTCAACACTGTTGGGGAGTACAGCCCACCTGTAAGCACACATCGCAACACACATCCAGTCAAGTAGCCCATGGACACACTCCAACAGCACCAGAGCACCACCTACACATATCATGCCAACTCACATCATTGACATGACACCTCAGGATACTCACATTCAGCTAAAGAAGTTGGTGATGAGCTGTGTGCGGACATCACCCTCATCATCATCATCATCATCGTCACTGGCATCGTTGTCCAGGCCAGGATCCTCCACAGGTGGCGGATGTTGGTCATTGTCATCCTGGATGAGAGGCAACTCCTTCCGCACTGCCAGGTTGTGGAGCATGCAGCAGACGATAATAATCTTGCACACTTTCGCAGGGGCATATGGGAGGGACCCTCCGGTCTTGTCCAGGCAGCGGAAGCGGTTCTTCAGGAGACCAAATGTCCGCTCAATCACTCTCCTGGTCCGACCATGTGCCTCATTGTAGCGCATCTGGGCTGGTGTCACAGGGTTCCTGAGGGGTGTCAGCAACCACGGCATGTTGGGGTATCCCGAGTCACCTACGGACAGACAAGTGCACATTAGCTGACTTGGAAAAGTGGGCGGAATACTACAGATCAGATCACACACAATGGCACAAAGTCAGTACACACCGACAAGCCAGGCACGCTGGTTCTGCATCTGTGCCATCATCCTGGGGATGCGATTACTCCTCATCACAAAGGCATCGTGTGCTGAACCAGGGAAACGGGCACACACGTGTGTGATGGTCATATCTGCAAGACACACCACCAGTGCATTGACCGAGTGGTAGTGCTTGCGGTTCCTGTAGGCCTGCTCCTGGGCCTGTGGTGGTACCAAAGCCACATGTGTCCCATCAATGGAGCCAATGACATGCGGCATCCTCCCCAGGGCATAAAAGTCACTCTTCACGTCAGTGAGTCGTCGCAGTCTAGGGAAATAGATGTACCGGTTCAGGAATAGCAACATTGCCGCCGAAACATCGTGGAGCACACGGCTCAACATGGTCTGTGACATCCCACCAGCAGTCGCCACAGTATGTTGGAAGGTACCGGTGGCAAAGAAGTGTAGGGCTGCCATCACCTTCACCTTGGGGGTCAGCGCTGTAGGATACGGCCGGCCAGGCTGCAAATGTGGGGCCAACTGCACTGCCAAATCCTCAATCAGCTGCCTGGTGAAGCGGTACCGTCGGATGCTGTCCCGTTCCACCATCGTTGCCAGGTCTTGGAATGGTCGATGGACAGCAGGAGCCCTGCAGTGCAGAGGAGAAGTAAGCAAGATTGTCAGTCAGCCCACATATGCGGCATTGAACACACTCAATATCCCAACATACATCATTATGAGGCACAACTACATGAAGTGTGCAGTTCCGTAAGGACATGTATGGTACATACATGGCCAACATCTGTCATCACGGTCCAACAAGTGGCATCAATTAGTCCCAGGTTGGCCCATTGGATATCATGAGGCCGTGTCACAGTTCCCATCTCCTGCTGCCGTGTCACAATCACCCCCCACAGTGACATGTGAGGACAGATGTGCCCCAGGCATCACAGCTCAACGACAGGTACATTCCCAGGGACCCTGTATTGCCACATGGACACTGGCATTACATGGAGTATCATGTATACACCACAGCAAAACAACTATGACCCCCACAGGTAGTGGTCCCACTTGCCACTGCAGGACAGACATGGACGTCTGTGACACACACACGCATAACATCAAAGTCCATGCACACACAACGTGGATGTGGAGACTGTCTCCCATTGTGCACATGAAATCAGAGACATTGTAAACACTACATGCACACAGACTGTGGAGGACCATCACTATTGTGCCACTGGGACACCCTGGCTCAAACATACCGTCCCACATGGGACTCACGGGGTATGTGACATGACATACACATACACCACCGTGAAATGTGACCATGGCACATGCACAGATATGAACAGTTGCACATCACAGTGGTCATGTACACGTAACACCCAGGATCCTGTCCCCATGAACACGTGCACAGCCTGGGGGTGGCTGCCCCCAGGTGACACCCACAGGACAACATGTACACCAACATACACACAATAGGAAATGCAGCCTTACATGCCTTATGATACAGTTTGGACAGGCTGTCGTGTTGTAGGTGTGCCCCTCACTCCCTGGGAGCTATCTGTGGCTGGCATATGTCCATCTGAGACAGGCATGGTGACATATGCCAGTCACTTGTACAGGGATGCGTTGAACAGCAATGGACCGATCGGTGCCCCCGGCCGGCCCATTGCATTCAATGTGTGCGGGTACACGTTGTACCCCTGTATGCGTTGTACTGCAATGGACCGATCGGTGCCCCCGGCCGGCCCATTGCATTCAATGTGTGCGGGTACGCGTTGTGCCCCTGTACGCGTTGTACTGCAATGGACCGATCGGTGCCCCCGGCCGGCCCATTGCATTCAATGTGTGCGGGTACGCGTTGTACCCCTGTACGCGTTGTACTGCAATGGACCGATCGGTGCCCCCGGCCGGCCCATTGCATTCAATGTGTGCGGGTACGCGTTGTGCCCCTGTACGCGTTGTACTGCAATGGACCGATCGGTGCCCCCGGCCGGCCCATTGCATTCAATGTGTGCGGGTACGCGTTGTGCCCTGTACGCGTTGTACCGCAATGGACCGATCGGTGCGCACCCATTGACAATGGCCTTGCCTGGCAACGGACGCGTTTTCGAATTTCGAACAAGTCGGTTGCTGGAAATTCAGTTGGTCACCCACAACAATGTTGCAAAATCATGTATGTCATGAAGTTGAAGATTTGAAGGATGCCGTGGGCGTGTATTGGTGCTGCTATTCCATGGATTGGCCAGATTCAGAAGATGCAAACGACTTGGACCTATCACTTTGGACACAAGGGACAGTATCTGCCTCTCCAGCACATATATATTGCTGGCTGTTCCCCTGAGAGCTCACTTGGGTGCACTACATGCTCCAGGACGACATCTGCCACTGCACTGCTGCTGTCTCTGCCCCTCTGGACCCTGCAATGGCACGTACTGTGGAGAGAGCCCCAGCCTTCAGCCTTGAGGAGAACCAGGCCCTGCTGGTCAGCCTACTTCCACAGTACAGCAAGCTGTATGGGACACCAGGGGAGCAGGTGAGTGTTCTGTGCACTGCCTTTCTGAATGTGCATTTTGTCTGACTAGCAAGGCTGAAAGTCTGCACGCCACTGGCTAGCAGGCTCACTGAGTAGTTGTCACCCCCCATAGTGTGTAGTGACATGCACTGGACAGGTATGGTGCAGTGACAGTGCATTTGAACAAGGTTTTACTTCCCATGCAATGATACCATGTAGTGACGTCTGGCAAACTGTCCATGGGCAGCGTTGCACTGCCTGTGTACATCATGTGCCCCTGTGAATGAGACATGTATATACAACTGTGTCATGCACGGATATGTTGCATGTGTAGTAATGGCCTTTTCACTTTGTCATCCTGACAGGTTAATGCCCATCGGAAGCAGGAGATCTGGAAGGACATCGTCCGGGCTGTCCGGTCCGTGGGGGTCTACAAGCGCCGGATCCGCAACTGCCAGAAGAGGTGGCAGGACCTTCGGGGCTGGACCCGGAGGATTGCACGGGTCCAGCTGAAGGTGTCGCCTCCTCGCAGGAGGGGCGGAACAAGGACCCTGACCCCCCACATGCTCCAGATCCTGGCGGTGGTGTTTCCAGACCTGGATGGGCAGCTGAAGGCCAGACAGCAGCAAGGAGGGGGTGAGTCAAATACTGCACTGTGAACTCTGTATTACATGCTTTGTGCCCTCCTCTGGCCTGGTTAAACTGCCACAGTGCAGCAGTCATGTTGTCCAGGAGCCATGTCCCTCTATTGTGCACTGCCCACTCCTCATCTGATACCCAGGTGTGGCCCTTACATTCAGGGAATTGTGTCACTTGGGACTGTGTCCTTGCAGTTTGCTTCACTAAAGGTGGGGGACAGCATCTGTTTCCCTAACTCTGTTGTGGGCATCATGGGTGGGTCCATTGTTCACACAACGCCTGTGTTCGGACATGTAATCTGCGTGTTGCTTTGATATGCGGTCCACTTGCTGAGCTGAGCCACCACATGTGCCTGGGGTATGTGGCACACGCCCATGCAGTGGGTGGGAACAATGTTTGGGCCCCAGGAGTGTGCAGATTACGTGTGTCACACATACATAGCCAGCTATCCACTGTCCAGGGCTCATCCCTCATTCATGTGGGGCAGGACAGTCATGCCTACTCCAGGCCATGCAATGCACTCTGTACTCCCACTCCCGTGTATCAGCTGACACATTGTGCGCAGTGATTTGACCCCTCAGGTGTCTGCCTCTGTGTCAGTGTGCTGTGGATTAGTTGCCAGGACTGCTGGGGTGTTTCTTGGTAGGGGCTCAGCATGCCACTGGAGATGTGACCATAGGAGACGATACTTGTGTGTCACATAGGTGTTTGATCAGCTGCCCGTGCAGACTGGGGTATGCAAATGTGAAGTTCAGGCAGCTGTTCCCCATTCACAGCAGATTGTGAGGGGCTCAGGTTCAGAGGGTAGTGTCACAGGTCTCCCATATGTCCAATCGGTATGACCTGGACAGATGAGGGTTAAGATGATGTGTTGTGTGGGGGATGTACATGTGCACTTGTGCAGCTCCAGGACTTGCATTCCCCATGACCTACTATTGTGACACAGTGCAGAGTGTTGTTGTCTGGCTGCCAAGTCATACATCACTGAGACAGTGATGTATGACTTAGCAGTCATGCCTCCGCCATGGCATGTGTCTACTTATTGGTGATCCTGCAGGGGAGTGACATGTGCTACATGCACACAATTGTGGCGATGGCTATCAGGACATGGGTGCATCATGGTGTCTGTCGCTGGTATGCATCACATGCATTTCCTATTTGACTCTGGGCATCCCTTTCATCCGGAAACCTGTACTGACTCAGTGGCAAGAGTTGTGATGTGTGCATGTCCACATGCTACACCGTGTCCTCTGCACTGTCCAACTACTGTGTAGTTGGTGCATGTGTCCACACTGGGGTGTTGCTATCCAACAGACACCAGACAGATGGGTGCAAGGCCATGTGGGATGTGAGTGCCATGGTTGGCATCAGATGACAATTGGCTTCTCCTGTTCAGTTAGGGCACTTTTAGCAATGTACAACTAATGATGCCAGGGCTTGCTCTGTAATGTGCTGTGCTCACAGTGGTGTGTGCGTTTGGTGCAGGTGACTGATGTCTGTCTGTTTCCCCATTGTTTGCAGATACATCCACGGCCACGGAAGGGGACAGCTCCACGGACCAGGAGGAGCCGGAGAGCCAGACTGGGTCAGCAGCCGAGGAGTGGTCGGAGGGACCCAGTGGCACGGAGGGCGAGGGGAGCCACACCGAGGAGTCCTCAGCACCATCCACCTCAGCTGAGGACCAGAGCAACTCGGAGGATGACTCCCTTATGGAGGCGGGTGTCAGCAGCCACCACACCCCAGTGTTGCTGTCCCCGCCACCACCAGCACCACCACTGCCCTCCCATCGGCTCCCATTTCCCAGGTCCGTGGAGGCTCCCATGTTCGGGAGCGTGTCTCCTTTGGGCCAGGCACCGCACCCCCTGCCCCTGTGTCCCCTGCTGCCCTGAGTGAGGAGTCTGTGTACCTCCTTCGCCAGCTCCATGTAGGGCAGACAGCCATGCTGAGTGTCCTCCATGCGCACACCGCTCTGTTGACTCAGCTGGTGTCGTTCATGGAGGGCATCTCATCGGGCATGTCTGACCGACAGAGGGGCAATAGGTCCATGGACTCCTCCCTGACGGCAGCAGTGTCCCTCCTCAGACAGTCCCTCACCCCTCCTGCCTCTGCTCCATCCACACTCCCCAGCACCTTACCTGTCCCAAGCACACACACACCGGCACAGGCACACACCAGCACACACACATCCAGCACACAGACACACACGCCACAAACAAAACGCACACGCACGCATAGTCAGGGGACTAAAACCAGACTCACAGGGGATGGGGCCCTGGAACACACACACGCATCCACGAGCACTGCGCAGTCCTCAGTTGCCTCTCCCTCCAAAACACCCTCCCTTGCCTCACCTGCAACCCCAAAGACCCAGCGCCTCTTCCTCAGTGACCTCGGCCTCTTCCCCTCCGATCCAGCTGATACAGCATTCAGGGGGAAGAGGAAGCCCACCCACACGGAGCAGAGTGCCCCTCGCCCCCGGACACCCTCCCCCAGGCGCAGACAGACTGAGGCCCCCACCCGCAAGTCCCCCCGGAGTCGTAAGAGCAAGACCCCGCCGCCGCCCTGCAGCTCAGGCACCAGGTCTCCTTCCTCCATCCCTCAGGCCCCCACTCCACAGGTGCCCCACCACACCCTGCCCCAGGTTCCCCCACCCACAGATATACCATCCCCAAGAGGATCCGGCCTTCTCCCCTGCCACTTGCTCTCCCGGCACCACACCCCCGCTGCGCTTGTCTGTGCCACTGATGTGGTGAGGGTGTCCTCCCCCTCTGTCCAGCCCACCTTGCCTGTTCCCCATTCTCCTCCCCTGGTGGTAGGCACTGCAGTGGAGTCCACTTCCACCCTGTCTGACTTGGGCACTGCAGTGGCGGACCTGTCCACTCCATCTGCAGGGTCCACTGCAGTCGTGCCGGCACCCACAACATCTGAGTCATGCCCCCCAGTTGTGCCGGCACACACCATGTCAGACACCTCCACTGCAGTTGTCAGTGGCTCTCCAGCACCCACCACCCCTTCCCTGCTTCCTCCTGGTGAGCCCTGATCCTGTCCCTGCGGTGCCTGGCCTGCCCCCCGGTTGCCCCTCCTAGTGGATTGTCCCTGGTTTTGTGCAGGCATGCGTAGGGTGACATCTGCCACTGTCACCAAGTTTGGACTTTGACAATGGACTGGCCATTGGCCTTTGTGTTTTTTCTGGACTTTGTTTTCATTCCATACATATGCTGAATAAAGCAACTTTCTGTTCTCTAGTGCTTATGCTTCTGATGTACATGTTGTTGATGATGCTAACCATGCCCTTGCTGCAGTGATGGTGATATTTGGTCTCATGATAATGAAGTGTTACTGTGCAGGAACCCATGTGGTCCAGGGGGAATGTGTCCTATCCTGTGGTGTATCCATGTCATCCATAGCAGCATCTGAGGGTGTCATGTGTTCAGTATTTGGCAATGGGATTTCCTACTTAGATTAGCTATTTCACATCTGTGGCTTCCACCCCTGCACATCTGTTGTGCCTGCCATTGTTCAATTTGTCTACTTCCCTGACCGTGTGGCCATCTCCACTGGACATGCAGGTTTGGGCATCAATGGGGAAGGACTCATCCGTGTAGTCAGTGCAACATTGCTATACAAGTGTGTTGGATCTGTGCTGATGATTCCGTTGGCACTTCCATGACCAGGCTGATGTGACGGGAGCCCTCATTTGGTGCTAATTGTTGATTGTGTGACCAAGTGCTCAGCTGACATGATGGGGCCCTACTGAGGCAACATATGGCACAGCTTTCCTCACACAGGAGTGGAGTCCCCTCATGGCAGTGTGTACTCCTGTGACATTGCCTGCGCCCAAGGTGTGTGTTGTATGTGCATGTCTGTGTGTTCACTTCCGTTTAGCTGTGCATGCTGTGTTCCCTAGTGTTGTACCTGTTTGTGATGCTTGCTGAGTTGACCTATGTTCCCCCAAAGCCTTCTCCCTGGGTTCTCTGTGATGTGGGTGCATGGCACATTACTGGTCATCAGGGTGTCACCCATAGGTGTGTTTGCTGTCAGGGCTGAGTTTGTGTGCAGACGCAGATGGGTCACAGTCAGGTTTCCCCTTGGCACTTGTTGTTTGCCCCTGTTATGTGATTTCCAGTTTGTGTTATCTTTCAGTGATTGTGACACGTTGTGTGTGTGACTGCTGGCACTCCTCAGGGTCCGGGCTGCAATGTTGGTTGTTGTCTATGTGTGTTCTTTGTGGGTGACCTTGGCTTCTTCATTGGTGTGTGACTGTGGCTGGGATCCCATTGGTTGGTGTGGTATTGCCGTCATGTCCATGTACAGCGTAGTGTGCAGTGTGTCAGACATTCAGGAGTCTTGTTGAGTGTCCATGTGTGATGTGTTTCTGCACCTTGGTTCCCACCCACCACCCTGGAATAGTCATGGGTGCATGTGCAATGTCACCAGTGCATGTGTGCTTCACTGCTGCACATTGTTGGAGGTCGAGGGGTGTGGTGTTGAGTGTGTGCAGATGAGAGTTGTTGCCCGGCTAGGCCCCTGCCTCCATGTTGGCCTTGGCTTACTGGCCATGCTGATTGATTTGTGCTTGTGTAGGTGTGATGGTAGTTTGTTGCTCAGGACACATGACTGTGGTTCACAGTGTGAACCACATTTAGCTTTGTCATCACAGTGGGATTGTAATGCAGCCCAGGGTCACCACATTGTGGGGGCCCTGGGGGTGGTGCTGTGGTGTGTCTGTGTCTTGCTGTGTCAGTTGCTGTTCCTACGTGCCTGTGTGACATGTGTGAATTGTGCTCCCTCTCATCTGACAATGCCTGCTTGCCCACATAGGGGATTTGGATCCATGAGTTACCTTTGTGTGGCACTGTATGCACATCTGTATGATTGGTATTCAGGTCTCCTCATGTGTTGTGTGGTTGCCTGGGGACACTGGCACCCCCCTCACCTGTTGTGTATGATGTGCAGTGTGGGTCTGCCTGTTTGTGTTTGTGCATCTGCACCACTGCATTGGCATATCTTGGGTGTGCCATTGGCTGTATGTAGTTTGGTGGGTTTTCCCTGCTGTCCCTGGGACTCCTAGGTCATCGGTCAGCACAATGATCATGGTTTGTGTGTCCCATTGCTGCCATGGTATGGTATCTGTTCACCTCACATCTGCAGTCTCCACAGGGTATCTGCATTTGTGTGCCCATTGGTGCAAATATGTGGGTCTGCATTCTGATGGTCACTTCTGTCATTGTGTCATTGATGAATGTTGACAGTGTCAGCCCCCATGGGTGTTGTTTGTCTGCACATGGCCAAAGGTATGTCTTATTTGCACTGCAGTATTTGGC
The DNA here is from genome assembly GCA_963921515.1 of Calotriton arnoldi. NCBI lineage: Eukaryota > Metazoa > Chordata > Amphibia > Caudata > Salamandridae > Calotriton > Calotriton arnoldi. Next base: position 37,407 of record CAWUFW010004394.1, on the reverse strand, counting down.
TCACCCAATTTATGTTGCAATGGGACACATACACTACTTTGCCACTGATGTGTTTTTGTTCTGTGACCAGGAATCATCCATGCAGTTTGGCAGTTGCAGCTCTTTCTTTGTCAACACTTACCTTTTGGTCACTGTGATGATGGGGGTTTAGACCCCATTGCCACAATGTTCAAAAGGTGCTTCAGCTATGGACCCCACACTTACCTTTTGGTCACAGTGATGATGGGGGTTTAGACTCCATTGCCACAATGTTCAAAAGGTGCTTCAGCTATGGACCCCACACTTACATTTTGGTCACTGTGATGATGGGGGTTTGGACCCCATTGCCACACTGTTCAAAATGTGCTTCAGCTATGGACCCCACACTTACCTTTTGGTCACAGTGATGATGGGGGTTTAGACTCCATTGCCACAATGTTCAAAAGGTGCTTCAGCTATGGACCCCACACTTACATTTTGGTCACTGTAATGATGGGGGTTTAGACCCCATTGCCACAATGTTCTGAATGTGCTTCAGCTATGGACCCCACACTTACCTTTTGGTCACTGTGATGATGGGGGTTTGGACCCCATTGCCACAATGGTCATGGCCTGCTTGCATTGTGGGGGCCACACACATATATGTGTGGCACATGTGCTAGGGGGTCACATTGTATGTTCAAAGTCATGTTCGGTGTTGTAGGCATTTGACACAGTCTACACACGCTTGTCATGGTGTTGGGGGGATGTCTTTTTCTTGCATTCCCTAGGTTGTGGTGTGCTGGTTGTGTCATGCATTGTCCATCCTATGAGTGGGGGTGGTTGTGGTGGTAGGCATCCAGCCCCCCCTGGGTGAGGGTGTAATGAAATGAAATGAAAGAAATTTGTACTTGTAAAGCGCACCCATACCCCCAAAGGGGTGTCCAGGCGCTGTACGCATACCGCTGTGGAACCCTTCCTGGCTTTTCCCTGTGAAATGTCCACTCCTGGGCACCCCCAGGGTGAAGCCAGGCATCCCAGCGCTGTTGGGGCCGTTGTGGAGATTAAGCAAGCTATTGCCCAGAGTTGCAGAGTGGGACCCATGATTAGAATAGGCACCGAGGCGAGAATTATCAGGTCCGAGGAAATTGAGCCCAAGACCCGCCGAGGCGGGAATTGAACCCTGGTCCCGGGCCAGATCTCTGCATCAGGGTCTGCCGCTCTAACCATTGAGCCACACTTCTCCTCTCAGGGTGGTAGTAGTGGTAGGCATCCAGCCCCCCCTGGGTGAGGGTGGTAGTGGTGGTAGGCATCCAGCCCCCCCTGGGTGAGGGTGGTAGTAGTGGTAGGCATCCATCCCCCCTGGCTAAGGGTGGTAGTAGTGGTAGGCATCCAGCCCCCTGGGTGAGGGTGGTAGTAGTGGTAGGCATCCAGCCCCCCTGGCTAAGGGTGGTAGTAGTGGTAGGCATCCAGCCCCCCTGGGTGAGGGTGGTAGTAGTGGTAGGCATCCAGCCCCCCTGGGTGAGGGTGGTAGTAGTGGTAGGCATCCAGCCCCCTGGGTGAGGGTGGTAGTAGGCATCCAGCCCCCCTGGCTAAGGGTGGTAGTAGTGGTAGGCATCCAGCCCCCTGGTTGAGGGTGGTAGTAGTGGTAGGCATCCAGCCCCCTGGCTAAGGGTGGTAGTAGTGGTAGCTATCCAGCCCCCCCTGGCTAAGGGTGGTAGTAGTGGTAGGCATCCAGCCCACCCTGGGTGAGGGTGGTAGTAGTGGTAGGCATCCAGCCCCCCCTGGCTAAGGGTGGTAGTAGTGGTAGACATCCAGCCCCCCCTGGGTGAGGGTGGTAGTAGTGGTAGGCATCCAGCCCCCCTGGGTGAGGGTGGTAGTAGTGGTAGGCATCCAGCCCCCCTGGCTAAGGGTGGTAGTAGTGGTAGGCATCCAGCCCCCCTGGCAAAGGGTGGTAGTAGTGGTAGGCATCCAGCCCCCTGGCTAAGGGTGGTAGTAGTGGTAGGCATCCAGCCCCCTGGGTGAGGGTGGTAGTAGTGGTAGGCATCCAGCCCCCCTGGCTAAGGGTGGTGGTAGGCATCCAGCCCCCTGGCTAAGGGTGGTAGTAGTGGTAGGCATCCAGCCCCCCTGGCTAAGGGTGGTAGTAGTGGTAGGCATCCAGCCCCCTGGCTGAGGGTGGTAGTAGTGGTAGGCATCCAGCCCCCCTGGGTGAGGGTGGTAGTAGTGGTAGGCATCCAGCCCCCCTGGGTGAGGGTGGTAGTAGTGGTAGGCATCCAGCCCCCCTGGCTAAGGGTGGTAGTAGTGGTAGGCATCCAGCCCCCTGGGTGAGGGTGGTAGTAGTGGTAGGCTTCCAGCCCCCTGGGTGAGGGTGGTAGTAGTGTTAGGCATCCAGCCCCCTGGGTGAGGGTGGTAGTAGGCATCCAGCCCCCCTGGCTAAGGGTGGTAGTAGTGGTAGGCATCCAGCCCCCCTGGGTGAGGGTGGTAGTAGTGGTAGGCATCCAGCCCCCCTGGGTGAGGGTGGTAGTAGTGGTAGGCATCCAGCCCCCCCTGGGTGAGGGTGGTAGTAGTGGTAGGCATCCAGCCCCCCCTGGGTGAGGGTGGTAGTAGGCATCCAGCCCCCCCTGGCTAAAGGTGGTAGTAGTGGTAGGCATCCAGCCCCCCCTGGGTGAGGGTGGTAGTAGTAGTGGTAGGCATCCAGCCCCTCTGGCTAAGGGTGGTAGTAGTGGTAGGCATCCAGCCCCCCCTGGGTGAGGGTGGTAGTAGGCATCCAGCCCCCCCTGGGTGAGGGTGGTAGTAGTGGTAGGCATCCAGCCCCCCCTGGGTGAGGGTGGTAGTAGTGGTAGGAATCCAGCCCCCCCTGGGTGAGGGTGGTAGTAGGCATCCAGCCCCCCCTGGCTAAGGGTGGTAGTAGTGGTAGGCATCCAGCCCCCCCGGTTGACGGTGGTAGTAGTGGTAGGCATCCAGCCCCCTGGCTAAGGGTGGTAGTAGTGGTAGGCATCCAGCCCCCCTGGGTGAGGGTGGTAGTAGTGGTAGGCATCCAGCCCCCCTGGCTAAGGGTGGTAGTAGTGGTAGGCATCCAGCCCCCTGGCTAAGGGTGGTAGTAGTGGTAGGCATCCAGCCCCCCTGGGTGAGGGTGGTAGTAGTGGTAGGCATCCAGCCCCCTGGCTAAGGGTGGTAGTAGGCATCCAGCCCCCTGGCTAAGGGTGGTAGTAGTGGTAGGCATCCAGCCCCCCTGGGTGAGGGTGGTAGTAGTGGTAGGCATCCAGCCCCCTGGCTAAGGGTGGTAGTAGTGGTAGGCATCCAGCCCTCCCTGGGTGAGGGTGGTAGTAGTGGTAGGCATCCAGCCCCCCTGGGTGAGGGTGGTAGTAGTGGTAGGCATCCAGCCCCCTGGCTAAGGGTGGTGGTAGGGCATCCAGCCCCCTGGCTAAGGGTGGTAGTAGTGGTAGGCATCCAGCCCCCTGGCTAAGGGTGGTAGTAGTGGTAGGCATCCAGCCCCCTGGCTAAGGGTGGTAGTAGTGGTAGGCATCCAGCCCCCCTGGGTGAGGGTGGTAGTAGTGGTAGGCATCCAGCCCCCCTGGCTAAGGGTGGTGGTAGGCATCCAGCCCCCCTGGCTAAGGGTGGTAGTAGTGGTAGGCATCCAGCCCCCTGGCTAAGGGTGGTAGTAGTGGTAGGCATCCAGCCCCCTGGCTAAGGGTGGTAGTAGTGGTAGGCATCCAGCCCCCCTGGGTGAGGGTGGTAGTAGTGGTAGGCATCCAGCCCCCCTGGCTAAGGGTGGTAGTAGTGGTAGGCATCCATCCCCCTGGCTAAGGGTGGTAGTAGTGGTAGGCATCCAGCCCCCCTGGGTGAGGGTGGTAGTAGTGGTAGGCATCCAGCCCTCCCTGGGTGAGGGTGGTAGTAGTGGTAGGCATCCAGCCCCCCCTGGGTGAGGGTGGTAGTAGGCATCCAGCCCCCCCTGGCTAAGGGTGGTAGTAGTGGTAGGCATCCAGCCCCCCTGGGTGAGGGTGGTAGTAGTGGTAGGCATCCAGCCCCCCTGGCTAAGGGTGGTAGTAGTGGTAGGCATCCAGCTCCCCCTGGGTGAGGGTGGTAGTAGTGGTAGGCATCCAGCACCCCTGGGTGAGGGTGGTAGTAGTGGTAGGCATCCAGCCCCCTGGGTGAGGGTGGTAGTAGGCATCCAGCCCCCCTGGCTAAGGGTGGTAGTAGTGGTAGGCATCCAGCCCCCCTGGATGAGGGTGGTAGTAGTGGTAGGCATCCAGCCCCCTGGCTAAGGGTGGTAGTAGTGGTAGGCATCCAGCCCCCCTGGGTGAGGGTGGTAGTAGTGGTAGGCATCCAGCCCCCCTGGCTAAGGGTGGTAGTAGTGGTAGGCATCCAGCCCCCTGGCTAAGGGTGGTAGTAGTGGTAGGCATCCAGCCCCCTGGGTGAGGGTGGTAGTAGTGGTAGGCATCCAGCCCCCTGGCTAAGGGTGGTAGTAGGCATCCAGCCCCCCCTGGCTAAGGGTGGTAGTAGTGGTAGGCATCCAGCCCCCCCTCGGTGAGGGTGGTAGTAGTGGTAGGCATCCAGCCCCCCATGGCTAAGGGTGGTAGTAGTGGTAGGCATCCAGCCCCCCCTGGCTAAGGGTGGTGGTAGGCATCCAGCCCCCCCTGGGTGAGGGTGGTAGTAGTGGTAGGCATCCAGCCCCCCCTGGTTGAGGGTGGTAGTAGTGGTAGGCATCCAGCCCCCCTTGGTAGGGGTGGTGGTGCGCATTCAGGCCCCTGTGTGCATATGTGGCATTGGTGATGGGCATCCCGCCCCTATGGTGCTGCTGTTGCTGGTGTAAGTATATTCTGCATCCCTCTGTGTGTGTGTGATGTGTCGTGTACGTGTTGTATGTGTTTTGTGGTTGGTGTCTGACTTACCTTCTGCGCCGTACGCGTCCGTGCCTGTTCCGGTAGTAAATGTAGAATATTGGTATGATCGGGACGAAGGGATTCATGGTTGGTTCGTGTCGTTCGTCCTTCTCGTTGCTTCGCGTCGTCCTCGTCGCTGGCGTGTTCGTCTCGTAGCCGTGTATTGTGTTGTGGCGCGAATCGGAGCTTATGTGCGCCTCTCCCGGATGCTTTGACGTGCCGTGCGTAGCGACGGGTTCGGCGCGTACGGGAAGCACATCGTACTTGGTCGGCCGGACGGAGCTGCATTTTCCCTTCCGTGCGACTCGATTCTGCGTTTCCGGATTCGCCTCGGTCGGAGTACAGGACCTGGATTGGGTGAGTACGGCTCAGCCGGATTCTGTGCTGTTGTGCGCATCGTACTTACTCGTTCGGTGTGCTGTACGGATCGGTCGGGAAACAGGCATTCGCATGGCTTTTTTCCTGACCGAATGGTATTGGGTGCGCCTCCGACCGAGATCGGAATCGGCCCCAATGTGTATATATATTCGTCAGTGTATATTTTTGCATGAGAAAAAAGTGCACAGCAAAAGCACGTGTTAACTTTTTTCTTTTATTTATCTCCATCGGTAAAATATTTTACCCCGTAGAGGAACGCCTTCCCTACACCCACTCAGTTTTGGAGGGTTTCCCTTCTCCATCCCATCATCTAAAGGGATTTGTTTCCTGCCACTGACAGGAGTAAACCTCCAAAGATTTCCAGGGTAGAACGGGTCAGAAAATGGTTTATTAATACCAAGAAATGGGTTCTTTTGAGAGGTCACAAACTTCCAGGGCATTTTCTCTAATGATTGCCCGCTCCTGAACCACAGGAGATTTACTCACACAGAAAACTCAATTTGAGAAAATCATTTAATAAGTGCTGAGTTGTACTTACACCGATACACCAAATAAGGCCTACAGCTCTAAAGTCAAAGATATGCTCTAAATAGAGTCATACTGAGTTTACTCACCATTAGGGCAGCAGTGGACATGGTGGGCATTAGGAGGTCAAATTTACTAGGCCATTCATGGAATATTTAGGGAAAATGAAACTTTTCTCAAAATAGTCCAGCAGAGATATTCCAGCTACAGCCATGGAATGTTTTGTGGAAAGTTAAACATTCCCCATGTATTTTAGATAACTGCTAAAAAGTGGTAATTTTGCATTGACTGAAATGCCGCTCTGAGAGCTCCACTCAAAATGATAAAAACTAGGAATACTGTAAATCATGCACACTGAAGGGAAGGTTGCCTGCCAAGGAGCTAGGTCATGTAGCCAGCCTAACAATGAGAGGTTACCACACCTGGGTCCATAGCAGACTGAACTTATGAAAATAAAAGGTGTAGTGTTGCAAAGGGGGATGACCTTATGAAAATATTCTTAACAAATGTATGTCGGGTGATTTAAGCTTTATGCCGGGGAAATTAACTATCGCAGTAAGGGCCTGACTAAGGGCCTAATTACGAGTTTGGCGGTCTATAGAACCTCCAAATCCCAGGTGGCATGGCGGCTACAGCCGCACCAGTGTTCTGACCACCGTGTTACAACTTCGGTAGTCGGACCACTGTGGGACCGCCAAAACCGCCAGGAATTCGCACTCAGTGGTCTGACGCAGTAATATGCTGGCGGTGCCACTGCAGCACCGCCAAGCATATTATGACTTGCCTGACCTCCACACTTGTCATGGCAGTGATCCCACCTAGAAAAGTGTGGCGGTCAGGAAAGTAAGGGGGCCCTAAGGGACTCCCTGGTTCCCATGTGCATGGGGGTGCATGCAGGGGGGCACATGCACCCCAGTTCCTGCACGGCATGGACTGCAAAGTCCATGCCGTGCAGGAACTTGCTTTGGCACTCCTTCGGCACTGTAGTTCAAAAGGCCCACCCACCCACCAGACCAGAAAATGACTCGTAAACTGGCAGGCAGGCGGTGGCCGAGTTTGGCGGTCTTGGAGTGGGGCGGCCCGCTTCAAGACTGCCAAACTCATAATCTGGCCCTTAGACTTTGGCGGACTGGGATATGCTGTCCACTATATTACAAGTGTGTTATATCCTATTGCACTTGTAATACGGTGGACGTGATGGAGTATCCCTCCCACCAAACTCTCAATTAAGCCCTAAATAATCCTTTAAGGGCTGGATGGCCATGTGATCCAGGATGGTATTACTAACCCGGTCAACCATACCAATGCTAGATTCAATAAATCTGTCTTGTTATTTGTTTGAAGCATAGGCAGGGGGTCATGCCCTTGAGTGTGTCATGGGCATCAGCTTTCTTAATTCCACTTTCCTCTTTCTATTTGAAGCACCATTCTAATTCAGCTACAATACTTTCCTCTCCCTGAAATAACGTAATGAATCATGGTCTACCAATCACCCACAACTACCTGTAACTCCAAAGATGCACACATACCTGGCTCTTTTGCTGTCCAGTTCTCTTAAAAAATGTGTCATCTAAAGACAGTAATTTTAAACTGGGCCTTTGTAAATGCATGTAGAATGTCACAAAGGCTGATTATAATGCACCGGGACTATGTTAATATTTCATTGTGATATATGGCATTTGCTGTAAGGATGCTTTTAAAATCTTAAAATGTCATTGTACAAACCATTATAAAACTCAGACATATTTACCTGTACTGTAGGTGCTCGCAGTCAGCTGTCTGAATGGATACAAGCTGTTCTTTAGTAAAAGCTCTATATTTAGAACTAAGTAATACCAGGTACCATCTGCTGCACAGTCCTTGACAGACTCAGTACAGAAGGTCATTACAAGAGCTGGAGGAATGCTCAATAACAAACTGAAGTCACACAAATTACAGCATAATTGACCCATAATTCTGTAATCTTGGAAAGGTATGTATGATTGATTGACAATCCACTTAAAATTATAATAATTTAAAAAAGCTATTCTTTTCCATAGGATATCTATATAAATTTTAATATAAATAATGTGCAAATGATTTACATACTCACCCTGAAATTCTGGCAAGGAACCACCCTTCCTGTACCTACAGTGGACATCCCTGGTAAATCGGTTATGACAATAACATACCTATTGCCTAAAAGAGTTGATCTTGCAAAGTGGTGATGGGGATGAGTAGTAATGCTCTCCGGTGTTTCTTACATCGGAACTTAAGTTTAAATTCCTATATTTTGTGGCCTTTCATCCAAAACTGGCCAAGCAGCTCCAAGCTCATACCATTTCTATGGAACACCACAAGAGCAGATCCACTCTTACTACTGCTCTTTTCCTGGTCAAGAATTCTGCCTGAGAATTTTCACCTGAAAGGCCCTCATATCAGATTAAATCTCCCAGACAATGCCTTTGTCATCATAGTTTAAAAAACACTTCTTTCCAAGATCCAGATGGCAACAGCCACATCCAGTGCTACTTGGACAGGCTCAAGTGTGTCTGAGAAAAGTCTGCCAAACGTACCCAATTTTAATCAGTTCTATAGTTCTAGGAGGATGGAACAGGCTGCTTCTTACTCTTCATTGGTCATGTCCAATGCCAACATTTGATGGCACCCAATTCAACTTAAGGTTTTCTAATAAATCAGAACCATTTACCTCATATCTTCTTAGATCAGGAAATTGTGTGGGTTTGAAGAAAAGTCCGATATTCTGACATATAATATTGTACTTTTGGTCATCATATCGCAGGTGACACCAGCAAGCATTATTTCTTTTTATACTTCAACGTGTCTTGAAAAAAGATAGCACACCTTGACAAGAACATTCATTCCAGCCATGACCTTATTCCTTGCACTTTTTCAGTAATATCAGATGTATATAAATTAATCCTCATTCTTCTTAGCTTAACTAACGGTTCTGCTCCAGGGTATAAATATGCAAAGACTATTATGAGTTTCATTAATACTTTAGAAAACATATATGGGATAAAGTACTCCCTGAGAGTTCCATGATCACATACAGGAACAAGACTGAAGGTTATGGAATGGCAGGGAGTACTTTACTCCATAAAAAACATGGTTGCACCATCACCTTTCATGCAAACCACTTAAATCCATGGTGTGCAGTTCTTTTATATGAAGGAGCGAGAATCTCTAGTGCAAAATTAAACACATCAAAAAAGCTGGCAAATATCTGTTGCAAAAAGATATTAGAATCAGTTTAATATGTCATTTTTTTTAAAAAGAACTGCAGAACATCAGAATGTGTAGAAACACACCGAAAGATTTCAACTTTTCTATAATTACCTAAGGAGTACAAAAAATTTACATGTCGCTATAAATAGCTCCTTTCTTCTTGTAACTGTAAGCTAGAAAAACAGAGCAGAAGAAAAAAGCAACATTTTGATTTTCCTTACACAGCTGTGTTAATTACGCTCCATTACATGCCTTTCCCCTCAGTTGCTGGCTCTGGCAATAGGCATTGTGACGTCAGAACTGAACTATATCTAGTTATTACAGTTGAGTTCTGATGTCATTTCTTTATAATCGATTACTCAGTGTGTCATATGACGCCAATAATAAAGAAATTTGAGACAGGCTTTTACACGGGATCGCAGAATCCTGTTTGTTATAAGTAAATAAAACCGAATAAATGACCAGAATAAATGCAATGCCATGTCATCAATCTTTAAATTTTATATGATTATGTGGACAAAGTTCCATACTACTGTTTTTAACAACTTCAATGAATCAAAAAAAATGAATGAGCATTTGATTATTAAACTAAGGGATAGGTACCTAGAATCTGAATTTAACCTTTTTCATTTATTTTGAACTCCTTCAATAAACATATTCATGACAGTTATAAAAGCATTCATTTACCATGCACACACCATTGTATGTTAGGATATTGATCACAACAATATTGTCCCTTGGACTAAATGTTGTTTACAAACATTTTGCCCCTTTGTGTGTAGATTTTCTATTATTAACTCATAAGTGGGATTTTTTTGTATTTGATATTTGAGACACAATATTTTTTGTCAGCTGATATTTTAGTGACACTTTTATGGCACTATACTGCACACACAAATCTTTTGGTGGCCTTGACATCACCCACAAGTTCACCATCCAGTTTAAGTGTGTCACTTCATTCTCCTCCTATTTTGAAACCCCTTCTTTGGACTAAGAGTGACACTGATTGCTAATTTCGATGATTTCATCTACTAAGCCTCTCATTCTAACAATACATATCCTTGTAATTTGAATCTCCCCACTTAATCTACACTGATTCAAACACTTAGATACTCATATTCATATTGCTGACCCTAGTCCCCAGACAGTAGACAGTCAAAACAATAACTATGTAACAAACGGTCATTTTCAAATTTCCCATTAGAAGGTATATATATATATATATATATATATATATATATATATATATATATATATATATATATATATCTACTGGCGGTCGCCAGTAGATAGTTATAGTTAGGACCTATTATCCATAGGAAATTCATAACATTCTATTCCCAATAACTTTGGCGTTGTTTGACTAATTATCGCGAAATTTTCAAAACTAGTGGGGTGCTCCGGTCCGCTCCTGTCTTGAAAGTTTCGGGGTGATTCATCAAGCGGGGCCAAGAAAAAGGGGTCCCAAAACGTGTTTTCTCCATGTTAATTCCCATAGGAAATTTTAGCCACGGCTACAGCCCGAACTGCTGAACGGAATTACATCAAATTTTGCAAAAGGTAGCGCTTGGTTCAGAAAGCGACCTTTTTTAAATGGTGTAAATCCGTTCAGTAGTTGCGGAGAAATTCAAAAAATAAGAGTGAAAAAATCAATTTCCCATAGGAAACTTTATGCAAGGCTACAGCCAAAACTGCTGAACGGAATTACACCAAATTTGGCAAAAAGGTAGTGCTTGGTTCAGAAAGCACCCTTTTTAAAATGGTGTAAATCCGTTCAGTAGTTGCTGAGAAAATCCAAAATAAAAGTTTCGATATCTATGGCCGGGGTGGATCCGCGCACCCTCCCGATCACGAGCTGCATGCTAATTGGCTGTCAACACTTCAAACCAGGAAGTGTTGGCAGCCATCTTGTTCCTCGGTAGAACCGAGGAACAAGAATGCAGTAAAACAACTGCGCAAAACGCAAAAAGGGGGCAGGGTAGAAACACCCTGACCCCCTAGGCCTGCTCAGGGGGTCCTACAAGGACCCCCAGGGCCAAAATAAAAAAATAAAAAAATTTAAAAATCGGCAAAAAACGCGTTGGGTGCGCGGATCCTGACGATAAAAAAAAAAAACGAAGCGCAGGCCAAGTCCCGGGGGCATGCGGGGGATCATTAATAATTATAAGGGGGGCCTCTAAGGCCTCCACAAGCCCCGAGGACCGCCACCCCCCGGGGCTTTAAACAAAATGGTGCGGGAGGGCTCTCAGCCCCCCCACATGCCCCGAGGACCGCCACCTCCCCGGGGCACTAAATATTTCAATATGGGGGTCCGTTACTGACCCCCGAGCCTCGGGGACCACCACCTCCCCGGGGCTGTGCATTGGTTGGGAGGGGGGCTGCGCGGCCCCCCTCCTGGAGCCCTTGATGGCCCTGGGGACCACCACCCCAGGGCCGGCTCCCTGCAGTGTCCCGGGGTGCCTACCCCGGGACACTGTAGTTTACTATGACAGGACGGAGGCCTCGCGGCTCCCGTCCTGTCATAGCAAACTGCTTTGGTTTTGGAAGAGAGAGCAGGAAACCTGCTCTCTCTTCCAAAACCAAAGCCTATTGCTTTCCACACGGGGAGCTGCATCTTAGCAGCTCCCCATGTGGAAAAGCAATGCCGGCTCCCGAGGGACGCGGGGAGCCAGCGGGACCGAGGGGGGATTGGGACCCCCCCCACAGTCCCCAACGGAGAGGGCCAGCCCCGGGGGATGGGGTCCCCGGGGCAAGTAGTGGCCCGGGAGGGGGCCACGCGCCCCCTCCCCCAAAAAGAAAATAATAAAAAGAAAGAAAAATAAAGGCCTGCCCCGGGGATGGGGTTCCCGGGGCAAAGGAGGCCTGAGGAGGGGGGCCACGCAGCCCCCTCCTTAAAAAATAATAAAAAGAGTGGCCATGCCCCGGGGGATGGGGTCCCTGGGGCCGGAATCGGCCACGGGAGGGGGGCCACGCTGCCCCCTTCCCGTTTTTGTTTTTTTTTAAATGAAAAAAAAGGGGTAAGGCCCTGGGGGATGGGGTCCCCAGGGCCCAAAAAAAGGAAAAAGGAAGGAGGGCCACACAGCCCCCCTTCGGGAAAAAAAAAAAAAAAAACGATCGTGCCGCAGGCCCCGCCCCCTTCCTTTACCACTCTGCAAACGCGCCCCCTGGCGCGTTTGCAGAGGGGGAACGAATTCCCCTTGAATACTGGGGGTCCCTGGGGGCTAACTAGCCCACCAGGAACCTCCAGTATGCGCCAGGGAGCTGCGTTGCAGAGAGGTGTACAGAGGCCACGCCCCTTTTACACCTCTCTGCAACGCAGGTCTGTGGCGCTTACTGGAGGTACCTGGTGGGATAGTTGGACCCCAGGGACCTCAGGATTCAAGGGACTTAATCCCCAACTTAAAACACGCCATGGGGCGCGTTTGCACAGTGGTGAAGGGAGGGGCGGGGCTTCAGGTGACATGTGTGCAAACAGGCCCCGTGGCGCGTTTTAAGATGTGGAATTAAATCCCCTTCTATCCTGAGGGTCGCTGGGGGCCAACTAGCCCACCAGGTACCTCCAGTAAGCGCCACGGAGCTGCGTTGCAGAGTGTTGTAAAAGGGGCGTGGCCTCTGAACACCTCTCTGCAACGCAGCTCTCTGGCGCATACTGGAGGTATCTGGTGGGCCAGTTGGCCCCTAGGGATCCTCGGGATTGAGGAGGAATTAATTCTCCAACTTAAAACGCGCCACAGGGCGTGTTTGCAGACATGTCACCTCAGGCCCCACCCCTTCCTTCACCATTGTGCAAATATTCCTCTAAAATCAGCCGAACTACGAATTCCGATTTACTCACCTGTTATCAGGAGAGACCTCAGTGCTGCATCTTTGAGCCCAGTACTGATCCTGAAAAGTAATTTTAACCGTACTTACCAGTAACTTGAATTTCCTTCCATAGGATATCATTGCCTGCTTTTTGCTGAAAAAGTTTCTAAGTGTCGATTTTTGAAACATACAAATATTCCTCTAAAATCAGCAGAACTACGAATTCCGATTTACTCACCTGTTATCAGGAGAGACCTCAGTGCTGCATCTTTGAGCCCAGTACTGATCCTGAAAAGTAATTTTAACCGTACTTACCAGTAACTTGTATTTCCTTCCATAGGCTAACATTGACTGGTTTCACTTGAAAATTCTTCTTAGTGTGGAGTTTTGGAACGTTATAATATTCCTCTAAAATCAGCCGTACTACGAATTCCGATTTACTCACCTGTTATCAGGAGAGACCACAGTGCTGCATCTTTGAGCCCAGTACTAATCCTGAAAATTAATTTTAACCGTACTTACCAGTAACTTGAATTTCCTTCCATAGGCTAACATTGACTGGTTTCACTTGGAAATTCTTGTGTGTGGAGTTTTGGAACTTTATAATATTCCTCTAAAATCAGCCGAACTACGAATTCCGATTTACTCACCTGTTATCAGGAGAGAACCCAGTGCTGCATCTTTTAGCCCAGCACTGACCCTGATAAGTAATTCTAACCGTACTTACCAGTAACTTGTATTTCCTTCCCATTGGAATCCATTGTCTGGTTTTCCGCAGAAAAGTTTGTGTCGTTTTTCACAAACTACAAATATTCCTTAAAAATCGCCTGTATGACTTAAACGCATTCTTTCAACTGTTTGCAGGAGATGCACCAGTGCTGGATCCAGGATCCACCACTGAGTAAGAAAAAGTAACGATAACACTACTTACCTGTTAAGTGAATTTCCTCCCATAGGATAACATTGGTGATTCTATGTGAAAAAGTTTCAAGTGTCAAGTTTTAAAATACAATAATATTTCTTAAAAATCACTACTGTAACCAAAACGCTTTTACTCAACTGTTTACAGGAGATGTCCCAGGACTGAATCTAGGATCCAGTCCTGTGGTTAGAAAAGTAATCCATAAAGTAACTAATTGCATTTAACTAGAAATTCACATTGAGCTCAATGTTGCATTGTGTTTGAAATTTTGTTGCCCATTGCAACAACTGTAACTACTGTACTTAAAAGTCTATTGCCTATTTGCAAAGTATTTAAAGTAAAGTAATTCATTCTGAGAAAGTATATTTTGTAATGTAATGTATAATGTAATTACAATGTAATTTAAAAAATAAAATATCTAAAAATAAATAGTTTAAAAAAATGTAGTAAATCAGTATCAAAAAAATAAATATAACAATTAATACATTTAAAAATTGTCATTTACAAAACCTTTGAAATTCACTGAAAAAAACCATAGGTTTCAGACATGTTATAGTTAGGAATTAGCATTTAAAAAACCTTTGAAATTCACTGAAAAAACCATAGGTTTCAGGCACGTTATAGTTAGAAATTAGCATTTAAAAAACCTTTGAAATTCACTGAAAAAACCATAGGTTTCAGGCACGTTATAGTTAGAAATTAGCATTTAAAAAACCTTTGAAATTCACTGAAAAAACCATAGGTTTCAGACACGTTATAGTTAGAAATTAGCATTTAAAAAACCTTTGAAATTCACTGAAAAAACCATAGGTTTCAGACACGTTATAGTTAGAAATTTGCATTTAAAAACCTTACAAATTCACTGAAAAAACCATAGGTTTTAGGGACAGTTATAGTTAGTTGGACATTGCACTCGTACAAAACCCGTGAAATTTCCCCCGTTATAGTTAGTTCAGCTAACTATAACTCGCACACCCGCAATGCACTGCTGATGACGTCACATATTACATCACTCATGACATGGTCAGTGACATCACTGATGACATCACTGATGACATCTCAAATGACATCACTGATGACATCACTGATGACATCATCCACGTGATAATCTGATGCACCTCCTCACACCTAATATAACCTTTGATACACCCACTCTAAATTACAGACTGCCATTCGCAAAACCATAGACACTCCAACACCAATAACTACATACCCACTCATTGATTCTTAGGTCTACACACACATCCACTCACTCACCTGTACAGTCACTCATACTTACGGTCACTCAGTACAGGACTATCATATGCACTCATACTCCTATATAGACACTCAAACACCGCCACTCATCCATAGAGGTACTCACACACCTAGTCAGTCATGCAAATAATTAAACACACTGCCATTTACTCACCTATACAGTTATACACACACCAGCTCACTTACTCATACAAATACTAGCACATTCTTACGCTCTTATACAATCACTGATACAAGCACATACTCATCCATACAGTCACTCTCACAATCACACACTCTCGCTTATAGCTATTTATATACTCCAACACACATATATTCTGCCTTTCACATATGTAGTTACTCACACATGTACCACTGGGACATACATTCATTCACTAATACACTCTTACACACACTTACCCACCCATACAGTCTATCACAGATGCACTCTTGAAACCATCCACCCAGTGAATCACCCACTCACACATCTATGCACAGAGTCGCACCCACCCCACCCACACAAACACTCAGGCACCCATACAGATACTCAGACAACCAATCAATAACTCATATAGACACTCATGTAGCTATTCACAAACCCATGCAGCCACTTACACAGCAACAGACAGACGGATACAGACATTCAGCCAGTTTAGTCACTAACCCATGCATTCAGTAAGATACGTTTAATCACTCACTTATAGAGTTAGTCACGCACCTACTAAATCATCCATACAGACACTTATACACCCACTCATTCTTCAATACGCCTTTCCCTATATATATTAAACATATTTAAACTTTACAGAAACACACAGTCACTGGATGATGTCATCAGTGATGTCATTTGAGATGTCATCAGTGATGTCATCAGTGATGTCACTGACCATGTCATCAGTGATGTAATATGTGACGTCATCAGCAGTGCATTGCGGGCGCGAGTTATAGTTAGCTGAACTAACTATAACGGGGGAATTTCACGGGTTTTGTACGAGTGCAATGTCCAACTAACTATAACTGTCCCTAAAACCTATGGTTTTTTCAGTGAATTTGTAAGGTTTTTTAAATGCAAATTTCTAACTAGAACGTGTCTGAAACCTATGGTTTTTTCAGTGAATTTCAAAGGTTTTTTAAATGCTAATTTCTAACTATAACGTGTCTGAAACCTATGGTTTTTTCAGTGAATATATATATAAATATATATATATATATCCAATTCACGCATCGTCTCCTTGTTGTGTTAATTATGTAAACGGATGCATTATGTACATTTTGCTACATTAGCCACACTCACACTTATTATAATTATTTGTAACCGATATGAGAATAATATTGGTTTATGTTGATTAAGAACATGTAACTACTTTGATGCATTGGGAAGTCTGTTTACACTGTTTATCACGTTAACACGCCATGTGACGTTTATTTAAATCACAATGCGCTGCAACTTCGATACTCGTGACCAAAAACTCGTTTTCCGAAACGCGTTGAGTTGCATTCTCCCCAAAAAAACCTGCTAAAAGCAGTTTTGGGGCCGTGGTGTGTTGTTTGAACAAGGAGATGAGCGTGATTTGGAGATTGAGGGGCTCGCAACCCCGCCACGGCCCGCCGTCATCAAGAGGCTTGGGTCTGGTGCGACTGAAAATGTTCTGGGATATATATATATATATATATACAATGTTTGAGATACTTCAAGGGGCACTAGACCTATTATTTAAATGTTCTACAACAGTACAATAAGATGTCTATGATGTGGTATGAATTACCCATCATCAACTGATGATTTGTTGTATAAGGTACAATTTAGATATACACCTTAATTTATACCTTCAAATGCATTTATGCCAATTAATAATGCCTTTTGTTTTCAACTTCTTAAATGTTAAACAACTTTGGAAATCACTGCAGTATTTTCTTTATGTCTCACTGCACGCTGTGCCGTGCATGTTAGTATGTCTTTAAATAGATGTGGAACTGACTAAGAGGTCATGTGACCAAGATCTCGCTAGAGATCGAAACGCGTCGTCTTTTGTTGCCGTAAAATAAACCTGGAATACCTTTGAACTTTGGAACTGGAGTGGCTCGTTTTTTCCTGCGCGGATTGCAGGGATTTACTTTGCATATGTCAGCGGTGGCGTCCGCTAACGAGCCCCAACTCGGAAGGAAGGGCAGTGTTTTTCCCGCCAGCCAGTCGTTTGGAAACCTAATGAACACGCCCGCCGGCTGTGTCCTGTAAGGAGTGCATGCTTCACACACCAGCACGCCAGTACTGGGAGAGAGAACAACAAACGTAAGCACCACTAAAACTTTTTTCGGTTCTACTCTCACTCTCAGTTCACGTAACCGCTCGAGTTACAGAACTCCATACGAGCGGATTTCCGGACACGCCAGAGTTCGCTAGTAAATTATTTACAAAAGCGCAGTTTCCAAAAGTTAATGACTTTAATTAAAAAGGGTTTCTTTTTACCATGGCAGCAGAATGGTTAAAAGGACGGGAAGCGTCCGCGAATTTAATCTTCAAGCGGAGTTCAGAAACAGTGGGAAACGCTGATAACCAACAAACAGCCCTGCCAGCCATGTTGATGATCAAACAAAAGGGTAATCAATTGGAAAGATTACGTAAAAGAGAAACGAGCAGATGGTGGGAAGCCACTTCTCTGCAAAACTATCTTGAAGTGAATAGAATTCCGAGAGGATTAAGGATTTTCATCATACCCACATTAAACAGCCCTAATCCACAGCTGCTCAAAGATTGGACAGACAACACTAATACATGCTCCAAGAATATGCTCCACATGCTGATCAAGAACGCATGGGAAGAGCACAAGGAGCTGACTCAGCAAATTCAAGTACTTATGGATGAATTAGATAAAACTTGTGATAAGACTGAGGTAAAGAATGTACTGATGGCTGTGGATGAAAGGATCAAAACATTTGAAAAGGGAGTGATCGAGAGGAAAGAAAGAAAGTTTCAACGGGATGAGAGGGATTACCGGACCGGGCGAATACTAACTTTCGCCAGAAAATTCGATAAAACAAGAGCTGAAATGGCGAAGGACAGAGCCCTGGGCATAGCAGACAAAGGCATGGATGGCTCCATCACGGATCTAAGTTCAGACCAAGAGTCTGTGGATAGTGGTGCATCAAATCAAGGGGAATTGTCTTCTTTTTCCGAGGAACTGCGCCTCATACAACGAAATCAGGAACAGTCATACAGGGGAAAACCCGGGGGAAAAGGAAGAGGCGCCAACACGAGAGCTACAAAAGGCGCTGTAGGAGAAGAAAAGTACAGCAGCACTGGTGTGGGAACAAGAAGCCAGAACAACAAGAAGAAATAATGGAGAACAATACTCAGCAACTTACGGTAATGAACCTTTCTTGTAGAGACATAACTGAAACAGAAGAAGAGGTCCTGAAATTAGGATTATCCTTTTGTCCAGATGCTCCCATAGATTATGCTCAAACACGCATTGATTTATATCAATTTATACGCAAAGTCAAATTGTATAAAATGCATGCTATGCGGGTTAATGTCAATAGTAGAAGTGTAGGCTCAACCAGTGATAACAGTGAGGTACTTCCACCACTAGCCATAGCAGACATCCCCACATTGAATATTTTGCAGCAATTACAAGAACATACTGCAATCACAGCCAGCACCCAAAATCCCCTCGACCAGGCACATGATGATACTACTCTACATACATTGGGCATAGACATAGGGGCCTCTAGCCTAACAAAATTTAGAGCTCCATCAAAGTATGTACCCCAAACACCAAAGGACAACACTGATCTGTTCCATGAAACAGTAAGTAATGACTTACTCGAACTCACAGCCACCAACCCTAAAAAGAGGAATATTACTAAAGAACAATGGGAGGCAGTTTCTAGATTACAGAAAGATGATAAGATTGTCATTAAATCATCAGACAAGGGGGGAAACATTGTGGTAATGGACAGAGACAAATACGTCCAGGAAGCCCAGAGACAGCTCAGTAATACTACTTGTTATGAAAGGGTAGACAAAACTTACTTGATCACCTTACAGACCAGATATCACGAAAACCTAGAAGAATGGTTTAACAACAAACTTCTGAGTTGGGACGAGAAACAGTTTTTAATGAACAAAACACCCACCACACCCACTTTTTACCTTTTACCAAAGGTACATAAAGATGTGGATAACCCACCAGGACGTCCAATTGTGTCTTCTAAAAATAGTCTATTAGAAAACACCTCTGAATTTGTAGACCATTTTCTCTTCCCATATGTTAAAGATCTTAATTCCTACCTCAGGGATACAAAAGATTTTCTGCAGAAAATCCAAAACTTGCATTGGGAAAGTAAATACTGGATGGTCTGCTTAGACGTTGAAAGTCTCTACACGAGCATTAGACACATAGACGGCCTCAAAGCATGCCAACACTTCCTCAAAGCAAGAAATATCGAATTTTTAGAACACACACGCATGATCCTGCAGATGATCGAAATATGTCTGACAGAGAATGTGTTTATGTTTGATGGGAAGTGGTACAAGCAACTACAGGGCACATCGATGGGTACTTGCTTTGCCCCTAGCTATGCTAATCTAGTGGTGGGGTGGTGGGAGAAGCAGATACTCTGGAGTGATGAAATGGAACCCTGGTCTAACAACATTGGACTATGGTTAAGATTTATAGATGATGTCTTTTTTGTGTGGGAGGGTAACGAATGCGATCTCCTTGACTTTGTTGAATATTTGAACAGTAACACCATGAATCTAAAGTTTACTATGTTACACAGCCAACAGAGTATTGACTTTTGGATATCAGGTTAACTATAAGTGATGGCAAATTGACAACAGACCTATTTAGAAAAAAGACTGCAGGCAATTCTATTCTCCATTCAGCTAGTTGTCACCCCCTAACTTCAGATGGAGTATTCCATATAGTGAGTTTCTTAGAGCTAGGCGCAACTGTAGCACAGAAACTTTGTATGAAAAAAACAAACTAGACATGGTCAAGAGATTTAAGAATAGAGGTTACACGACCAAGATGTTACGCAGGGGTATCACCAAAGCTGACTCTGTCAGTCATGATGAAGCCTTATTTCAACCTCCCAAGATTCGAGAGAAAGCAGATGACACAGGAACCCCAGTGCAGTTCATAACCACATACAGCACACAGGCAGGTGAACTGAGAAACATCTTAAAGAGAAGATGGCATATCTTGACACAAGATCCACTACTTTCCAAAAAGTTAGGTAACTCACCAACAGTTACTTTCAGAAAAAACCTATCCCTTAAGGATATCTTAGTCAATAGCCACTTACAGAGTAACAAGAAAACGTGGCTAGAGCAAAGGGAGAGCTTTTACAAATGCAGCAAATGCAAAGCCTGTAGATACAGTGAGAATGTAAGTGAAGTGAAATTACAGAGATCGAGAAGTAAATGGAAAATAACAAAACCCATAACTTGTGGGACTGATTTCGTAATTTATGCTATCACCTGTCCATGTGGGAAATGGTATGTTGGTTCGACAACATTCCCGGTCAGAAAGAGAATCTTGGAACATTGGAGAGCGATAACTAATCGCGACTTCAGTTACAACACGTCCAGACACTTTAATGAGGCACATGAAGGCGATTGGACCAAAGGCAAGTTCTTTGGTCTAGCAACAATTTCCAAACATCCTAGAGGAGGGAATCGAATCCAAGCATTACGCAGACTAGAATCCAGATTAATTCTCCTAGCTGGCAGTATGTTCCCCACAGGTATGAACAATGACGAAGAATTATATGTACATTTATAAATATTGGGACGCTTCCTGTTAACCAATTGAATAGTTCCTATTCAGTTAGATTGTAGATTTCCTAATTTTAATTTCACTTGTTGGTGGTTTTAACCTGCACTGTTGATTTCCTGTTTTGTTTTCCAAAATACATGATGCATTGAAGAAGAAAATGTGGATATAAATTAACTCTTGATGGTTTGTCTGTTGTTGAAATTGTGATGCCCAAGCTAGGTTTTGCAATTATGATGTTATGACCATGAGTCTAATTATACAAGTGACATTAACGGTTTCTGTTTTATCTATTTCCAACAGATCGGCTTCACCACATGAGAGGAGGATAGCCACTAAAAAAAATTGTTAAGAGCACAAGAGAGCCAGTATGTTCACAGTAACTGCTATCTCCACAGAACCACTGGGCATGTTATAGTCTATATTGTCATTTGCACTGCACTACATAATTGGGTAATCAAAGAATCCTTCATGACATTTCAGTTCTAGCAATTAGTGTGAATGTACCTAGGTGCAAGACTAATTTTGACTACAATATATGCACAGTTCACCTACCTCCCTCTGTTAACAGCCACGCTATGCACCAATTTTTAGACACATACACATATGTATATAAAAATTCTTTCAATGTAAACTTAGCTGTCATCATAATTAGGTCTATGTGAGCCACTTATCAACCTAAGGGTACTATACCCAATAAATAATGTTTGAGATACTTCAAGGGGCACTAGACCTATTATTTAAATGTTCTACAACAGTACAATAAGATGTCTATGATGTGGTATGAATTACCCATCATCAACTGATGATTTGTTGTATAAGGTACAATTTAGATATACACCTTAATTTATACCTTCAAATGCATTTATGCCAATTAATAATGCCTTTTGTTTTCAACTTCTTAAATGTTAAACAACTTTGGAAATCACTGCAGTATTTTCTTTATGTCTCACTGCACGCTGTGCATGTTAGTATGTCTTTAAATAGATGTGGAACTGACTAAGAGGTCATGTGACCAAGATCTCGCTAGAGATCGAAACGCGTCGTCTTTTGTTGCCGTAAAATAAACCTGGAATACCTTTGAACTTTGGAACTGGAGTGGCTCGTTTTTCCTGCGCGGAGTGCAGGGATTTACTTGCATATATACATATATATATATATATATATATATATATATATACATATATTTTTATTTTTTTTCACTGAAAAACCACAGGTTTCAGGGACGTTATAGTTAGTTGGACATTTCACTCGTACAAAACCAGAGAAATTCAGCCGTTATAGTTAGTTTTTTTTTTGGGGAGTTTTCTAAAATCTTTATTGAACATTAAGGCATGTCACAAATTACAAATTCTGACAAAAATCTTGGCATCCATTACAAGCACGAGTGTGAACGACACTGCTAGAAGCACATTGACCAAAAAATGCACCACAGCCCATCACGTCAGGAGGGGGAGAAAGAGCCAGTGTGGCAATGTTGTGTAAAAGGTGAGCGGTCGGGCGTTAGGAGTCAGTCTAGTTGGGGCCGTTCTCCATGATCTGGGGGTCAGCAGCGGGGGAGCTGCCAGTGGGTTTGTCAGGGTTAGGCAGATGTTGAAGGTAAGAATTGAGAGGGCCTGTGAGAAGTTGGCCTGGTATATGCTGTTCACTAATTAAAGTGGACACCTTGCACCAGAACAATTCGACTCTTATGGTAGATAGGTTTAAGACAACCTTTATAGAAAGCTATCATAGTGGTAGCTGTGGAGAGCAGCCTTCAGGCTAAGTCTTGAAGGAATGTAAAGCAGCTTGTTTTACCACACAATCTCTTGAATCACCAAATGAAAAGACACCACACAGGTATATATATCAAATATATATGTATTTATATAATAAACACTCTCTACTAATCTCTTTATGAGATTAGAAGTCAGGAACATATGTACAAGTCAAATGTTATCAAAATAAGTTTAGCACAATCGAATATCACAATCTTAGTTTGGCTAGACCTAGGTCTAGGGCATCTAGAATCGAGGGACCCCCAAGAACCACCCCAGGTAGTTGTAGGAGACCCACAGGGGACGGACGCGGTGTCCTGGCACCGGTGCGAGTCCTGTACGAGTCTATGCGCACAGACGCGATTGAGATTTCAATGTTAGAGGTCCCTTGCGTGTTCGAGGCGAACACACCGATCGGTCCTTGTACGAGTCGAAGGACGCGGTTACAGATAGAGTTGCAAGGGAGATGGACGCGCTGTGTCTAACACAGACGCGAACCTTGTGCGAGTCAGTGCAATGGAGGTCTCGATGTTACTGGCCCCTTGTGTGTTCGAGGCGAACACCGATCGGACTCAGTATGAGTTGAAGGACACAGTTCTAGATAGTGTTACAAAGGAGATGGACGCGGTGTGTCTAACACAGACGTGAACCCTGTACGAGTCAGCGCAATTGTCGCACTTAGAAGATAAGAGTTTTAGGGCACTTCTAGGGAAGCTACAAGCAAGTCACTTACAGGGTAAGTAGTTCTAGGGCCCACACCCACAGGAGCACCATAGTGCTGAAGTTACCTCACCCAGGGGAGCCGGGTGCATAGGTGTTCTTTGGTGTCGGGTCGCGGTGTCGTTTTCAATGGGAGCCAGTGAAGACTTGCTGCTTGCGGCGACAGGAGAAGTGTCCGGAGGAATCCAAGCCTGGATTCGGAAGATGGAAGACCTGAAAGCAGAGGGGACAGTGTTCAAAGTCACTTGGCAGTGACTCGGGGCAAGGAAGATGGATGCCCACCGTCGTCGCACAGATTCAGGTCATTCACGGGTGCCTTGACTCTTTAGCCATGAGGTCCGGGAGGCGTCGACGATGACCAGGAGTTGGATTCAGTGTGTACCACAATGTCTGCAGCTTATTGCAGTGTCAGCGACTCGATTGGAGCCAACAAGCCTTGGTAACAGCAAGTCTTGGAGAAAGTGTGAAGAGGCAATGGCGCAGACCAGCAAGGTCTGGGGGACTCACTCAGCGAGGGTAAGTCAGGGCAGGCCTGGAGCAACCAGGGGAGCCCTTTGGTGTCTTTAGAAAGTCTTCTGGGGACCCACAACCCTGCTGGCAAGGGATTGCAAAGACACCTCAGGAGGATTCGCTCACAGGGGCCCACGGTCACTCGGGAGGTGGTAGGCCTATGATCTTCGGAGGGATTCCTGCTGGAGGCTAGGACCATACGTGGTCCAAAGCACAAGTTCGTGGAACGTTGTGAAGGGGTTGCACTTGACAATAGTGCATGGTACCCAGGGGTCGCAGTTCCTCATCACTCTTGGGGTCCACTGGCCTCAGCTTTGCAGGGGACTCACGATGGCCTTTGAGAAGTCAGGAAATCCACTTCTTGAGCTGCAGGGACTTCGGACTCCGGCGGGAGCGGCGTAGTTTGCGACCGTCGTTTGTAGTTTTTGGTGCCTGCCAAGCAGGGGAGTCACTCCTTGACTCCAAGGGAGATTCTTCAGTCTTCCAAAGGTAGTGGAACGTCGAAGGTCCGGGATTCTTCTTCAGAGCGTCGTCCAGGAAAATCAGGTTGCAATGCACAGGTTCCCCCTCTTATACTAAAAGAAAGGGAGGGACTAGCTCTATGACCCTACCTATGGGAGGGTCAGGGGAGTGGGCGGCTACACCCACTTCCCTTTGTCCAGTTTCACGCCAGAGCAGGGGCAGGTAGCCCCAGAGCCGGTTTGAACTGGGGTATGCACAGAGGAGCCTTCTGCTCCCCCAGTGCAGGACTTCAAAGCACTGTAAGAGTGCACCCACCCAGCCCCAATACACTAAACCCTGTCTGGGAGGTGGTCACTCCCCCTTGGGACAGGATATCTATTGTTGGGCTTCCTCCACTGCGAGTGTTGGTCATCAGCAGGAAGGCAGCCCAGTGTCTGTGACTGGTGGCATCCATTTTGTGATGCCAGGGCTCTGCAGGATTCTACCGTGTTTCCACAGCAGGTACATGTCTATCCCTCTAGAAGGGTGGAATGCTACCCCCGCCGCCAGGACTGGTGGGGGGGTAGTATTCCAAGATGTTTGACACCAAACACGACATGTTTTGATGCAGCCATTCCAAAGTTAGCATTTTACCGCGAGGATATAATACACTTAAAAGTATATGGTTTAACCGCATCCACAAACAGCCCCAGAGATTGGACTCTGAGGGCTGCAGAGGGGCCCTGCTCAGGCAGAGGCACCCCCTCACATGGAAGCCAAGCACCCTGCCCTCACGATTGATAGGGCCTGCCTTAGGGGTGACTGATAGGTTTATATGTGTGTGTAGGAGAGATATAGGGAACCTATATCTCAGTGAGGAGTGCTAGCACCACCTCACCCAGGCTGCAGTAGCAGGCCTGTGGTGTCAGATTTAGTCTGCTTCCCAGGGGTGGCATAATACATGCTGCAGCCCCTGGTAGGCCTGTGAAGTACCTATGCCCTTAGTACCTAAGGTACCATATACTAGGGACTCATAAGGTACCACAGTATCCAATCACTAGTGCACCTAGAGTGCACTCCAAGTCGTTTAGAGAGAACAGAGAGGCTGGGGCCCTGATTAGCAGGGACCCAGCCAGACTATAGCCAGAAACCAGTGTAAACATCAGAAAAAAAGTGGGGGCAACATAAGAGGCAGATCCTACTCTCCTACAGGGCCCCATATGTCTGGGGGTCTATTCGTCGCTGGCATTAGGTCCCAGAATTCACCCAGGAGTGTCCGGCAATGGGCGGGGTCGGCTAGCCAGTGTTTGACTTGCGGCGCCGGCCTGCGGCCCCAGTGAATTGCCACCCGGTGCCTAGCAAGCACTAGCAGCATAGCAGTTAATTTATGGTTAGGGTCTGAGATGTCTTTGGCATGTCCCAAAATGGACAGGAGGGGATCGGGGGCTATGCGCTCCAGGGTGATGTCGCTAATTACAGTGCACACCTCCAACCAAAAGCTGGAAACCTTGGGGCATGACCACGCCAAGTGTACAAAGTCGGCACCGGAGGACGAGCAGCGCGCGCATCTGTCATTGTCAAGGAGCTCCATCTTGTGCAGCGTGGCAGGAGTGCGGCAGATGGTGAAGATATTTGAAATGAATGAGTCGTAGTCGGTAGTTGGGGGAGAGGCGCTTGGTTTGGGTGCAGCAGTATTGCCACTGCATGAGAGTGAGACTGCCATCCAGATCGGCGCCCCATGCATTGCGAGCCCGCTCTGTGTCTCTGGGGGAGGCCGCCAATGTGAGAGCGTATAGCCTTGTGACCAGTTTGCATGGGGAAGTGCTGGAGTGGAGGTATTCGAGCATGGCATGAGGCTGGGGAGCGAGTGGAAAGGCTGGGTTGATACTTTTACATGTGGCCCTGATCTGATAATAGAGCAATTTATCGAGTGGTGCAGCGTCATCAGGAATAGTAAAAAAGTTGTGGTTGGTGTAGAGGTCAGCGTTAGTGGAGATTCACAAGCCCGCGGCACAGCGAGCCATGCTGGCAGTCTGCAGCGGGGGAAATGAAGGGTTATTGGCGAGCTACAGTGAGGGTGCAAAGAGATCTTTGGCGCTAGTGTACTGGCGAAGTCCATCCCAGGCCCAGCGCACACATTCCACCATGTCGATCTCGTCGCGGGGGTCCTGTGTGGCAAGAATAGCGCAGTCTGCAATGGACAGGGAGAGGCCAGATCCGTCTCGACCGCCACATGTGGCTGAAAGGGTGTCAGATGGATCCAAAAATGGAGAAAGCTGGCTTGGTCGCACAGTGCGTAGAGCCTGAGATCGGGGGCTCCCATTCCGTCGCAGACCAGCAGCAGTGTCAAGAGTTTGTAGGCAATGCGGGGCTGGCGTCCTGCCCAGATCAATGTGATGATATTAGAACGTAGTCTTTTAAAAAATTGCGAGGAGTGGGATAGGAATATTTAAAAATAGGTATAAAAATTTCGGGAGCACAACCATCTTAGCGATTGCGATGCGTCCGGCTAGTGAAAGGGGGAGTCTTTGCCAAGTTAGTATTTTGGATTCAAGCCAATCCATAGCTTTGCCAAAGTTGGACCTCCACAACTCATCCATGTCTCTACTCAGCCAGATGCCCAAGTATCTGGTGGGACCCATCGCCCAAACGAATGGGTAGTCGGTGGGGAACGGCTTGGTAGCATCTGTGAGGGAAAAGAGGACAGACTTGCTCCATTTGACCTGTACCCCAGAGAGGCAGCCAAAGCGGATCACCTCCCTAGTCATGGGGCCAAGTTCTCCTGTGGCTCTCAAATGTATATTGTGACATCGTCAGCATACATCGAGGTTACCAGGGCTTGAGATGAAAAGCCAATGCCCCGGTTAGTGTGGTGCTGGCGTAAACGCGCCGCTAGAGGTTCCATCGCAATAGCGAATAACATGGGGGACAAGGGGCATCCCTGCCTGGTGCCCCTCGTGATCGCTATGGGGTCGGTAACTTGCCCATTGATCCTGATGCATGCCGTTGGGAGCGTGTAAAGAAGTTGGATCTTTTGAACAAAGCCCGGACTGAAACCCAGTCGGGGAAGAAGGTAGAAAACAAAAGACCATTCCAGTGTGTCAAAGGCCTTAGTGGCGTCCAGGAGGGCGGCCACTGCGGGCAAAGCGGGGTTAATTTGGTGAATAACAGAAAAAATGGTACGTAGATTATGCGAGGTGGCACGACCAGGGATAAACCCCGATTGATCTGGACGGGCTATTAGTGCCATTAGGGGGAGGAGGCGGTTGGCTAACAGTTTTGCGTAGATTTTATTGTCTGTATTAATTACTGATAGGGTCGATAGGAGTCGCAGCTCTCAGGGGATTTGTCAGGCTTTAGGAGAAGTGAGATTATGGCCTCGCGAAGAGGGGGGGGAATCTGCTCAGGGCCAGAGAATCGTTGTACATCTCGGCCAGATGTGGAACGAGAAGAGGCGCGTACTCTTTGTAAAATGCAGGGGTGAGCCCATCTGAGCCGGGGGCTTTATCGCCCGGGAGACCTGCTATGACCTTTGTAATTTCTTCGGGGGTGAATGGTTCGTCCAGGTATTCACGGTGCCCATTACCGAGCCATAGGAGCTCGATTGAGTCAAAGTATTGGTCTAGGATTTCCCGGGGCACGGGCTCGCCCGCAGTATATAATTGGGAGTAAAAGGTGGAAATCCTGGCAATGATGTCGCCCGGGGAGGTGGTCCTACCGTCAGCCTCGTCGCTGAGAGTGGTGATATAAGAGGATGCATCTGGTTGTCTCAGCAGGTGTGCTAGGGTCTTGCCGGGGCAATCGCCCTCTCCGTAGCGGCACGCAAGCGCCTCTCTGCCGAGGAATGTGGCCTCTCTGTCTGCCTCCTCATGGAATTCGTAAGTTTGGTTCTGATGGAGGCGAGGACGGTGGGGCTGGGATCCTGAGAATGTTGGAGATCTAGGGCTTTAATGTCTTTCTCAAGGCGTTCTAGAGTCCCTCTGATGGACTTCAACACCCCTGCCTGTTTGGAAATGCATTCCCCTCGAATCACAGTCTTAAAGGCCTCCCAAAGCGTCGAGGGTGACTCCACAGAGCCGGTGTTGCGCTCAAAGTAATCAATGATAGCGCTCCGAATTTCCTCGCGGAAGGCAGCATCGCGAAGCGAGTTGGGGGGCAGGCGCCATGTAAACATAAGGTGGAGAGTAAGCGGGAATTGTAGGCATAGGCGCACCGGGGCATGATCTGAAAGTGTGCGAGCCAGGTGTTCCACTGAGGTGGACCAGGAGGCCACGTCGCGGGTGGTGAGCCATAAGTCAATGCGAGACCAAAATCCTCGCGAGCCAGATACACAGGATCCTTCGCGCGTCGCATGGTGTGCGTGGCGCCAAGCATCAACTAAGGAGTTGTCCTCTATAATGGAGTGTAGTGTGGCCGTGGCCTGTGGGTGCTGAATACGATCCCCGGAGAGATCAAGTGCCAGCGAGGGGGCAATGTTAAAATCACCTCCCCAAATCAGGAAGTGAGGCCCCAGAGAGGAAATAATGTGCCAGAAGTGCGAGAAAAAGCTAGGATCGTTCGCGTTGGGGCCATAGAGTGCCGCTAGTATCAGTGGCTGGTTGTAGAGGGTACCGGCTAGGACCACATAATGACCTTCTGTGTCGATGAAGGAGTGGGTGCCATGCCAAGGAAGGCCACTCCTGAAAAGGATAGTAACGCCGCATGCGTAATTGGAGTAGAATGCAGTGTAGGATTCCCCCCAGTGACGGGAACGCAATCTGGGTGAGGAGGCGGGGAGGAGGTGTGTCTCCTGAAGAAAGCAGACGTCTACGTTGTGTCTGATGAGATATGCGTGCATGAGGCGCTCTTTCCGACCGTCATTCAGACCCCTTATGTTCCATGTCAGGAAGGTGGTGTCAGTCATGCAACAGCCAAAGGGGGGTAATGATGTGTCATTTGTGGCTGGTGGGCCGAAAGAAAAGCTCAGCGTCGCGGGATGCGGAGCATGACAAAAACAGTACAGAAGTAACAACAAAACGATCCCCCAGAAACAGGGTGTCCGAGGCGGAGCCTTGGACTTAAAACCCAAACCCTCCCTCCGCCCACTCCAACCCCCCAAATAGGTTGAGCATTTAAACCACCCCCATCCAGGGAACCCAAAGATGGAGAGGTAGATACAGATGTGAGACTTATCCCTTCGGGATGCGAGGGCTCAGCCAATTACCCCATGCCATGTTGGCAGTGTGGCCAAGCGTTGTAGGCCTCAGAGGGAGGTAAATTCGGGGCAATACGTATAACCATGCACAGGCACCATGACAATGAGTGAGGTGAACAAAGCATGTGGAGAGTGTCTCTTAGTCCTGCAGCATGAAATTGTACATCCAAGATGGAACCATAGTTGGAAGCTGCAGGGGGAAACAGCTGCAAGAGAGAACGTGTGACAGAGTATATAAATCCTTACAGTTAGCATGGGACACGGGGTGCGTGCCAGGTGCAAAACATTACTGTGAGGCGAGGCCAGGCATACAGAGATCAATCATTGTCACTCAGGCGACTGTCTTCAGAGAGAGTGCGGTGACTCCGCGGGGGAGACTTTTGTAGTTGTTTAGCAAAGGTGAGGTCTGCCTTTGGAACGGTGAAACATTTCGGCTTCTCCCCTGAGTCAATGCGTAGTCTTGAGGGGTATAGCATGGCATATGAGATGTGAAGCTGCTGAAAATACGCTGGACTGGAAGAAAGTCTCTGCGGGCCACCTGGACAGACAGGGTTAAGTCAGGATAGAAAGATAGGAGGTTGCCCTGGTGTTTGATCTGCCCCATCTCCCGAGCCCCGCGAAGGATGGAATCGCGGTCATGGTAGTTCAGCAAGCGGGCGATGATGGGCCTTGCAGGGGCTCCAGGGGGGGGGTCGTGGGCCAAGCGATCTGTGCGCCCGCTCGATGATAAAGTGTTTGGACAGGGCCAGGCCAAAAAGGTCTCGAAACAAGGATTCGAGAAAATCTTCCATTCTCGCAGTCGCGGGGGACTCCGGCAGCCCAACAACTTGTATATTGTTCCTTCGGGAGCGCGCCTCCAGGTCCTCGTTCTTGGTGCGTATGACTTCGAGGATTTTGTCCATTTTGAGGAGTTTCTGCGCACTCTCAGCTCCGGCGTCCTCCGCATCCGAGACCCCTGATTCAAGCTAAACTATGCGGGCATCATGGGAGTCCACCCTCTGTTTAACCTGGTCCAGGCGCGATGTGAGGTGGTCTATTTTGGCATTGATCGACTTGAGACTTGATTTTACCTCCAGGAGAAGGTTCAGGAGGCTGTTGTCCTGTTCATAGGGGGGGTCAGTCTGGGTAGATTGTTCGCCTGCGTCTGGGGCATCTCGCCGCCCCTGCCCGCCCCCCATCCCATGAAGGTGAGCTTCGGTTGTCTTGTGTCCGTTTTCCCCATGGTGAGCCTGTAGTGTGATGGGGAAGATGGGCCACCAGGAGAGCCTGCCAGTGATCAGGATGGTCCACGGTTACAGGGTAGAGCAGGCCGGGCGTGGGTCCAGAAGTTGTGGTGTGGCAGCTCCCAGGTGGCTAGTGTGAAGCGTAGATGGGCCGCAGGGGGGGCAGGGAGAGGAGCAGAGGACAGCGCCTGCAGCAAGAAGGTTGCCCACGTAGGCCCGCGAAGCACCAACGGTGCTGGGGATGCAGATAAGACCACGCAGTCATGGATGTCTAAGTGCCAGTGTACATCAGGCCGCAGTCGGGACCCCCCGTGAGGAGGAGTGGGATTGGCAGCGCCCAGACCGATGGAGTGTCTGGCAGATTAGTGGGGGGCAGGCAGACAGCAGAGGGCAGACCGGAGGTAGGGAAGAGGCTCCCGAGATAGGCCTTCAGAGCCCACAGGCAGAAGCAGGGGCAAGCCGGAGCGGGAGCCAGGAGCGCCACGAAGCCGGCGCACCCAGAGCCTAAACTGCTGTCATGTAGGCAAAAGTGGCCACCAATGCAGGTACCGCTCAGCCCCCAGCCCGAAGCACCCACCAGGGGGAGCAGGCAGTCAGGGCAGGGCATGGGGGTGGGCCAGGCGGTCGGTAGGGAGGCATTGGGGTCACACCGTGACCGTACTTGGAATGCTCTCGGGCTTTTGGCCCAGTGTCACTGCAGCTCCGCTGTCCGGACTGCCGCCCGCAGATGTTCCCCTTGCCACTGCAGGCCAGGCAGGGTCCGGGTGCAAGATAGGCCCAGGCACTGGAGAGGTCGGGCCTTCGCTGTGCTCTGAGGCCGCGGCGATAATGCCACCAGCAGACCAGGATTGCCGGGCGGGAAAGACCCCAACCACAAAGTCGAAGCAGCCCCGGGAGGGTAGCGACACCAGGCAGGCTCGGGGAGTCGGCCGGGTGTCGCCCCAGCAGTGGCAGCAAGAGAGGCCCTGTAGAGTGGGCCCAATCAGCACAGGCGTCCGGCTTCCAGCGAGGATGTGGGTGGCCAGGTACTCATGCACAGACACCCCAGCAGCAGCACCTTTAGAGCCCCCGGGGGCCGCAGTGTGGGCGTGCGATGTCTGCTATCGAGGTTTGAGGCCAGAATCCTCCCTCTGATGGCGGATGTTTGCGGATTTCCTGGGCTCGGCCGGCAGAGCTCGCTCAGCGCGCAGCCATCTTGCCGCTGGCGAGACCACGCCCCCTGCCATTATAGTTAGTTGAGCTAACTATAACTCACGCCCCTCAATGCACTGCTGATGACATCACATATTACATCACTCATGACATGGTCAGTGACATCACTGATGACATCTCAAATGACATCTCAAATGACATCACTGATGACATCATCCAGTGACTGATTTTAAATGTTTTTATATATATATATTCACTGAAAAAACCATAGGTTTCAGACACGTTATAGTTACAAATTAGCATTTAAAAAACCTTTGAAATTCACTGAAAAAACCATAGGTTTCAGACACGTTATAGTTACAAATTAGCATTTAAAAACCTTTGAAATTCACTGAAAAAACCATAGGTTTTAGGGACAGTTTTAGTTACTTGGACATTGCACTCGTACAAAACCCGTGAAATTCCCCGTTATAGTTAGTTCAGCTAACTATAACTCGCGCTCCGCAATGCACTGCTGATGACGTCACATATTACATCACTCATGACATGGTCAGTGACATCACTGATGACATCACTGATGACATCTCAAATGACATCACTGATGACATCATCCAGTGACTGTGTGTTTCTGTAAAGTTTAAATATTTTTAATATATATAGGAAAAGACGTATTGAAGAATGAGTGGGTGTGTAAGTGTCTGTATGGATGATTTAGTAGGTGCGTGACTGACTCTATAAGTGAGTGATTTAACGTATCTTACTGAATGCATGGGTTAGTGACTAAACTGGGTGAATGTCTGTATCCGTCTGTCTGTTGCTGTGTAAGTGGCTGCATGTGTTTGTGAATAGCTAAATGAGTGTCTATATGAGTTATTGAATGCTTGTCTGAGTATCTGTATGGGTGCCTGAGTGTTTGTGTGGGAGGGGTGTGTGCAACTCTGTGCATAGATGTGTGAGTGGGTGATTCACTGGGTGGATGGTTTCAAGAGTGCATCTGTGATAGACTGTATGGGTGGGTAAGTGTGTGTAAGAGTGTGTTAGTGAGTGAATGTATGTCCCAGTGGTACATGTGTGAGTAACTACATATGTGAAAGGCAGTATATATGTGTGTTGGAGTATATAAATAGCTATAAGCAAGAGTGAGTGATTGTGATAGTGGCTGTATGGATGAGTGTGTGCTTGTATCTGTGATTGTATAAGAGCGTAACAATGTGCTACTATTTGTATGAGTAAGTGAGCTGGTGTGTGTATAACTGTATAGGTGAGTAAATGGCAGTGTGTTTAATTATTTGCATGACTGACTAGGTGTGTGAGTATCTCTATGGATGAGTGGCGTTGTTTGAGTGTCTATATAGGAGTAAGAGTGCATATGATAGTCCTGTACTGAGTGACCGTAAGTATGAGTGACTGTACGGGTGAGTGAGTGGATGTGTGTGTGTAGACCTAAGAATCAGTGAGTGGGTATGTAGTTATTGGTGTTGGAGTGTCTATGGTTTTGCGAATGGCAGTCTGTAATTTAGAGTGGGTGAATCAAAGGTTATATTAGGGTGTGAGGAGGTGCATCAGATTATCACGTGGATGATGTCATCAGTGATGTCATTTGAGATGTCATCAGTGATGTCATCAGTGATGTCACTGACCATGTCATGAGTGATGTAATATGTGACGTCATCAGCAGTGCATTGCGGGCGCGAGTTATAGTTAGCTGAACTAACTATAACGGGGAATTTCACGGGTTTTGTACGAGTGCAATGTCCAAGTAACTAAAACTGTCCCTAAAACCTATGGTTTTTTCAGTGAATTTCAAAGGTTTTTTAAATGCTAATTTGTAACTATAACGTGTCTGAAACCTATGGTTTTTTCAGTGAATTTCAAAGGTTTTTTAAATGCTAATTTGTAACTATAACGTGTCTGAAACCTATGGTTTTTTCAGTGAATTTCAAAGGTTTTTTAAATGCTAATTTGTAACTATAACGTGTCTGAAACCTATGTTTTTTCAGTGAATTTCAAAGGTTTTTAAATGCTAATTTGTAACTATAACGTGTCTGAAACCTATGGTTTTTTCAGTGAATTTCAAAGGTTTTTAAATGCTAATTTCTAACTATAACGTGCCTGAAACCTACGGTTTTTTCAGTGAATTTCAAAGGTTTTGTAAATGACAATTTTTAAATGTATTAATTGTTATATTAATTTTTTCATACTGATTTACTACATTTTTAGAAACAATTTTTTTTTACATATTTTATTTTTAAATTACATTGTAATTACATTATACATTACATTACAAAAAATACTTTCTCAGAATGAATTACTTTAGTTTAAATACTTTGCAGATAGGCAATAGACTTTTAAGTACAGTAGTTACAGTTGTTGCAATGGGCAACACATTTTCAAACACAATGTAACATTCAGCTCAATGTGAATTTCTAGTTAAATGCAATTAGTTACTTTATGGATTACTTTTGTAACCACAGGACTGGATCCTAGATTCAGTCCTGGTACATCTCCTGTAAACAGTTGAGTAAAAGCGTTTTGGTTGCAGTCGTGATTTTTAAGGAATATGATTGTATTTTAAAAGTTGACACTTAGAAACTTTTTCTCATAGAATCACCAATGTTATCCTATGGAAGGAAATTCACTTAGCAGGTAAAAACTGTTATCGTTACTTTATCTTACTCAGTGTTGGATCCTGGATCCAGCACTGGTGCATCTCCTGTAAACAGTTGAATGAATGCGTTTAAGTCATACAGGCGATTTTTAAGGAATATTTGTAGTTTGTGAAAATCGACACTTTGAAAGTTTTCTGCTGAAAACCAGACAATGGATTCCTATGTTAGAAAATATAAGTTACTGGTAAGTACGGTTAAAATTACTTTTCAGGGTCAGTGCTGGGCTAAAGATGCAGCACTGGGTTCTCTCCTGATAACAGGTGAGTAAATTGGAATTCGTACTTTGGTTGATTTTAGAGGAATATTATAAAGTTCCAAAACTCCACACTTAGAAGAATTTCCAAGTGAAACCAGTCAATGTTAGCCTATGAAGGAAATTCAAGTTACCGGTAAGTACGGTTAAAATAAATTTTGAGGATCAGTACTTGGCTGAAAGATGCAGCACTGAGGTCTCTCCTGATAACAGGTGAGTAAATCAGAATTCGGATTTCGGCTGATTTTAGAGGAATATTTTAAAGTTCCAAAACTCCACACTTAGAAGAATTTCCAAGTGAAACCAGTCAATGTTAGCCTATGAAGGAAATTCAAGTTACCGGTAAGTACGGTTAAAATTACTTTTCAGGACCAGTACTGAACTGAAAGATGCAGCACTGAGGTCTCTCCTGATAACAGGTGAGTAAATCAGAATTCGGATTTCGGCTGATTTTAGAGGAATATTTTAAAGTTCCAAAACTCCACACTTAGAAGAATTTCCAAGTGAAACCAGTCAATGTTAGCCTATGAAGGAAATTCAAGTTACCGGTAAGTACGGTTAAAATTACTTTTCAGGACCAGTACTGGGCTGAAAGATGCAGCACTGAGGTCTCTCCTGATAACAGGTGAGTAAATCGGAATTCATATTTCGGCTGATTTTAGAGGAATATTTGCACAATGGTGAAGGGAGGGGCGGGGCCTCAGGTGACATCTGTGCAAACGCGCCCCGTTGCGCGTTTTAAGTTGGGGGATTAAGTCCCCTTGAATCCTGAGGGTCCCTAGGGGCCAACTAGCCCACCAGGAACCTCCAATATGCGCCGGGGGCTGCGTTGCAGAGACGTGTAGAGAGGCCACACCCCTTTTACACCTCTCTGCAACGCAGCTCTGTGGCGCTTTCTGGATGTACCTGTTGGGCTAGTTGGCCCCAGGGACCCTCAGGATTGAAGGGATTTAATTCCCCATCTTAAAACGCGCCACGGGCCTGTTTGCACACATGTCACCTGAAGCCCCGCCCCCTCCCTTCACTACTGTGCAAACGCGCCCGTGGCGCGTTTTAAGTTGGGGGATTAAGTCCCCTTGAATCCTGAGGGTCCCCGGAGTCCAACTAGCCCACCATATACCTCCAAAAAGCGCCACAGAGCTGCGTTGCAGAGAGGTGTAAAAGGGGCGTGGCCTCTGTACACCTCTCTGCAAGGCAGCCCCTGGCGCATACTGGAGGTACCTGGTGGGCTAGTTCCCTGCTCTCTCTTCCAATATCCAAAGCAGTTTGCTATGGCAGGACGGGAGCCGCGAGGCTCCCGTCCTGCCATAGCAAACTACAGTGTCCCGGGGTAGGCACCCCGGGACACTGCAGGAGCCGGCCCTGGGGGTGGTGGTCCCCAGGGCCATCAAGGGCTCCAGGAGGGGGCCGCGCGGCCCCTCCCATTCAGTACACAGCCCCGGGGAGGTGGTGTTCCCCGGGGCTCTGGGGTCCGTAACGGACCCCCATTTTAATTTGTTAGTGCCCCGGGAGGTGGCGGTCCCGGGCCGTGTGGGGGGCTGGAGCCCCCACACAGGTTGTTTAATTTTTTTAAAAAGCCCCGGGAGGTGGTGGTCCCGGGGCTGCGGGAGGGCTCAGAGCCCTCCCGCACCATTTTCAAAAGAAAGCCCCGGGGTGGCGGTCCCCGGGGCTTGGGGGCCCTTTGAGGCCCCCATACATAAAATAAACCCCCAGCATGCCCCCGGGACTTGGGCCACCCGGGGCAAATACAGTCGAAGCGCGGGAGACCGCGCTTCGATTTTTCGGCAGGATTCGCGCACCCTGAGCGCATCCTGCCGATTTTTTTTTAAAATGCTTTTTTTGCCCAGGGGTCCTTGTGGGACCCCTGAGCAGGCCTAGGGGTTAGGGTGTTTCTACCCTGCCCCCTTTGTGCGTTTTGCACACTTGTTTCTTTTTTTCTCGGCGGGATACGCGCACCCTAAGCGCATCCCGCCGATTTAAAAAAATAAATCTTTTTCTGCCCAGGGGTCCTTGTGGGACCCCCTGAGCAGACCTAGGGGTCAGGGTGTTTCTACCCTGCCCCCTTTTGCGCTTTGCGCACTTAGTTTCTGTCCCTCGGTTCTACCGAGGGACAAAATGGCTGCCAACACTTCCTGAATCGGAATGTTGACAGCCAGCTGACAGCCAATTAGCATGCAGCTCGTGATCGGGACGGTGCGCGCAGGGTGCGCTGAGGGTACGCGTATCCGACGCGCCCATAGATATATATGTACTTTTACTTTTGATTTTCTCAGGAACTACTGAACGGATTTACACCATTTAAGCAAAAGGCACCAGTCTGAACCAAGGACTACCTCTTTGCCAAATTTGGTGTAATTCCGTTCAGCAGTTCGGGCTGTAGCTGCGACTAAAGGTTACTATGGAAAAATGAATGGGGAAAACGCGTTTTGGGACCCCCCTTTTTTCTCGGCCCCCGCTTCACGTATCAACCCGAGACTTTCAGGGTAGGAGCGGAGCGGAGCGCCCCAACAAGTTGGAAACTTTCACGAAGATTCGTTAACCGGCGCCAACGTTATTTCAAATAGAATGTCGCGGATTTCCTATGGATAATAGGTTGTAACTATAACTATCTACTGGCGACCGCCAGTAGATAATATATATATATATATATGTCAAGGTGTATTGAAGAATGAGTGGGTGTATGAGTGTCTGAATGGATGATTTAGTAGGTGCATGACTGACTGTATAAGTGAGTGATTAAACGTGTCTTACTAATACATGGATGACTGACTAAT